>OX638297.1:16600383-17800383 GCA_951812265.1 Taphrorychus bicolor | reverse complement strand
ACACGTTATCTCTGTTAACTTTACGTTAATTTAGGATTAATCAGGTTAGTTTTGGTTACATCAGATTAGATTAGTTATGAATTTCCAGTTTGGGACGGCATCATTGTCATATACTCATAGTGATTGATAAAGTTTGTGTTATTTCAAGTTAGCATAGGTTAGTTCAGTTATGTTTTTGTTAGTTTAGGTTAGTTTATGTTAATTTAGGTTTGTTCAACTTAGTTTACGTTAGTTCAGGTTAGTTTTGGTTAGTTCTAGTTAACTTAGTTATGTATTTTCAATTTGGGGCGATGAGGAATAGTTTGTTAGTGTTACTGTACCTTACGAACCCGCTTTCTAATAATTTTTAAAGCACATTCTCTCTGCTTAGGTTAGTTCAGGTTATTTTTGGTTAGTTCAGGTTAGTTTAGTTATGGTTCACGTTAATTTAGGTTAGTTATGGTTAGTCTTGGTTAGTTCAGGTAAGTCCAGGTTTATTTAGGTTCATTGTTCAGGTTAGTTTAGATTAGTTCAAGATAGTTGGGTTATGGTTCAAGCTATTTTGGGTTTGTTAAGGTTAGTTCTGGTTAGTTCAGGTTAGTTTAGTTATGTATTTCCAATCTATGGCGGCATTATTGTCATATACTCATTACGGCAAATACTATTGCATGTTCCCAGACCCACAAGAAAAAGAGTAAAATTTCCATTAAATTTCTTAACTTTTTCAACCTAAAGGTAAAATTGATAGGTTATATAAGAGAGAGCGCCGGATAATTTTGTCACAATATCATGTTTTGCGACCTACTATATTCACATAAATCGACAAAATTTCAAATTTGAGTGACGGGTCTTTACGGAACATTTACAGGGGGAAAAAGTTCCATAAAAGTCCTTTTTCAACGTATATCTAAAATTGTTAGGTTAAATTAGAGCGAGAGCCGGATAATTTTTTCACAATGTCGGGTTTTGAGACTTATCTATTCATACATTATCGTATTCATATAAATCGATAAAATTGCAACTTTCCTTGACGGATCTTTATGGAACTATTACTCAACATTTGATTAAAGGTGGTAGACAATGATGTAGGTACTATTACGCGAAACATCTAGGACTTCCATTGTCTTATTGAGTTTTTTACACGACGTTCTTTCATTGAAAACGAGCAGAGATTCCACTGCTCAGAACGTCGTGTCAAAAACTCAATAAAAACAATGGAAGTCCAAGATGTTTCGCTTAATGTTACTCAACATGTTATATGATCCTTTCAAGGATCCCGAATTTCGAAGAGCTCGTGGCGCAACCAATGCAAAAAGAACAATTCAAGAGACCGAAAAGATGTAACAAATCATAAAATAAGCTCTAAAGCAGTTAGTTACGAAGAATGTAAAAAGATAGTAAACTTATGGAACGAAAATAAAAGTGAAGGGGCTAACTGTAAAACTGTTTTCCTTAAGAAAAAACTGACCAATGAGGATTTGGAGACGGGTAGAATGAAATACAATCCAATTTTTGAAAAAACTTATCAAGGAGGAGACAAAAGGTTGGCAGATTCTAAATGGTTCTGAGATGTGTCCGGTACGTTTACTGAATCTACTTTTAAGCAAAAGACAACCGAATGTAACACCGGATCGATTTTTTTTACTATTAATCCAAACTGGGAACGAACTGGTCCTTGGTACAAAAATAGCCCGATCGGCCTAAGTACACTACCAAATGGACTAGAGAAGGAGCAAAGAAGATTGGAATTGACACCAAAACAACAAAAAGTACTAATCATTCCCACAGAGCAACAACTGTAAGTACATTAAGCAAAAGTTGAACAAATGACCAAGCTCTAATCAAATTGACTGGACACAGCAGCATAGCATCTATAAAATCGTACTTGCAACTTGATCATGAACACCATGCTAAAATTTTAAAAGGTTTTTTAAATTTTAAACTTCAAAACTTAAAAATTTTAGAAGTTCTGCAGTTAGTCCTTCTAAACAGCCCCAAGAAGAATCCAGGCCGAAACACATTTAATCAGTATCTGCTGTAAATCCCGAGGTATCCGATGCCACCATTTTGAGTTCCAACAGGAGCTATTACCAAAACCAAAATCATCAGCATCATGGTGTCTCAATATATAATAATTGTGTGTTTCACTATCATTACAAAAGTTAAATACTTCCTTCGATAAAATTTTAATTATTTGTTTGTGTTTAATAGATTTTAAAATTTTTTTATTTGTTAATTTGATTTTTTGTAGGTTTTCGTTTGTGTTTATTAAAAGTAACTGTTTTTTCTTGCTATAACCTACGTAATATCTTGCTACCACCCGTGGAAAATATTTTGTTTGGAATATACGTTTCGTATTTTTCCGCAAACCCTTTATGAACATAGTTAACTCGACAAGAATTCTTTTAAAAAAATACCATTTAAGCTTCACTCTCGTGGTATTTTTGAAGAATTTTAATGTCTCTTACATTTTCATGACGAATTTGCACAAAAATACCCAACGTATATTTAAACAAATATTCACAACTCGTGATATTGAATAGTGGGTAAAAATATATATTTTTGATATAATAAATACCTAAAATTTTTTTTTGAAATCTCTGATTTTTGTAGAAGGAAATTTTTGATTTAGAATTCGATACGTATTTGGACCCAAACAGCGTTCTTTGTTTTATATTAGTTCTCAATGCTTTCATCTGCTTCACTTCTAGAAAAAAAACTATTTTTCGACTTTTGAATCTAATAACGAAATTCATCTCTTTCCACGTTAATCTCAATTTAATAACTCATTGTGCAGATAGAACCACTCGGATGACTAAAAGTTAAGAATCCTTTAATTGATTTCCATGCTTCCGACGTACTCATGATAATCCACGATTTCCGGAGATAACCCGAATAGTTGTGCAAAAACCAAGGTACCAACTAAAAGCCATTCACATACGATTTTCCCTTGTCGTAAAAGGATAAAAAGGGCCCCGACAAGAGCTGGGGGGCAGCAGTAAACCGTCGACCTGGCCATTATCCTGCAGGACCGCCCCGAACAGCAAAGGACGCTCTAATCTGAGCTGTGCTCCTCCTGAAACGACATTAATTAGCTGAAAGCTTTCGTCGGATAAAATCCTCAACTCATCTGCACGTAGTTAGACACTAGATGTCCGGTTTACATGCTTGTTGCCCCTTGTCCTTAAAATTGGAAAACCCATCAGATATACACTTGATAAACACCGGTTGTCTCGTATTCAAAGTTCTTAAATTTTAACCGTTTCAATTGTAAAAGGTTAACGTTCCCGATAGTTAATCCCTTAACAATGGGCAGCGTCTTTGGAAGGCAACCTTAAATTTAAGTCTCGGCATTTCGAAAAACTATAATCATGGGTATTAGTCCGAAGACTCGGTGTTAATCTGCGTTTTGGTGGTCCCCTCACACTGTTGTGGTCTTTAACGGCACAAAGCACGTCTTATGAGATCTTGGCGTCTAAAAATGTCTTTATAAAGCCAAAAGGGTGTCAGCCTGACTCATAGTTAAGTTTAGGCAAATATTAAACCAAACAAAATAAAAAAATTACTTATATTTCGAGAATAAACAACGCTTTTTTTAGCACCATATATATCTCAAGTTACGCAAATATTTTCTATAAACGTAAACAGGTTTTATGCTTTAGTAATTGTAAACTAAATTTGGAGATAATGTTTTTAGAAGGCTTTTATTAATTTATCTTTTTACACACATCAAAATGGTCTAGGGGACAAAGCAAGAATTGATGTTTGTAGCGGTTTGTGGAAGAATAAGGACAGTCTAATTGAATTAGTCAGATGTTTTCAACAAGTTGAGACAACAAGAGAGAAATTAATTAACCACATACGGGGTGTAGGAAAATTAATTAACACAAAAAAAAATATATAACTCAAAGGAATCAAAGATTGTATGGAGCACCTACAGTGTACTGCACCATTCGGCCGCGTGATCTTGTTCGAGGTCCTTTTGTGGCACAACAAACTTCGCACTTGCGGCACCAAGATTCGACGTCTTCATGATAATTCACCCAGTAGAACCGCTCTTTAATTTTGGCCAAGGTTTTATTGACCCCAAAATGACCTCCACTGGTTCCGTCGTGCATTTCCTGTAGTACGTCCGATTTTCTGCTACCAGGAACAACCAACTGACTGACTACGGTCTTGCCATCCGGACTCTCCCTAGCTCTCTTCAGTAGTCCATTTTCTATTTTAAGAGAGTGCCACTGGGCCCAGAGCGCCTTCAGGTGTGGACTTTTACCAGCAATTTCTTGTCATTCTGGTCTCTTGTCGTCAGTCTTTGCAGAGAGGATGAGTCCAATATCTGGATCGTTCATTTGTTCTTCTCGAAGCGTCTATGTGGTCCAGCCATCGTTTATTTCTACCGACGTTCTCCGTACAGAAGGAAGTCGCTCACGCTGCTCAGTTCTTTGACAATGCCGACAATCTTCTTTACAAGGCCGTCTAGACAATGCATCGGCATTTCCGTGAGACCTTCCTGGTCGAGGTTCAATTTGGAAATCGTACTGCTGCAGGCGCCCCATCCGTCTGGCTATTTGGCCTTCAGAGTTTTTCATCTGGAATAACCATTTCAAGGCTCCATGGTCAGTTCTAATCAGGAACCTTTTTCCATATAAGTAGCGATGGTAATGTTCGACTGCTTTAACGATGGCCAATAGCTCTTTTCTAGTGACGCAATAGTTTCTTTCTCGCTTACTTAAAGTCTTACTGTAGTACTCAATGACCTTCTCTTGCCCGTTTTGTCTTTGAGAGAGTACTGCACCTAGACCACAATTACTTGCATCCGTGTCCAGAAACAGTCCGTACTTTATAGGATAAGCCAAGATTGGACTAGAACAGAGGGCAGCTTTAAGCCTTGCAAACGCCTGACTGCAATCGTGGTTCCACAAGAACGGTGTTTTCTTTTCTGTTAATTTGTGCGGCGGTTTTGCGATGTCGGCAAATCCCTCTACAAATCTCCTATAGTAAGTACATAGTCCCAAAAAGCTCCTTACTTCGTGTTTGTCTCGGGGAACTGGCCAATCTTTATGGCAGATATTTTACTTTGGCTAGCTTTAATGCCTTGTTCTGAGATAGTATGCCCCAAGTACTCGACTTGCTTTTGCAATAGGCTGCATTTCTTGTAGTTTAACTTCAGGTGAGCATTCCGTAACTTATTGAAGATTTCTCTTAAATTCTTCAAATGCTCGTCGAAATCACGTCCCATGACAATTATGTCATCTAAGTATACCAGGCAAGTTTTCCAAGTCAGGCCCCTCAAGACAAGTTCCATTAGTCGCTCGAAAGTTGATGGAGCATTGCACAATCCAAAAGGCATAACAGTGAACTGGTATAGCCCGGAACCAGTAGAAAATGCAGTCTTCTCTTTGTCTTCGGGAGCAATCTTTACTTGCCAGTACCCACTTTTTAAATTTAGAGTGGAAAACCACTTTGATCCCGATAAAGTTGCTAAGGTGTCGTCTATACGTGGCAATGGGTAGCTGTCTTTCTTGGTCACATCATTAAGTTTCCTGTAGTCAACACAGAAGCGCGTTGAACCATCTTTCTTCTTAACAAGAACCACAGGCGACGACCATGGACCAGATGATTTTTCTATGACGCCCTCCTTTAACATTTCATTCAGCAAACTGTTAACTTCCTGTTGTTTAGCCAGAGGGACACTTCGTGGGTGTTGTCGTATTGGCTGGGCATCTCCTGTGTTGATCTTATGGACAACTAAATCAGTTTGACTGTCGTTGCTCTTGAAGTTAAACATATCAGATTCATCCATAGCAAATTTTATGGCAGATTGAAGTTGTTTGCTTGACAGATGGCCCCAATGTCGTTTGAAAGCATCAATAACTTCTGGGGAAGCTTGGTTAGAAGATTTAATTTTGGATGTCTCTGCTTCGACACAATTGCATACCCATTGTACAGGCTCATAATTGGCAAGAACTGTTCCTTCTTTGCGCTTGATGGTCCTTTCTCCAATATTGGCAACTCGTACTGGCATAGTCTTCTTCGTGTCGGTCAAAGTTCGGGCTACCATGATTTCAGTCGTCAAATCCAGGTTAGGTTCTATAAGTCCTACGGACCACCCAGGATCATTTTCAGAAGTCACTGTGATAATTTGTTCTGAATTTGGAGAAATTTTCACATCTTCGACCACCAGTAAACAAATACTAGTTTCCACATTTCCATTGGTTAATGCAAACTCCTCATCTCCAAACGTGAGAATATTCCGTTTATGATCATAGGAGAATCCATGTTTCCTGATGAGATCCATTCCCAAAATAAACTCGTCTTTGATCCTGGCAACCAACACTTTATGCCGAACTTCAAGTCTTTCTCCAATAATAATGGTGACATCGGCTTCTCCGTCTATAGGGCAAGACTCTCCAGTGACTGATTTTAACATAATGGGGTTGGGTAAATTAAATTATGGTATATCCGACGAGTTTATCTGGCCTTGCAATGGTCACATCTGCTCCTGTATCGATGGTAATCTGGATCTTCTGTCCCTTAATGCGTCCGGCCACTGTGAGACTTTTTCCACCCAAATTATTGACTTTAAAGATCCTGGGGGTCTTAACGGGTCCGGTCAATTGCCCCCTTGCATTGACCGGAATTAGTTTTCCTGGGATCTAGGGCGGTCTTGATCGCCGCTCGGTCTTCTAAACGGCGACGGACTTCTTGCCCTATTACGGCAGTTACTCTTGATGTGACCCAGTTTGCCGCAGTTAAAACATTTTATGCCCCGATTGTCTATTGATCGAGGAGTTCTTTCTAACAGGGCTTGCATACTGACTGCCATATCCTTCATCGGTTTATGTAAACTGGCCATGGAATCAGCCATAGACGTATTCTCCTCTTCATCACAAGTTGCCATTCTTACACGTGGAGATAAACTAGATGACACTCGAGATGCCTCGAATTCCAGGGCCCGAACTAGTGCCTCGCTGATATTCCTGGGCCTGACTAGACGTAAGTGGTATTTCATTTCACTATCGCGAACTCCCTCAATGAACCTTTCGGCGGCAAATTGCGTTTGTAAACATTCAGGGGCTGATGGGTATGCCAGGTGAATTAGTCTGTCTATGTCCGCCTCAAATTCTTGTAGGGATTCACCTGACTTTTGCTGTCTCATCCTCAGCTGGGCCTGGAACACGGTTTCTTTGTGCTCATTTCCAAATCGTAGTTGCAGAGAGTGTACTAAAACTGCATAATTATTTTGATCAGCTGCCGACAGGGATTGGAGTAATTCAGCCGCTTTTCCACGAAGTGCTACCACTAATGATGTAGCTTTCTGGGGCTCAAAGATGCAACTTTTGCAGCTGCCTCAAATTGTGTTTTATAAATTTTCCAGGCCGTAGTACCATCATAGTCGGGAGGCTTAATTTTAGCGTTGGCTGTGCTAAAACTCTCTGTAGAGTATTACAGGGTGACGATTTGTTTGACTAGGAATAACCGTTCCCTGTGTCTGCAAGTCTGACGCAAACAGCGGCACAGCAGGTCTTGTTGGGCGCCTTTGGAAACTTGTATACTATACTGGGATTGGGAGGTTGGGACTGGAAATTCTAGGTTTCCGAATAAAACGCTCCGATAGGTTTCGATATAGAAAAAGCTTAGCCCCGAGAAAATTCGCTCTACTTTTTTTTTAAATTAGCCTGACGTCGCTCCGACAGAAAAAACCCAGGTTACTTCTGGTGGCAATTAAAATTAATTAACGTTCGGTTAACAAGAGACGTTGTCGTCCTCAAGTTGTTCCCGGAATTTCTTTTCTAGCTCGAGAACCCTCTGGTTGACAGCTTCGATTCCTTCGTTAACGCCGTTAACGGATTGCATTATTCTTTCTTCCAATTGTTGCTCCCTAGCTGCGAAATGGTTCACTAATTCTTCTCTGAATTGTTGATCACGTCTTTCTTGTTCCTCTTTTTGTTCATTATAACGTTTCTCCTGTTCTAGATAACGTCGCTCCTGTACTTGATCACGTTTTTCCTGTTCTTCCCTCTGTTGTTGCAAATGTCGCTCCTGTACTTGATCACGTCTTTCCTGTTCTTCTTTTTGTTCCTTATAACGTTTTTCCTGCTCTTCTTTTTGTTCTACATAACGTCTTTCTTGCTCTTCCTTCTGTTGTTGCATAAGGGACAGCAGGGCGGCAAGTTGATCCTCCATCGCTTGATGCTGGCTTTTGGTCACTGGCATAAAAACGTAATGTCCGGAAATGAAGCACTCACTTACAGTTCAGCAATATTAGTTCTCAAATTCCCGCTGGAATCCCACTTCTGACACCAATTGTTGCGAACTCGGGGTTCAATAATTCCAGTGTAACGATTTAACACGAAAACACAATTTATTTATTCCACAAATACACACAGGTACAATTCGACTACTAAATAACTCACTACTTAACACTTTATAGCCTTCTATTATCGTTTCGTACTTTAGTTTACTTATAGCTCGATTAAAATAAGACTACTCGTAACCGCGAGCTCTATGCGTCTTTTATATACAATCCTAAAATTACAGAAAAACCTAGAAAGTTCTTGATAAGAATTCTTGAATAATCTCACATAAAAAAAAAAGGTTGTAAACAACTGCCTTCTAGATAAACAGAGCAATAAATCACTCGTGTCAGCCATGATGCAGCGCGGATAGGTCGCGAAGCTCCACCAACCACACACGCGTTGCCCCGCCTCCCATGCGGCGTCGCTGCGAATCGTAACAATATTCACCACAAAAATGGTTTAGTTTCTCGATATTTAGGTACCTTAAGAAATTAAATGCTCAATAAGACAAAAGTCTATACTTTTAACCTAAAAAAGACATTCTCAAACATAATTTAATTTGATTAGTAATTTAGTTGTTAGAGATATAAATTATGTTGTTTTTAGATATAGAAATTATGAACCAATGGTGTTGAAGCCGCAAAAACTTTTTATTTCATATAGATGGCAAAATAGGTATAGTTGGTACATACTACATTACAATTATTATAGAGACGTTTATTAGAAAAACTCATTAAATGGGCTGTGAATTGTCAAGACAGCAATACTGGAGTAAAAAGTGCCATCCACTTTGACTGTTTCATCCTTTTCTGTAAAAAAAATCATATCCAACTTGATGACTTTCTTTTGCATAATTTGATCTTTGGTTACTACCACCAGAATTTCTATTTGTATTGAAAAGCTATCGTGTGAATTGTGGTCACTGTTTAGGTGATCATAAATACAACTATAATACATTTACTGCCCTTTATATAATAAGAAAAGATATAAATAATAATAATAATAATAATAATAATAATAATATTAATAATAATTATTATTATTATAATATCAAGTTATTTAGCAAATCGCTCTACAAAGAAACTTAATGGTAATAACAAAAATAAAACAGTTTTTTTACATAATATTTAATATTAAAATTAACTAAAACATACTTAAAACGACATTACATGAATCCGCACCAGATTTTTAAAAACTTCGAAATTATTTCCGTCTTTCATATTTCTTGGTAATATGCTAAAATCTGGTAAACATTTGGACATAACCGAATTTTATCTCTGAGTGCTATGGCACTTTGATAAAAGTATAAAATCATTCGCATTTCTTGTGTAATATCCATATTTTGTACAAGTTGTAATTGTTCAACCTTATAATTAGATAGTTTATAAAGAAGTGTAGCACGAAAATTTAAATGAGGAGCCGCTATGCTGTTATACAACAATAATTTTGTACATAGTGACAGTTTCTTCCCTACTCTAGCAATAAAACTTATCTTTTTGGCAAACTTACTAGTTACATATTCTATGCGAGCATAAAAATTTAATTTTGTGTCAAATATAACACCCATATATTTGATTTGTTCCTGGTGAATAATTTTTTCTTTATTAGTTATGATATTTAAATCAGCTAGATTAATGTCTCTCAACTTGAATATTTTCCAAACAAGCAAAATTTTGATTTTGAGGTGTTCCAAGCTCAATTTATTGTTGCAAAGCCACTGAAATATTCGACCCAGATTATCATTAACAATTTGTTGCATTTCAGTTACATTTTTTCCAGCTACATAAATCATTGCATCATCGGCGAACAACTCGGTTCTACAGCCCTCAACATCCCTAACCATTTCATTTATGTAAAGTAAAAATAGCATTGGACCCAGAACAGTTCCCTGTAGTACTCCATGCTGAACAACCAAGGGGCTTGATACAGGATTTTTAAATTTCACTTTTTGCTGTCCATTGTGCCAGTATGACTCAAACCGTCGTAAAACTGTCCCTTCAATGCTGTCGTTGTTTAATCGTTTTAATAAAATATCTCTATCAACCGTTTCAAACGCTCTTTTAAAGTCCAAAAACACTGTCATAACCATGTTAATCTCATCAATCTCTCTCGAACGTGCAGATCTTTTAAAAATTTCAAAAGTGGAGAAGGGTGATAAACAGGATATTGCTAACCGATATCTTTACAATCTGCTTTCTCCAAAGTTTTTGAATATATTTTATCAAAGCGTATAATTAAATTCCTTGAACTGAATAATATTATAGCAGATTCACAGCACGTTTTTCGTGAAAAACGCTCCACATTGACAGCCCTTTCTTGCTTTATTGACACTCTTGATAGGAAGATTGATTCAGGTTTAAACGAATTGGCACTATTTGTAGATTTGAGCAAGGCCTTCGACTGCGTCGAGCATAGCCTCCTACTAAACAAACTAGAATTGTATTGATTGAGAGGTAACTGTTATCACTTAATAAAATCATATCTCAATAATCGCCAACAGTACGTGGTCCATCAGGAGACTGGGGCATCTTTGCTGGGGCATATTTAAATTGGAGTTCCCCAGGGTAGTGTCCTGGGACCTTTACTATTCCTTCTCTATATTAATGACTTATTGAAAATTGTTGCTGGCTTTCACTGCGAATTTCCAGATGACATCACATTACTGTCTTCCAACAAAAACGAAAGTGATATGGTGGACATGACTTCCACTAATTTGTCACAATTAAATAACTATTTATTAGCAAACAGATTAACATTAAACCTTAGTAAAACCTGTACAATACAGTTTCATCATCGCCAATCTGACTACCACAGTAGTCACCTAATAAGAATAAATGGTAAATCCATCAAGCAAGTTAAGTTAAGTCATTTAGCATGTTAACTATGTGTGCTCACAGACCGCAAAAAACTGCTTTGCACTGCAAAGACTGGAACCTATAGTTAGCAAAACTCCAATATCTTTAGATATGGTATCACTTTATGGCGCTGCATCAACTACAGAAAGAGTCTTTATCATTCAGAAAAGATATATTAGAACGATATTTGGACTAAAATATAGGGAAGGTTGCAAATCAACTTGTCCAACATCCATCCAAAATCCACAACACAAAATTATTTTCATGAACATAATACTAGATTTGGCTGTGACCTCCAGTTAACTTATCACAGATTAGAGTTATTTGGGGCTAACCCTTACTACATAGGGACAACTTTATACAATAGGGTGCCAATACCAATAAGATTAAAAAGTAAAAATCATTTTCTTAACAGAATAAAAGTTATGCTTTTAAAAAATTCATTTTACACAATCCAAGAATTTTTGAAATACACTTTCTAATTAAGTTAGAATAGTAATATTGCTGTTTGTTAAATTAGGCGTATTCTATATCCAGGTTTTGTGATAAGTGGATCAATAAATAAATAAAATATAAAAAAAAACATCACATATATTAATCTATACAGATTCGCAGGAGTGACCCTCAAGAAACCTGATAAGTAGTCAGAATACTAGGTACAGAGAAGCTCATGGAGGTGATTTTCTAAAATATCTGTAAAATACTTCACATTTTGAAATGTACTTAAAAAGTTATAAACACACACATTTTGTATAAATATTTAATATTCGACATTCGGACTTTACCCTCCACTAACATTACAGTATTAATTTGATCTTAATGAATTTAATTCCTTCTAATCGTTTCAGTCGGAAAAAACACCCTTAACTCACTATGGATCAAGTACTGGATTATTAGATCCACACGAATCTTTAATGAAAATATCGGCATTTTTCAATTATTTCATCGTCTGGTTCATTTCTGAAAGTAAAGTCCAAAGGATATGTTGCCAAAAAATCTTAAGTTTTAGAAGAAGCAAAAGTTTTAAAGTTTCTGAAAAATGCTCCTGACGCTCCTGTTAAATGTATCGGTAGTACTAGTAATGTGTCTTTTTGGTGAATTAAGACGAGACGAATTATTGGATGAAATGACCATTGACCATATTGAAGATGAAAGTGAATTTTTTAGAGAAAAGGATGGCATAATCCACATATATAGACTTTTATTTGTCTATCCTGTTCTTTTGACCTTTTCAAAGGAAGACTCTCTTGAATTACCAGAATAAGGTCTTAATATTGCGTACTTTTACATTACAGGGAGTTTTACCTTTTCATTCATATAAGGCCACAGGTAATTCAACCATGGATCACAGAATCCAAATAACGTGAGTAAATTATTCTATAATTAATTCTTTTGTTAATAGTTTTTATTGTACTTATCCTCTTTGAAGTTCCAAAATGGTAAACCATGTAAGGCCACAACTTTGATGGCATATTCGAACTGCTTTTTTCATAAATTGGTTCAACCATTTAAATACCGTAACAATTTTTGGGAGAGTCTAGAACAGTATGCGTCGTAATTTGAAGCTCACCTTAATTGGGAATAATTAATGAGCATTCATCAATCCTTGCTTCTCAGCAAGTCACTTTGCACTTTGCAGGAGTTGCAGGTTACAGCTGAGCTTTCTGGATCAGGCAATGAATTGTGTTTTGGGTGATAGCTAGTCAATTATTAAGCCAATTTACTTTTTCTAAATTAGGAACGCAGGACAACAATTGGATTTAGGCAAAATTTGAGAATTGCTGTAAAAATAATCTGATACATTAAAAAAAATCTTTGAGGTCGCTTCTCACAAATCTCCGATATTGTAACTTTTCAATTGGTTCTAATAGACGCGTTTACAACGTCATGTATAGCTAGATGAATATCTTCCTGAAATGAACTACATATACATGAAAAAAATCAATTTTTTTTGAAGCATCAGCTTTCAAGAAACAAACAATAACGTATTCAAACCAAAATGCTGCTGAAGTGATCTTAATTCTTGGGCTTATTCCGCCAAACACTGCCGATAATAGATCGGGTGCTCGGGTAAACTTTAACCCCACTTCGACAAACTTGGAGATAAGAGGTGGAAACTTTTCAGATAACTCTTTCGTCTTTAAGGACGGCGACGCCAACGCCACTGCGCTCTCACAAACTTACATAACTAGGGAGATAAAAACGCGCGACAAGGAAACTGTTTTCCCGAATGTTGTTTAGGAAGGAAGCCAAAAGGAGGCGTAAATGTAAGGGGATGTATGCACAATTCCCACTCTGCGTTGCTGGAAAGATAGTGCGAACGTCAAAGTTAACCAAGTCGTTTTGGCAGCTGAACAACCCAACTCGGAATGAAAAGTGTACGAAAATACGCGTACCCATGCCTGCAGCCAGTGCTACGTATAAGGCAGTAATGATAGTGCTGGCCTATTTTTTCTGGACCTTCCTATTTGACATCTTCTCTGCCAGTTTTTTTCTCATGGATTATGGCCTTTTTCAGAGGATACAGAACATGAGAAGACGTGGGAATTATAGTAGACCCATATACGTACAAAAGTAATAAATGTGAGTTTTAATTAAACAAATCTGCTTATTAATTTTGCTTAAAGTTCTCGAGAAATGCTTTAAATTCTTCCAACGATGCTGAAATTACCCCGAAAGCTATAAACACATAACAAGAATGAGTTCCGTTTTAATTTTCCATAAGGCAGGTAAAGTTCTGTGCCGGAAGAATTGAATCTTTTAACAGTTCCTTTTTATTGTTCTTTCGCTGGTAAACTTTTTACGAGCCAAGTTTTAATAGTGCCATAAAGACTTTGTTTTTCTTTACTTTTGCCTTTTAGCTGATTAGCTACCATTTCCCCAGGTAATTAGTTGCAGTTTTTTCAATAATTGCGTTCGGCATTCCAAAATTTGAGAAGCTGCCAATATTCGTCGCTCTAGTACTAATCTGAACAGAACGAAGTATCTCATGTGTTTTTGTGAATAAAATGGTGAATGAATAATTCCGCTGCCCAGTACTACCACTCGACGCTAATAATTCAAAACGAAACACTGAATATGTATGTGGTATTCAAACTCAAAATTCTTGTATAGATATAGAATTAATTTTGATGCGCTTTGAACTTTCTGAATGAGGAGGTTTTTTTCTTAATTATCAATGATAAATGCCGCTGTTGTAGCAGTCATACCTAATCAAAGAGGCTACATACAACATTCTTACAATTTTTTCCGTTTTTACAAATTATCAGTTTGCTAGTCTACTATCTCCAGACCATTTCGAATGTTTTGTGATATCTCTAATAGTAAGGAAGTCTGATTCTGAGAATTTAGATGGCCCGTGACTTTCCAATTTCTTAAAATCCAATTGCTACCACACTCTGATTATCAGTGCAAATACGATCAAGTTCTATTAGGTTTAAAAAAACAAGTACACGAAGTAATAAGTAGAGGATGTTCATTTAAAAACGTCATCTAGTTGGCTGTAAAATGTCAAAAGAAAAGAATGAAATAACAAAAGTCCATTTATTTTGATTACGTCACCTTTTTCTATAAAACATTCATACTCTTCTAGATGCCGTTTTCTATGAACATCGTGTAGTATTTATTTTGCACCATTAGCAAGCTGAAACCTGATATGCCGTAGGGTATACCTGCGGCTGTGAGTATTACTTGACTACCCTAAGGCATTAAGGTATGCCCACAGCAGCTTTGGGTATTCCTGCTGTGGAGTAAGCTTTGATTTTTGTAATATAGGTATTTTGTCAACCTTATTGCTAAATTATTTAGAGATTATATTTAGATTAAAATTAGAATTTGATTAAAATATTAGAGATTAGAGCTAAAAAATATAACATGACTTTTGTCAAGCACTGGTATAGAGACTGTTTCTGGTGTTTTTTCCTACTCTATATGTATATATCATTGCATAACGTTGAATTGCATAACGTTCCTTCATGGAGCAGTGATTGTCCTTACAGGAATTTCCTTTTCTTCAAGTAAATTTTTTTTTCCTTGAGGAATGGAAACAATGCAAAGTGCAAATTAGATCGATCATAAAAATTATAGTAGAACACAAAAATTAACGAAACATGACAAATAATAAGTATAGAGAAACATGAAGAATAAAAGAACAATAACAAAGAAAAATATAGAACCTACTAGAAAACTAAAAACATCAGAAAGTTATAAAAAAAATATGTCTAACAGATTTACATAAAAGCACAAATTTAAAATATTTATAATTTTGTGCCAAAACGTTAACAGACTTGGTTGGAAAAGTTTTGTTTCCAACTAAAACCACTTTATGGTTTCTTTGGCTTTAGCTTTCACATTTCACTTTGTTGAGTGATTCGAGGAAAAAATTAAAAATCATTTATTCATCATCATCATCATCATCAACTAGCCTCTCTGTGTCCACTGCTGAACATAGGCCTCCCCTTTCTCTGCCCATTCTCTCCTATTTTGGGCCGTCTAGATCCAGTTGGTTGTGATTCTCTTTAAGTCATCCGTCCAACGCGTTGGAGGTCTTCCCCTATTACGTTTGTCGGCTCGAGGTCTCCATTCTAGTAGCCTCTTTGACCACCTGCCGTCTGTTAGTCGCGCCAAATGTCCAGCCCAGTTCCACTTGAGCCTGGCGATACGTGCAATAACGTCTGTGACGCCAGTTCTCTGTCGTATTTCTTCATTTCTGATATGGTCTCTCAACGACACGCCCAGCATTGACCTCTCCATTTTACGCTGTGTTCTTTTAAGTTTGTTGGCCGATACGGTGGTTAGGGTAAGTGTCTCGGCTCCGTACGTCATGACCGGCAGCACGCACTGATTAAAGACTTTTCTCTTTAGGCATATTGGTAGGTTGCCCTTCAGCACGTCCCTGAGTTTTCCAAAAGCCGCCCATGCCAAGTTTGTTCTCCTACTTAATTCGCAAGTTTGGTTGTCCCTAGAGATTCGGATTTCGTGGCCTAGGTATGTATATTTGTCTACCATTTCTATCACTTTGTCGTCCACTAAGATGTTTCCACTGGGAACCAGGTTTGTCATGAACTTTGTTTTTGAAATATTAATATGTAGACCGACCTCAGCACACACCTGCTGAAGTTCCTGTAGCATTGCTCTGGTGTTCCCCAGATTATCGGCCGTCAGTACTATGTCATCCGCAAAGCGCAGGTTCGTTAGCCTCTTGCCGTCTATGTTTATGCCTTTTTCCTCCCATTTGAGCCTCTTAAATGCGTATTCCAGGACTGCAGTGAATAATTTTGGGGACATCGTGTCTCCTTGTCGTACTCCTCTTCTGATTGGGATACGTTCGGTGTTTTCACGTAGCTTTACCACCATAGTCGCGTTCTTGTAGATGTTGTAGATTAACTTCGTATAACGATAGTCGACGCGACATTCCTGCAGCGTTTTTAAAATGGCGCTTGGCTCAACTGTATCGAAAGCTTTATGGAAGTCTACAAAGACCAGAGCTAGCGGTTTATTGTACTCTATGGACTTTTCAATCAGTGCCCTTACGGCTTGCAGATGATCGTTGGTTCCAAAACCGGTGCGGAATCCCGCTTGTTCCAGTGGCTGATAGAAGTCAAGTTTGTTCTCTAGTCTAGAGAACAAACTAGAGAACAAAAAGCATTTATTACAAACCAAAAACTATTAAAAAAAATATTAAATTAAATTGCTTTGACAGAGTTATTTTAAAAACCGACTTTCTGAGACAGATTTCTGTATGAAGGTTTATTTGAACTTTGTTCAAGCATGTTCAAAAAATCACCGAAAACGTGACAAAGAATAAGAATATAAAACTATATAAACACTAAAAAAGCAATGTAAAATACAAAATTTAAATAAAAAACAACGGTTACATTTCAGGTGATAACCATAAATAACTCTTAAAAAAAGGTCAGGAACCATTAACAGGTTAAAAAACACAGTTTTATACTAAAATTGTTTCGTTGTAAATCATATTACATCACGATTGTTAACTCCTTGGAAAAGTTCAATTTTGTGTCAATACTACTTCAAAAACTGAAAATCCAATAAAACAAACATACTCTTCTAGATGGCGTTTTCTATGAACACCGTGTAGTATTGATTTTGCACCATTAGCAAGCTGAAACCTGATATGCCGTAGGGTATACCTGCGGCTGTGAGTATTACTTGACTACCCTAAGGCATTAAGGTATGCCCACAGCAGCTTTGGGTATTCCTGCTGTGGAGTAAGCTTTGATTTTTGTAATATAGGTATTTTGTCAACCTTATTGCTAAATTATTTAGAGATTATATTTAGATTAAAATTAGAATTTGATTAAAATATTAGAGATTAGAGCTAAAAAATATAACATGACTTTTGTCAAGCACTGGTATAGAGACTGTTTCTGGTGTTTTTCCTACTCTATATGTATATATCATTGCATAACGTTGAATTGCATAACGTTCCTTCATGGAGCAGTGATTGTCCTTACAGGAATTTCCTTTTCTTCAAGTAATTTTTTTTTTCCTTGAGGAATGGAAACAAAGCAAAGTGCAAATTAGATCGATCATAAAAATTATAGTAGAACAAAAAAAATTAACGAAACATGACAAATAATAAGTATAGAGAAACATGAAGAATAAAAGAACAATAACAAAGAAAAAAATAGAACCTACTAGAAAACTAAAAACATCAGAAAGTTATAAAAAAAATATGTCCAACAGATTTAGATAAAAGCACAAATTTAAAATATTCATAATTTTGTGCCAAAACGTTAACAGACTTGGTTGGAAAAGTTTTGTTTCCAACTAAAACCACTTTATGGTTCTTTGGCTTTAGCTTTCACATTTCACTTTGTTGAGTGATTCGAGGAAAAAATTAAAGAGCATTTATTGCAAACCGAAAACTATTAAAATAAAATATTAAATTAAATTGCTTTGACAGAGTTATTTTAAAAACCGACTTTCTGAGACAGATTTCTGTATGAAGGTTTATTTGAACTTTGTTCAAGAATGTTCAAAAAATCACCGAAAACGTGACAAAGAATAAGAATATAAAACTATATAAACACTAAAAAAGCAATGTAAAATACAAAATTTAAATAAAAAACAACGAAGTTACATTTCAGGTGATAACCGTATAAAACTCTTAAAAAAAAAGTCAGGAACCATTAACAGGTTAAAAAACACAGTTTTATACTAAAATTGTCTCGTTGTAAATCATATTACATCACGATTGTTAACTCCTTGGAAAAGTTCAATTTTGTGTCAATACTACTTCAAAAACTGAAAATCCAATAAAACAAACATACTCTTCTAGATGGCGTTTTCTATGAACACCGTGTAGTATTTATTTTGCAACATTAGCAAGCTGAAACCTGATATGCCGTAGGGTATACCTGCGGCTGTGAGTATTACTTGACTACCCTAAGGCATTAAGGTATGCCCACAGCAGCTTTGGGTATTCCTGCTGTGGAGTAAGCTTTGATTTTTGTAATATAGGTATTTTGTCAACCTTATTGCTAAATTATTTAGAGATTCGATTTAGATTAAAATTAGAATTAGATTAAAATATTAGAGATTAGAGCTAAAAAATATAACATGACTTTGGTCAAGCACTGGTATAGAGACTGTTTCTGGTGTTTTTTCCAAGTCTATAAGTATATATCATTGCATAACGTTGAATTACATAACGTTCCTTCATGGAGCAGTGATTGTCCTTACAGGAATTTCCTTTTCTTCAAGTAATTTTTTTTCTCCTTGAGGAATGGAAACAATGCAAAGTGCAAATTAGATCGATCATAAAAATTATAGTAGAACACAAAAATTAACGAAACATGACAAATAATAAGTATAGAGAAACATGAAGAATAAAAGAACAATAACAAAGAAAAAAATAGAACCTACTAGAAAACTAAAAACATCAGAAAGTTATAAAAAAAATATGTCTAACAGATTTAGATAAAAGCACAAATTTAACAAACACACGTTAACAGACTTGGTTGGAAAAGTTTTGTTTCAAACTAAAACCACTTTATGGTTCTTTGGCTTTAGCTTTCACATTTCACTTTGTTGAGTGATTCGAGGAAAAAATTAAAAAGCATTTATTGCAAACCGAAAACTATTAAAAAAAAAATATTAAATTAAATTGCTTTGACAGAGTTATTTTAAAAACCGACTTTCTGAGACAGATTTCTGTATGAAGGTTTATTTGAACTTTGTTCAAGCATGTTCAAAAAATCACCGAAAACGTGACAAAGAATAAGAATATAAAACTATATAAACACTAAAAAAGCAATGTAAAATACAAAATTTAAATAAAAAACAACGAAGTTACATTTCAGGTGATAACCGTATAAAACTCTTAAAAAAAAAGTCAGGAACCATTAACAGGTTAAAAAACACAGTTTTATACTAAAATTGTCTCGTTGTAAATCATATTACATCACGATTGTTAACTCCTTGGAAAAGTTCAATTTTGTGTCAATACTACTTCAAAAACTGAAAATCCAATAAAACAAACATACTCTTCTAGATGGCGTTTTCTATGAACACCGTGTAGTATTTATTTTGCACCATTAGCAAGCTGAAACCTGATATGCCGTAGGGTATACCTGCGGCTGTGAGTATTACTTGACTACCCTAAGGCATTAAGGTATGCCCACAGCAGCTTTGGGTATTCCTGCTGTGGAGTAAGCTTTGATTTTTGTAATATAGGTATTTTGTCAACCTTATTGCTAAATTATTTAGAGATTCGATTTAGATTAAAATTAGAATTAGATTAAAATATTAGAGATTAGAGCTAAAAAATATAACATGACTTTTGTCAAGCACTGGTATAGAGACTGTTTCTGGTGTTTTTTCCAAGTCTATAAGTATATATCATTGCATAACGTTGAATTACATAACGTTCCTTCATGGAGCAGTGATTGTCCTTACAGGAATTTCCTTTTCTTCAAGTAATTTTTTTTCTCCTTGAGGAATGGAAACAATGCAAAGTGCAAATTAGATCGATCATAAAAATTATAGTAGAACACAAAAATTAACGAAACATGACAAATAATAAGTATAGAGAAACATGAAGAATAAAAGAACAATAACAAAGAAAAAAATAGAACCTACTAGAAAACTAAAAACATCAGAAAGTTACAAAAAAAATATGTCTAACAGATTTAGATAAAAGCACAAATTTAACAAACACATGTTAACAGACTTGGTTGGAAAAGTTTTGTTTCAAACTAAAACCACTTTATGGTTTCTTTGGCTTTAGCTTTCACATTTCACTTTGTTGAGTGATTCGAGGAAAAAATTAAAAAGCATTTATTGCAAACCGAAAACTATTAAAAAAAAATATTAAATTAAATTGCTTTAACAGAGTTATTTTAAAAACCGACTTTCTGAGACAGATTTCTGTATGAAGGTTTATTTGAACTTTGTTCAAGCATGTTCAAAAAATCACCGAAAACGTGACAAAGAATAAGAATATAAAACTATATAAACACTAAAAAAGCAATGTAAAATACAAAATTTAAATAAAAAACAACGAAGTTACATTTCAGGTGATAACCGTATAAAACTCTTAAAAAAAGGTCAGGAACCATTAACAGGTTAAAAAACACAGTTTTATACTAAAATTGTTTCGTTGTAAATCATATTACATCACGATTGTTAACTCCTTGGAAAAGTTCAATTTTGTGTCAATACTACTTCAAAAACTGAAAATCCAATAAAACAAACATACTCTTCTAGATGGCGTTTTCTATGAACACCGTGTAGTATTTATTTTGCACCATTAGCAAGCTGAAACCTGATATGCCTTAGGGTATACCTGCGGCTGTGAGTATTACTTGACTACCCTAAGGCATTAAGGTATGCAGACTGCAGCTTTGGGTATTCCTGCTGTGGAGTAAGCTTTGATTTTTGTAATATAGGTATTTTGTCAACCTTATTGCTAAATTATTTAGAGATTAGATTTAGATTAAAATTAGAATTAGATTAAAATATTAGAGATTAGAGCTAAAAAATATAACATGACTTTTGTCAAGCACTTGTATAGAGACTGTTTCTGGTGTTTTTTCCAAGTCTATAAGTATATATCATTGCATAACGTTGAATTACATAACGTTCCTTCATGGAGCAGTGATTGTCCTTACAGGAATTTCCTTTTCTTCAAGTAATTTTTTTTCTCCTTGAGGAATGGAAACAATGCAAAGTGCAAATTAGATCGATCATAAAAATTATAGTAGAACACAAAAATTAACGAAACATGACAAATAATAAGTATAGAGAAACATGAAGAATAAAAGAACAATAACAAAGAAAAAAATAGAACCTACTAGAAAACTAAAAACATCAGAAAGTTATAAAAAAAATATGTCTAACAGATTTAGATAAAAGCACAAATTTAAAATATTTATAATTTTGTGCCAAAACGTTAACAGACTTGGTTGGAAAAGTTTTGTTTCAAACTAAAACCACTTTATGGTTTCTTTGGCTTTAGCTTTCACATTTCACTTTGTTGAGTGATTCGAGGAAAAAATTAAAAAGCATTTATTGCAAAGCGAAAACTATTAAAATAAAATATTAAATTAAATTGCTTTGACAGAGTTATTTTAAAAACCGACTTTCTGAGACAGAATTCTGTATGAAGGTTTATTTGAACTTTGTTCAAGAATGTTCAAAAAATCACCGAAAACGTGACAAAGAATAATAATATAAAACTATATAAACACTAAAAAAGCAATGTAAAATACAAAATTTAAATAAAAAAACAACGAAGTTACATTTCAGGTGATAACCGTATAAAACTCTTAAAAAAAAAGTCAGGAACCATTAACAGGTTAAAAAACACAGTTTTATACTAAAATTGTCTCGTTGTAAATCATATTACATCACGATTGTTAACTCCTTGGAAAAGTTCAATTTTGTGTCAATACTACTTCAAAAACTGAAAATCCAATAAAAAGCTTAATTGGCACCGATGGAAAATAAATAAAGGAACAAAAAGTTAGACAAAACATGATAAAGAGAACCAGAAAGACAAAAACCAAGAGAAACTCGAAAAAAGGCGAAGAGAAAACGGAAAAGTAACATTAGGAGAGGAAATCAAACAACACAGTAAGATCAGTAAATATCGTTTTGTTTTTTTTTTAATGCTTAAACGAGGAAGAAATACCTAAATTTTCGGATTTTCTTCTTGAAGAACTAATATGCCACAGCAACTAAGAAAGACAATAATTGTAATATAAAAAAAGAGTATCTAAAAAGAAAGTTGTCAAAAAACTAATCAAAAAGTTGACAAAATACTATATATGTAACAAAAATATAGAAAGGCGATAATGAGGAAAAATTTTAAATTGTTACTATAGAGAAAAAAAGGCCTGAAACAACGGTGACAGTTCGAAAGGTTCCCAAGATCGGCGTCATTCCTTTTCAATCTCTTTCTCTCTATCTAATAATTCTGAATTTTTGGGCTTATGGAGTTGAAATGTTTGAGAAAATAGTACTGAAATCTAACAAATGGTTGACGACTTTGACAAACAGGGAAAGAAGTTGCAAGACATACCCCATGTGAAGTCAGGAATAGTACTTTAAAAATTCTTGAGTACTTTGTATATAAATGGAAATTTCTCTAGATAACCATAGATTTTATCATTGCAACTAAGATTTCTGAAAAAGAAAAATGTTAGCTAAAAAAATACAAACTTACTTCCTAATGAAGAAGAAGAAACTTAATGAAGAAGTAAAGAAACTCTTTTTCTTCAAATAAAAATTTCATATACATATGTGTAGTAGAAAGTCTGGTTTTTAAAATACCGGAAGTCAAAGCATTCTAATTTAAAATGTTATTTTAATAGTTCGATGATTCAATAAAGTGGTTGTTATTGATTCCTCAAAAACAAAGTGAAATGCGAAAGTCAAAGTCAAAGAAGAGCCAAAACGTGATTTTGGTCCGAAATAAAACTTTTTAAAAGAAGTTTTCAAAACGCTTTTGGACATTTATAAATATTTTAAATTTGTGAACTTACCTACTTCTTTTAAAAAATATTTTTTTATAATGTTCGGATTTTTCTACATTTGTAGTAGGTAGTAGGTAGTAGGTAAAGAGCTGTGACCCGAAAAGGGATCTCTCTTAGTAAATTTCCTCTATCTGCGTCTTTTGGACATATTTTTTTCTATAATTTGCTAATAATTCTACATTTATAAGACTGTGAATACTTTCACGGCCAGTCAAAATACAATCTAAAGTGTTTTCCGGGCTTTGAAGCCGTGGTCCAATGGAATTTCTTCCTGACGTTTCGTTTACAGCTGCAGCAGACATTATCAAAGGCGATGAGCCACTGGGCCAGATGATCTACCATGCTTCGCGACGTTGACTGATTCGACAGTGGCGAGCTCCGTGGTATTTATTCCCCCGCCGTCACGCTGTAGTGGACGGGTTGGGGTGGGGGTAGTAATTGCGCGGGGTTTCGCCGCACGTGAAATATGTCGTAGAACTCGTTTCCGGGCTGCATTTAGAAACGTAATTTCCTCCTTCCTGTTGAAATTGTTGTCGTGTGATCGTCCTTACAGGAATTCCTTCTTCTTCAAGTAAAAAAGGGGTTTTTTTTTGAGGAATGGCAACAATGCAAATTGCAAACTAGATAGATCAAAAAAATTATGGTAAAACAAAATTATTAACGAAACATGACAAATAATATGAATAGAAAAACATGAAGAATAAATGTACAATAACAAAGTAAAAAATAAAAACTTTAAAATCACAAGTTGAGTACTAGAAAAGTAGAAATATCAGAAAATTATAAAAAGAATATGTCTAAAAGATTTAGATAAAAGCACAAATTTAAAATATTATTCATAATTTTGGATCAAAACGTCTAAAACCTTGGCTGAAAAAGTTTTGTTTTGAACTAAAACCACTTTTTGGCTTTAGCTTTCGCATTTCACCTTGTTTTCGAGGAAAAAATAAAAAGCGTGAAAATAAAAAAACGACTTTCTGTGACTGATTTCTATATGAAGGTTTACTTGAACTTTGTTCAGGAATGCGTCTTGGAATTACCGCCGGACTCATTAAGTTACCAGGTGTATGAGAAAAGAACAAAAAGTCACCGAAAACGTAACAAAGGGTAGGAATAGAAAATTATAAACACTAAAAAAGTAATGTAAAAAACAAAATTAAAAAAAAACGACGAGGTTACATTTGGTCATAACCGCGTACAAATCTTAAAAACAGTCAGAGACAATTAACGAACAATTAGCAAGTTAAAAATAAAACAGAGTTTTATGCTAAAATTGTCTCAATACAAATCATATTACTTCACGATTGTTAGCTCCTTGGAAGCGTTCAATTTTGGGAAGAGGTTCAAATCAAAACTACTTCAAAAACTGAAAATCCAATAAAGAGTTTAGTCTATCGAATTTAATAATCGAATCAATGAAAAATAACAAAAAGTTAAACGAACCATGATAAAGAGAAACAAAACGAAAATAGACAATAAAAAAGAGAAACTCGAAAAAGGCGAAGAGAAAACGGAAAAGTTACATTAGAAGAGAAAGTCAAATAATACCACTACCAAGTAAATATCGTTTTGGTATTTTTTTGGTTACTTAGACGAGGAAGAAATATCTAAATTTCCGGAATTTCTTGTTGAAGGACTGCTGAAGCAAATAGAAGAGACAATAACTGTAATATAAAAAAAAAATATCTAAAAAGAAAGTTGTGAAGAAACTATTACGTAATAAAAATACGGGGTGTTCATTATAAAACTTCATCTAGCAGGCTATGAGATTTTGACAGAAAAGGATGACATAATCAAAGTAAGTGAACTTTTGTTTCTCCATCATTTTCTTTTTACCTTTCCCAGCCAACCAGATGAAGTTTTATAATGAACATACGTATAGAAAGGCGGTAAAAAGGAAAAGCTTTAAATTGTTACTATAGAAAAAAAAACCTCAAACAACTATCACAGTTGGAGAGGTTTCCAAGGTAGGCGTCATTCCTTTTCTCTCTCTTTCTCTCAGTAAACTGAATTTTTGGGTTTTTGGAAGTGTAAGAGGAAGTAGTACTGAAATCTAACTAATGGCTGATGTAAATTTCTCTAGATAACCATAGCATTTCGCATGACAAATAAGATTTCTGAAAAAGACAAATGTTAGCAAAATCTTATTAAAAAAATACAATCTTACTTTCTAATGAAGAAGAAGAATCTTAATGAAGAAATAAAGAACTCTATTTCTTCAAGTTAAAAATGTGTAGTAGGAAGTTTGGTTTTTCAAATACCGGAAGTCAAAGCAATTTAATTTAAAATTTTATTTTAATAGTTTTTTTGGTCATGCAATAGTGTGCATGATCGAAACTGTCATGAAAGTGCTTTTTAATGATTTCTCAAAAACAAAGTGTAATCGAAAGCCAAAGTCAAAGAAGAGCGAAAAAGTGGTTTTGATCCAAAATAAAACTTTTTAAAAGAAGTTTTCAGAACGCTTTTGGCCCACAATTATAAATATTTTAAATTTATGAAATTACCTACGTCTTTAAAAAAAAAATTATAATTTTCTGATTTTTCTACTTTTGTAGTAGGTTGTTGTTTTGCACTTGTTGTTTTGAGTTTTTGTTTTTTGTTTTTTTTTTGTTATTGGTTTTTATTGTACATGTTTCTTCCATTCTTATTATTTGTCATGTTTCCTTAATTCTTTTGTTCTTTCATATTTTTTTTGTTGAACTAAATTGCATTTTGCATTGTTTTCCAAAATAATTTTAAACTTAATAGGCTTGTCCAACGACTGAACACTTGTACACACATCGAGAAAATTTTGACTGTAGCCTATGCATTTTTAGTCTGTTCATTTTCCAACAAGTTAAAGATCAAATTTTATCAAAAAAAGAAAGAATTGTGACCCGAAAAGAAATCTCTTTTAGTAAATTTCCTTTAACTACCTGCTTCTTTTGGACATATTTTTTTTCTATAATATCTAACAATTCTATATTTATAAGACTGCGAAGGCTTTCACGGCCAGTCAAAATACAATCTAAAGTGTTTTCCGGGCTTTGAAGCAGTGGTCCAAAGGAATTTCTTCCTGACGTTACGTCTACAGCTGCGGCAGACATTATTATAGAAGATGAGGCAATCGGCGAAGTGATCTCCCGTGCTTCCCGACGTTGGGTCATTCGAATGTGGTAAGCTTAGTGATATTTATTTTCCCGCCCTGGCACTGCACCGGAGGGACACAAGTGGGGGTAGAAGTGGCGCGGGGTTTCGGCGCACTTGAGCTATGTCGTAGAATTCGCTTCCAGTCTGCATTTAGAAACGTAATTTCCTCCTTCCTGTTGAAATTGTTGTTGTGTTTAAAGATGAAGAAAAGCTCGGATGGGCTAGTCTAGGCGCGGATGGAACAAGCTGCTAGAAAAGCACAATGTTAAAACTGTCTTTAAACCCACTGGTACAATACAACGGACCTTGAGATCGGCCTAAAACTGCAGAAATCCACTATCGACGCCCGGATTTTACCGAGTTCCATGCAGCTGTGGCTCGGTATACATTGGCATCACAAAAATCAACACGTCTTGTGATTGATGTGTCACCACGACAATTACGGAACACATGAGGGGTTGCAAGACTGAAACTATCACAAAAGTCAGCAGTAGCATAGCACGCTCTCTCCGAAGGTCCCGACATCCTTTTCAACGAGGTGGATATCTTATATCAATCGCAGAGAGCATTGATATCTTTAAACACAACAATTTGAACAGGAAGGAGGCAATTACGCTTCTAAATGTAGACTGGAAGCGAGTTCTATGACATATTTCAAGCGCAACGAAACTCTGCGCCACTACTACTCCCACCCCTGTCCCTCCACTGCAGCGCGACAGCGGAGGAATAAATACCACGGAGCTCACCACAGTCGAATCAGTCAACGACGGGAAGCACCAGAGGTCACTTCGTCCATTGTCTCATCGCCCTTGATAATGTCTGCCGCAGTTGTAGACGAAACGGCAGGATGAAATTTCATTGGGGCACGGCTTCAAAGCTCGGAAAACACTTTAGATTGTAATTCTAAATTTTTTTGCCTTCGATAATTTTCGTATTTTTTTATTTATATTTTTCATTTCACATTGCTCTCTTATTGTTTATATTTTTCTATTGTTATTCTTCTTCTTGCTTTCTTAGAGATTTTGTGACTCTCTATTTTTTTTTCTTTGACCTAAATTAGATATTTTATTGAGGATTTATTCCCAATAAACATATTTTGTTATATATGAGTAACCGCAAATATTATATCACTTGAGTATATAACTATAAGCTTTATAAAAAAGTTCGCAATACCTCTTGCACACCCCTATATACCTCTTAAAGAGCTTAAATGGGGCAATTTATAGAGGTTGCGGTAACACTGATTTAGTAACGTTATAGGACTTAAGGATTTATAACTATTGTTATGAAAAACTTTTGAATACTGTTATATAACTTTGTTGGCCACCCTTACATAACTGGAAATTAACCGTGACTTATAGTGTTCACAACTCTTCCGTTACTCTTATAAATATTGCCTATAAAGGTGTTCGTAAAGTAATGGTTTAGTTGTGTATATTTGCGTACGTTTGACAAATGACAGTAGGAGGATACAAAACGTTGCTTTCTCTTTTACACATTGAACAACCGTGTCATTTTTATTTTCGTCAGAGTAATTGGTTACCACAACTTTGTCTTGCGTTATCATTTTACTGTTCCTCATTCTCGAGTCTTCCTAAATTCTAAGCCTGAATGGCGTGCTGTTTTTATCGGATATTATAATAACAATATTTAACTGGTGGTTAGTTTTGCGATTCCATGGATGAAAATTTTTCTGCAATCCAAGTTTTACTGTGAATATATGCGAGATACTTCAGTACAACTCACGGCCCTTAAATATATATAAGTTTAGGATTATTTATATGAGTTTTATTTGAGCCGGGCGTAATCAGTGTCAGTCAAAACGCCTACCCAATCAGGTAAAAGACAAATTTATTGCTTGAAAGGTGTTCCTTTTAACTTAAAAGTAATTAAATAACCTTCTTATTCAATATGAAAACCAGTTTGTATTTGTTTAATGACGAAGATTAAATCTGTCCGGATTTTAAAATTATTAATACGGAAACATGGCGGACTAAACGTGACAACCTTTATAAACTATTTGAGTCTACTACATCACCTTTGGTAAAATAGTGTCTACTATAAAACCGTTATATAACATGCTCCTTTCGACATTGGTATATCATAGGCTCTGTCTAATGTCTCGTATCAAAAATAGATTTGATGATTTGACTTATTCTATTTTTTTGGTTTAGAAAGTTTACATAGCAATGCTTAATTAATTAAAATACACTGAAAATTGAGATATTAGAGACAAAGACAAAACTGTATAACACCGTCGAATCGAAAAATCGAAAAAGTTGGCGGCGGTGCTATCGAAAACGTTATTTTTACGAGCTTATAGCCCAGTAGCCTCTCCTAAATTGTCATTTGTCATTCCTAACCTCATTCTTATCGAATTTTGATTGAAATGAAATTACGACAATAATTACGTTATGCCAGATTTATACCTCTAAATTAAGAATTAAACTAAGTTTAATTTACACTAGATTAACACTTGTCAAAGTTAAATGTCAACTTTTAATTCGACCCGTTTATACTTCCATTTAATAATTAATAATGAAGTCTAAACAGATCTACCTGTTTACGGTAGTAAACCTGTACGGTGCACATTTAACTTTGACAAGTGTTAATTTAGTTTAAATAAAAATTAGTTTATTTCTTAATTTAGAGGTATAAACTAGGCATAAACTCTGTGGAAATAAAAAATAAAGTTACTGTCTCGGGCCAATTTCTTTTATCAAAACTGCTTTAGGAGTTTCTAGAAGGGAAACATTTATAATTTCCATTAGCTGTTTTATCGCTCGCGGTGTGATATTAAAATTTACAACCCATTTTTTAAACGTAGTACGAAACCGTTCATTTTTTCTACATTCATCATTATTGTCCTCTTCAGTTTTATCGTCAATAAATTCATTCATCCAAATACTTATTCTGCATTCGTCTTCATTTAAGGCACAAAACCCTGGCGAAAAATCAAGTGAAGAATTATTGATATCCTGATAAAAAATTAGTTGCTTATCATCAGAACATGACATAGAGAATCATCAGAGTATGCTCTTAAGTGTGATACTTCATCTTTACACAAATCGACAACACTTATTATTGTTGATTCCACTAAGCTGACTGAACTTGATATAATTTCACGAAATTTTATTGAAGCTTTTCTGTTGAAAGCACTATTTCGTTTCACTTTTCGCCAATCGCTCATTCTGCTATCGTGCCTATATAAACAAATTTTTAGAACAAACGTATGAAAAAATTAACAAAGAAATCACGTCGACGTATTGTTTAAACATGTTTTTGGTTAATTACAACAAATTCATTCTTTTGGCGGGAAGATGTAGGTTTAAAATGGGTTTATTGGTAACCACAATGTAACTTAAGGATATATAAAGATGACTCATTGGTCTTCTTGTCACAAAAGTTTTATAAGCATCCTTCTATCACCTTCAAACTTACAATTTTTATAAAAGTAACGTATTCAACTACTATATATCTCGAGGTTGCAATTAGATGATGGAGCGCTTTATATAAATCTGCTATATAACTTTTGGTAACCACCCGTTGGAGTTTTATAAGGAAGTATCTGAAATATTTTCATCACTTTCTTATAACCCTGTGAGTTATGGTGTTGTACTAACACTTTTATAAACTTCAAGTGTCCGTTGGTAATCTTATAAATCCTTTATGGGCGCTTTTTGTTCCATACACACCCTTATATACTCGTTATAAAACTTATAAGCCTTTAAGACAATGCAAAATGTTTATTGGGTTCTTTCGGGTTAATTTTGACCCAAAACTGAGCTTTTTCAGTAAGGAAAAAATTGTAATGTAAATAGATTCGCATTGACACCACTTTGGTCTAAAGCAATGTTTGTTAAATTAATACCTATTTTGTTAAGTGTTTATACAGCTTTGGCCCAAAATAAAACTTCTCCATCGATTTTCATTGATAAAATTGTAGTCCGCAAAATAAATTCTTTTACCATTTTTTTCTTTAATTTTGACTCAAAATCAAAGTTAGAATTTTTTTTCCTATACTTGATTGTTTCAGGTTCCTTAACTCGGTGCATTTGTAGTTTCTGTTTTTTCCTTCCTATTGTAAGGGAGTAAAATAATTGATTATTATAATTAAACTCTTTAAGAAAATTTTGTACTTATTAAGTTTACCTCCCTCCTTATTTTTTTTTTCAAGCGGACTAAAAGTACTTCATTTGCTTTCTCCATACCCACACCTAAAGTGGGTTTTCTAATCCTAAGAAAGAAAGAGTAGCAAAAAATTCCTAGGCAGTAAAGTAAAGTCAGAAGTCACCGCTACTGTCATGGTGGCGCATATATAAACGATTTTCATTCACCAAAATTATTTGAACAGTAGATGACACCACATAGACCGATCTGAGTGTATTGCCATCTTTACATTCTTATTCAAAAAACGTAGGAATAAAAGGATAGGAATACTCCCAGAGGGCTCGAGAGCACCACGGGAAATGGTTATTAGTGGAAATCGCAGAGGTTCTCGAATTCTGAGTTCGTCTGTTATTTGTGATGCGCGTCATCATATTTATCAATCACATCACATATAACAATGTGATTTTTGTTAATTTAGTATTGATAATAATGCTAAAAATGTTTAGTTTACCATAACCATTGGTTATGATTTAATACCATTAAAACCATTGAACATTGAAAACTATCATCCTTACACATTCTATTTAATTTTTACAAATATAATATACACCACTAATTGGGAAAGTACCTAGACCCGCTTAAAGAGGATGAGAGAAAATTGCAAAATTGAATCACTCTGAAATAGACTTCTTATTTCCGCATGCTTGAAAAAAAAATAGTTCAGCTTCGCGTCGGCCGTCAATCTCTGGGCTCAGCACGAAAAGTCCCACTTCTACTCCTAGTGACATAATCTACTATTTTCACTCCCTACAACAGCAAAAAAAGTATTTCGTAAAAAAAATTCAGTATGGATCAAATGTGATATCTACAAGGGTCATTACGTTTCAAAGAGTGAAATAAAAATTCCAACACTGAACAAGTTTTGCTCTATACCAAAAGCTTTGTTTTTCAAAATAACCAATAGTATAAAATCGTCAAAAACATCAATTATATGATGAGGTTTTTCCAATATTTCTTGAACTGTTATTTTTGTCGTTGTTGGATCAATTTTAATTTCTAATTAGTACTTTGTATTTTAAATTTAGCATTTTAAGTACATTTTTTCTGCTATATTGCCGCATATCCTCTCGCTGCATTACTAGTAAATGAATATCAAAATTTAGAATATTAAGCCAGCTAATCACCTCAAAATTGAAAATTAAACCCAAATCGAATGGCAGCAGCTAAACGCGTTAAAGGCTATTATTTAATACCTTTCATACATGTTCGGGTTTAATTGTTATGGATGTGCATTCTGCCTCAGCCAGGTTAATTGCGAATGATATTATGCATAATTCTAATTAGTTATCTTCACTTTACAGCGAAGCAAATTGTTTTGCGGTATTAGTGCGGTGCAGTAACAATGATTTATTGCCTCAAGTGTATAAACGTGCCTAATGGGGGGGTGTTAAAAAGAAATTTCCAACATATTTCACAGAGTTATGACGCAAGTATAAAAGAAGAACTCACGAGAAGGAGTTTATATTTCGGAAGAAAGGCGAATCTGAAGTCCACGTGGCAAAAGAGAGATAGGGTGGTAGAAACAAAACCCTTTCTGACACTTAAACGAATCGCGCTCATTTAATCGAATAATTGCGACGTGAGTCAATATTCTCTCGGGTTCCTTGGGAGTTTCACCGGATTTTTCCTTTTTCTTTATCCTATGTTTCCTGGAAATATGGGAAATTCAGGTTTCCGACGCGTAATCGTATCCCTTTAATGCTTTTGCGGTAAATTGATAGTGCGATGAAAAGATCTCAAATTTCGTTAAGGCAAAGTTCGTTATTGTAAAAACTTTTGGCACCAAAAATTATGTCGATAGAATGATGGAGCAGTAGACATACGTTTCTTCATATGAACTGAGAAAAAGACACCATCAAACCAAAAAAATTGAGCCTAGTAGCTTCAACAACCTTGTTCATTTTTGAGGTAGTCGTAGAAAAAGTTACTTTACCACACTGAATATCTCAATATCACTGAATTTACCACACTGAATTTGACTGAAGATGGAAAATTGGTGACCAACTTAATATGTATAGTACAACAATAGGGGTATATCATTTGATACATGCAGATGGTTAGCGACGAGTATCAACAAGAATTATTAAAAAAGTTTGATAGTTTCTTTCACTCCATTCCATAGTTCATTGCAGTTTGATTTATAATTAAAATGGATATTGCTCAAGAAATAACTGACGCCGCTACTAAAGCAAGTAGTCCAGAAACCACCAGAAAAATCGAGGAATCGCTACCAGAAGGAGTATCTAGCCTTCGAAACATGGTACAGGGCATCATTTTAAGTCGCTCACTCGAAAAAAAATTTATACATGGGGGTAGTATGGCATCTAAGGCCGACCTCGGATCCACGGCTAGCGACGTTATTGGTTGTTCCGTTTCACAGATACGACGCCATCTTGAGGTTTTTAAATGAAAACAAACATATATTTACCTACAGTCTAATAGAGCTGAAAAAGGAGACTGCTGAAATATGTAACTTCGTATATCTATCTTCAGGCGTTTCGATTATACAGGGTGGCATAATTGCTGAATTTCGAAAATCATTTTAAGTCGCTCACGCGATTAGTTGCTTTTCTGTGACACTTCATAAAAATTTGATACATGGGGGTCGTATAGCAACTAAGGCCGACCTCGGGCAACCAATTCGCTAGCCCTGGATCCGAGGTGCGCCTTAGATGCCATGCGACCCCCATGTTTCAATTTTTTTGAAGTGTAACAGGAAATCTGATAATCGAGCGACTTAAAATGATTTTCGAAATTCAACAATTTTACCACCCTGTATAATCGAAATGCCTAGAGATAGATATGCGAAGTTATATATTTCTGCATTCTCCTGCTTCAGCTCTATTAGATTGTAGGTCAATGTATGTGTGTTTCCATTGAAAAAAAATTAAGGTGGCGTTGTATCTGTTAAACCGGGCACCTAATATCTTCGCTAGCCCTGGATCCGAGGTCGGCTTTAGAGGCCATACGACTCCCAAAACGGTCACCCCGTACATAGCGGCTTTCGTGTTAAGATACCCTTTATGCAAGTGGGGGGTGTTAATTTAAGATAATCACCAAGTTGGCTGTGAAACATTAAAAGAAAAAAAAATAAGTTACAAAAGTTATTTTCCATCACCTCTTTCTGTCAAAAGTCCACATCTTTCTAGATCCCACAGACCTCCCCTTTTTTCGATGGACACCCTATTCACATAAAAAAAGATTTACTACTCTTGAGAAAAAAGTCTCGAGAGTAGTAAGAAAAAACGTGTCTTGAGTACCGAAAATTTCGCAAGTTCTGATTTCGTCAAAGTCTCACTGACGAGCTGTATGCGGCGAAACTAGTCTGGGGATGGGCACAATTAGACGTTGCGAAATAATGGTTCATCCCAGGGGGTATCCACTTGCTTATTTTTTGTACATGTATTTTGAAAATAGGGTATTGTCCTAGGTACTGTCAAGTATTGCCTGTATTGTGGTGGTATTTTTAGGTACTGTCGGGACTGTGAGAGGTATTGTGAGTATTGCAAGAGGTATTGCCAGGTATTGTACTGGCAAGTATTGCGAACTAGGGATAATATTTCTTGAAATTAAGCTAATACGCTAATAAACTACTAAAAATAGCATTTTAAGGCCCTAGTGTTAAAAGAAAATTACTTTTAACAGTAGTGCTAAAAGTACCCCTTAGGTAAAGAGTTTTTTGCCGTAAGCTTAATAACAAAACATTCAGAATAACAAAGTATGCCGGGTGTTGCATCGTCGGGCGGGACATAAGAAATCCCATGTAAATTTTGATAGTGTCAATTATTGGCTTCCCTAATTATTTTGTTGAAAAATTTTATTTAGTTCTTTTAAAGAGCGTTAAAATTCGCAACCAATAGGATAACTTTTTTGGTTAACCCATTTACGAATTATTTGCCAGTAACATTTTTAATATTGTCAGTCAAGGTTGAGAGTTGGCTGTCAAATAAAGCTGTTATTCATGAATTTTTAGTGTTTGATAGCCAAGTCTTACTGGTGTCCGTAAATACAGGGCGATAAAAAGGGCAAAATGCTTAAAAAGTTATTAGAAATAACTCGTAAACGGGTTTATCAAAAATGTCTGAAGTTGTCCATTTAGTTATGGTTTTTAATGTTCTTCAAAAAATCTAAATAGATTTTTTCTCTAAAATAATTATGGAAGCCAATAATAGATCCTTTTAAAATTTACATGGGATTTCCCTATGTCCCGCACGACGATGCCCGGTAGAATCTTTTTTTTGGGCCTTGTGATTTGCTATTATCTGCCTAAATTAAATTGAATGTAACTTTCTTAGTTTCAGAGAAAATTACAATTTTGTGTTTTTTTCATTTTTTTTTTTCAAAAACGGTAAATGGTACAATATTCTAATTGCATCCATCGAATAGCTACTGTCAATGCGCGTATTTGTTGTGCTTATTTATTCCCCCCCCCCCCCCTCCCCCCTAGAAATTACGCCATTTGAGAGGGCGTACTGGATTACCTTATCGAGGAGCTTATCGATCTACTTGTAAAAATTAAAACGATAAAATTGATTCGTTAATTGGGGGGGCCACACATTTGGTTCAGCATACCTTCGAAACCATCCTGGAGCCTTACGATAAAATAAAGTGGGGACCTATGTACCTCGTTGGAAAGGTCTATTAAAGGACTATAAAATGACTGTGAAAAATTTAAAAACGCGCCCACTAAAATGGGGGGAGAAATGGTTCTAAAATCAAATTTTATTACAATTTAGGGTGATCAAGGGGACGCAAAATTTACGGCACTCGATAGCCCCCCTCGAATTATTAGTGGGTGTAGACCTAGTGCTGATCGAACGCATAGTTATTGCGTCTCGTTAATTCGAATATTTGGCCCGATTTTCCCGAAAATTTGAAATATTTTGATTTTTGAGGACTTGTATATTTTTGATCCCAGACTTTATACATCGTTAGAAAGGGCTCGCCGACGGCTACAATCGGATAAAAATGGAATTAAAAAAAAATCAACAAGAATGCTCAGGGCCCATCCCCTGAGCCCCCCCGGGGGGTAATTTTATTATTTTCGGATTCAGCGGGGGTCAAGACCCTATATGTGACGACGGTTTTCCCCTCCGACTGCAAATGTGGTGTTTAGTCCCCACGGCCTCCCTAATTAGGGAGGGACAATTTTTTTTTTCAAAAGGTAATCAATGAAGTAAGCCCTATTCAATGATACCACCCGCTAGGGGTGTGACAATTAGGGGGGTACACGGGCCAAAAGCAAGACCTAAATTTCAACAAATTCGATATAACTATTCGAAAAATGCCCCCCAGAGGTCGGGGGGGGGCGCCACCATCGTGTAGCCCGGAAAAAAGTTGATTAGCACCGGGTTTGGAGGTAGGTGACAATTTGAAGAATCCCACATTTTGGGCCATCTCACGTTCCCTATTGGCGGGTTAGTTAAAAACTAAAATTTTTTACATGGAAGCTTCCAACTACTTTCAAGAAACACTTTAAAATATTTACAGAAACCAGTGTTAAACTATAGAATTATTAACTACATACATAATTTAAATAGCCAATGTATAAAAACACACTATACTTTTTGGTATTGCCTGGTATTGTCATGTACTGTCAAAGTAGTGCCAGGTATTACACAGTATTGTGAGGTAAGTTCATTGTATTGTGAGGTATTGTCATGGTATTGTGAAGTATTGTCACCTAATTTGTACATATATTGCCATGAGTGGATACCCCCTCGGGTTCATCAGTCGTTTAAAAGGTCAAAAACAATGTTTGTTCACGACCACTTCATAATATACTGATATTCAGCTTGTTGACAAAAGTTAAACAGGGCTACCAGAGACTTGCGCCCCTCGCCTACGGCTCGTGACGTAAACGTCCCCCTAAGGGAATAATGGATATCATAAAAAGCTCGTTTAATAATATACTATTTCATAGTACCGACGGCTAAAAATTGACTTCTGTATTTTACAGCAAAAATACTCGAACTTGGCTCTAGTTGGTCTAAGAAGGTTAAATAATAAATGTAAAAAATAATAGTAAATATTCGGAAAAAATCAAAATTTAAAAAAAGAGCTTTTATTTTTCTTAATGTAAATAGATAATTAAAAATAGTTGAGGTATTGTCACAATACTTTTTGGTATTGCCTGGTATTGTCATGTACTGTCAAAGTAGTACCAGGTATTACACAGATTTGTGAGATAAGTTCATTGTATTGTGAGGTGTTGTCATAGTATTGTGAAGTATTGTCACCTAATTTGTACATATATTGCCATGAGTGGATACCCCCTCGGGTTCATCAGTCGTTTAAAAGGTCGAAAACAATGTTTGTTCACGACCACTTCATAATATACTGATATTCAGCTTGTTGACAAAAGTTAAACAGGGTTACGAGAGACTTGCGCCCCTCGCCTACGGCTCGTGACGTAAACGTCCCCCTAAGGGAATAATGGATATTATAAAAAGCTCTTTTAATAATATACTATTTCATAGTACCGACGGCTAAAAATTGATTTCTGTATTTTACAGCAAAAATCCCGAACTTGGCTCTAGTTGGTCTAAGAAGGTTAAATAATAAATGTAAAATATAATAGTAAATATTCGGAAAAAATCAAAATTTAAAAAAAGGGCTTTTATTTTTCTTAATGTAAATAGATAATTTAAAATAGTTGACACACTAAAGTGTTTTCCGGGCTTTGAAGCCGTGGTCCAATGAAATTTCTTACTGACGTTTCGCCTACAGCTGCAGCAGACGATATCAAAAGCGACGAGGTACTGGGCGAAGTGATCTCCCGTGCTTCACCAGGTTGACTGATTCGACTGTGGAGAGCTCCGTGGTATTTATTTATTTGCCCGCCATCACGCTGCAGTGGAGGGACTTGAGTGGGGGTAGTAGTGGAGCGTGGTTTCAGCGCACTTGAAGTATGTCGTAGAACTCGCTTCCAGTCTGCATATAGAGACGTAATTTTCTCCTTTCTGTTGTCGTGTTTAAAGATCTCAATGGTCTCTCTCGTTGGCTACGGATAGAAACGCTGCAATTGATATAAGATATCCACCTCATTCAAAAAATTTGTGTTTGTTCCAGCCTGCAACTCATCTTGTGTACCGTAATCCTCGTGTTGACACTGAGTTTTGTTGTTCCAATGTATACCGAGCCATAGCTGCATGGAACTCGGTAAACTCCGGATGCCGTAGGGGACCTCTGCGATCTTTGGCCGATCTCACGCCCTGTTGTATTGTTCGAGTGAGTCTAAAGACTTCCAGTAGCCTGCCGATCCTGTTCGTTACTTTGTAGATGTGTGGTTGACTAGTTCATCCGTGCTTTTTTTTATCTTCTCCCATTGTTCCTTCCTGGACGCCTATCCTTGAATATATGCCATGGGAGTGCTCCCCGGGAGCTCCCAGGAAGAACTCCCTCACCCGATCTCCCTTATCGCAAAAGTTTGAAACAGTGTAGCCGGCTCGTTCAGCCAATGAAATTGCATCAAATTTTGACAGACGACGTCATAACCTTATTTTTTGCTTTATATTGAATGATGATTGAAACGTTGAGGGCGTTGTGACCTCATGCACAGTTCGACTGATTGATGGCTGACTAATGGCAATAAAACTGTTTGAGCCTGTAACTACATACACATCCCTGACTTACCTTTCTTTCCTTACTTCTTGGCTACTTACCTTGGTTTCTATTGACGAAGCTGACCTCCTCTTAGGTTGGACTAAAAAATGGGCTTAGCACTTCTGTCAGTTCATGACAAAGGTCTTTCTCTAGCCTGAATAATTGAGTGAATTTTCTATCGGATAAACCAAAGGTATCGGTTTGGAGGTGACAATTAAGAGAACTTTTAGTTCTCTTGGGAGCAGTTCCCTCCCCCCCCCCCCAGTTTATCGTCAAGAATACTGTCAAAATTTCTATTCTTGAGAGAACTCCACCCACTTCTCTCGCAGTTCTACTCCCTGACATTCAAGAAGAGGTGGCACGCTACATTCCTTGGACGGGCGGCCCTATTGTTTTTGATAATGTCTGCCTCAGCTGTACACGAAACGTCAGGAAGAAATTCCATTGGACCACGGCCTCAAAACCTGGAAAACACTTTAGATTGTATTTTGACCGGCCGGTGAAAGCCTTCACACTCTTATACTTGCCACTACTTCTTCAAAGCCACTTTTTTGCTTTTAGGTTAAATTTTGTTGATTAACGCGGATTACGATCTTTTTGGCCCACTCAAACCACAGGCTTTTTCATCGGCCGATTGTTTAGTCGAATTGGTCTGAATCTTCTCTATACTCCTAAGATGTTTAACACGTTTTAACATTCATTTCACAAAATTAGCAAATTCTAACCTAAAAGTTAATAGAATTATTAATTGTCGCATATAACCAAATACAAACTTGCAAGAAGATTTAGCATCCGATATAAAAAATCCAAGAGCGTATTTGAAAAAATAAATTTGATGATGGTTGCATGTAAACAAAACGTCGGATTCTTGATTAGAAAGTACCGCGTTGAAGAGAGCAAAATGTAGCTATGAATAAGTGTCAATTATTTTTAATTATCTCTTTAAATTCTCTTTAAATTTATCCCCTTAAATTGAGAGTAAAAATACCAAAACTTTTTTTATAAAATTTGGATTCTTTGCTAGTATTCCCAAAACCAGTCGGCATTTTCAAAGTTTGAAAACACAATTTTTATCGACTTGACCAACATTCTTCGTATTTCGTCAAATAACCGATATTCCCACGGTTAAACTCGAAAAACGGTCACCATGTATATCTCTCAACGAAGTACGTTCTCAATTCTTTACTCTCAACATTTTTGCATATTGAATAAAATGTTATTCATTTATATAAGATTTTGCTTCTAATTGAATTTGAACAACATTCTGCTACAACCTACATATTAAGCTGAACTAACCTGAACTAATCTAAATAAACGATCTAAGTTTTCTTGAATCGAGAATATAACCCGTATCTACAATAACAAATTATTTCAATTTAATTTTGTACCATAGATATTACTTATATCAACAAAGGCACCCCGGTTCAAAAATGAATGATTGCCGCTTAAGTTAGCTTTGATAAAGGCTTTTTACACGTGGAAAATAGTCTGGGTAAGTGTAAAAAATGGGTTTCTCTTTGGTTTTTATTATGCTATACTTGAATTTTACTTTGTTCTTGCTATTGCAGCTTTAATATCACTTTTACAGAAATACATATTTTAACAAATTAAACAAATTCTCCTTGTTTATAAAATGCATAATTCCGGCCGGCATTCTCTATCTGGGAAATAGAATTTTAGTCCTTATTAGAATCTAAAAGGGAAATATACTGCCGCATATAAAGCTAGTTCTCGTATGTAAAGCGAAGAAAACAAATTGCGAAGAACATGGTCATTTTGAATGATATGAGTGGACGGCCCGGAAATATTTCGCATATTTTCCCTCATATTAAATTCACTCTCGAGTTGTCCCGACAGTAGAGACCCGTCTCCCCGGGCTTTTATAATATTAGCTGCTATTTTTTATAACTCGAATAATAATTTCGATAGAAATTTAAACTGGTTTTTGACATTTTCACCTAATTAGTCTCGCCTAGATAACACCAAAAGTTTTCCGCCCCACGCAGATAACAAACATTTTCCATTGTGGAGAAGCCGCGCGCCCCCAAGACTTGGGGATCATAATTCATAGTGCGCGGCTCCGTGAAGAAGTCCCCCGGGTGCGAATTAGCAACTTTTGCGGCCGCCCTGTCTTGCTTGGTGATGAATGGAGGGTCTGGTCACCTCCTGGAGCCGTTAGTTTCAATTACTGTCGCTAGGTGGTGCCCAAGGTGTATCTTTAAGACATCGGATAAAAATGAAACATCTTCCATTGATATCTACGTTAAATATGTTGCTAATTGAATCCAAGGTCTATCTTTAAAAATAAAACATCTTCTGGTATCTAGGTTAACTATGTTGCAAATTGAATAGCTGACGAATTGAATTTTCCCAGTTGAGAGAAATACAAAACAGCATTCAAACAAATGGTTTAAAAGGGAACATTTTGTCGCTGGAAAATATCCAACAAAAGCCATCGAAATTAGAAAATTTTTCCCATTTGCCCAAAAACAATGGACCGGTACAACAAAAGATTATTGCATGCTACGGCCGGAGAATAAAGCCCCCTTCCGTTTGCCTTTTGAATTATTTAAAAATATGTAAATTTAATAAAGCAAAACAAATTCAAAGCGAGATGGTTACAAAGGAAAGCAAATTAGAGGGTCTATTATATCACGAAATCACCGCTTCTGTTTCGTGAGTGATTTCGAGCGAAAACATTTAAAAGTTTGCGAAATTTGAGCGGCGCGAATTCCGCTTTTGACCTACTTTTTCTTTTACCGGGAATATTTTTCTTACACCCATCGCGGTAGTTAAAGCTTCACATTAAATTGCCTCATTCCAGCAATTCACCTAACCGAATATAGTACGGAAATTCCACGAATATATTAAGTAAAATCCGAACACATAAATCGCATACAGCTCCCACATAAAGTTCACGCCAGAAAATCTGGGATAAAGCCGTTTCCGGTTGGATTGGGTGCTTCAAAGAGATCCCATCGTCCGATTCGGCCTTATCTGGATGCATTTTCCGAATTAGTCTCGTAGGACTCAAATCTAAGATGAAACTTTAATTTTATATATTGGGATTTCGTCGGCAATCTACCCTCGGATCTGACTTTTCGGGTAGTCGAAGTCGACCCCCCGTAAATTTTATTCCAGAGGTCAGGAAAAGATGGTCGGTAACGGGCCTTAATGAATTAGATTACCTAAAAAGTCGAGGACGGGCAAATAAATTCGTGAACTTTGTCATGATGATTGAGAATGTTTGATTAACTGGATTGAGCAAATGGTCAAATTCAGCATGCTGCTCTGTGTGTTTTCTCATCTACAAGTAATTAAAACAAGTATAAAATACCACAGCCGTAATGAATCAGAACTGGCATTTAATGTTGAATTTTTATTGTGTTCTCGGACTTTACGCTTTTATTTTATATCAGTTAAACAAAAACGTTTAAATATTAAACTGTTCTATTTTATTTCATTTTTCTTATCTAGCTCCCATTCAAGCCTTTTTTTTACAATCTACTACTTCTTTTACCGACTGCGTTGACAACTACACTTGACGTTTTTTTAGTGACACTCTTAAAACTGACAACTGACACTGACTGTTACCTTCCTAGGATCGCTGTAACTATTAAGTACAAACATTCACAGAGGGCACCACTCAACCACAAAATTACTTTTTATTGGTTTGAACATTTGAACTTATTATCTATAATTTACGTAGTATATAAAAAAAAAACAAAACAAACTTGTTATCAGCGACACATAAACTGTTTCCTAAAAAAATAGAATTTTACCGAACCAAGAGGTTTGGTAAATATATCTGCTAGTTGTCTTTCAGTAGGACAATAGCTTATATCAACCTTTTTGCACCTTTTCACTTATAAAATGGTACCTTACATCTATGTGTTTACGTCTACGATTAAGGGCGACTTTTACAAGTTCAAGTAAAACTTCAGATTGAAGATAAAACACCAGACCTGATGTACATTGCATTGTTTACCTGACAGATAAACAATGCAATGTACGTTATATCTGGAGCTTTATCTTCAATCTGAAGTTTTACTTGAACTTGTAAAAGTCACCCTAAACTGGCCATTTTTAACTAATGTTATGGCACTTTGGTTATCTACATTTAATTCAATTTTAATATCCACTTCAAGAAGTTCATCAATTAGAGCTTTCAGGTTCTGTTCTGTCGCTTTCGGTTATTCTGGTTCTGTCGAGGACAAAGCCACTATTATGTGTTTTCTTGAAACCCACGATATTGGTCCACCACAAAAGAAAACTATGTAGCCTGTGGTACTTTTGCGAGTGTCTTTATCACGGGCAAAGTCTGCATCACTCTAAGCAATAAGTTTGCCACAGTCTTTTGAATCAAAACTTATTCCCTCAGTTTTAGTTAAAACCAAATACCTAAAAATACGTTTAACAAAAACAACGTCTTGATTTGTTGGATTTTCCATTTTTCGAGTACAAGCATTTACAGCAAATGAAATATCTGGCCTAGTTTTATTTGTCAAATACAGCAAATTTCCTATAGCTTAACTATACTAATTTCCTATAAGGATAACTCACAGAAAATTTTTCACTTATACAACCACTTGCATCAGTACTCATAGGAGTATTGACAGGCTTTAAATTTTGCATTTTTAATTTTTCTAAAATTGCATTAACATAAGCACTTTGCTTTAAGTCAATAGAGTCAGGTTTTTTTATTATTTCTATGCCAAGAAATGTTTTAGGATTTTCGCAAACAGTTGCATCAAATTCCCTTTTCAAATTTGTTAAAAAATCCATTAGTTCTGTTTTATCTTTTTGATAAAGATTTTGATTGATTTCTAAAATAGTTATTTATGTATTAAGAGCGAAAAGTACCACTTTTTTGCTCGGAGAGCGAAGTTTGCCGCTCGACGCCAAGCGGAGAGCGGCACTCACTCGAGAGCAAAAAAGTTACTTTTTGCTCGTTATGCATACAACGTTTTTTCCGCAAACGATCAATTGCAAATAATGTGAATCACAACTGAGCAAAACTGAAGTAACAATTTGAAAATTTAAATCAAAGTGACAATGACGTTTTTAATAATTGGTTGAGTGGTGGTAGTTGCTATTGACAGCAAGCGAAAAAATCTTTTTCTACGAGCGTTCTTAATATATCACTTTCCCGCACGCATTTTGTTTTTGAAAGCTTCACTTTCCCGCACGGCGTGCGTGAAAGTAAACTTGGCGTGCGGGAAAGTATAATACTTTTTATTTTTTATAATATAATTTAGACTTTATAGTCTGTCTATCTAGATAGATGCACTTGCCTTACAGCCGTGCAAAACATTGTTATCTGTTCTAAGGAACTATTATGCTTGCCTTTATTGATTTTTTATACAAAATATACCCATAATATACGTACTTTTTATTCCAATGTCACCAGTTCGTGCCTGAAACATTACGTCACACCAACAATCACACCAAGTTTTTGTCATAACAACCAATTGATTGTTGATTAATTCAGCTGTCATGCTGTTGACAAAGATAAAGTTGTTTATGTATTGTATGTTTATTCCTTGTCTTTGTTACAATGAAGTGGCTCGTAGAAAAAATATTGTTCCTAACTCGTGCGGAAAGTGTCTTTCCCGCACTCGTCTGCTGCACGAACTCCGTTTCGCGTCGTTCGGGCATCGGCAGACAGCGTGCGGGAAAGTATCACTTTCCGCACTGGTTAGGAAAATAACTATTTTCGCTTGCTGTCCTGGGCAACGCCCGGAAAAGTAAACTCACATTCTGATTCTCAAGAAAGGTTAAGTTTTCGTTTGTCTAATGAAAGCGTAAAATGCGTCATTATTTGACGTTTGTAGAAAAATACATTTATCCACGACCATACTATAATAATCACAGTATTCTTGTACATTCTCAAGACTAACGATAATCATTATTCACTTGTGAATAACGAACATTATTCACAAGTGAATAATGAGTTGTCATGGAAACGAAACATGTCGTAGGCAACTGACAACTCAAAAAGTAAAGTGCCCTAAACATGAAATCGGTAGTTACCACTGGTTCATTCAAATAATTATCCTTCTATTACGATGTATTGAGGCAAATGTAGGTTACAGTGTCTCTTTTTTCCTAAAATATGTAATTTTCACTGAAAAATACTTAAAATAGGCCATAAAATGAAGTAATTTACCGTCCACCCTCGTAGCATTGAAATGAACATGCAGTGACATGCGCGGGTGACTAGACCGTCATCTATCGACAAGACGCATCAAACGTCGCGCCATTGCATAGCGAAACCAGTCGTGGTCGTGGTTTTAAAATTGTAAATTATCTTTGTGGCATCTATAACCTATCATATTGTCACGAATGAAAATACTGTAAAATGAGAATTTACTTTATATTCCCCTGAAGGTGAAAATGATCACTCATCGACAATATATATCACATTATTTGAAAGTCACCCGGGTCGAGAAGTGACCTCGGTCCAAACGGAAAAAACAAAACAATTAAAAAACGCGCAATCCCGAATCATTGGAATGTGCTGACTGATGAAATCATCATTTTTTCCACTCGGATACCATTCGTTTCCACTCGAAGTTGGGACGAAGGAAATTGTATAAAAAGAAATAAACAGAGTTAGTAAGGGGCTCTTTGCTTTAGTCTCGCGGCCATGATGTGACTCTCAAGAAATTAAACCTCAGAGGAGGCCAGTCTGTCTTAGTAATTTATTAGTGAAGTACAAATTTATTATTTAATGTATCCATAACCCAATAAGTGCCCTTCGGTCTCCAAAGCTGTTAAAGCATCGATGATGCATTGGCCCACGATAATGTAAGTACCTTTTAACTTTAAGTTGTAACCATTTTTCTAGTTAAGTTTTACCCCACGCGTTGTAACCATTTTGCTTTAACTTTAATAAATATAGTTGTTAGAATATAAATGTTGTTTTCAACCCCTCTTCAGAAATCGATCCCGAGGCAAATTAAATAAGTCACAACGACCACAAACGGGTCGTGACAATATTTGAGAAAACCCAGAATCTTGGTCGTGGATAAAGTATAGTATTCAACGCGCATTTAATGAGCGTTATTCTCTCGGGCAACTTGTGCCACTCGCTTCGCTCGTGAGTCAAACGTTACCCTCGGGAATAACGACTCTCATTAAATGCTTGTGGTATAATATACTATTATCACATTTCAATGATACAAGACCATACTGTTTTAGAAAACTAGTTAATCTTTCATTCCACTTTACGAGGAGCCTGTTTTAAGCCGTAGAGTGACTTATTTAATTTGCAGATTTTGTTTGTATTAGAGTTTGATTAAAAACCCTCTGGCACCTCCATAAAAATGTCCTCCGTAATTTCACCATATAGAAAAGCAGTTTTTATGTCAAATTTACTGATTTGCAAATTTTTCGAGAAAGCTAAAGAGCTAACAATATTCTAAATGACGTCATGCTAACTACTGGGCTAAATGTCTCATTATAATCAATACCATTGCGTTATTCACAACCTTGAACTACTAATCTAGTTTTAAACTTTCCACAATCTTTAACTCTAAATACCCACTTATTTGATATGACCTTCTTACCTTCCACACTGTCTCTGTCAACTAAAGTCCATGTTCCATTTTTAATCAGAGAATTTTTTCTTCCTCAATGGCATTCATTCATTTTTCTTTATCTGCTCCTGATATGGCTTTTTGGTAATTTAAAAATGCCTCTTCATTTCAATGTCTTGATCAAGTACATAATCCTTCAGATTTTCAGGTAACTTCACTTTTCTTCCACCTCTTGTTTGAAACTTTTTCTCTTACATGCTTTCTTGTTTGAAACTTTTTCTCTTACATGCTGTCCTCGGTTTCCAAATCTGTATCTTCAGTCTCTCGTTCAGTCTCCTCTTCATAATTTTCTTCATTTCTAGTTTGAGAAGGTACAATATCTTTGTCATCGTCAATTATGCGAATATTTATTGCATTAGTTCTATTTTCTATATCTTTATTGTTTGAAAATACTACATCTCTTGCCATAACTATTTTCTGGTTGACTTTACCCCAAAGACGATATCCAGCTAATCCATATCCAACAAAAATATACTTGACACTTCTGCTTTCTAGTTCTTTTAATGGACCTAAAACTCTAGCATATGCATCAAACCCAAAACCTTGCAAGTTTGACAAGTCAGGTTTTCTTTTAGTCCATTTTTCAATGGGTGTTGTATCAATCACACTACTAGGACTCCGATTTAACAGATAGGCTGCAGCATAGACGGCCTCACCCCAAAGTTCTTTATTTAAATTTGAATTAAAAATGAGAGCTCTGGATTTCTCTAATAAAGTTCTATTAAGCCTCTCAGCCTTTCCGTTCAATTGGGGTGAATAGGGTACAGTGTAATCCAAAACAATTCCTTTATGCTTACACCATTCTTTCAAACTTCTACTAGTATATTCACCACCATTGTCAGAACGTAGTTTAGAGACTTTAAGATTTTGATTTGCTTCCATTTCATTTATGTATTCTTTTAAGTATTCTTGGTCTTCGGATTTATGTTTTAATAAATACACTTGGCAGTAATGGGAATAGTCATCTAGTATAGTTAAAATATATGACTTACCATCCCAAGTGGCTGGTTCTATAGGACCACATATGTCGCTGTGTATTAATTCTAATGGTCGAGTCGCTGTTTTCCTTATGCTGTTAAATGGTAACTGATCACTTTTTATATTCATGCCTGTGCTTAACTTAATTAATTTTTTAATGAATGCCATATTTAAATGTCCAAGATTCTTATGCCAATTTAAAACAGCTTGTTGTGAAGAACTTACCAATAAACTGCTTTCTTCCTTTGTTATAAGCTTCACTGTATATAAACCACTATTGTCTTTGTGTCATTCTAACACTGATTCATTATTTTTACGAACAATAACTTTGTCTTTTGTAAAAAGTACTTCCCCATTTAGTTCAGTAGTTTTGTTTACTAAAATTAAGTTTTTATTAAGTTCTGGCACTAGCAATACATTATTTAAAATGCATTTATTTGTTTCGACAATTCCTTTTCCTATAGATGACATAAATGAGTCTTTCTTTGCAACAGATATATTACTTTCTTTTGGCTTCAAATTAGTGAGTAGATTTTTGTTGCTTACCATGTGAGAAGAAGCACCTGAATCAAACACAAAAACCTCACACGCTTCAGAAGACAAACAGTTGTACTCTTCACTAATTTGATCATTATTGTCAACTAAGAAAGCTACTCTTCCATGAGTGTTTCTTTCTCCTTGTGTGTTTCTTCCTCCTTGTTTATTTCTAAAGGAACAATTCTGTTCATTGTGGTTCGTCTTTTTGCAAATACTACACTGACGCGCACCAGGACAATTTTTAGCTTTATGCCCTAGTTTCCCACATTTAAAACAGATAAAGTTGTTATCTCGATTCTTATTGAAACTATTCTTTTTCATTTTTTTTTAAACCTCTCCTCTTCAGCTACCAGTCGGTTTGTTAGATTTTCCAAGGTCTTCTCGGATAGTGGAGTAGACTGCCATGCAGTGGCAAAATGTCTGAAGTTCTCAGGCAAAGTTGCTAATATCTTGGACACCAGCATGTTATCTGAGATGTCTTGCTTAAGTGCTCTTAGTCTATAAGCCAAGTTCTCAATTTGACTAATGTGCATAGAGATGTCTGAACCTTTAGCATATGAGGAATTGAAAAACTGCTGTAATAGTGAGCATTTTTCATCTTCAGTTTGTTTTTCAAAAATAGTTTTAAGTTTATCATGCATTTCCTTGGAAGTTGTACAGTTTAAAATATGTATCATCTGCTTCTTGTCTACAGAAGTAATTATCAGCTTCTGGGCACGTGCATCTTTTCTTAGGAAAACGGTTTTTTCCTTATTTAGACTATCTAGAACCTAAGACTTTCTAGAACTCTTTCACCATTTACTATCTCCCACAATCCATGGGCCTTAAACAAGATTGTGATCTGAAACTTCCCTACCTGGTATGTTTCGCTATTCATGAGTTTTTCAATATGCGAAATTTCCTCAGAATTTTCCGCCATCTTTTATATTATTTTATGTCTGCAAGGAGCACAATTACCATACACACTCTTAAAACTGACAACTGACACTGACTGTTACCTTCCTAGGATCCCTGTAACTATTAACTACAAACATTCACAGAGGGCACCACTCAACCACAAAATTAGTTCTTATTTTTATTTTAAATTCTTAAAAGTAATACTTGAAAATGCGAAAATTCAGGTTTAATTTTTAGACTATTACTAACAATTTCTTAGAAACTCTTCTCATTTCACATGAGATTGTAAGAAAAATTTTGAATGTACCTTGTCTCAAAGGAGTTTATTTTCCATTTTTAGTCTCAAACTAATAATTTCTCGCACTCTTTTCAACAAAAAACTTACATTCTACTACTATTTTCAAGACAAATGAAAAATTAAGTAAAATTTTTGAATACACAAAGACTAGAAGAATTTGCTTACTAGTTAGAGTTTTGCTCCAACATCATTCTAAAGAAAAATTGTTTTTGTAACAAAATAGTATTTAGCAAACAAAATTTTTTATTGGAAAAATGTTTTAGACATTTATTTTTTTGGTTCAAAATCCTCATGTGTACAACAAAAAAAATTACCTTTTGATTCACACTCTTTTATAGTAGAATCATTAAAAAAATTTACTTTTCGGGCCTAAGCTAAGCTCACAAAGCATTCAAACAAAGAATTTCTGCAAAAAGCAACAAAAATTGTTTTGTAACGATTACAACGCATTTTTAATTTTAATGAAACTCAATTTGTGGACTAAAATACCAAGTTTTGCTACAAAAAAAAATCAGTTAATTAAATTTTGTTTGTTTAAGAAATATGGTGGAACAAAAATTGCCTTTTTCGCAAAAATAGTTAAAATATTTACTTTTTTGGGTCAAAATCCATCAGATATAGTCACAATTAGGTAATTAAAAAATTCATCTTTTGAAAAAGCTACATTTACATTTAAATCAAAAAACCCTCGAAAGATAGAAATTAGCTTTTTTTTGAATTTTAAAGAAACTCTTTTGATCCGAAATCTCAAGCAACTGCTACAAAATCAATAGGTACAATAATTAGTTTGTGTAGCAAAAATCAAGTTACAAAAAGTCCTTTGTTTCGGAAAATTTTATCAAGAAAATGCGAAAACCGTCATATTGCGTTCAACCAAAAGAGTCACTTCTTGAGGTCAAAATTGATAAAACGGCTTTTTAGTTAAAAAAAAAAAAAATATCTCGAAACATTGTTTTTGGATTCAAATCGCAAATTTTGCTCTAAACTCACTGTATTTTTTTTTTCAAAGAAAATATTTATTTGGCTCAAAATTATGATAACGCGTGTAAGCAAAACGATAGTATATTATTAAACGAGGTTTTTATGATAGCCATTATTCCCTTAGGGGGACGTTTGCGTCACGAGCCGTAGGCGAGGGGCGCAAGTCTCCCGTGGGAATAATGGCCATAAAAAGCGAGTATAATACTATACTTTGTCCACGGCCACTGTCTAATGATAATTACAAATTATAAAATCTATAGGTAGTGAAATAAAATTATTGAAATGTCAAAGAGACACTCGCGTTTGACGGCAAAACCGGTGCCACCAGTGCATTTTTTATGCTGCGGCGTTTGATATTGCGTTGTTGCCTACTCCTACTGGTTGCCAAGGCAACATATATAATTTAAATGGCGAGCGGGAATAATATCATTATTCCCGCTGTTTCAACTCATATATCCCTCTGACGCTATATGAGCCCTATTTAACTTTTGTCAACAAGCTGAATATCAGTATATTATGAAGTGGTCGTGGACAAAATACTTTTTGGTTCAGGCTCTATTGTAAAGTCATTAAAAAATTAATTTTTTAGGCCAAAATCGATCAAAACCCTCACAAATTATTCAATGTAACGATTTAAACAAAATGAAACATTTTGTAAGCTTTAAAACGCACTTTTTCGCAAGTTTTAATGAAACTAAATTTAAGGACTAAAATCTCAAATTTAGATCTTGAAAAATTGATGTATACTAAGTCGCCTAGCCCAACTAGCATTTACAGTCCCAATAACTTTCCTAAAGTAAAAATTACACATAAATGGGTTGCAGTTTGGTAAATTCTATTCCAATTTATTACTATAGTGTAAAATATACCTAAAAGAATTAATATAAAGTATTACTTACGTAAAAGTAACTTTATTTGACGACTTAGAAATCCCACAACTTTAATGTCATATTTGCGGTAACAGAGAAGTAATAATTCCTATTAAAATTACTTTATACAACCAACTACCTCAAAGTAATTTTTGAGAGTTCCGCGAACGTCACCAAAATTACTTCAAAGTCGTTTTTACTTATATAGTAGGATTTTAAAGTAATATTTACTCTCAAGGTAGTAAAATAAAATCCCATAAAGTAGACGACTATTTAGTAGTATTCAATGGTTCCAGTTACTACTAGTTACTGCAAATGTTACTCTAAAGTAAGATCTACTGTTTAAGGTGTTAAGAGGCAAAATGTTCGAAATGGTTACTTAATCTCAAGTAAAATTTTCTTTAAAGCTGTTTATGCAAGTGTGAGGTAGCCATGTTTATAATTAAAAGTTCAAGCGCCATTTTGTGCAAAAATAAGGATCAAATAAAAATCTATACCTTCGGAATAATTAGTAATGTATAATAAGTTTAATTTTACCTTTAGTCTCATATTGTCATTTTACTTTGTTCATACATACTTTTTATTAGAAAATGCAGAAGAAAACTTTTGAAAATGTTTGTTAAAAATTATTTACATTTTATTAAATTTACATAATTTTGAACGCCCTTTGCTGTTTTTTCGATCTACTATAGCAGCTTTTATCAGTACACTGCGGTGCGTTTAAATTTTTTTAAACAAAATTGCCGATATGAGCGTCGACTTAATATTGGCGTATACCTATCTAATAATCCATACCAGACCGTTTCGCACCGCCATTAAACTCCAACTTCATCTCCGTCGAACGTAAGTACGGATAGTGTGCCATTTAACCTCAGTAGAGAGAGGAAGATGGAATTACCTAGATGTCGCTGCATGAAAAGCGTTATTCTTTGGTCGCAGTTCGTAAGAGTAACCACCCGCCAACTACTAATCGACACACAGGGTAGTCCCTGTAACGTAACTGGGTTAGACCAAAGTGGTCGCCGCTACGGTGCCGTTACTGCAAAATCTTTCCCCACTTTAGTAAAAGCTTAGTAATAAATCCGTTGCGGAGTGGTCGCCGAAACTGGTAACTGGAACCGGAGCAGTTCCAATTATGTGTAGAGGTGTCTACACTGGAACTATAATTGCTTGTTGTGAGCTCTATACAAAAGTTCCACAATGGTGGCTTCCTTATGGGAAGTGGTATGCCCGGAAAGATAGTTTAGGACGCTACCAGAAGCAGTAGGCTTGAGGTACCAATCGAAGAGCAGTGATCCATTAGGTTGGCGGATGACCTACATGATTTAGGATTATCCTGAGGTTAGGATAAAACTGGTTAAATTGAAACAAAAGTTCTTAGGTGCGGTTGTGTGGACAAGCCATAATAGTGTCCTCAACGTATAGTTTTAAATAGGTTACATAAAACGGTAGAGTAGATGAAGTGGAAGACACTAGTTCATCCATAACCAATGAAGCCAGAACTGGGCTTGTGGGATTTCCCATTGCTGACCCATCTAGCTGGAGGTAGAATTTAATTTCTAAGGACAAAGTAGCTGCTATCTAATAGGTATTCAATGATTTCACACAACATTTGGCGAGATAGTGTTTTGTACGCTTAAATAAATTTCCACTTCTTGTTAACGATGTTTAAAACAAGGCCCTTAGGGATGTTATTAAATAAGGAAACCACATCCAGATACACATTTACACTAAAATATATCCATCGGGTAGGGTTACATCGTGCGGCCGTTCCACAAAATGAAAAGAATTTTTGATTTTATATGGTAACGTGCTAGATACCTGTGACAATATTTCATGGACAAACACCACCAAGTTGTATTCAGGTGAGTTGATAAAGCTGACCACAGGCCCAAGACACAAATTAGGCTTGTGTGTCTACCCGAGGCCATATATTTTTGGTGGAACACTATTATACACTTTAAGCTTTTTTCCCATGACATCGTCAATATAAGATAACTTTACCATTTTACTCATCAAATTGTTGGCTTGGTTTTTGATAACGAGTGGTTGGATCATTGGAAATTAGCCTATACACTGATTTATCTGCAAGCATATTAGTCATAGTGTCCCAGTATATTCAGTACTTGTCATCACAACCGACGAGCAGTCGCCCTTATCCGAGCGCATTGCGATAAGTTCTTTATGTGATTTAAAAAACGCTTTAGTTCGACTAAAAAAATCCCTGATTTGGTTATTTTGCTGGTCATTATGTGACCAACACCACTTCCAGTCGGCTTATAACTTTATTTTTTTAAATTCCAAAATACTGGACAGAGAGTCGAGATACGGCAGGCGTATGATCAGTGAGATTATACATATTACTGTGATCAATACTGCTAATAGAAGAACCACGGACATGCAGGGTCTCACGATATACTGCAATGTGCTCAAAGAGATTAAACGGCCACAAAGATTTAATAACTCCTCATTTGTCCTTTCTAAGATTACTGTAGTGGAGTACGCTATACGGAACTTATGTGCTATTGCCAAATCTATAAACAATCTTGGTGGCCTATGTATGGTTCATGATCGCCAGACATTTCGCACTCCGGCTCTGACTACTCACAGCACTACATGTCTTTCGTTTCGTGCTATCTCGCAAAACTTTGACCCAGGAATGGACACGATAAAATTTGTAAACATTGACATAACTTCATCACTAACTAATTTTTATTTATTTTTGTCATATACGTATAATTACATTTTTATTACTCGATAAAGACCGCAATATAAGGTCGAAACTTCGGCGATTTGAACATTGATTAAAGTTGCTATTTCGTCCCCCACCTGCTAATCCACCTTGGTAATATATTATTATATTAATATCAACTGCAATAACAAAATACCACAGTGTATTTTGTTTCTATAATCTTAATACAAAGGGGATTTAAAAAAACAATTCGCTGCTCACTCAAACTTAACAATGTCGACATCAAGGGCTCACTTATCCTGATGTCAAGGCTATGATTGCACTTCTCCATATTTTGGATGTATACTGTCCGATCTCTTCGTACGCGTAAATCTGAACATTATATGTATGCTTTGTGTCCTTTCTAATGTAACATAACTGTAGATAACGGGTGTAAGACAAATAAGAAGTCACTCGTCACACTTTACAGTTGCGAATACGCCAACGTTTCGATCTTTATTTAGATCTTCTTCAGGGCTTAATTCAGTTTGAGAAGTATATCATCTAAGCTATATATCTTATATCTATATGAACTTCATCAGTTTCAGAAGATGACGTTGGCAATGGGCTCGTGCTTGTCTCCTTTCTTCAGCGAGGTTTTCATGCATAACTTGAAAAGGGAAATGGAAAATGGGAGGTTTGCGAGATATCTATTGTGTTACAAAAGATATGTTGATGATATCTTTATAATTTGGACGGGTGGTGAACAGTTGTTGGACGAGTTTCTTAATTACATTAATTCGCTCCACCACAGAATTACTTTCACTTTAGTTTCACTTAGTTTCTGGATTTATTGGCGATAAGAAACTCAAATAGAATTGATTTTGAAATTTACAGAAAACCCTCCTCTACTGACAACACTATCCAATATAGCTCGTGCTCTCTGCCCTCTCATAAGTTCGCAGTATTTAAGTCCTTGTTCTATAGATTGTTCAACATACCCCTTGGTGGTGAAGCCTTTCGCAAAGAATTATCCTTAATCAGACAGTTGGCCTTTTCGAATGGTTTTCCCTTAAATTCAGTAATGAAAATATTTTACAAGTTCGCTAATAGTCACCTCCTTTCTTATAATGTCATCCAGGAAACGGTAAATAACAACAATTTTAAATGTCTCACGTTCTTTGGAGACGGTATCTCTGCAGCTGTCCAAGTTATTCAAGAACTCTAATGTTTCTATAGGTTTCAGAGTGGCTAATACGCTTAAAAGCCATTTGGTTAGGTTAAAAGATCCAACTGACATATTCAGCAAATCTGGGGTGCATGAGCTTTCGTGCCAAGATTGTTCAAGCGTTTATCTGGGTCAATCAGGAAGGCGGATTGAAACCATGATTAATGAACATATCAAAGAATTCAATAAATACAAAAATTCAGAAATCACAGAAACAAAATCTGCCTTTGCGACACACCTATTGACTGAAAACCACAATTTAACTTTCCCTGACAATGCCAAGGTTCTTCATGAATGTCCTAAGGGCAAGATGTTGCATTTGTTGGAAAAGATGGAAATCACGGGAGCTATGAAAAGCCCCATTCTCAGCTGTGTTAACGATGTCGATACGGTAAGGAAACTTCCTACCGAGGTGTGTATACTATTTTATTTACAACCTACATAATATGAATTTATATTTTTCAATTAAGATATCTATAACATTTTTAACTATCTTTTTTAAAAATTACCAGTTAACTATCTTATCCAGTTCGATGCTACTAGGCACACCTTCTTAATTCTATAAAGACATTACATTTTAGGGGCCAAGAAATAAGCATGGAAAATGAGGGTTGAAAGAGAGGTAGCTAATAAGCCATTAAGGCCCTTGAATGGTAATGAATACCCATTACCTACACCTAATTTAGAGATACGTAATAGGTAATTTCCCACCCTCCTATGACGTTTGTAATGATAGCATTACATATATGGTTGTAAATAATAGTATATTACATATAGAGGTGGGAAGTCGTTCATTACTATTGAGAGATTTGACAGTTTATCGAGACGCGCAGCGTCGAGATGAACTATAAAATCTCGAGACGGTAAGGAAACTTCTTACCGAGATGTCTATACTATTTTATTTACAACCTACATAATATGAATTTATATTTTTCATTACAAGATCGAGACGCGCAGCGTCGAGATGAACTCTAAAATCTCGAGACGGTAAGGAAACTTCCTACCGAGGTGTGTATACTATTTTATTTACAACCTACATAATATGAATGTATATTTTTCGATTAAGATATCTATAACATTTTTAACTATCTTTTTTAAAAACTACCAGTTAACTATCTTATCCAGTTCGATGCTACTAGGCACACCTTCTTAATTCTATAAAGACATTACATTTTAGGGGCCAAGAAATAAGCATGGAAAATGAGGGTTGAAAGAAAGGTGGCTAATAAGCCATTAAGGCCCTTGAATGGTAATTAATACCCATTACCTACGCCTAATTTAGAGATACGTAATAGGTAATTTCCCACCCTCCTATGACATTTGTAATGATAGCATTACATATATGGTTGTAAATAATAGTATATTACATACCGAGGTGGGAAGTCGTTCATTACTATCGAGAGATTTGACAGTTTATCGAGACGCGCAGCGTCGAGATGAACTATAAAATCTCGAGACGGTAAGGAAACTTCCTACCGAGGTGTCTATACTATTTTATTTACAACCTACATAATATGAACTTATATTTTTCATTACAAGATCGAGACGCGCAGCGTCGAGATGAACTCTAAAATCTCGAGACGGTAAGGAAACTTCCTACCGAGATGTCTATACTATTTTATTTACAACCTACATAATATGAATTTATATTTTTCATTACAAGATCGAGACGCGCAGCGTCGAGATGAACTATAAAATCTCGAGACGGTAAGGAAACTTTCTACCGAGGTGTGTATACTATTTTATTTACAACCTACATAATATGAATGTATATTTTTCGACTAAGATATCTATAACATTTTTAACTATCTTTTTTAAAAACTACCAGTTAACTATCTTATCCAGTTCGATGCTACTAGGCACACCTTCTTAATTCTATAAAGACATTACATTTTAGGGGCCAAGAAATAAGCATGGAAAATAAGGGTTGAAAGAAAGCTAGCTAATAAGCCATTAAGGTCCTTGAATGGTAATGAATACCCATTACCTACGCCTAATTTAGAGATACGTAATAGGTAATTTCCCACCCTCCTATGACGTTTGTAATGATAGCATTACATATATGGTTGTAAATAATAGTATATTACATACCGAGGTGGGAAGTCGTTCATTACTATCGAGAGATTTGACAGTTTATCGAGACGCGCAGCGTCGAGATGAACTATAAAATCTCGAGACGGTAAGGAAACTTCCTACCGAGGTGTCTATACTATTTTATTTACAACCTACATAATATGAATTTATATTTTTCGATTAAGATATCTATAACATTTTTAACTATCTTTTTTAAAAATTACCAGTTAACTATCTTATCCAGTTCGATGCTACTAGGCACACCTTCTTAATTCTATAAAGACATTACATTTTAGGGGCCAAGAAATAAGCATGGAAAATGAGGGTAGAAAGAGAGGTAGCTAATAAGCCATTAAGGCCCTTGAATGGTAATGAATACCCATTACCTACGCCTAATTTAGAGATACGTAATAGGTAATTTCCCACCCTCCTATGACGTTTGTAATGATAGCATTACATATATGGTTGTAAATAATAGTATATTACATACCGAGGTGGGAAGTCGTATATTACATACCGAGGTGGGAAGTCGTTCATTATTGTCGATAGATTTGATAGTTTATCGAAACGCGCAGCGTCAAGATGAACTATAAAATCTCGAGACGGTAAGGAAACTTCCTACCGAGATGTCTATACTATTTTATTTACAACCTACATAATATGAATTTATATTTTTCATTACAAGATCGAGACGCGCAGCGTCGAGATGAACTCTAAAATCCCGAGACGGTAAGGAAACTTCCTACCGAGGTGTGTATACTATTTTATTTACAACCTACATAATATGAATGTATATTTTTCGATTAAGATATCTATAACATTTTTAACTATCTTTTTTAAAAACTACCAGTTAACTATCTTATTCAGTTCGATGCTACTAGGCACACCTTCTTAATTCTATAAAGACATTACATTTTAGGGGCCAAGAAATAAGCATGGAAAATGAGGGTTGAAAGAAAGGTAGCTAATAAGCCATTAAGGCCCTTGAATGGTAATGAATACCCATTACCTACGCCTAATTTAGAGATACGTAATAGGTAATTTCCCACCCTCTTGTGACGTTTGTAATGATAGCATTACATATATGGTTGTAAATAATAGTATATTACATACCGAGGTGGGAAGTCGTTCATTATTGTCGATAGATTTGATAGTTTATCGAGACGCGCAGCGTCGAGATGAACTATAAAATCTCGAGACGGTAAGGAAACTTCCTACCGAGATGTCTATACTATTTTATTTACAACCTACATAATATGAATTTATATTTTTCATTACAAGATCGAGACGCGCAGCGTCGAGATGAACTCTTAGATCTCGAGACGGTAAGGAAACTTCCTACCGAGGTGTGTATACTATTTTATTTACAACCTACATAATATGAATGTATATTTTTCGATTAAGATATCTATAACATTTTTAACTATCTTTTTTAAAAACTACCAGTTAACTATCTTATCCAGTTCGATGCTACTAGGCACACCTTCTTAATTCTATAAAGACATTACATTTTAGGGGCCAAGAAATAAGCATGGAAAATGAGGGTAGAAAGAGAGGTAGCTAATAAGCCATTAAGGCCCTTGAATGGTAATGAATACCCATTACCTACGCCTAATTTAGAGATACGTAATAGGTAATTTCCCACCCTCCTATGACGTTTGTAATGATAGCATTACATATATGGTTGTAAATAATAGTATATTACATACCGAGGTGGGAGGTCGTATATTACATACCGAGGTGGGAAGTCGTTCATTATTGTCGATAGATTTGATAGTTTATCGAAACGCGCAGCGTTAAGATGAACTATAAAATCTCGAGACGGTAAGAAAACTTCCTACCGAGGTGTGTATACTGTTTTATTTACAACCTACATAATATGAATTTATATTTTTCGTATAAGATATTTATAATATTTTTAACTATCTTTTTTAAAAATTAACAGTTAACTATCTTATCCAGTTCGATGCTACTAGGGACACCTTTTTAATTCTATAAAGACATTAAATTTTAGGGGCCAAGAACTAAGCATGGTAAATGAGGTTTGAAAGAGAGGTAGGTAATAAGCCATTACCGCCCTTGGGTGGTAATGAATACCCATTACCTACGCCTAATTTAAAGGTCGGTAATAGGTAATTTCCCACCCTCCTATGACGTTTGTACTGATAGCATTACATATATGGTTGTAAATAATAGTATATTACATACCGAGGTGGGAAGTCGTTCATTACTGTCGAGAGATTTGATAGTTTATCGAGACGCGCAGCGTCGAGATGTAAATGAATCGTATGAAATGTATAATTCATGTTATGATGAACTCTAAAACCTCGATACGGTAAGGAAACTTCCTACCGAGGTGTGTATACTATTTTATTTACAACCTACATAATATGAATTTATATTTTTCGTATAAGATATCTATAACATTTTTAACTATCTTTTTTTAAAAATTACCAGTGAACTATCTTATCCAGTTCGATGCTATTAGGCACATCTTCTTAATTCTATAAAGACATTACATTTTGGGGGCCAACAACTAAGCATGGAAAATGAGGGTTGAAAGAGAGGTAGCTAATAAGCCATTAAGGCCCTTGGGTGGTAATGAATACCCATTACCTTCGCCTAATTTAGAGATACGTAATAGGTAATTTCCCACCCTCCTATGACGCTTGTAATGATAGATTACATATATGGTTATAAATAATAGTATATTACATACCGAGGTGGGAAGTCGTATATTACATACCGAGGTGGGAAGTCGTTCATTTCTGTCGAGAGATTTGATAGTTTATCGAGACGCGCACCGTCGAGATGAACTATAAAATCTCGAGACGGTAAGGAAACTTCCTACCGAGGTGTGTATACTATTTTATTTACAACCTACATAATATGAATTAATATTTTTCGTATAAGATATCTATAACATTTTTAACTATCTTTTTTTAAAATCACCAGTTAACTATCTTATCCAGTTCGATGCTACTAGGCACACCTTTTTAATTCTATAAAGACATTAAATTTTAGGGGCCAAGAAATAAGCATGGAAAATGAGGGTTGAAAGAGAGGTAGGTAATAACTCATTATCGCCCTTGGGTGGTAATGAAAACCCATTACCTACGCCTAATTTAGAGATAGGTAATAGGTTATTTCCCACCCTCCTATGGTGGTCCCCTGTAATGATAGCATTACATATATGGTTATAAATAAAAGATTTTACCCATTCATATTTGATCTTCTGTTGAGTAGATATACTGACCTCATCTAAGGGTCTCTTTAAGGGTTTAATTGTTATTTTGTGCTAAAGAGCCCGGGACCGATGGTAAGGCACGATGCATTTTGTGTACTAGCAATATGTGATACAAATTGAGGCCAAATGTCTTAGCTTATTCCATCCTCACGAAGCACGCTGTTACTCATATAATTTGAGTAACAGCAAGGACTCTCTGGATAAAGGAGAAACTTTGGTAACATTAAATAATAATCATTGTTGGTTTCCAGTCTGGCGAGCCCACGTCAGTTTAAACTTTAACCAGACATCTCTCTCACACTGGAAAGACGACGTCAGACCTGACGCAAAAAGAACTTTAGATAGTGCAAAATCAACAAAAGCTGACAGACAAGTGTTGTGCCTGGCCAGGATAAGCCAGACCGGATGCAACATCCTGGAAAATTCATAGCGACATGACAAAAGAACTAGGAACTTTCGGATAAAACCTTTTTGCAAAGTGAATTTAGATTTTTTGCTCTCGCAAACACGAGCATGGAGATATTAATTATTTAGGGATTGCCAGTAAAAGCCGGTTTTTGCTTGTCTAAATATTTAGTTCGCAAACTTAATATCGGGCCTCTAATTGCACTTTTGTACACACTTCGGCGCAAGGGCCCCCTTAAAAGCACTTCTTGAAATCAAACCTCGTAAACTATATTAAATGCTCCTGTCTTGGGGTGGATTGATTGGAGGGAAGGAGCAGAAAATTGGAAGATTAATTTTATTTTTGTCCCTGGGGACTATCGAACTAACCCCGTTAGTTTTCAACATTGTTTCACTTCCACCAAGCAATCTTGTAATGGAAGATCCCCAAAAATTAATGTCGTAGCACCACCTAACTCGGTCCCTTAAAGATTCCCTAATTTTCCTGTAGCTATTTATTACCCCAGTTTAGACAAGACATTTTTCCTGTCAAAGAGTTAGGATTAATGGCAGCCAGCCAGACATTCCTGTTTGTCGCCTCTCGTCGTGACAGACGATGCCTCTTTGTTAATTATGACGTAATTAAGCTTCGCTTAAGTTGGAGTATGTGTGATGCCATTATTCGGGCGCCTCCAGCAACTGGGTTAATGAGCGGTGTGTCGTTTGTCAAAGTGTTATGAGATTGCTCATAAATACCACCAAGCAATCAACTAGTGAAGATCAAGGATTCGAATTCGAGTGACGTCATTACTCATGGAAAGACATTCAAATACTTCTCATGTTCTTGTTACAAAGATAAGTGGCCAAAAACCAAAGAAAATGCTGCAAAACATAAAAACATAAAATGTATTGTCAAAATACTTTTCGTCAACCTGTTTCGGGGCTTTAGGAATTAAAACGGTCGGATAAATGTCCCGGAGAAAATTTAAACCTTTTAGAGCACTTGACGTTAATTTAGTCATCCGTTTGGGCGAACAAAGACAAAGAAATGCTCGTTCTGAGGGAAATCGACGTAGTAAATAAACAGGGAGTCATAAAAGGCGATTGTCTGCGGGAATTAAAATGCAAGAGGGCGATTCTCTGGAAATTTTTTTTCAGCGTATTTTTATCAAATAGTGTATACTAAAATTACACAGATCTACTATTCTCAAAAATCACTTTCGAAAATGAATAAAAATCAGTGAAATGCGACAAATAAAAACTATAAATTTGAGAAAAACGTAGCAAGAATTGGGAAGGTTGTAAATGAAATTTGGAAAATACAAAGAAGCAAAGATTTTTGTGAAACACTGAGTAGCCCAGAAAGACATGTTACAATAGGATCACAAGATTTCTTGAGAAAAACGATTTTCTGCTAGCTCAGATGTGCAATTACAGGTTTAGTTTAGTTCAGTAATCGATAAATCTTTATGAAAGAGGCAAAAACTTGAAAGGCTTGAAATTCTGACTACCCCTTCGGAAGGGTGGATCATGGAATGTCTAAGAGCGTCATTCGTACATCAAAATGGTAGACTTTCTCGTCCTCCTATCATAAGCAAGACAACGATAAATCATACAAAATAAGGACCAAACAGGATTGGTACGACCACGGTACGATTTTTTGAAAACGGTTAGTTTAGGTTAGCTTTTAGAAACTTTTTAAAATTGAACAAAAGTTCAAAGTAAAAAGAGAAAATCGAAATCTGCATTAAAGTTATAAGATATATAAAAAATCAGTTCTCGGTAGCGAATGTAAAAAATTAGGTAATGTAGTCGAAGCTGACCATGTTCACATTTTTCCATAAAAATCCACATTTAACATTGAGAATTTGAAGAGTTGGGGCGCTATTTTCTTGGAAACGGTAAGAGATAGGCGGATATTATGTTATCTGTTACAACTTAGGATTTCGAAACTTTTCATCCTTAATATTGGAAGAGCGGTGAGATGTTGTACAGAACAGGAGCAGGCGACATCCACCGGCCTATTAATCTAATACTGTGTGGCAGATGGCTCTCAGTTCGAGAAGTAGCCCATATTGCTCTGTACCTCGCACGTTATCGAAACTAGTGTAAAGAGTAGGTGGTCACCAATTTGTCGATCAACCCATCTGCATACTAGTTTCGGGGTCTACCCCTCATCATAACAGCTTTGGCTGGTCGACAAATTGGAGACCGTGTATCCTGGCTTAACGCCAAAAAGCTATGGAATAGCGGTGAGATGTTGTACAGAGCAGGCGACATCCACCAACGTATTAGATCTAAAGTCTTAATTTTACAACTTGGACCCTTCATCTTTTTTTTCTTGCTTTGTTTATCATATGTAAATTGGAGGAAAGAAAAAATAAAGTAATTAAAGGCAGGTCTTAAATAAAGTACTGTATCTTTTACCTGATCTATTATTGCCAAAAGATAGAATATGTCAAACATGTTTGTCAAAAGTTTTAACTCAAAAACTTTAAAAACCATAGTATCAAAATGGCTCCATAACGTTAGAATCAGCAAGCACAGCTATTAATTCTAAATGGCGTTATGGCGCTCTTGGAGATGGAGAAGATTCAAGTAACAAATGGTGTTCCAATCGATTGTGGGAACGTGTTACAAATGGCCTCAAATGCGTTGAAAAATCGGAAAACTACGTTGAAATGAATCAAAAATACCTGGTGGTCAGATGGATAAGGATTATTTGGCTAACAAGTCTATGAAGCAAAAAGTAAATAAAACCAAAATAACCGATTTTATGAAGAACAAAATTCGAGACATTATTGACCATATCTTTGCAAGAAATGAATATGTAACCATTGCAAACCTTTGAAGACAACTCCTTGAAGAACTAAGTGGATTCTTCACTTGATCTATTTCGGCCCCTTACTCAGTGGTGTCATAGTGTTTATAAGGTTTAAATGGCAAAATTCTAACAATCTTGTGATGGTTGGTGGTTAATGTTTCTTTTACTGTATTTATTAATATCAAAAAAATTATATTTAGGATGTCGTTATATAATGGTGAACGCCGGAAATGAGCACAGCTTTCTTAATTCGACCAGTTTATTTTTTTTTAAATGATTTTATGAACAGAGTCAATTTCTAAAAATGGTTTAAACCCCCCCCCCCCCCAACTTACCTCCAAAATCTTTAATTATAATGGATAAGGCTTGTTACCACTCCGGCCTTTGTGCGGGAATTCCAAACAAATCCTGACTAAAATATAAATTAATTGACTGGCTATGCAAGACGAAATTTGGGCTATTCGTTACCACAAAACAAATTTGAATTGGACGAGTATGTAATCGCAATGTAAAAGGATTTATGATCGAGAAATTGAACATTCAAGAGGGACTGTAGAGAAAGTGCTGGTTACGTGGAGCAATGTTGTAGGACAAGTCACAGCAGGAGACAATGGAAAAAATATGTTGAGTATGTGAACAAAGTCATCAAGAATGGGAGGCAATGAAGACTATTGACTGCTCAGATGTTGGTCAGCTTATAATTTCGCCAGGAGACCATTCCGACGATTCCGAATTTGATACTGCGGAGGAGATTTAGTAAAGAGTATTTTACTTACCTACCTTAGTAACTACTTGCAATCTCAATTATTTCCTTCTCAATTCTTTTACGTTCTAATTTAATAAGTAATTCGTCAAGGACTTATGAAATTATGTTCATTGCAAACATAACTTACATAATGTCTCAAATTTTGTTCTTTATAAAATCGGTTATTTCGGTTTTATTTAATTTTTGATTCATAGCTTTGTTATCGAATTAGGTATTCTGTCCGATTTAATATTGCGTTTTTTAATTACTTTTAATGTAGCCTTTTCCCAAGTTTCAAAGCAGTTGGGACTATTTGTATAACACGTTGCCACAACAGACTGGAACCCCAGTTGCTGCTTGAATCTTCTCCACCTCTAAGGACCTAATTGAATTAGTTTGTAAAAAATATATGGCTATAAGTTTAGTTTGAATATAAATATAAATCATTTTATTTAAATATAAATAGAGAGTTAGTTTCTCACATTAACTTCATAATTCAGGGTAGTACTCGTATAATATTCACGTCTATAAATTAACCGCCGATTAAACCGATATTAAACTACGCTCAGTTTAATAGTTGATTGTGTTTGCGGCCTTATATTTGGCAGCTTTCGTTTAATGTGGTTATGTAATGATAATAGGTATGTTAAACTCTGCGACGTACGTAATTTTCATACCTTTTGACGTCAGGCCCAAGTTGTAAAATTAAGACTTTAATACCGCATGGCAGATGATTCTCAGTTCGAGAAGCAGCCCATATTGGTGGCCACCAACTCTTTACATTTCGATAAAATTCCCATAACCTGCGAGGTACAGAGCAATATGGACTGCTTCGTGGGAGCCATCTGCCGTGCAGTATTAAATCTAATACGCTGGTGGATGTCGCCTGCTCTGTACTACATCTCACCAGTATTCCATGGGTTTTTGGCCTTAACCCACGATACAGGGTCTCCAATTTGTTGAACAGCCAAAACTGTACTGATGAGGGGTAGACCCCGAAACTATTGTGCAGATGGGTTGATCGACAAATTGAGTCCAATATGACTCAATCCAATAATTACATGTGTAAGTTTATTTGGCATGTACAATGTCATGCAAATTCTGCAGGTACTGCTCCCTCAAATTAAATATTATTTTGCCATGGTACACTTCCAAAGTCAGAGTTGAAATAATTTGCCAGTGTCTCGTAGCACTTTCACATTTTGGCTAGGATTATTTGAACCTACACGGCCAATTCGATTCAGGCTTCCAGCATTTTTCCTCCCATCACTATTTTGGAAGTTCCCCTGCTCATCAACGAAATCTACATATCCAGTTGGGCAGTATTTGCGCAAAGAAGCAGGAAGATCTTCTTCTTCTTCTTTTTGTGGAAAACTCAAGCTTGAACAATTTGCTCACTTGAACATTGGCTATCATAGGTTTTCTCAGGCATCTCCAAGTTTGCACCAAAATTCCATAGGTATTCTCGATACACCTCCACCACCACGAGCTCTTGAAAGCCTGAAATTGAAAATACGTTTGTTATCAGATAAGATTTCCCCTGGATATAGCCTCATTATGTATTTGTTAAGAGGAAAAGCTTGATCCGCTACCAGAAAACAAAGAAATCTCCTGTTTGTCCCACGTAAACTTCTGGGTGGTGGAATAGGCCATTTTCCTTCCAAAATACCTTTCCCGAATTTGGAAAACCGAAACGTAGTGCTGTCATGCTGGGAAGCCATACTACCAATGTCCACATATTTAAATTTATAGAAGGCATCGCATGTTGCCATCAATACTAAACTAAATGACTTTTTATAGGAAAAATAGTCACTTCCAGTGTGTGGTCGAGCTTGAATTGCCACATGTTTTCCATCAACTGCTCCGAAACAGTTTGGAATATTCCACCTCTTAAAAAAATCCTTCCATGGTGGATTCCAAATCATTTATGCTTGCATTGGGTAAATAAAGGGGCATTAGAGTATTCCACAAAATGCTACATGTACTTTTCACTACTTTGTGAGTTGTTGTTTTTCCTACATAGTAGTCCCAGGCAATGTGTTGCATGCTACAATGTTCAGACAAATAACTGCAAAAAATTTTATATTCAATACATACTCAGAAAATTTTTTTTCTAGCCACTTACTGTAGGATCATAACTAGCTGCTGACTTGGACTCAATGTACAGGGATATCATTTTAAGTCGCTCACTCAATTAGCAGCTTTCCTGTCACACTTTTTAAAAAATTGATACATGGGGGTTGTATGGCATCTAAGGCAGACCTCGGATCCAGGGCTAGTGAACTTATTGGCTGCTCGGATTGACAGGTACGACGCCATCTTGATTTTTGTTAAATGCAAACGTACATATTTTTACCCACAGTCCAATAGAGCTGAAGAAGCAGATTACAGAAATATATAACTTCGTATATCTATCTCTGGGCATTTCGATTATACAGGGTGGTAAAGTTGTTGAATTTCGAAAATCATTTTAAGTCGCTCACTCGATTAGCAGTTTTCCTGTTGCACGTCTTAAAAATTTGATACGTGGGGGTCATGTGGCATCTAAGGCCGACCTCAGATCCAGGGCTAGCGAATTTATTGGCTGCTGGGTTTGAGAGACACGACGCCATCTTGATTTTTCTTAAATGGAAACACACATATTTTTACCCAGAGTCTAATAGAGCTGAAGCTGCAGATTACAGAAATATATAATTTCGTATATCTATCTCTAGGCATTTCGATTATACAGGGTGGTAAAGTTGTTGAATTTCGAAAATTATTTTAAGTCGCTCACTCGATTAGCAGTTTTCCTGTTGCACGTCTTAAAAATTTGATACATGGGGGTCATGTGGCATCTAAGGTCGACCTCAGATCCAGGGCTAGCGAATTTATTGGCTGCTGGGTTTGAGAGACACGACGCCATCTTGATTTTTCTTAAATGGAAACACACATATTTTTACCCAGAGTCTAATAGAGCTGAAGCTGCAGATTACAGAAATATATAATTTCGTATATCTATCTCTAGGCATTTCGATTATACAGGGTGGTAAAGTTGTTGAATTTCGAAAATCATTTTAAGTCGCTCACTCGATTAGCAGTTTTCCTGTTGCACGTCTTAAAAATTTGATACGTGCGGGTCATGTGGCATCTAAGGCCGACCTCAGATCCAGGGCTAGCGAATTTATTGGCTGCTGGGTTTGAGAGACACGACGCCATCTTGATTTTTCGTAAATGGAAACACATATTTTTACCCAGAGTCTAATAGAGCTGAAGGAGCAGATTACAGAACTATATAACATCGTATATCTATCTCTAGGCATTTCGATTATAAAGGGTGGCAAATTTGTTGAATTTCGGAAATCATTTTAAGTCGCTCACTCAATTAGCAGTTTTCCTATTGCACTTCTTAAAAATTTGATCATGGGGGTGGCATCTAAGGCATCTAAGGCCAACCTCAAATCCAGGGCTAGCGAATTTACTGGCTGCTCGGTGTGACAGGTACGACGCCATCTTAATTTTTCTTAAATGGAAACACACATATATTTACCCACACTCTAATAGAACTGAAGGAGCAAATTACGGAAATATATAACTTCGTATATCTATCTCTAAGCATTTCAATTATACAGGGTGGTAAAATTGTTGACTTTCGAAAATCATTTAAAGTCAAATTTTGTAATCTCAAATAACAAAGTCTTTTGACTTAAAATATTTAAAATACTATTACATAAAAAATAATACAAATGTATGAGGCAAATATTGTATTTTTCTCTTTTATTACTTACCATATCCGGGCGCAATAAACTCACTTAAGTCGCGTCAATATATTAAGTTAAGTTCGTAGAACTCCACAGGGTTTCTTAAAAGCACTCAAGAACAGCAAACAAGAATACCATTCAATATTATTTCTACAACACGCATTAAAAATGATTTTTTCTTTTAAAATTGAAATATCTATTAATAACTTTCAACCCTCGGTTAAAGGAAATTTATTTTAAGCACTAGTGCCTTAAAACGCTATTTTTAACAGTTCATTATTGGGTTAAAAGTTGAATTTTCAATGCGATTGTAGAAAGAATGATTTTCGAAATCCAACAAATTTACACCTTGTTTAATCGAAACACATAGCGATGAACATTTGATGCTATATATTTCTGTAATCTGTTCCTTCAGCTCTATTAAATTGTAGGTAATATATACATGTTTGATTTAAAAAAAAATCAAGATGGCGTCGTATCTGTCAAACCTAGTAGCCAATGAATTCGCTAGCCCTGGATCCGAGGTCGGCCTTAGATGCCACATGGCCCCCATGTATCAAATTTTTAAGAAGTGCAACAGGAAAACTGCTAATCGAGTGAGCGGCTTAAAATGATTTTCGAAATTCAACAACTTTACCACCCTGTATAATCGAAATGCCTAGGGATAGAAATACGAAGTTACATATTTTTGTAATCTGCTCCTTCAGCTCTATTAGACTGTGGGTAAATATATGTGGGTTTCCATTTAAGAAGAATCAAGATGGCGTTGTAACTGTCAAACCGAGCAGCCAATAAATTCGGTAGCCCTGGACCCGAGGTCAGCCTTAGATGCCACATGACCCCCCTGTATTAAATTTTTTAAAAGTGTAACAGAAAAGCTGCTAATCGTGTGAGCGACTTAGAATGATTTGCGAAATTCAACAAATTTAACACCCTGTATAACCGAAATGCCTAGAGATAGATATACGAAGTTATACACGGGGTGTTCATTATAAAACTTCATCTAGTTGGCTGTGAAATGTCAAAACAAAAGGATGGAGAAACAAAAGTCCATTTACTTTGATTATGTCATCCTTTTCTGTCAAAATTTCATAGCCCGCTAGATGAAGTTTTATAATGAACACCCCGTATTTCTGTAATCTGCTCCTTCAGCTCTATTAGACTGTGGGTAAAATTATGTGTGTTTTCATTTAGGAAAAATAAAGATGGCGGCGTACTTGTCAATCCGAACAGCCAGTAAATTCGCTAGCCCTGAATCCGAGGTCGGCCTGAGATGCCATACAACACCCAAGTATCAAATTTTTAAAAAGAGTAACAGAAAAACTGCTAATCGAGTGAGCGACTTAAAATGATATCCCTGTATGTATGGTTGGCTTTTTTTGATGTTTGGTTCGACAATGGTAAGCAAATAGTCAAATTGTGCACGTCTCATCGTTGTATACTTGAAGAACTGCTCTTCATCATTTTCTTTAAGTATTAAAATGCCCAAATTGTCTCCTGGACATATTTAAGGGCCGTACGGCATATTTTCTTGCTCTTCTGGTGCGTTTATGAACTTGTAACCAATAAAAACGGTTTGAAAATTGAATTTTTATAAGGTGTTTCAACAAGGAACAAATAGTATATAGTTTACCTAGGCAACTTATAGACATTAATGTCATCATAAATGTTTTCCCATCTATTTCCATTATGATTATAATATGGAATACATTTTCACAATAAACAGTTATTATTGCAAATCCTTTATTTTATTAATAATAATTAACAATTGAACAATATTACACTTACAGAAGTCAATAATGTCAATTGTCATTAAGTAAAACATCTTCGACTTCCATGGTTTTTATTGAGTTTTTTACACGACGTTTCGAGCAGTGGAATTTCCGCTCGTTTTCAATAAAACGTCAATTGTCATGTTGTCCAGTCCATAAAGTCCTTTGTCGAAGCCAGATGTCTGTCATCAAGTATCTGACGATTTAGTCCATTCTGAATGGATGTTCCTTAAATCTAAAATATTAAGTGCTAAATGCTAAATCAAGTGCTAATTTTAAGTTACTGGAAATTTCAGCTACTGGATTAGTGTCCGATGACAGGCTAAAACTGATCGAAAGTTGATCTGTTGTTCAAGTTGGCTACGAACTTTTGATACAAAAAGATGGACTAACAAAGTTGATGCTTGTTAACAAAATGGACACATTGAAACTCATCTTAATTTGCCTATCCACGAATATAGTTGGGTGATGTTCTCCATATGTTAACCCTGCTAAAGCAGCAAAGTTGACCTCTCTGGAATATCACTGACAATTAAATTTAATTTTCTTGCAATTATTTCGCAGGGTTACAACTGAACCACTACAGATACTCATTGCAAGTATTTTAGAGTTGGCGAAGAAATTAGCCTGAGAAGTTAATCAACCCGGCCGGCGCAATATCCGGGCGCGCAAATATCAGGACTTCAACTTCCTTTTTATTAAAAAGTTCCCTTTAATCAACCCGGGGTGATGGTAATAAACAAACTTTCGGAACTGACAGTCTTAATAAACTAGTAAATTATGAAGGAACTAATGAAATATTAAACAAATCATGACTCTGGCCAAAGAACTCTAATTAGAACGTGGCTTTTTCCACAAATTTAATAAGGAAATTAATTTCTTTGATGACGGTGATGTTATGTGACCCTCTTCTTAACACTTGAGTTCAGGAGATCGATGACAAACAGATCTCAATATCCGCGATTTATCGAGAAAAGGCAAACGGGTGGAAAAACAAATTTTCGTAGCATTTTTTTCCGTGTCCCCAGATAAGTCTGGGATATTGCACCGACGACATCCTTTTTTATGTCTCCAGAAAAAGGGAAATATTCGGGACTGTTTTATCTGCTTTTGACGTTTCTTTTGATTAATGTTCCACAGATTCGAGTGGAATTCGAAAGGGTAAATGCTGGAAAAGTTCTCTCTTTTCTCCTCCTAAGTTTTTATATTAATAGTCCAACTTTATCTTGAAGACTTCATCGCCGGCGGCCAATGGAAAACATAAAAGTATACAACGCGAGAATAAAACTTTAAAATAAAATCCGTTCTAATGGCCTTCTAAAGAGTGTTGTTTTTACTGAAATATGCATTTAGAAAAACACCTACTTGGGGCGCTAAAGACCGGCTATATTTTAATGTATTCTAGTGCTATTCGAGCGCAGTCACGCCTCCCTATTTCCCTTGAAAGAAGGCCCATTTCGACGTAAATGCGCTCATGTTTACACAGTTGATGGGCTTGCCATAGATTAAAATCCGAAAATGAATGCAGTTTCACATAGAGCTGTAACAGCCTCTAAAAAGGAAGGGGGAAGGAAGTCGGAGTTATTCCACGACAAATGTTTGCAGACTGAGAGAGAGGATTTAACTCTCCCTTAGCAACATATAAAAATTTTAATTTTCTAAGTACACAAGATTAAACAACAACGTTTTTGTTTTGTAAGTTATCTTGAGAAAAGCAAAAATATAAAATATGATTCCTGTAAGAAAGAAATGTTCCTTTTTGTTTAGAGCTTTTTCTTGATTGTTTCAATTTACGAACAAATCTCCTGTGTTAATTAATTAAAAACTAATTAACGTTATGACACATTTTCAAGGAAAAAAACGAAAAGCCTCTTCATAAAATAAACTGCGACAATAACGAACAAGTCGTCTCTTAAATGACCCATCCAGTCCACACTTCATCGTCTGAGCCCTTTATTTTAATTAAAAGAGTTATAATTAGGTAATTAATAACGGAACCTGGGACATTATCTCTTCGTAAATATCCAGGGAAACGCCTTTTTCTTTTACCGAATTTAATGTAAATTTTCCACACTTGGCTTGTTGCTAAAGACCAGATAACGCTTTTAATTTAAAAGCTTTTAGGGCGATGGTAAGCCGGGTTATTCTGTAGTCGAGACATTATTTTTCTTCGGGGAATAAAAGCGGTTTTAAGGAGATGAAGTTTTTAAAATAGATTTTTTTTTCTTCATCAGGAAATTTTGACAATCCCTGGAATCTATTACAGTCCAAGAATTTTAGTCTCGACCCCCTGGCGATAAATTTCTCTTATTCGTTGCCGTTACAGCTTAATTTGATGTAAAATTTGCCCCGAACGATCCCTGCCTTTTAATCCGTAATTCCCGCTGGAGTTATTCCGGTGCATCCGAGCTTATAAAATGTAATATCCGCACTTAACCAAGGCAAGCTTTCTGTGTTTGTTTGATTTGCATATATTCTGCAAATTTCCTGCAGCGACGTAAAACTTTGAGGAACAATTATACGGTGAGTGAGGCGCGAGCAGCGCGATTAGATTTGCATAATTGGTGTTTGCAATTTAAACGGTAGAGGCAACTGGTAATGTCACACACTTGAAGGTAAGTCAGTTTTAATTCCGCTGATTTCCGGTTTGCTCAAAATAAAGAGACAGGAAGAAAATGACTGATTCTAGCCATTTCTTCTACTGAAGTCGTGTGCCTGAAGTTCTTGCTAAGAAGGCTATATTTTGATGATCTGACTGAATTGATAATTCCTTGTTTGTGTTGAACCGCTGTTTTTCCAATCCCCACACTATCATCCAACAACTCACTCACTCGCTGTCAAGTCGGAACTGTGGAGTAGATCGACAAACACTTACTATTTAAAATTCTTAAGTAGCTCTTTGGTTTTTGTTGCTGCATGAGATCGTTTCTTGTCATAAAGAGGGACTATTCCTGATGATAACGTACATCTCCTTTAGCATGACGCTTCTTAGAAATTAAAGAGATGCATAGCACAATTCTGCTGTAATTGTGGTCCCATTTTTCAACCTCACACAACAAGTATACTGTAGAGTTTCTACAGTCAAATAAACGAAATTGAAAAAAAAATAGCTTTTATAATATGAAACAAATGAGTTTGAAAAACACAGTAAATAAGACTGTGAAGGACATTCACGGCCGGTCAAAATACAATTTAAAGTGTTTTCCGGGGTTTGAAGCCGTGGTCCAATGCAATTTCTTCCTGCCGTTTTGGCTACAGCTTCAGGAGATATTATCAAAGGCGATGAGGCAATGGGAGAAGTGATCTCCCGTGATCTCCCGATGTTGGATTCGACTGTGGGGAGTGGGGAGCTCCGTGGTATTTATTCCCCTTCGCGCCCTTAAAGTATGTCGTAGAACTCGCTTCCATGCATTTAGAAACGTAATATCCTCCTTCCTGTTGAAATTGTTGTCGTGTTTAAAGATCTCAATGTCCTCTCTCGTTAGTCTCGGATAGAAACGCTCCGAACGACAAAAGAGCTTCTTCTTTTTATATCTTTGCAAAGACGTTAACGCGGAATTTATTCGTCACAAATTGCGCTCTTCACTCAAATGATTGTCAATCTACTGAATGCAACCAGAGCAAAACTCTTAAGTTAAAAGGTCTACTCCCTTTATCATGGTTCGACTGATATTTAAATAAACTAGAGATAAGTTTGAAAAACAGTGTGATGGGGGTCAAGAGTTTTATAATACCCAAACTGAAACATTTTTTGCTTTGTTGGGCGAGTTCGTACATATACAAAGTTTAGGTTGCTCTTTAGTATCAATCTTCAGTGCATTTTTTTTTAAAAAAAAACCTGTTTTTTTGATATATCTGCAAAAGACGTTAAAGCAGAATTTATTCATCGCACTCAGTTCGCACATATTTGGAAGTCTACTGAATGCAACTGAACTGCTGGCAAAATTGCTTTGCAACACACGTTTTTTCCAACACTCCACCACTTTGAGAGAGCATAATTCTGAAATGGACAAACGGACTTCTTCGAAATAAACGAATTTGTATACCTGTCCTTGCACAAATTTATGTAGTATGTTTAAAGACGTTAGTTATTCAGATTAAATTATACAGGGTGGAAAACTAGGTGATGCAATTTTGCGTAACCTTTTCGTTTGTACAACTTTCAGAAAAAAAATCGAAACTGATTTTGTGCTACAGGACATTTTCGTTTTTGTAGATCATATGTGTATATTTTAACAGATTAGAAAATGTGGTGCAAGTTTAACATTTTTGTTACCTCTGGTATATTTAACGGATGTTGAGGTCATTTTTGTCGCATAAATAATTTTCTGTGATCTTTCTGCATCGATGATGACTAAAATGTTTGAGAAAGTGGACGAATAATTTCACCTGAATAATTTACCTTCTTAAAATCTAACATACCTCGTAAATTAGTACGAAGACGGTTCTATTCGACTTCGATTCGATCCATTGATCCATTTCAGAGTTAAGCTCTCTTAAACTTAGTGCAAAAATCGAGTGTTGCAAAGCAATTGGCCAGCAGTTTAAACCAAAAACCGGACATTAAACGATTTACTCGCTTGATATGGTCCGAGTGATAAATATATCTCGTATAAAATAATCGTATAAAAATAAACCGAAAATAAATTCTATCAAATAAAAATCGTATCTCTGTGGCATTCAAGTAGCCACTGTCAACTAAATAATATTGAAAAGAATAGCCCCTATAATATGGAACCAATGAGTTGAAAGATAAAGCGATGAGAGTCGGAAGTTTTTTATAAAACTCAGATTAGAATTTTTTGTTTTGTTGGTCGTATATATATACAGTTTAGATCTTTTCTCAATTTCTTAACCTCCTGTTGCAACATGTTCCACAAAAGTCTTTTTTCGATATTTCTACAAAAACCTAAGAGCATTTGTCGCAATTTATCCTCTTCACTCAAATGTTTGAGAATGTAGTGAAATCAATCAGATCAAGTCTAACATTCAATAGTTTACTCACTTGATATGATCTGAGATAAATAAATTTGATTAAGAAAAAAACACATTTCTATGGCACCATCAGTATCCATAATCAATTAAACGAAATTCAAAAAGTAGTCCCTATAATATAGAGCAAATGTGTTTGAAAAACATAGTAATTTTTTAACAGGAGTTTTTTTTTTCACAGGAGTTTTTTAATGCTCATATGACAGTTTATAAAACGAAAATATAAATAAGAAAAAAATAAATAAGGGTGTTTTGTCTTGTTGGACGAGTTTGTATACATGCAGAGTTTAGATTGCTCTTTTGTTTCCCAATCTCCCATTGCAATAGCTAAAAAAAAATCACCTTTCAAAGTTTCTGAAAAAACGTTAGAACAGGATTTACTCGTCGCAATTAGTGCTCTCTACCCAGATGTTTAGGAATATAGTAAACGCAATCAGATGAAAAGTCTGGCATTAAATACCTTATTATATATAGTGCGAATAGCCCCTATAATATGGAACAAATACGCTTAGTATATAGAGTAATAAGGGTGAGGAGTCTTACAATACTCAGCTTAAAGATGCTTTAAAAAATTTTAAAATGAGTAATTTGGCTATAAAGAATCTTTGTGTTGACATACACGTCTTAGCTAACAAATATCTTTGCAGATAGTTAGTTGACTAATTTGGCATATTTTTAGCAGCTGACTGTTACTATTTTTCAATATTTATGTAAATAAACCAGGGTTAGGAGTTTTCAAATATTTTCATTTAGTAAAAATTAAATATTTAGAAACATTTAGGTAATTGACAAATTGCTCTTTATGCAACACGTCTTTTTAAGTGAGAGTGAATTCGTTGCAATTTGTAGTTTTCACTCAGATATTTAAGAATCTTTTCGCTTGATATAGTCTGATTGATTGACAAATAATAAATTTTACAAAAAATCTCATCCTATGGCACCCTAGTGTCCACAATAAACTAAACAAATATGAAAAAACAGCCCAGCCCCTATAATATGGAAAAAATGAAATTGAAAAACGAAGTCTTAACCGTGAAGAGTAAATACTCAGTTTAAATGGCCTTTTAAAAAGACGTTATTTTTGAGTCAAGGAATTTTGGTATAAAGGACTTTTGCGGCGACCTAGACGACTTAGAAATTGAGTATCGCTGTGGTGTAGTTATTTGGTTGATTAGTTCCGGAAGTTTTTGGCAGCTCACTCTACCTATATTTTAAAATTTATGTAAAGAATCATGGTTATGGGTTTTCAAATATTCGTATTCAGTCATTCACGTTCAGTAAAATTTTAAAAAATTGCCCCTATGATATGGAAAACTTGAGTTTTAAAATTACAGTGATGAGGGTGCAGAGTTTTATAATACTTAGATAAAAGAACCTTATAATGTTATTTTTGAGGGAAGATATTTTGGACCTGACATGGACGTCTTAGTTATCGAGTAAAGTTGTAGTTACGAAGTTTATATAAGGTGATGAAGGTCAGGAGTTTTCAGATATTCATATTCAGTCATTTACATTCAGTTATTCAGTTAAGTTGAAAGTAATAGCCTATGTGATATAAAAAAAATGAAGTTAGAAAATCCTAGAGTCCTATCGAATACGTCTTAGCTATCGAATATCGCTGTAATTATCTAGTTGATTAGTTCTGAACATGTATATCAAATAATCAAGGTTAGGAGTTTCCAAATATTCACATTCAATAAAAGCAAAATATTTAGAAACATTTAAATGATACATCTAACAACTTGCTGCTTTACGTAACCCTTCTTCTTACCTAAATGAGGCGCTCTTTCAGCTCTCTTTCTCACCAGTTGCTATCTATGCAAATGGAGGAATACGAGAAGCGTTCAACGTAATTGACAATATTTTTGCTTCTCCGGTGTAGCAGGAAACAGGAGCTGCTTAAAATTGCTTTAATAAAATAGGAGAAGCTAATTAGGCAGAGGGCAACTAGCCGTGGCAAGGAGGTATTACGTTCAAAATTGAGCGGAGCTGCTGCCGCTCGTTGAGCACAAACGCGCTCCAAGTTTCCTATTGGACAATATTTTGTTTTTACTTTTTCAAATTGTAATCAAGATTGCGATAAAAGTTTGCGTAGCAGAGATCAAACAACATTCTATTTTTTTTTAAATTAGGTTTCTAATATGGACTTTTTGCAAGTAGCGCCCTAGTACTGAAACAAGTATGATGCTGCATTTTTTTCAATTGCAGATATTAGGGTCTAACAATAAAAACAATGCTTACATAAACTTCAATTAAATCAAATCCAGGAAATCAGTCTCATCTCTAATTTAACCTTTGACGGCTTTATTCAACATTTTGCAATTAAATGTAAATTAAAAGACTCTCTCTGGTGAATTCATATACAGTGTGAGTTTCTAAAATGGAACAAATTCTGTAAAAAAACCGTTTATTTTTTGGAAAAATGCTTGGACCCATCGATTTATATTTTAGATTGTCGTCTTTTTTGTTAAATAAACTATTATACAGGTTGTCCCAAATTCAAGATATGATGTCATCAATTGTTTTTTTAAATGACAACTGCTGTTTTTTGTCAGCTATTTTCATAGCGTACATCAAGGTATACATAGTTGCCAATTGTCAAATTTTGATAAACTGACAGTCGCAAGATAATTAACAAAATTTATTTTATTTCAAACATCAATTCATATTAATAAATATTCTACAATAAATGCTCAAAATGATGTCCATTCACTAGTTAGCAATACCTTAAACGTAACTGAAACTCGCTTTGCACGTTTGCAATTACTTTGGGGGAAACTAGTCTGCACTCATGCCTTATTCGTGCTTTCAACTCCTGAACATTTTCAGGTTTCGTTTGGTAAACTTTGCTTTTAAAGTTTTAAAGTAACCCCACAAAAAAAAATCCAACGGAGTCAGGTCTGGTGACCTGGGTGGCCATTCAATGGGGCGTCTTCTACCAATCCATCGGTCCGGAAATACCTCATCCAGATATTGGCGAACAGGTCTGGCAAAACGGGGAAGAGCACCATATTGTTGAAACCAGATATTTCTGTTGAGGACATCTTGACATCCTGGACAACTTTGACATCCTCCCTTAGTGCACTCTTTCGATGAACTAATGTTTTCCTTACATGTCCGTTTTCCCGAAACCGTTTTTCTATCTTACTTACAGTACTTCCAGATAAGAGTGGCAAATCACGATGGTTGTCTCTGAATAATTGAACTACTTCATTTTGTGTTCGTGTCCTATCTCCGTCTCCAATCATCATTATAATTTCAATCTTGTGACTTTCAGTTAAGTAAGACATTACGTTGAACGAGTTATTAAGTTATTATTATCAAGTATTTAAGCAAAGATATTTAAGAAAAGTAAAACGCTGTCAATTGTACACTTGATATTGACATTAATGAAACGTACCTAATGCTGGTAGAAATTATCGTTACCAGAAAGTCAAAGGTAATCTATGAAAGGGTAGCTTCGTGTAAATTCAGTAAGTAAATGACTAATATGAATTGATAATTGAAATAAAATAAATTTTGTTAATTATCTTGCGACTGGCACTTTATAAAAATTTCAAAATTGGCTGCTATGTATAACTTGATGTACACTATGAAAATAGCTGACAAAAAATAGCAGTTGTCATTTAAAAAAACAATTGATGACGTCATATCTCCAAATTGGGACAACCTGTATAATGGTTTATTTTACAAAAAAGAAGGCAATCTAAAATTAAATCGACGGGTCCAAGCGTTTTTCCAAAAAATAAAACGGTTTTTTTTTACTGAATTTGTTCCATTTTAGAAACTCGCACTGTATACACCTTAGTGTATAATGTAATAACAGTTTTTTCCTTTCATTATGATGTATTTTAGTTTTATTAGTTTATGTGGTACAGCTGACCATCTTTATTGTCGGCACATGAAATATTTACAACTTTTTTTAGAGTGCATTTTTATCATTTTAAATATCTAACTCTGCATATGTAAAGCAATATTTCTTCCCTATCTTGTCAGATAAACGTATTACGATACATAGCAGCAATATTACTACTCCCCCTATCGGCCCCTTGGTCAATATTAACTTTGATGGATGATCTTCGACGACAATATATTCGAAGCCTCCGGGCTTAGATTTATCTATCGCAATGTCAATAATGCAGGAATCAGGATCTTAGATTAGCGCATTGCAGAGAAAACAGAAACGAGAAGGAGACAAAAAAAAAGCAGATATTTTTTTATGTGAGTTTTTATGCAAACTATAATTGGTTTTCTTCTACTAAGTTGCTAATGTAAAAATAACAAAAAGTGTCAAATTCTTTTGAGTGTTTTGTTGTAATTGTTGAAAAGGACAAATTTGCATAAAATGAGATAGGACCAAAACATGTAAACTCTCTCGCTTTGACAGAATTAAAACCATTTTTTTTAATAAGAAATGTTTAAAAAATTTTGCCTAAACCATCTTTGGTATTACTTCGGCAACCCCAATTATGTTGCGCTACGGATGGTATTTTTCTCGATGTCACCCTGTAAGACAATAAATTTCTGGAGTGTCATGGAATGGTTGTTTTTAAGCACAACTTTTACTAATATTCTGCTGGCCATTAAGGATCTCTTCTGCAAGTTTACACTTCACTACGACAAATAACAAAGCAGCACTTTATTTAACGCCCCAGGTAGGATTTAAACTTGGGAAGTAAAAGTTGCACTATTATCCATTCAGTTATTTTTGGCATCAACCCATGCCATGGAATTTCCCCAGTATAACATCGATTGCGTTTGTTTGTTTACTTGTTGTCAAAACAATTTGTCAAAAAGTGTCATTGAAATTTAGTTGTTGCCGATTTTTTACATATTATCAAGTGCATTTTCTATATTATAAAACTTTATTTTGTAACTAAAATACCGAAAATAGTTAATGCGAATATCCAAACTTGCTAGACATCACCTTAGCTGAGCAGATTTCAATAATTTTTGGGGTAAGTATGCTTACATCTAGACATTTTTAGGTATTGGCTGTGGGGCCTATTTGAAGACTGGAAATACTACATAATGGCTTCCTGCTTACTTTATTAATAATAATTTTAAAGAATTATGTACCATATCTATTTGTTTTTGTCCATATAGTGCAATAATAGTAATTTGATTAACGGAGGCAGGTAAAGTAAAATAATGTATGCAAGTGCCATCTGCCTCATCACGTAGTCTACTTGACAGTACACGAGTCAGTAAGCTCTGCGATACGCAGAAACTGATCGGCTGAAAAAGGATTCAGACTCAGCAGATTTCCTGTAATCGCAGGCTAATTTGATAGATACTAAAACCAAAGAGCTATTCAAGTTCAAACTGCCTTCAGTAGGGTTAAGTCATAAAGCGCTTACATATAGAACATATGGATTACAAGGTACCAATTAATTTTTTTAAAAGCCAAATTTACAAAATAGATTTCACTTGAGTTAACAAAGAATACACTCGGTGCACCTGCCCTCTAGTAGAGCTGTAGACAGGTTTCCTAGAAGAAATTATAAAAAATTTTAAAACCTACTGTTCCAAATGTAAAAAAAAGTTCTTGTGCATACTCTGGTTGCTCTTGTTATTCAAACTTTTTTCACGTTTAGTAGCATTTCCAGTTTAAGAAAAAAAAATAGAAGAGAATTAGCGAATTATTAAATTAAATTGTTAATCTTAATTTTTAGGTTGGTGGAACTATAAAAAGTATCAAATCTACAAGTTTAAAGTAACAGGAAAATTCTTAAAGCCCACCAGAGAAGAAAAAAGTCCTGCAAGATATATTCTCCTGTAAGATGTCAGATCAGGACTTTGACGTGTTTTAAAGTGGGAAGAGCGAGTTGCATAGAAGACATTTCTTAGGGGAAGACACGGATTCCTCACAAACCCATGCAGGGTTTTTTTGATATGCAGTATGGACTGTCCCGAATTTACATAATCATTTGTTACCAGCTTCTAGAAGGTAAGACCGTTTCAAGGAAAGTTTTCTTTACTTCTTTACAAACAAGATTAATATTATAACATTTTAAGTTTTTTAATTCAGAGCCACAATTTAATACCAAGCCACTACCCAATGCCGATAACAAACAATGCATCCTGAAGAATAGAATCACAAAGGCCAAAAATCTCACTATCGGAAATAAATGCTTGAGATAAAAATTGACATTTCAAAGTCCATCAGGCTCCAAGGCTAATAAAGCTCCTGAAGAAGCTTTAGTGCTTATAATTGACTCAGGCATGGGAAAAAAAGATTACATTCATTGGCAAAAAGATAATACAAGATATTTTGGACCATACAATACAAAGACTTGCTCATGTGCAGCAGGATGTATTTCTCTTACACCACGATCACGAGAAAAACTCAGCGATCGAAGTGGTTTACAAGTGGGGCCTTGACGGCAGTGGTGGACATTAAATTTACAAACAATGTTTTGCCAACAATTCATTGTATGGAGACACAAACATAATTCTATGTACTATAGCTCCATTACAAATGGCAGAGGTCACAACGAATGGGACACGGATTTTCTGGCAAAACCCAAGTCCGTCTTCATCGAGATATAACCGCATTATTCGCCTGCAGATTGAGAAGGATACAAAGGAATCAGTAAAATTCCATTACGACGGAACAGAAGAACAAATAGCAATTTTGCAGGCTACTGAGGTCACTCTTGGGGATAAATCTTACACATTTGAACACCATGCTGTGTGTACAATAATGGACGGAAAAACATGCAACATACTCACAGACACTTCGTCATCACAAGCGTGTAATGTGTGCAAGGCAACACCCAAGGATCTTAACAACCTTAACTTACTTTTGCAGAAACAATAACCTGCAACAAGTTCATTTAAGTTTGGGGTATCTGTACTGCACTCATACCTTATATTGTTACAAGTACTTGTTACATATCTCATATAAACTACAAATACGGCAATGCAAGGGAGGAGCACAGAAGCCAAAGAAAATATAAAAAAAGAAAAGAAGAAATAACCACTAAGTTTTACCAGCAAATGGGCTTAGTGGTAGACCAACCAAAGCAGGTTGGGGGTAACTCAAACGATGGGAATACGGCAAGAACATTTTTTGCTGAGCCTACAAAATCTGGGGCTATCAAAGGTTTAGATCCTGAAATTATAGAAATATTTGCCAACATCCTGAGTGTTTTATCATGTGGATTTAGCGTTAACTACGTTAATTTTAAAAACTACTGCATCGAAACAGCAAAAATGTGCTTAGAACGTTATAACTGGTACAAAATGAGTGCATCTTATGGACGGTGCATGGACGGAACTATTAATAATGCACGGTGCAGACATAATAAAGGAGCTACCTTTGCCTGTAGGGTTATTTTCAGAAGATGTGCTGGAAACTAGTCAAAAATAATATAAAAGTTTACGACTTTTCCATGCTAGAAAAACTTCCAGAATCCACACTAATACAGGCAATGGGCATTGGATGCTAATAGCGTCTGATCCAGTTATTGCATCCAAGAGGAGGAGCCATAATAAAAAAAAGAAACCTCTTCCTAAAGAGGTGCTGAAAATGTTGAACGTACCCCTTGTAGAAACAATCGAAGAAAAGGATGCTAATGACGAAGAATCAATGGATGATCAGGACAGTCAGTCATAGTAATTAACTACTTACCTGTTTACAAGATAATTGATGTATGATTAATAATGGATGTGTTCTTTAAGTAAAATACTGGGTGTCCCAGCCGAGGGTGACCCATTTTAAATGCTTATAACGTTTAAACTATATGTGATAGCCACCTGCGGTGTACGCCATTCATTTTCTCTAGGCCTAAAGTTTTTTTCTAGTTGGCAACAAATTTTGTAGACACTTATACAGTGGGAGCAAAAATTTTTTTTTTTGACACAAAATTCTTAACTATTTTTAATGGAACACCGTGTATATTGTGACGCCACAATTAAGAGTCATGATCAAGGTAAGCAAGTACCAATAAACTTCGGATTTGAAACTTGAAGTTTTAGCTGCAAAAAATTAAAATAGAAATCGGGTTAATTTTAATAACTAAGAGCTTGATTTTCATTGTTTAATTAATAATTAAAATTGACAAAAGGAATATAAAACTAAAAAGAATGTTGTGGCGTTTTTGAAAATATGAATGTTTAATAGTAAACATTTTTTCAAACTAAAACATCTACCTATAGGTATCTATCTACGTGTTGTACTAGTTAAATACTATAGTAAACAATTGTCACCACAATTGTCAGAGTTATATCCGGTCCTATAGAGTGGGCACCTTACTCTCCTGACTTGACGGTTCCAGACTTTTTCCTCTGGGGTTATGTGAAAGAGAGGTGCTATAGCCCCCTCCCCCTAGTTTGGATGATGATTAAGATGAATATTCGTAACGTAATTGCAGCAAAACTGGTCAGACCTCATAAATGCGTGGATCAGAACGGCCAACATATACAGCAGTTTTTTTAGTCTTTATTCTTTCTTTATTAATTTATCAATATCTGCCCATTCGTTTTGTAAATATGCTAATAAAAATTGCATAATTAAAAATACGCCGATATCTATTTTAATTTTTTTCATCTGAAACTTCAAGTTCTAAGTCCGATGTTTATTGGTACTTGGATATCTTGATCATGACTCTTAATTGTGGCGTCACAATATACAGGGTGTTCCATTAAAAATAGTTGAGAAATTTTATTTTGCAAAAAATGATTTTTTTTTATCCCACTGAATAGTGTGTACAAAATTTGATGCCAACTAAAAGAAAACTTTAGACCTAGAGAAAAGGAATGGCGTAAACCACAAGCAGCTCTCACATATGGTTGAAAAGTTATAAGCATTTAAAATAGGTCACTCTCGGCTGGGACACCCAGTATTCTAAATTTCATTTTCAATACTATTTATTTCTGGCTATAAATACCTTTTAAGTAGGTAGGTACTTCTAAATCTTCACAAGCCTCAACCTACAGGTCAGAACCATTTCTAATCATAAATGCGCATATTATTTCACATCTTTGATTTTTTGACCCCCTAAAGTGGTAATTTTGCCGTAGGTGCGCCGTCAAGCTGTAGTGGAGGGACTGGAGTGGGGGTAGTGGTAGCTTCCTGTTGAAATTGTTGTCGTGTTTAAAGATCTCAATGGCCTCTCTCGTTAGTCTCGGATAGAAACGCTGCGATTGCTACAAAATATCCAGCTCGTTGAAAAGGATTTTCGGAGAGAGCGCGTTTACTGACTTTTGTGTTTGTCCCAGCCTGCAACTCCTTTTGTGTTCCTTAATTCTCGTGTCGACACTGCGTTTTGTGGTGCCAATATATACCGAGCCACAGCTGCATGGAGCTCGCTAAACTCCGGGTGCCGATAGAGGATCTATGCGGTCTTTGGTCGATCTTAACCTCTGTTGTATTGTATGAGCGGGTTTAAAGACAGTTTTAACATAATGTTTTTCCAGTAGCCTGCCGATCGTGTTGGTTACTTTCTGGATGTATGGTAGACTAGTCCATCCGAGCTTTTCTTCATCTTCTCCCGTTGTTCCTTCTTGGCGCTCTACAATCCTTGGACGCACGGCCCTATCGCTCTGGTGCTTGTTGTATCCATTCCAACCAAAGGCTCTTTCCAGATGCTTCATTTCCCGTTTGCGTCAAAATGACACTTCTTATTCACTCTATATAAATGAGTAAGCTATTATTGAAAGCGGCTTTCTTAACCATAGTCTTTTTTGTCTGAAACTTTTTTCCTTAACATGTACAGGGCGGTGATATGTAGCTTTTAAATGTAGCGTAGATTATAGTGTTGAGACAAACTGATACATTTTAGTAAACATTAATCGCAGGTGTGTCTGTCAGTCCCCATGCTACATGTTATTTCTAGGCTAATCCTTTAAGGGCGAAGATAGTCTTGAAAACGAGAAAATAATCGAAACGTTGGATGCTCTTCAATGAAGAAAACATAATCAGACTACCGTGTCTATACTTCGACTCTATAGTCTGACTATTTTTTTCTCTCTCAGTTGTTACCCTTAAGAAAAAACGAGTAGGCTGACGAACTTCTTCTTGACGAGTCAATTAATTTATTTAAATTTGCACTTTCTATAGTAACCGTTTACTTACTTGTCATGTTGTCGTGTCTTGTTAGCTCTTATGATGGTCCAGAGATGAAACTGTTACCCTAGCAGTTAACATTGTTATTATAGAATATTTTTGTTCGTTAAAAGATGGCGGAAATAACGCACTATTAGAACCAATGACCTATATACACAAAGCACTGCGTTACATATTCCTTATGTTAAAATTAAAGTTCCAGGTATTTTGGGTCTAAATGTAAATAAATTCATGGAGAAAATTACGTTATGCTACCAAATCACTGCTAATGTTTGAACCGTATATTCGGGTCTTCGTCAAGGCTTTTACCGTGGGCACAAGATTTTTATATACGTGTTCGTTGTTTATTTTGTGTTGTGAACACTTGGACCTACATATGGATATTGGACATGAACCTAACCTTGGTCACATTGATACTACTTTTTCTCTTCATTAAAAGTCTTAATAAAAACCGATATATATTTGGTAGAAGAAAAATTTAAAAACAAGTTGTTGATTTGTCCCCATGCTGCTATGCACAGAGTTAAATTTAAAATCAAGTGCACAGAAAGAACAGCAACAATAGATTAAAACTTTAGAATTACTGATCCGGGTGTACAAAATAAAATAGCCATGTCTTTAATTTCAATGAGCAAATGGTCACTAATTTGTAGAAAAACCCATCTACATATTACTTCAGGGGGTACCCCTCATCAGTACAGCTTTGGCTGGTCGACAAATTGGAGACCGTAAGTTTGAGGCTTACAGCCAAAAATCTACGGAAGAGCGGTGCAACCGATGGTGGGAGGTGAAAGAGGACATCAAGAAGGGGACAAAACAGTTGGATTCACTCGAATCGGTTCAGGCGTTGTCAAGTTACAGGAGGTCAAAGTTGAAAAATGTGATAAAAGTCGTAATACCCCACACTTTTTTCAAACAAATTGAGAGACATTTTCAAAAAAAAATCGGAATTTTTTTTTGCTGTTTTTGATCGCAGTAACACGCTTGTAATAAGAAGGTAACAAACTCATTCAAATGAAATTGCCCTCTAAAGAGGTTTTTTAAAAATGGTCCAAAAACGCGATTCCAAAAGTACCTAAAAATCGATCTGCGAAGGGGTCTATCACCGAAAATATTGCATCCTTGGAAACTTCCGATGGTGGGAAGTGAAAGAAGATATCAAGAAGAGGTTAAAACAGTGGAATCTCTCTAATCGGTCCAGCCGTTGCCAAGTTAAAAACCAGAAACGCTATTCTAAAAGTTCCTAAAAATAGACCTCCGAAAATGTTGCACCTACGGAACTTTCGATGGTAGGAAAAGGGGTGAAAGACGATATCAAAAGGAGGACAAAACAGTTGAATTCACTCTAATCGGTCCAGCCGTTTTCAAGTTACAGGCGTTCAAAATTGAAAAATATACCCCCCCCCCCCCCCGCTTTGAACATTACCAAAAAACGTGTTTTTTTTTGCTGCTTTTGATCGGAAGGGCACGCTTGCGATCCCCTAAGAACGTAACAAACTTACTTCGAATGAAAATAGTCCAAAAACACGATTCTAAAAGTGCCTCAAAATCGACCTCCGAAGGGGTATATCTCCGAAAATATTGCACCTACGGAACTTCCTGGTTGGTGGGAGGTGAAAGAAGATATCAAGAAGAGAACAAAACAGTCGGATTCACTCCAATCGGTTCAGGCGTTGTCAAGTTGCAGGCGGTCAAATTTGAAAAATGTAAAAAACGTCGTAATACCCCCTCCCCCATTTAACATTTTCAAAAAAATGTTTAAACATTTTTTTGCTGTCTTTGATCGGAATGGCATGCTTGCGAACCCCTAAGAACGTAACAAACTCAATGGTTGGCACGTAGACTTCTAGACTCTTGGACATATGGTTGGTTGTTTTCATGGGTTGTGGTCTTTTTTTTAATTAAATAAGGTACAGCAGGAGCTTCAAACTTCGTTGTTTATTTTATAGGCCTGACGTTTCGACACAAATTGGTGCCTTCATCAGAGTTTTGTACTGCAACCTGAACTAAATAGTAGATTATGTCACTAGGAGTAAAAGTGGGTCTTTTCGTGCTGAGCCCAGAGATTGACGGCCGAAGCGAAGCTGAGGCCTGCTTCTGGGCGAAGCACAAAAAGACTTTTTATTCCGAGTAACATATACTATTTTTTTTCAAGCATGCAGGAAATAAATCTATTTCAGAGTGATTCAGTTTGCAACTTTCTCTCATCCTCTTTAAGCGGGTCTAGGTACTTACCCAATTAGTGGTGTATATTATTTGTAAAATAAATAGAATGTGTTAGAACGGTGGTTTTTCAGTGTTCAATAATTTTAATGGTAGATATTAAATCATAAACAATGTTTTAGGTGGTTTAGGTAAATTATGGTAAACTAAAAATTTGTAGCATTATTATCAATACTAAATTAATAAAAGTCACATTGACAGATAAATATGATGACGCGTATGACGTTTAACAACCAATGACATTTAACAGAATTCGAGAACTTATGGAATTTCGACAAATAACGGTTTCAGGTGGTGCTCTCCAGCGTTCTGAAAGTATTCATATCCTTTTGTTTTTTCAATAAGAATGTGAAGATGGCAATACACTCAGATCTGGTGTCATCTAGTGTTCAAATAATTTTGGTGGATGAAAATCGTTTATATATGCGCCACCATGACAGTAGCGGTGACTTTTGACTTTACTTTTACTGCCTAGGACTTTTTTGCTACTTTTTTGGTCTCAGGATTAGAAACCCCACTTTAGGTGTGCGTATGGAGAAAACAAATGACGTACTTTTAGTCCGCTTGAAAAAAAAAACATCTTTTTGTTGGCGAAATCGTTATTTGTCAGATGAAGCTGAGTGAAACTCATGATATAAAGTAAAGGAACTTTTATGGACAAAATCGCTGTTCGTCATTTAAATATTTCTGATATTTCTGAGTTCCATGATGATTAGTAAGTCAACTTACTTTACTTAAAGACCGTCACTTCCTCCCATTTAAAGCTGAGGTTCAGTAATTTTTTTAATAAAGTCCTCGCTTTCTTTCATTAAAGTTATAGTAATTTAGGTGTAGAGTCCTCAGGATGTTAATTTACAGGAGAAAGAATGATACACACAAAATCAAACTTCTATACACAGAAATTGCAGACGTTTCGACGTCTATTTTACGTTTTTTTTTGTCACCATTACTCTAATCAGATTTTAGAAGTTTTTGGTTAACAAATGGTTAGCTTGCACTATTCCATCAAAAGTATTACGAGGAGTGACTTTCATTAAAAAATTAAAACAAAACAAGGACAAACATAAAAGAGCTATTCAGGAATTTTTGATGGTGGGAGGTGAAAAAAGAAGACAAAACAGTTGGATTCAATCTAATCGATCCAGGCGTTGTCCAGTTACAGGCGGTCAAAATTGAGAAATGCGAAAAAAGTTGTATAACCCCATCTTTGGACATTTTCATAAAAAATCGGAAAATGTTTTTTGCTGTCTTTGTTCGGGCTTGCAATCCCAATTCGAATGAAATTACCCTCCAAAGAGGTTTTTTAAAAATAGTCAAAAAATTCTGAAAGTTCCTAAAAATCGATTTCCGAAGGGGTCTGTCTCCGAAAATGTTGCACCCTCGGAACTTACGATGGTGGGAGGTGAAAGAGGATAACCCGGAAAGGCAAAAAAAGTTGGATTCACTCCAATCGGTTCAGGGGTTCTCATCTTACAATTCCCTTTTGACATTTTCAAACAATAAATTTTTTTTTCAGTTTTTGATCGAAATGGCTTGTTTGCAACCCCCTAAGAACGTAACAAGCTCAATTCATTCACACTTCAACTCGTCAACAACATCCAACTCATTCAAAGAAAATATTGCACCCACGCAACTCCCAATGGTGGGAGGTGAAAGAGGACGTCAAGAAGAGGACAAAACAGTTGGATTCGGTCCAGTCGGTCCAGGGATTCTCAAGTTACATTCGGTCAAAGTTGAGAAATGTGAAAAAATTTAATTACCCTCTAAAGAGATTTTTTTAAAAATAGTCAATAAACACTCTTCCGTAGATTCTTCACTTTAAGCCGCAAACTCACGGTCTCCAATTTGTAGAACAGCCAAAGCTGTACCGATGAGGGGTGGACCCTGTAAGTAGTACGCAGATGGGTTGAGCGACAAATTGGTGACCACCCATAAATTAGATGAACGGTCGAGTTACACTTTCCAGCTAACATCAAGAAACAGTTGCGGCTCTTGGTCACAATGTCAAAGCTTGATTTTTGTTTGAATATTGGATCATAATTTTACTCTGAAATTATTTCTTACTTTACGTACCCCCGAAGAAGTCATTAAGAGTTTTTTTTTCAAAAGAACTTTCCGATTAATTAAAAATTTTTTTTCATGTATTATATAAATTTAAACACATAGTAAAATTAACGAAGCTCGTCGTCAAAGTATATTCTTTAACAAATAAGCTTTAAAGCAAAACCAATCAAATTTTATCATATCTGCTAGTACTTTTAATAAAATTGTGGCTCGAAGGCCCTGAAAATAAATACATATTGCTCCGTTTAGACGATACAAATAACGTACCGTCGACTTTCAATACAGATAATATTCCGATGTCGATTGATCTTCAGAGACAATTTAGCCTCAAACATGGGGCCGCTTGTAATAAAGTTGTATATATATGTTGTGGCTCTTTATTGCTCTACTGAGCTATGGAAGTGGTTAATAAAAATTGATAGAATGTCTCTTTTTCCGATGGATCTGCCCTTTTACTGCTACTCATATATATTTTAGACGCTTAGCGACGTAAGTGTTCTAATCACATACGTTTTGATCTATCTTTCTCAGATATATTAGGTATATAGGCGCCCTATATCTAAAGAAAACTTATCAAGTGCCAGGGTTATTTTCAATTAGGCACTATTGGGGCTCTTATTATTTTTTCAATTTCTCCCCCTCGGCCATTGTTTGTCTTTTGCAACACCGTTGCTGTCGATGATCCCCCGCAGAGAGACCCCACCAGCCAGCCACATTTAAGCATCGAAAACAAAATTATAGCTAATTGAGTCTCGATTGTTTTGCGAGCAGGAAGCCATTGCCAGTCAATCAATTAGGAATAGCTGCTTGTTTGCTATTGAGTTAATTATTCGGTCATTGTTTCACGGCTACAGGGGGGAAGCAAGCCGTTTGATACTTTATTAATCAGATGTTAATTAAGTCTTAGACGTCCCCCCTTTTTTTTCCCAGTGGCAGAGCAACTACCTCGTTCAATTTTTGACTTTGATCAAAAGTCTGATATAAAAATTGTAATAGATTCAGGAAAAATCAACAGATTTAAATATAAAAAATAGAAAAATTTAACTACATATTTATAAAGAAAAAAATGTAAAATATTTTAAACCAAATTTTGAAAATAATAAAACATACTAAAGATATATATTTTTTAATTAAAAATAATAAAATATAAAGAGTAGGTGGTCACCAATTTGTTGATCAACCCATCTGCACACTAGTTTCTGGGTCTACAACTCCTCAGTACAGCTTTGCCTGGTCGATAAATTGGGGACCCTCAGTTCGCGGCTTAAAGCCAAAAATCTGCGGAAGAGCGGTGAGATATTATACAGAACAGGAGTAGGCGACATCCACCAGCATACTAAATCTAACTCTGCTTGGCAGATGGCTCTCAATTCGGTGGTGACTACCTACTCTTTACACTTCGTTCTGGTTCCGATAACAAGCGAGGTACAGAGCAATATGGGCTGCTTCTCGAAGTGAGAGCCATCTGCAATGCAGTATTGGATCTAAAATACGCTGGTGGATGTCGCCTGCTCCTTCTCTGTACAACATCTCACCGTTCTTCCGAAATATTTTTTTTTTTCCCAAAAAATATTTGTTGTGCAAATGAAAACCAAAAATCAAAAAAATATTAAGAAAGAATTTAACATATAAATGGTGAAATCTGGGCAATTTTTACTTATATTTCAAACCTTGAAAAATAAAAAACGTTAAAGTATCTTAGTTCTTAAACCTTTACAATAACAGTTTTTCCTTCAGAAAGTTACGCAGAATTCATCAGAATGTATTATTCAAGACAAAAAAATTATTTAAAAAACAAACTTTTACCACAGAATAGCCATACGTTATTATTTACCTCATACAGAAGCGAAGCCTCGCGTCGGAACCTTTGATCTCCGCGTTCCTAAATTTTATGACCTTGAACGCGTTAGCTCCTCCTACTTTTGTAGTTATTACACTGAGAAAAAACACCCTTTCAAAAACAAAACCCAATTTTTTAATAATATAATTTTGTGACAGTACGTTGCGTTAAATGTTAAATGAAATGATAAAAAAGATTTTAATTGTATTGAGTGAATCTCTTGAGTCAAGCTTTCAACAATATTTATTAGTTTTTTCCAGGATATGAAATAATTATACGTTCGGAACATGATTTATCCATTGTGTAAAGATTTAAGTGCTAAGTTATTTTAACTGTGTTCCATTAATGATCACAAATTAGCACAAATTAGTGGATATGGTCAAATATACGGAAAATAATGTTGCGAACTAGGGGTTCAATAATTCCAGTGTAACGATTTCACACGAAAACACTATTTATTTACTCCATAAATATACACAGATACAATTAACTAGTAAATAACTCACTACTAAACACTTTATAGCCTTCTATTATCGCTTCGTAACTTTAGCTTACTTATAGCTCGATTAAAATAAGACTATTCTATTCTGCGCGTTCTATGCGCCTTTTATATACAATCCTAAAATTACAGAAAAACCTAGAAAGTTCTTTGTAAGAATTCTTGAATAATCTCACATAAAAAAAGGTTGTAAACAACTGCCTTCTAGATTAAACCGAGCAATAAATCACTCGTGTCAGCCATGACGCAGCGCGGATAGGTCGCGAAGCTCCACCAACCAACACGCGTTGCCCCGCCTCCCATGCGGCGTTGCTGCGAATCGTAACAATAAGAAGATGTGCACTCAAAATTAATCATTTATTTTTAAATAATGTCGCGAGCTAAACAGTTAGATGTACTATTCCAATACGTCGTTTGTTGTTCGAGTTAGTGCTTTCTTATAGGAGATAATTTACAAACGAAGAATTTATATCCATATTACCGAATAGCTAAACTTTCTAACTACATAGATTTACAACTTTACGACTATGAATAAATCCATTATACTCTCTAAGTCTCATCAGGAATTGTGGCAATCGATTATGGAAAAACGACTCTTACTAAAAATCTAAAAAATTGGTACTGTACTAAAGTCGGTGAGCGCAACTCATCTGAAATATTCTCATTGCAGCACTTTTGGTTATACCACCTGATTTTTCAGCTTTTACGAAGCTGTTTGTTTAGCTTTTACAGTAATAAAATGGTTTGCACTTCCCTTGTTAGTATTTTACAAGCCACTTCAAAGGCCGTAAACTGGTTTGTTTTAAATAATTGTTTTGCCTATATGTCAAACGTTGTTAAATTAATTAAAAAAAATGTTGACACCATTGAAGAGCCCGTGATATACCAAGATGGGACAACTCGTTTTGCTATATAATACCAAGAGTTGAGATTTTACACCCTCTTGAAAGTTGAAAACATTAAAAAAAAATATTTTCAGGCTGCACATTCTTGAAAACGGTTATCTTGAAGAAGTTGGTTCATTTCATTGAAAATGTCTTTCGGAATAAAAATTGGGTAGTTCTATTTAAAAACATAAAGATGGTTTCCTGTATAACCAGAGGGATATGAAAAACATAATTTTGAAAATATCTTAGAAGAGTTGTTCCCACCGACTTTAGTACAATATCTAATTTCCAATTTTGTTAGAATTTTGTTTTGAAGATTTTCCTTTAAGCCTCTTCAATGTATTAGGTACTGTAGCAATTATAAACCTGAGACAAAGAGCGTTTTCGAAATGGTGCAGCTGTTACTTCGATGAAGTACAAATCCTAAATTGGTATTGTATCTGCAGTTTTGGTACACTTCAATCCTAAGAATTTAATTGAATGTATATCAGAAAATATTCGACAACAATATATTTCTACGATTTAACCATACATTATTTTGTTCTGACTTGATACAAAAATGTAATAAAAATGTAAATACAACCACGAGGAGGCTTCAAATTCTACCTGGATGTTGTCGCGTTATTTTTATGCCACTCTTGATAATTCATTCTAAAAAAGAAAAAAAAATCTTAAGCACAAAGGCACATCTATTTAATAGTGGTGGCATGTGATGTAGTAGATACTCCACTAAATATGTTTAATAATACATTATTTTGGTATTTACCCGATACAAAAAAGGGTTTTGAAATAACTTGTTATTACTGCTGCATCAGCAGGCTCATGGTACGGCATTGGTATGATTTCTGATATTTTGGGTTTACTGTTGTCATTTTGAATTAACTCTAAATAATAATTATTTAGTATTCTAATAAAACTATATCTACTATTTAATATTGTTTTAATATTTACCGGGTACAAAAAGTGTTCTCGAGCAACTTGGGTTAGTTATTACTGCACCAACCGTATCTTAATCGAAAACTAGTGTATGTGCAGTTAGTTAATCGATTTCAAATGATTATTGCTTACTATTTACATAAACTAATCTTGTGTATAGAGAGTGTTGCACCTCTCTTAGTAGCTACTTAAGTTGAAGCTAAATGATTAGAATATTATAGCAACGAAACATATTTGACATAAATAACATCAAAATAAATTCTTATCCAGTAATAAAAAGCACAATGAAAAGTACCAAATGTCTTCCTTTTGTACTTACTTATTCCAACTAACCTTGTATTAATTAGATGATGCTAAGCTGGGACTGAATCTAATTGGTAGTGTTCTAGCGAATAGTGGTTTTCGGCTGGCATTATTGGATATAAATTTGGCTCGTTTTTCTCATCATTTGTAATTGTTGTTAAATTTATCAGTATTGTACTTTTAGCCTTCAGTTACACAAACCACAAGGTAGCTCTATATAAAAACGTAATATGTTTTAAATTGATTAAGTATTGTACAGCCTGCAGAAAGATTATACGAAATTAGGAAATAGCAAGAACTGATTCTTCAGTCACAGATCTATCCTCTATAATTACTATATAATTATTCTAGCAATGTGTATGCATTTACATACTTTCAAGAATTTTTGGGAAAGTGAAAACAACATGTTTCAATAAAAAGTTTCAGTGAAAGAACGGCAGTGCCCAAAGCAACAACGCCAACGAGGAAACGCGAAGTTTGGTGTCTTGTGAAGCTACATTCTTCATCTAGAAACGTTAGCACCGACGTTTTATTTTATAAATATTTAATCAGAGCACAAAGTCGAGGAAAACGCAACCAAAAACACACAAAAATGACTTTTTGGTCAGGAAATGTCACTGACAGATACTGTCAGTTGTAGAATGGATACCGGGTTGAACGAAGTATTGCGTATTCAACCTGTTCATATCTGCTCTCGAAAATGTAGACAAAAATAAGTGTTTTCTCTCAGTGTAATAACTAGCAAAAGTAGGCGGAGCCTAACGCATTCAAGGTCACGAAATTTAGGGCCAAGAGAAAATGGCCAGCTTTTGCTTCTGTATGAAATAAATAATAATATGGCTATTCTGTGCTTTTACTCAAATTTTTTACCAAAAATAAAATTTAAAAAACGTTAAAAATTTAAACAAAAAAAAGTGGTACATACGTCAGGACGTAATTATGTCATGGCCGAAAATATTTGAAAAATAATTGTTTCTCATTTGTAATTTCCTCATAACAATAAAAGCCGATTAGAGTAGAGGCGTTTATACTAAACCACTGTGTGCATCAATCGTTTCAAAGTCTTACGAAGTAAAATGCTAAGTAACAAAGAGCTATTCAGGGTTCATGAATACTCTATGGTCATCGGGAATAATCACCAGAGTAGTTACATTAGACGGTTTATCTCTTATATTTAGGAACACTTCTTTTATTTTTCTTTATTTTTTTCTAAATAGCGTTTAATTTAATTTGTTAAGTGACGCCACTGTCGCAGTCCTATCAAGAATCCAAATTAAGTTTGCCAAGGCGGGCGGGCTGGCTGCACCGAAATGTTCATCGACCTAAAAAGAACCCTTACCATTAGATTGCGCGGCAAAAGGAACAAACAGCCACAAAGGAATGAAAAAGTAAATAATTCCTGCACCTTAATTAGTTAAGAGAGAGGACCCGAAAAGTCATTGTTGTGTTCCTGTAACATTCTTTGGGAGTCTTCGTGCCCAGAAGAAGCAGGACTTTTATGTATATGCTAATTTGAGAATCGCATGACCTCAGGGCGTGCCTCAAACCTCTAACAAGACTCGTATGAATTTCCTTGACAAAGGGAATAATGGCGGAAAATGACGTGCAGTTTAGGGCTGAAATCTATCTTATCTAGGCCGCAATTCGACTATAACCGTAAAAATATTGCATAAATTAGCCATAAAAATGCCTCCGGAGGCAAAAACCACGATAAAAATTCGCCATAGAGTTTTTTGCGCTATTTATATAACATGCTGAAAAGCGGAGGGGGATCTCGATAAGACTCGAGTGTTATGCGGACCATTTGTTCCATTTATTCGCCAGTATTTCATTGGAATTTCCATAAACGCCACGCATCCGAAACTTATTTCTTACGTATTTATGTGCGGACCGGGTTCCAAATGACGTCATTAAATTTTTTCATCTCTTTCACCGGACCTGGATTTACGATTCCTATTTGAATTTGAAAATCAAGCAACATCTTGCTTGAGAGATACATAAATTTGCCCCATGCTTCGGAAAATCGCAAGACACATGAATTATTAGTTAAATTCCAAAGCGGGTAGAATTTTTCTTGCACAAGGTGCAATAACCTTAGGAATGGCCGAGGCAACCCCTTTTATTGGGGTGCCTCGACCCGGTCGCATTTATAATTCAGCAAATTGCAGCGTTCCATCGGTAAATGCGTCAATTGTGCGTGCGAAGAATCCCAAAGGGCTGCATCCATCCAGGGGTTTTTCCCAGCTGACGCAAAATGCTTACCGATACTGTATTTCTACACGGGATAAGGCAACTTGATTATTTTCTGGGTATTAGGAAGGTTCCCAACCCCATTGATACAAGTCGCTCTAATTCCACTTGCTCTATCTTGAAAACTCTCTCAAATAAATCTTCTGAATTTATTTCATCTTCTTCAGATGAGTTTCCCAGTTACTACGTCAGTTTCAATTCATATTTTGAATCATCGAACATTGTCAAAAGCCTTGACAAAAATCACATCTTTAAGGAACGCTTAAACTACACTTAAAATGTTCTCCTAATTGAGGTGAAGGAATAAAGTTATGTTGGCACGAAAGCCCATGCTTGTTGGCAATTTGTGCTGTACATGACTGCTAAAATTGCCTGAAGATTGGAGGATAAAACATATTTGAAATCAATTACATAACAACAAAGAATAATACAATCTTTGTGTTTTCCGGGATTTGAAGCCGTAGTCCAATGCAATTTTTTCCTGACGTTTTGTCAGCTGCGGCTGACATCAAAGGGTGATTCGACTATGGCGAGCTCCGTGGTATTTATTCCCCCGCCGGCGCCGTCGCGCTGCAATGGAGGGACTGGGTTGGGAGTAGTGGTGGCCCGGGGTTTCGGCGCACTTGAAGTAAGTTATAGAACTGGCTTCCAGTCTGCATTTAGAAGTATACAGGAAGGGGGAAATTACGTTTATAAATGACGAATCAGTCAACGCCGAGAAGCACGGAAGATCACTTCGCCCGTTACCTCATCGCCTTTGATAATGTATGCCGCAGCTGTAGACGAAACATCAGGATCAAATTCCATTGGACCACGGCTTCAGAAAGTCCGGAAAACACTTTAGATAGTATTTTAACCGGCCGTGAGAGCCTTCATAGTCTTAAAAAATAATAATTTTTTAGTTTTATCAAACTCTTAGTTTTGTCCTAAAACTACTTAAAAGTGCTTATTCCCATGCCCATTAAATCCATGTATAGTGCTAATCAAGAAAAAAAAAACAAATAGCAACATTTAGTTCTTTCAAATGAAACGTACTAAAAGTATGCATATAATGTACATTTTTTTAACAAACGGAATAAAAGTACGTCATTTGTTCTCTTCATACGCACACCTAAAGTGGGCTTTCTAATCCTGAGACCAAAAAAAGTAGCAAAAAAGTCCTAGGCAGTAAAAGTAAAGTCAAATGTCACCGCTATTGTCATGGTGGCGCATATATAAACCATCTTATTGCCATCTTTACATTCTTGTTGAAAAAACAAAGGATAGGAATACTCTCAGAGCGCTCGAGAGCACCACCCGAAACCGTTTTTAGTCGAAATCACATAGGTTCTCGAATTCTGTTAAATGTCGTTAGTTGTCATCATATTTATCTGTCAATGTCATTTTTATTAATTTAGTATTAATAATAATGCTATACATTTTTAGTTTACCATAATTTACCTCAACCATCTAAACCATTGGTTATGATTTAATACCATTAAAACCATTGAACATTGAACACCACCGTTCTAACACATTCTATTTATATACACCACTAATTGGGTAAGTACCTAGACCTGCTTAAAGAGGATGAAAGAAAATTGCAACACTGAATCACTCTGAAATAGACTTTCCTGCATGCTTGAAAAAAAAATAGTATATGTTACGCGGAGTAAAAGGTCTTTTTATGCTTCGCCCAGTTGCAGGCCTCAGCTTCGCTTCGGCCGTCAATCTCTGGGCTCAGCACAAAAAGACCCACTTTTACTCCTAGTGACATAATCTACTATTTTTACTTCATCCTATTCTTTTGACATTTCCCAGCCAACTGGATGACGTTTTCAAATGAGCACCCCATATGTTTATGTGTAATATTTTGTATAATACTGAAGTATCGTCTTGTGCAACCAAGAAAATAGAGGTTTAAAAAATTGTCAGAAAGCCACCTCAAAGTGAGTTCTCAAGGCCAAAAATTAAAAAATTTTGAAAACTCCAACATGTGGAAAAACTTTTTTCAAAAAAAAGGCTCTAAGAATACACCAAAAAAAGCGCAAAATAGAAAAAAATAAAATATGTTTTGAAAATAGTGGAAAGAGGAAACCCACAAGGTAAAAAAACTTAAAAAAAAAATACGAATGAAAGACTTTTATAAATAATAAAATTACCGATATTGAAGTGAAAAAGAGAACGAATACTAAAAATTAAATTCAATATGTGAGATATGGAAAAATGTGTTGGTAAATAATAATTTGAAAAAAATAAGTCTCGGTTTTAGAATTACAGTGTGAAATTGAAAAACAGGAAAAACAACCTCGAAAATATATATAATAAAAAAAACTATATCAAAAAAGAACTAAACACATTACGACAATAAATTAAAAAATGCAACATAACAAAAGTAGATAGCTACTAAACTAAAAACAAAAGTCTAAAAAACTGAAAAGCGAAAAACAATATGCAAACAAAAAAAATATATATAAAAGTAGAAAGAAATGCAAAAAAAATTGCAAAAGATAATAAATAAAGTAAAGAATCGAATGAAACAAGTATCACAGAAAGGCAAAAATAATTCCGATTAACAAAATTCTTAAGAATAAAGAAAAAAATTCTTAAGAGTAGAGCCACAAATAAAGAAACACGAAAAAAAACAGTTCGAATGATGATAAAATGGAACATTCCTGTACAAGAGAAAATCATTAAATTAAAAAATGAAATGAAGTAGAAATAAACGAACTACAGAAATATTGCAAAAACTGGAGGAAAGATAAAACAACCCGGAAAGATTAAGTTAAAAAAAAGCAGGAATGATAAATGGTTAATTTTATATTTTCAAAGAAATGACGAAAAAAAGCGCAATACTCCAAGTACAGAATAATAAATAAAGGACAGACAGAAAAAAAAAATATTTCTAGGAATAGGATGGAAAATGTTGCGAATACGACGAATTGAAAGAAAAAAATTTCAAATAGGCGAAAAGTACCTTGAATGGCTAGAAGATATCAAAACTGAAATGAACTAAAGTTATAAAAAAACGAGTAAAAAGAACTAGGGTAGAAAAAAAATTCAAGAACAAAGGCCTTGGAAAGTCATAAATTTCTAAAATAAAATGTGTAAAAAATATTTGCAAAACAGTCCTTGAACATCAGGAAAAACGAACTGCAAGGGTCGGTAATTGCAAAATAATAGAAAATAAAAGGGACAAAAACAAAAAAAAAGGTAACTTAAGAAAACGAAAAATAACAGACGAAAAATTCAGAAGAAGAAATTATTAACGAATAATAAAATCAAGGGAAAAAGCAGTAAAGAGAAAAATGTGGAAAAAAATAACAAAAAAGAAATTTGAAAAACTTGTAAGCAACAAATGGTCAAATAAATGTACAAATAACTCTACAAATAATAAAATGTAGAAAAAATATAGAGGAAAAATAGTTACAGTTATGTAACACACACCAATAGTAAAGAAAGATTACAATAAGTTTGGTAAAATCAATGTCATGATAAATCAAGTACATTAAGTCCAATATCAATTTCATAATAAAAAATTTAAATTTGATTTTTTATAGAACACCATGTAGTCTTTTCTTTCCAATTTATAAAATTCGAATATCTATTTGAAGGGTAAGCGGTTTTTATTATACATATTTTTGAATACATATATTTTATTTTCTGAACACAATCAAGGCACAAACATTTAACTGTAGCAACATATCAACAATCAAAACATTGCGGAAAATGTAATGTGTAATAAAGAAATAAGTAGCCCTAAAAAATTATAAGCGCAAAAAAATTAAATGCAACACAAAGCAGTATCGAGTCTCCATAGAGCGAGATCAGAAAGTTATGAATTAATAGTTTTGCAAAAAAAATAATAAAAGGGAAGAACAGAATAAAATCAAGTTAAAAGTAGGTGTCGAAAATTCTGAAAAATGAAAGTTTAAAGTTAAAACGCTAAAAAAACAGTGAGAAAAAAAGAGAAAGATCTCTCATTTCTGATTTGAAAAAGAATCTGCTTTAAAAAAATTTTAGAAAGCAAGAGGGAAACACATTTGAATTCGATAATGTAGAAGGCATAGTAAAAAAAGTAAAAAAATTAATAATAAATAACTAAAAAAATTATGAAAAATAATAAGAAAAGAAAGAAATAAATAAAAAAATCAAAAGTAGGGGAGGTCTTAAACATAATTTGAACAGCTTAAAGTGAACATGACCGTAATTTAAGATTAATAGAAACGTGAGCGTCCAATTTGAAAAAATAAAAATACCAAACATTTCGAGGTATGAGATATTTGCTACTCATTTATAGATCTTCTCACTAATTTCTTCTATAATCTTAACGTTCCGAACGCTTCAATTAATTATTTGTATTGTTTTGAAACGAATTGAAACTCGCCTCCGCTATACACTCTCCATATAATGGATAATGGAATCCCCAAGTGCGGCACGCATACCATTAATTTTTGTCGCCCTTATTAGGACTGAAAGGCACCCGGGGGACTTACAATACCGATTCCCCGGCTCATTATTTTGACAAATTAATTTGGCCCCCCTGTCGACTTGTTTAGGTGGAAACATCTAACTTTTTTCTCCTCTTCAACTTGAGAACAAAACTTTCTTTCATATATTTTCATCAATACATTACGAGGGAGGACCGTAAACTTTTATCTACTTATTAGACATGCATTTTTCATGCGTTTGTCATTTCTATCTGTCCCTGCTAAAGTTGCAAACAGTGATAAGCGGCCATCAAAGTTGATATATTTTTATGATTCGGGTTTGGAGATTATGTCCATTACAGGCTTTATATCTCCATTCTCTTTTTAGACGTTTATTTAATGATCAAAAAGGAGACAATATGATATTTTCCTCATCAAGTATTAAATATTTTTTCCTATACAATCTAGCCAAGCAATTATACTATACAACTATGCACCCTGTTTAGTTTGCTGAGACATTCCCCTCCAGCCAAACTTAATCTAAGACTTGGCATTAGACTTAGCCGACATTCTCGGCAATTGCAATTAAAATCAAACACCACTTCCCGAAGAGTTTTAGATCTTATTAAATGATAAGCGAGTTTAATTCGGGAGTTTATCAAACTCGTTCCACTCTCTGGGCGGACGAATCTCCGAATACCAAACCGACGTTAGTTTCTGTTTTCTAAAGTTAAATGTAATTTTACGTGTGCCTGCCCCTATTGATGTAAAGAGGTAATCTGTCTAACGGTAAAAGTTAAAGTAAACCTCATCGTCTGATGGAAACGAAATAGTTGTTTGTTACCTCAAAGGCATACAACGAAGTTGGAAAGTTCATCTTGTATTGCGCTCAGTTTCCTGTGGTTCAAATTTAATTTAGACCTTGTAATTTGCTTTGGGAAGAGAAAAGGGCGGCCCTAATGCTGACAAAAGAAAAACAATAATCTACTAATAATGTTATATCGATGTGCAATAAACACGAAAACTCCCTATACTGTTAGAGCCAATACGAATTTCCGGGCAAATTCTTTAGGTGTTTATCGGTTCAAAATTTCTTGCAGAAATGCGAAGTTGAACTCTAGAGAATCTAGAGGCGCAATAACCTTCTTATCGTGAGCGTCAGACCCGAGCAATGTTAAATAAATTCTAAATTGTATGGCAGAGACAAAGGTAAATATTGCTTTAGATGAAACAACGTTACCCTGGTGGGCGATTACGTTCACTCAGGCTCTGAAGCTTATTTTGTGGTTGTTGTTTTCCATGCAGGCGTTTAAGGTGGAAAGAACCGGGAATGTTCTTCAAGGGGTAACGTGTAAATTGGTTAATTGCGAAAATAGAAGAACCATCCAAAATAAACCTTTGTAAACTTAAAGACTCAGTTTGTAGGATAGATTCTACAAACTTACTGTTGAATCGCACTTGCATTTCTCATAATGTCATTAATTTTATGTTCGTTCATCAAGTCGTAAATCCCTAGACCAGCAAAAGTTTTGTGCTTACAATACAGGTTCTTACTCAAGTTAGTTCCTGTAAAAATGTAATCGTTGCTACGTGGGTACTACTGGACAATTGCTGGTTAATAGACTTAAACAACATAAATATGACTGCCAAGAGCGTAATAGAAATAAAAAGAACAGACGGCCTTAGCTCAGCATCACTTTGGGTCTGACCACGCGTTTGATTTTAATGGCGTTAAGATACTGGACAGGGAGCCTAATTATACTGTAACGAAGTTTTTCCCTAACTCACAGGTAATGACGTCACAATTAACATTTTCTTTATATTTCATCGCACAACTCATTACAACACCTTTTATTTAAATAAAAAAACGGGAATTCCCCATATAAAAGGAAAGGCAATGGCCAAAACGGCCGTAAGTCCGCGGGTGCGCCCATAGATGGCGCCACCTGTTTGTCGCGCTTAACAAGCCGACAGAATTTATAAAGACTAGTAAAATAATTCGAATATTTCGGGGTCGATGGTCAAAGGTCGTGGACGGTCGATCAAATGGGAGGACTCAATGAGTTAGTACCGGATATCTGACCTAGGGGGGCCGACGTTGTTGCTTCACGTTTCGGCTCCTGACGTCATGCTAGGCCGCTAGGGTCTTACCACACAAGAGGGGTGGATTTGTGATTTCCCGGTGTAGTTGGAGTTGTCGCGCTCCACCGGAGTACTTGTGACGTTCAAATGACGCAGGTGCCATGCTGATTCTGGCCGCGTTCATTTTGTTCCTCACAGGGTGCGTTCATATGTAACCCGGAAAAATCGCTAACACACCGCTCACCGTACCGCTTCTTTCGAATCCGATTTGGGACCTATTACCGATTCCGTCACCGACCTGTTTTACATCCTGGGCTTCCCGTAGCACCGAACTTCAAAGCCAGGCTGGATGTGAATAAACCGAAACCGACTATATCCGATTCCGAATTATAAAGTACGCTTCCTCCGAAACCCCAGTTTCCAGTGGTCCCAAAGCTCCGTTACCGTTTCATATTGTTGTTACTGCTTGTACGCAATATTGAAGTTTCCGACCCCGACCGATCCAGTACAGAGTGTACTGGTTTATTACCGAAACCCCAGTTCCCAGTGGTCCCAAAGCTCCGTTACCGTTTCATATTGTTGTTACTGCTTGTACGCAATATTGAAGTTTCCGACCCCGACCGATCCAGTACAGAGTGTACTGGTTTATTACCGAAACCCCAGTTCCCAGTGGTCCCAAAGCTCCGTTACCGTGTTCATATTGTTGTTACTGCTTGTACGCAATATTGAAGTTTCCGATCCAGTACAGAGTGTACTGGTTTATTACCGAAACCTCCCGTTTTCCCTGGTTCATCAGAATTTCGTCTACTAAGTAACTAACTGTTGCTCCCCCCCCTCTCGCTGTTATTAATTGCATAGTTTTAGGATGTGTTCGTATGTAGTTATAGAGAGTCACTAACAGTCGTAGTACTAGTAGGTGTTTGGATGTTGTTGTACCGTAGTTTAATAGACACCCTATTATTGTTCCTTACTCCTGGTGTTTTAATCTAAAATCCCTGGAATATTTCTCCTCTGTTTAAAAGCTACCTTGTAGGCAACAGCGGTCCCTTTGTCGCTTTATAAATATCAAAGGGTGGCGCCCGAGACTCAACGAATTAATTAAGTATCTGAGGACCTGAGAAAGGGCGTCGCAATACTAAACGCATGATTAGTGAAATGATCCATATAGCAGTTAACAATACCATCAATAACAGGACGGACACACAAGGCCTAAGTGTTATATATGCTAAGTTGCTTAATAGAATTAGGTCGAGAACTAGCACCTCTTGAGTTTGGTTCTGATGGTGACATACGATCCAACGGTTTAACCCCTCCTTTCCTCACGTTGAAGCCTGAGCCCTGTATCACGACCTTACCATTGCTATGGTTTTGTGGTCGTCCTGTTGCTCGTCGCTCGCCTGCTCCGTACTGAGTTTTCGTTATTGTTTTATGTTAATTTATTGGTGTTTTTTTGTCATCGTGAGAACCTCTGCCCTTGACGTGGTCAATGGACACGTTTTTGAATAGATTGTACAGGACTTCGGCATATCAATCAAGAGGTACCAATTTGTGTATATAAATGTTACGTTCGTTTGTTGTTTTGCGTGTAAATTTCTTAAATCTTGTAAATTAAATTATTATTTTTATTTTTTTTTTCTAATCTGTATTTTTCAATCTATATAAAATTTTTATTGTATTTCTAAGTTAGTCATGCCGCTGGCCATAAACTAATCGATGTTTCTTGTCTTTACAGCCTTGATAAAGACCACAATATATGGTCGAAACGTTGGCAATTGAAAAAAGCTGAATTGTCGTTATTTGTCCCCATCCCGCTAATCCACCTACTACTTAGTGCAAGTAAACTAACCTAACCAGAAAAACTAGAACTGAGCAGAAACTGTTTAGGAAAATTATTTTATTGTCAACCACATATGTAATGATAACATTTCTGTCTTTTTACAATCTTGGAAGGGTCTCATTACTGGTCTAGGACGATTAGTAGAACGGTAGCAGCTAGAAGTAATTACTTCCCGTCCTAGACCAGTATGAACATGCAAAACAAGCGCAGAAACTTCAGAGAATTACAGAAACCCTGATTGTTTTGCTCTATATCATAGCAACCATCAAAATATTGCCTCCTGATTGAAGATTTGAGCCAGAATATTATATGAATAAATAATATTCAAGAACATTTTTTTGACGTTATTCAGAAAGTGTGGTTGAAAATAAAATAGCACACATATACTCGATGGAAAGCTTCATTTCCGCCTCCTGAGTGAAAACTTTAGCCAGAATATTATATGAATAAATAATATTCCAGAACATTTTTTGATGTTATGTAGGAAGTATGGTTGAAAATAAAATAGTATACATATACTCCATGGGAAGCTTCATTACTGTCTCGAGATTTTATTTATATATTAGAAATATAAAATAACATAATCTCTGGGCAGTAATGAAAGACTTCCCATCTTGTACCGTAATATACTATTACCCAATCCACTCCAGACCGTTAGTGGAAAGTTCTTGGTAGGTCTGGAAGAGTGGGACTCAGCGGCGACTTGTTGCGCAACACCCTCTAAAAATCCTCTCCCTCTCTTCACCATGGATCTCCCCCGGAACCGCGGACAGGCATTACTTCAAGGGGGGGGGGGGGTCATTGACTTCAGTCTCTGGATCCTTCATCTTCACATTTAATCTTGAAAATGTTCGTCAGCATATCCATTACTGCCCCACACGTGTTTTCACTTTGCAGGATCAGATTCGATATATTTTCAATTGTGATATAGGTCTTACACGTTAATCTCGCAGCATGTCGATGTTCCACTAAAGTGATCACACTCGAATATAGTATGTCTTGGCGACACATGAAGTAATCTATTTCACACCACTTCACGCCATTCTAGATCCTTGATACACACCTTCGTCCAACCTTCGTATTCATTCCACATATCCTGCCAAACCTCAGTGAGTTCTCTATTTGAGGGAGCTTCATTGTCTTTCTTACGTACGTAAGCCTCCACTCTTCCCCCCACCAGCAAAGTTATGGGTGGAATACTCGCCATAACCTGAAATGCAGTGGTAGACACTGTGCGATAAGCTCCTGTAGTGAGTATTGACAGTCTTCTTGACACCTTTTCAAGAATCTTTTGAAACTTTTGGTATCTAAGGGCTTCATTCCACGTTGGAGATGCCTACAGTACTGTAGACAGGACCACGCTCACCAATAGCCGCCTTTTCATTTGCCGAGGTCCACAAACTCTTGGCATTATTCTAGATAATGCACTTATTGAAGCGCCTTCTCCACGGTTCGTTCTACATGAGTTAACATAATTAAGCCTCCATCTAAGGTAACTCCTAAATAGTTGCTGTCAGCACAGATTCGCCTACACTGACATTCATCTCTTTGAAGTTTAATCAAGATTACTTCCGTCTTCTGAATTGCCACTTTTAGGCCCATCTCCATCAGTTTGTGAAACACTCTTGAGATAGTATATGAGCATTTGTATTCCAGGCTGTTATGTGCTCTATCCTTTACCATGAAAGCAAGATCATCTGCGTAAGCAATCTGCTTAATTCCGTCCTCGATTTCCCCTTTTAGCACCTCATAGTAGTAAACGTCCCATAGCACTGGCCCAAGAACCGAACCCTGTGGGACACCACAGGACACTTTCCCATTCCCGACAATGCTCCATTTTTATTAATCTGCCAGTGAGATAGCTTTTTATGATATTGAGCAGGTACTCACTTACTTCATTTCTTTCCAATGCCGCTATAATTCTGTCCCAAGGGGCAGAGTTGAAAGCGTTCTCCACGTCGACCAGTATTATTGCGCAGTTTTCCCCTGTTCTTGTAAGCCTTTTCCTTAATTTTATTTACATATGGCTTGTCGCGTTGAATAGCATCAACTGTCGATCCAGTCCAAGGCATGTAGAGCCCCAGGAAGGAACAATGGGAGAACCATACATCCACAAAGTAACGGACAAGATCGGCAGGCTACTGGAAAAGCCAATGTTAAAACTGTCTTTAAACCCACTCGTACAATACAACAAAGCTTGAGATCGGTCAAAAACCGCAGGACTCTTATATGGCACCACAAAATGCAGTGTTAACAGGATGATTACGGAACACAAGAGGAGTTGCAGGCTGGGACAAACACAAAAGTCAGCAGTAGCAGAACATGCTCTCTCCGAAGGTCGCAACATCCTTTTCAACCAGATGGATATTGTTACGATACGCAGCGACGCCGCATGGGAGGCGGGGCAACGCGTGTGGTTGGTGAACCTTCGCGACCAATCCGCGCTGCGTCATGGGTGGCACGAGTGATTTATTGGCAATTAAAAAAATCTAGACGCCACCTGGGGGCAAAATTGTAGAACTAGTTAGGAAGTAATCATCTTCACTTTTCTGTTTATTTTTATTTATACGTATTTTCGTCCTCTCTTCGGGAGTTGTATCCTAAAATTCCTACTTGCATCAATAAAGTTTCATTTATTTTTAAATTTTCCTACATTTTCCGAAATTGTTTAAATTTTGTATAGTTTTCTTTTACGTCATGTATCACGGTGTTTAATATTTAGTTTTGTGGTTCAAATTGTCATGTGATTTATAAAAATGTTCAGTACAAGAAAAAAGCAGAAGAAAACTATCCATAATTCAAATTGCTGCGAATAGTGCGAATTCAATTGCAATTCCCGCAAAAACACCAACAGAAATATTTCCAAAGACGAGTTTGGCGTGGATGCGTTTGTGGACAGGACAAAAGCCTGGATCAAAGTCTTATCAATAACAAAACCAGTTAGCAAACATTTGAGAGTCTGTTCAACATGCAAACACAAAACAACAAAGCAACATGATTACAATAGAGGTATTTAGACATATTTTTCAATTAAGTGTTTTTTGTTTAATATTTTTGCGTAATAATTTTTCAGGAAAACTAGCATCAAACTTGTTGAGACTTAAGCTAAAAGCTTTTGTGGGACCATCATGTAATCTTCCTCCAGTCAAAGTTTGTCAGACAATGATTTCTCTATCCCAGACTTTAGTAGTGTTTGTGATAGTTGTAATAATGAACCTATAACTTTAATTTCTGAACATAGTGAGGAAAAGTTGTTACGATTGAGTGATCTAACACCTAAGGAACAATTGGTAGTAAATGCTTTGGTGGATACAAAGACATCAGTGTACCAAGAAACACCACAGTCTAAGTTTTTGGATAAAAGTGTCCAAGTGACATAGAGGCCCCCCTTTAACTCTGAAGTCCCACCCACCTCAACCTTTTAGCAATCCCCAGTATACTACTACAAGTAACAAGGTAAAGGTCTAGCTGATTATCTTCAGAAATTATGATTTGCAAGTCACTCAACATTGGAATATCTATCGAGAAAGATTGAAGGTAGGCGAAGTAAATGCAAAACAGTTGGACCTAAAGGTCGATGCATTTGGTTTTGTTGCTCTGTGTATACCTGCTTGTCCAAAATTATTAGTATTTTGACTCAAATTTAATTTATATAATTTGATGGACATTGATACCATTGACCCACCAGTTTCCCGTTTTCAGGGCATTGTAGTTTGATTCTGTGGTTACCAAACTATATAGTTACTAGTAAATGATTGTTGGGTTATTTCTATATTTTACTGCTTATATAAACATTGTCAATCTTTTGCAATTATTAAGTTGCATAGCTGTATGTTTTGCTACTTTTGTTATATTAGTAATTCATTATCACTAGATTTTGACAAAGTTGTTGTGTTTCCTTGAATAATCCCAAATCATAAAGCAATAGTGTCTTGGTAAACAGTTCATTTTTTGACTACAACAAAAAGTAGTCAATACTTATTCGGGTAACCAATACAGAGGTAACGGTGCCCAGAATAGTGATATAGTTGTAAGTTTTTCTTTTAGTATTAAATCTGAGCAACAATTACTATCTTTAACATGCCTTAACAGTTTCAGTTTACTAAATGATTTTGTCTTCTTAATAGCAGAAATGTATCCTGATAAAAAGGCACATAAACTTACTGTAAAAGATAGGGTTATTTTGGTTTTTATGAAGTTGAAAATGGCCATACGATTTAATATTTTAGCTTTTTTGTTTCAAATTTCACAGCCTACTGCTCACACCATTTTTTCTCAAATTCTCAAAAGATGTATTCCTTGGCTTAGTTGTGAGATGGTTGTGAGAAACTGTTACTAATACATAACTAAAGTTGAGACTAAAGTATCTCATCTTTATAAAGATTATTGGTTAAGAAACTGACAAGTAAAACAATCTACCTTGCACAAAGTTACTTACTTACAATTGAAATGTTCTTCCAAAGAAATTAGAAAAATTACTAGGCATTTTAATTTCAAAAGATTTATATTTAATTTTGTTTGGTAATAAGAAGCTTAGGTAGTGATGTAATAGGTAAATAAGGACAGGTACTACCTAATTCTCTTGAAGCAAAACCTTTAGGCCGAACATGAAACCAAGTAAACCACTGTGGCATTATGGTGTACAAAATTTAAAGCAATGGTTTACCTCTCAACTTCAACATTGCTTGACAAAATAAGAACACAAGTTATTATTATCCCAGGTTTCAAAATAAAACAATTCATTAAAAACCTTTTATCTATACTATTGCATTTAAATTTTAAACACACTTTGGTGACAACACATCCACTTTACTATAGTTTTTTACTATGTACCTACTTAAATAGTTTCCAGATGCATCTACTTTACAGCTGCATTTAATGTTTAAAATTTTGTAACCTGATGCATGGATCATCACGGCTCCAGACACCTCATGGGGTTTGCCATTCAGCAGAGCACTTGTCTGAAGGCACAATGCTAAGATCTTTATCACTTTACCTTCCAGTGCTGGTAGATTTCCATAATGGCCACACAAAATTAAGTGTTTGGAATTTAAGATGTTTTCTCCTTCCACAACACAACTGCTACTTACAGGGTGGCTTCTAAGTACTGGACGACTGTAGCTAGTTTTAGGTATGCTTCAGGTTCAGCCATAACTGAATTCAAAAAAATCACATTTATGGAATAGAATCGAAAAAAGATACACTTTGCATGGAAACTTACTTTTTCAAGCAGTTTTTGCTTCACACGAAATTATACCCACAAAATGTTTCACAAAAAAACACTTCCAAATATTCACAGAAACCACTGTTGAACTATAAATATATCATCAGTACCTAATTTAAACAGTAATTTTCTAAAAACGGTGTTCACACAATAAGTATACCTTGAAAGTAGAAGAAAAAAGTCGTTTCAACCACAAAATCTTCTTAAAATTTAACAAACGTCAGTTTTCGATTACCTCCTAAGTCGCCTTATTTGTTTACATTCGCAGCGCCCCCATCGGTAATTTTAATCGCCAATTGCTCTGTGTGACACGAGTGATTTATTGCTCTGTTTATCTAGAACGCAGTTGTTTACAACCTTTTTTTTTATGTGAGATTATTCAAGAATTCTTATCAAGAAGGTTTTAGGTTTTTCTTTACTTTTAAGGTTGTGTATAAAGGCGAATAGCGCGCGCGGTTAAGAGTAGTCTTATTTTAATCGAGCTATAAGTAAGCTAAAGTACGAAACAATAATAGAAGGCTATAAGTGTTAAGTAGTGAGTTATTTAGTAGGGAAATTTTACCTGTGTGTATTTGTGGGACAAATAAATAGTATTTTCGTGTTAAATCGTTACACTGGAATTATTGAACCCTGAGTTCGCAACAATATCTTATATCAATCGCAGCGTTTCTATCCGAGACTAACGAGAAAGGCTATTGAGATCTTTAAACACGACAACAATTTCAACAGGAAGGAGGAAATTACGTTTCTAAATGCGCCGAAACCCCGTACCACCACTGCCCCCACCCCAGTCCCTCCACTGTACAGGGTCATTCAAACTCGATGCCCCACCTATTTTATGTGAGACTGGCTGACTGTAGCAAAAATATTTTTTTTTCACATTAAATAAGAGGGCGTAAGGTAAATCAAATACTAGATAGATTGAAATTGAGAAGACGACGCTCGGCGTCGCGAAGCCCACGAATTTCTTTTTCTAGAAAAATACCTTTTTTTTGTCAGAACCCCGTCTTATTTAATTTGGTAAAAAAATATTTTTTTGTTACTGTCAACCAGTTTCGCATAAAATAAGTGGGGCATCGAGTTTGAATGACCCTGTACAGTACTAAAAATTTGGCATTAATTATCTGTGGATACATTATGAATTTTAAACTATAAACCCAAATATATAAACCCAAATATATATAATGTTGTATAAGTTGTACACTGCTTCGTACTAAAAAATATGTACAGATTGTCCGATTATATTTTCGAATATAATAATATCTTGTATCTTATAACGATTCGTTAAGAAAGATTGTTTTTAAATTTTTACTTAACCAGAATTAAATATGTTTTCTTTTGTTATTTTTCAAAATCTATTATCTAATTTTTATATACAGAGTGGTCCGTAATGAATAGATCAAAGAGTAACTGCAGATGAAAATAATATAATTTAGTCAAACTTGCCTTAGTAAAATGTTGCTCCGTTTCAGTATACAGAACGTTAAAATAATATAAAAAGTGAATAAAAAATTAGAATTCATAATGGTGCAAATAGAGGACATTTTTCTTTTTGACGTAATTAGTATTTGCTGAGTGTAAATTGAATTTACTATGCAAATGTTTATTTGTGAAATTGAAAATATTTCGAAAATCGGTGGGGTTATCGACATAAAATAAGAACACCTTTTTATAGAAATAGTTAGTGTAACAACTGTGATATTCAAATTTCCGATAGTCAATTCCGTTAAAAACTTTTGATGAAAACTAGCCACGCAGCAATGCACGCCTAGCGCCCTCTAGCAGATACCTAAAATTTAAGTTATAATTCCAGTTTCCCATTGCCAAAAACCCCAAAATTCGAAAAAATTTGCCGAATTTGAATAAAATTTCCAGAAATTATTTAATAATTTAAATTTAAAAATTAAAAAATTATATTATTTTCACATTGAATATGCAATTGCTCTTTGATCCATTCATTACGGGCCACCTGGGAATTTCACTCGCTCGCTGTGCGCAATATCCTTTTATTTTGGTTTGCAAACTATTACAAAAAAATTATTTTTAACCAAAGGAGCAAATTCGAGCAAAAAGTGGAAATGGTTTATTAAAGAACATTCAGAGATTCTAATTAAAATGAAAATCAACTCGGATCGAACTGGGAACCTTACTGAAGGTCCTTCTGTTCTAGGGCACGTGCACTAATATAAACATTATGCTATAACTAATTTGAAACTTCATATTTTATAAAACCATTTCCACTCAATTGTGCTACAAACGTGTAAAATTACGATATCTTACCAGACGATGAAAGAAATTTCTTAAGGTAAACTTAAGGAGACAATTTGAAAACTGATAACAAATAACATATATTTAATGTTGTTGTAAATTACTTTGACACGCTTGAAAAGTGATTGAGAGGTTTAACTATGCCGTCAACGAATGCGCAGGGCAAGAGTTAATTTTTTCATTAAAGGCCAACTTTTTAGGCTCCAGGCCCCACTGTGCGGCGGGGGAATAAATACCATGGAGCTCACCATAGTCGAATCAGTCAACGTCGGGAAGCACGAGAGATCACTTCGCCCATTGCCTCATCGCCTTTAATAATGTCTGCCGCAGCAGTACACGAAACGCAGGAAGAAATTCCGTTGGACCACGGCTTCAAAGGTCGGAAAACACTTTAGATTGTAATTTTAGCCTACTTTGAATTTCCTTAATACTAGATGGTGTTTTTGTACATTTTGTTACCTACCTTTTTTAGATTCCACTTATTATTTCCGTAATATTCTTTTCTACGAAGACGCTTTTTATTTTATAGCGTTTATTTTCAACTTTTTATCTTTTTACATATTATAGCCTATTTTGGTTCTCATTTTGATGTTAGTTTTTTTTTGTACGTCTAGGAATCTTCAACCCATCTGTGTTGTTCCTTCTTCTACCTTCCACGTTTCTTTTTCTGAAAAGCTGAATTATTATATTTTTAATTTTTTCATCGCACTTTAATTCCACCAATCTGTTACACTGAATTTTTTGTTTCAGCTTACGAATTCTTACTCTAACAGGTCTACATTTTTTGTTTCAATTTGCTTTTTCTTCTTCATTATTTCTCCGTTAGATTTTTGTATTTAGGCGTTTATTGATTGACTAATGATTAGTTTTCCTACATCTTGTGTATGGTTTTTTCACTTTTTTGTATTCATCTATAAGCTTTTTCTTCCTCCTGTTTCCAATTCGTTTCTAGTTCTTATCATATATTAGCATTAGAAGCTCCCCTTCTGTTATCTTGCTTTTTGACACTTAAAGCTTGTGTTGCAGACTTTTTCGAAATTGCAAATTACTTATTCTTTCGAATTTTATTCCTTCATTCTTTTTTTGACGAGTGACGTACGCAATTTTTTGCTACGTTCTGATTAATCTATAAAGTAAATTCAAGAGTAGCTTAATAGAGGTAATTTGTAATAAATATATTTCAGCGTGTGACTGCTCTGGGGCATTATTCTATAGGAAAGAGTGAAAGTGAAAATTTTGACAACCTTGATTGGTCAGAAAATTCTGTTGACGAATTCCATTGGCCAGCAATTCTCAATTTCACTTTCACTCTTTCCTATAGAATAAGCGTCCAGGTTTTACCATCCCGAGAAAAAAATTGGTAACCTACTTGAGTTTAACATATTTATTATTAGGTGTGTCATGCCCATCTTAAATGACGTTTTGAATGCACACAAAATCTACAATCAGTTTTTAGTTTCCACAGGCAAATGGCCGATATTTCGTACCTATATTGCCTGATGGAGACGTTTAGCAGAGTATCAAACTCATTTCTCTATCAGGCAGAGGAGCCATAAACCGTTTTTGCTCTTATTAGAGCTCATCAGTATGGTATTCCTCGAACCTGACAGAAAAATAAGTTTGGACGGCAATTGGCTCTAACTCTTGCTTAAAAGCCTGTATGTGTGTATGTAAGTGGCACTAGGGCGTGCAGGATGAACGTGAAGCGAACCAAAAACCAGTTTTCTGCAATATTGTCACTTCCCACAGACAATGGCCGAGATGACAATATTGCGGAAAACTGGTTTTTGGTTCGCCTCACGATCATGCTGTAGGCCTTAGTGGAAGCACCTGCCGTAGTCAGATGGCGCCACTTACATACACATACAGGCTTTTAAGCAAGAGTTAGATCCAATTGCCGTTCAAACTTATTTTTCTGTCAGGTTCGAGGTATATCATACTGATGAGCTCTAATAAGAGCGAAACCGGTCTATGGTTCCTCTGCCTGATAGAGAAATGAGTTTGATACTTTGCTAAACGTCGCCCCCAGACAATATAGGTACGAAATCTCGGCCATTTGTCTGTAGGAAGTGACAATATTGCAGAAAACTGGTTTTTGGTTCGCTTCACGATCATCCTGCATGCCCTAGTGGAAGCACCTGGTGTCGTCAGATGGCGTCACTTACAATCAGTTTTTATTTAGTAACCTTGACTAACCTGACCTTTTTTTCTTCAAAATGCTTTTTTTGACGCACATACGTTCATTATAAAACTTCATCTAGCAGGCTATGAAATTTTGACAGAAAAGGATGACATAATCAAAATAAATGGACTTTTGTTTCTCCATCCTTTTCTTTGACATTTCACAGCGAACTAGTTTTATAAAGAACACCCCGTATTTATTAGCACGTCAGCAAATGCGTTAGAAAAATTAACCATGTTTACCCATATTCATTTTTTAATGGACCATAAAGCACTTCATGGACGGACCTACTTGCAGTGGCGTCTATTGTTGGATAGGTAGTCATGATCGTAGACACAAGATCTACAATAAGTTTTGTCTAGTTCATGTTACTAGAACCTGTTACCACAATTCTTTTTCTCTTTGTTGTAAGACAGATACTATTAGAAAACGTCATCTAGAAGGCTATGAACTGTTCACAGAAATTTAGGATATCATCAAACTTAATAGATTTTTGCCTTTTCTTCCTTTTCTTTTGGTGTTTCACAACCAACTAGATGACGTTTTTAAATGATTTATTAGCTCATCAGCGAATGTGTTGGGAAAATTATCGACGTTTACCCATATTAATTTTTTTGATAGAACATAACGCACTCCACGGACGAGCCTATTTGCAGAGGCGTCTCAATGGATAGGCTCTATGAGAGTTTTAAGCAGTTGGAGTTAAATAATGTTAAACTTTATTTTATAATAAGATGTAATACGGTATTTTCGGTTAAATGATTACACCGATTTTCTCACAGTTTGTCCCTCTTCCATGCGTAATAATTTTTTGGTTTATGTGGATGGCGGAAATGTACGAAATTCATCGTCGCAGGGGACCGCAATCAATGGCGGCACTGTCATGGCACCGGCTAATTAAGATAATAAACGGACGAGCCGTGTGAGATATGGAGTGTAAAATGGTCGTCGGCGGTGCAGCGGCGACATTTTGACGCACATGTTATTTTGACCAAGGGCTCCCTGGGGTTGGTGTCAGGATGCCGGAGCACAGAGGCGCCGGATTGTCCCCCCGTCATGTCGGGATCACCTTAACGATGTTTCCAGTTTCAAGTCTCACTAATCCCCGAGGCTTAATCTGTCCTTTCGTCCTCCTAACCCCAATTATTATGGCTCTACTTTGCAATTGTTGGACTAAGTACGCCACTGAAAACAAAGTGCACACATACCCACACAATTTTGCTGTGCCGGGTGATTTAAACGTTACACATCCTCGCATTCAGTGATACGCGGTATTATTTGAGCCGCACAAGGAAAGTTCGGCACAACTTTTCCCGAGGGCTCTCCACCAGGTTAATTAAAATGGATTCCACAGCCGGGAAATTACGACCGGATGATTCTTTGATGTCAGAACTCTCTGCGGGTTCGCCCCCTGTCAAGAATGCCAGTCCCGAAAAGCCGGTAATTAGTGTTATTTAACGAAATTTGACTTATTGTGACGTTCGCGACGATGTGGGTCCCAACTTGCCACCCTCAATCTTCCCTGAGATGATGCCGTCGGACGTATATCCCAGTTTCTTTTGAAAATATTTTATGGCAAATTTATAAAGCAGACAGCTAGGTCACAATCGAAAATACTGAAATATTGCTAGATCCAGCTACACCTTCGAAGGGGTAATAAATATTTCGCTTCGAATTGCGCTTATGCTTTTGCCTTTCCGATAAAAGTGTCAATAAAATGCACCTTTACAACTCGAATAAGCGTTGCATTATTTAACTGTTTTTTAAATAAGCAGCTCCAAAAGCCGTTTGACGAGTCGACCATGTCGCCAAAGTGGGACCTTCCATATACACAGTCGCATAGCAGAAGCAATTTCCTGAATTACACGAGCACTTCCTCGGCATATACGTATTGTCCAAAGTTCAAACAAATAAAGCCCAAACTTTTATTATAAGCTATTTTCCAATCTCACTCGCATAATACTAGTCGAGATGTTTTGTCTCCAAACTTTTCCCATTGCGAAACATTATTTTACTCTTTGTAATAACGGAATTTGTAACTTTTTTTGTTGCTATTGTCAACAGCCAATTGACCAAATGTAATCATAATTTTTACGATGGGTACAAAATAAAGTTGGTTTAAATAAAGTATTACATAAAATAACGGTCGAAACAAGTGTACAGTTAACCTTAAAAAGCATAGACTGTTCAGATGCCAAGAGCTTCATCCAATTTTCTACTACGGCCACGAGAGAAGCCAAATCTGTATTTAGATTTTTTTTGGTCAAACATGAGTGTTGTGGCGTAATGTTAGGTTTTATATACATATTTTTTTAAGCTAGATCGAAAGAGACAGTGAAGCTACTTCAAAAATAATACCTTTTTATACCTAACATTCATCGTTTTCAATATATATTTTTCTCATTTCCTATTAAAATTTAGGTAAATATAAAATACAAATATGTTTAATCAATAAATTTGCCAGGAGAGGTACTCTAACAGGTCGTCTGACCCAGATTGGGCGGGTGATTTCCAAACCTAGGAACGCAACGGGAAACTACCTAGATACAACATTTTTCCTCAGGATACTACATGGCTGAAAACGAAAATACCACGGCCCTCAGTCCCGGGTACGCCTTAAATGGGAAGAGAGTGCTATGAATTTCCCGGTCAGCCAGTATCCTAAAAGCTACATCAGAAAGAAGAATGTTCTTCTCGTGCCGTGCTCGTGTTCAAGCGTTGGCGGTAGTCATATCAATCAGTTGGCGGTATGTCTCTCGGTCTTTGACTATTCTAGAAAATTGTTCCACTTGGAATCCGGTCCACAGGCGAATATTTCGCAACCACGAAAGCTTTTTACGGTCTTTCCTCCACTTTCCACTGGACCAGCAATTTAAGCAGGTCGTACTTGGGGCCACGAATCACATGTCCGAAGTATGATAATTTTCTTCTTAATACTTCCTCGTTGGTAGTATGTGACGTCAAAGTCCAAGAGAGACAAGAATAGGCACATGGAATGTGCAGAGCATGTATCAGGCTGGAAAGGCGGCTAACACGGTTAGGGAAATGTTGTAATTGGGAATTGATATACTCGGATAAATGCGAAATAGAAGACCATCAGATGTACTCTGCTGGAGAAGATAGACCTCAACATCGAAATGGAGTCGCAATAGTAACGGGAGAAATCGATACTGCCGTGCTAGGATTTGTACCCATAAAATTTTCTCTGCGTTGTACCTATCGAATATCTTTTCTAATGTTTTCATTAGACTAGAGTACCTCTCTAGTACATACTTACCTGAGTTTTCTATTTTCCTTATTTTATAGAGAAACGAAATTTTGTTTGCTTACAAAGTAGTTTCATCACGAATGAAATCGACTCAAAGCGAGTAAGAACCAAAGACGAAGACAAGTGTAAAGTGTTACTTTCCGCCCTTTATATTTATAAATAACTATCAACTATCATAAATAAGGTCTATGGATTCCTGAGTGTGACTAGTCTGCCAGTTAACAATATGATAATGAAATTTTTGTGTTTGCAAAATTATTGTATTATTTCTATACAGCGATTTTTAAAGGTAATTTTTAAGTTGGTTTAAATTACTTCATTCTATCACAAACTAAAACTAAAAAAATAGGAATTTTTCCATTGGCAGTTTGTGCACTTTTTCGACATGCATATTCGAATTCATAATATAAAACCTGATTTGAAATATTTTCATATTTTCAATGAAATTTTGTTGATATGTCGATAGCCAAGACAAAACGCATATTTTTTATAAAAAATTTGTTTAGTAGCATCAGTGGCAACCTACGAGCAGGTCTAATACAGTTTTACATTAAACTAACCAGAACTAATCTGATTCTACATTGGCAATTGGAACTCTCAATAATTTCAAATTTTTATTTTAAGTAAACATTTATACACAAAAAGGACATTTATCTGAAAACTGTGCGTTATAACTCAATAATTCAGAAGAAAGTTGAATACGCAATTCAAATATAATAAGATTTTTTGAGATACTACCTTTTCTTCGAGACCTGTAGTTGCTACTACAAGACCAGGACCGAGACCGAGACTCAATTATAAATTTGATACCGACACAGAGAGTATGAAAGTCTCGGTCTGTCTCCATCTCTGTCTCGTGAAGTTCTATAAAAAATAGTTCGACACTAAAAATTATGAAATAATATAAAAACTTGTAAAATAACAAAATAGAAAAATAAAAAACTAAAATAATATACAAAGAGTACTAACCAGAACATTTAAAATCAGTAACAAGCAAAGAAGAGAATAAAACTTTACAAAATCAAAAAAAAGCGGAACATAAACTGAAATATGGAAAAACTGTTAAATAAAGCAGTCCAGAAATTTCACAATTAATATGAAATAAATTAGAAGAAGATCTGGTAAATATTGTCAAGTAAGACAGGTAGCAAACCGATTCACACTGAAGAGAAAACAAATAAGGAAATTAAGAAAAAATATTAAATTTAGGAAAAGGAGAAAAAGTAGGTCAAAGGGAGTATGGAAAGAAGTAGAGAATATAAAAGTAATTAAAAATTCATTGTTGTAATTAGCGTCCTTAAGTTGTAAGTTGTTGGTGAAGTTAGCGGGATTAGGACAAATAATGCACCTCTTCTTTATTCGAAAATGGCCGACGTTTCGACTATTTATTTAGTCTTCATCAGGGCTAAAATCCAATAAGTTAAATGGTAACAAATCCCTAGGCCCAACATAAAATTGTAAATACTGTTAGTTAAATTATGGAACGTAAATTCCTATACATCCATTACATCTCTAAAATTCTAAAAAAAATGTTTAAACAAAAAAGAGCTGTTTAAACAAAAAAAAGAAATCAAATATATTAAATATACAGACAAACTGTAGACAACGTAGAGGTGTTTACACGCACTAAAAGCAAACATCCTTTTTTGCGAAATGTCGACCAAATAACGAATAGATTTCAGAAGAGCGTGCTTAATATTGAAATAAAAATTACTATTTTTAAAATTAATCAGATGGAGAGCCTTCTGAACACTATTCTGTACGATGCTGTGAATGTATTGTCCGAACAATTGTATAATGATGCTGTGTGTTACTGTAAAACTAAATATGATCGTCATTTTAATAGTGTTAAGAAACATAACATTGGTAAAATCCACAAATTATTGATGGGGCGTACATCTTTTAAAGTTGAGTCACATAAAAATTTCACATATAACTTCACCGATATCGCATTGCCTGAGTCGGTGACCCGGGTTCTATCCGCTGGCCCAAAGTTTGCGTGGTCGTTGGAGTCGCATAATGCCTGCATACCGACTATAGTCAAAGATCTTGAATACTGTCTACAGGTGGGTGTTTCTTCTGAGGATGACCGTGACGATGCTAGAGGCCGGTGCATTAATATAGTCACAAATTTCTACCATAGAAATATTCACTAAAAAAATAAAATCATTGCGCCTGTATTAAAAGACTTTTTTCTAATTTTGACATATAAAGTGGCACTTTTCAATACTGATGACAGTGACGTAACGTCCTACTTTTCGTAACTAGTTACGAAAAGTAAAATCTTTCGTAACTAGTGATGAAAAGTTGGTGTCACCACCAGTTGCAGGTTTCGGCTGTGGCACACCGTTGCTATAGTTTTACGGTATTAAGTAAGTTTAAAAGTAAATATTGAAGTTTAGTAATAATAATTCTCTCTCTAAGTAGGTATTTGTAGTCAAAATTAAAAAAAATCTTGTATGAAACACGTGACGAAAAACCTTTTTTGTGTATCTCATTCAAATTGCGGGAACTCGCTGCGCTCGTCCCGCAAACATTCATTCGTTACACAAAATCGGACTTTTCGTAACTGGTTACATAAATAGCTATTATGAATGTAAAATGTTTCTAAAGAAACATCAAGAAATAATAATTTCGCAATCGGACAAGGGCGGTTTTACTGTTGTCATGTTGAGAGAGACTTACATCCAGGAAATGCAATCATTGTTGAGTGATGCGTCTACTTATAAACGTATTAACTCGGACCCCACCAATAGAATTCAGAGTCATGCCAATAAACTGGTTGATTCATTATTTCGCGACGGATTCATTGACCTGTCTACTTGCAAGGGCCTTAAAATTCATAATGCGGTATTCACGAAGCTGTATGGTCTCCGTAAGACGCATAAACCTGACATAGCCTTCAGACCTGTGGTGAGCTGCATCGGATCACCCACTTACAATTTGGCAGTTTTCGTACATAAAATACTGCACCCGGTATCGTCTACCTTTGAGTTTAATGTCCTGAACTCTTTCCAGTTTGTTGATGTTGCACAAGGCGTCAGACTCCCAGCTGGGTACATATTGGTGTCATTAGATGTAACGTCATTGTTTACAAATATACCGAAGAAACTAGTCTTGTCATTTATTAGTCAACGTTGGAAATTTCTATAAGCGTACACACCCATTTCTAGGAGTGCGTTTTTGAGTATTGTGGAGTTCTTGTTTTCTAGCAGTTACTTCAAGTTTGATGGCAGATGGTATCAACAGCTTGAAGGCTCCGCCATGGGAAACCCCGCTAGCCCGGTTCTCGCTAATATCGTCATGAGCGAATTGATATCCTGTGTTGTGCGTGATATCCCTTTCTCAATACCATTCCTTAAGTTATATGTAGATGATATGATTCTCGCTTGCCCAGCGAATAAAGTCACTGAGGTATTATCCCACTTTAATAGTTACCACGAACGGTTGCGGTTCACAGTGGAGATTGAAAATGACGGTCGGATCCCTTTTCTTGATGTCATGATTATACATAATGCAGATGACACGTTATCTACGGATTGGTATCAAAAACCCACAGCTTCTGGAAGAGTCATTAATTACCGGTCGGGTCATCCCACTTCACAAAAAACTGCTACCATAAAAAATTTGCTTTATCGTAGTTTTATGTTGTCTAGCCCACAATATAGAACAAAAAACGAAAACATAATAAAAGATATTCGAAGAAATAACAGCTACCCCTCTTCTTTCGTAAACAGGATTGTGAATAATTATAAGGTCCATCTATCACAATTGGAACATGGCTCCCATCCATCCTTAGAAAAAAGCGAATCCTTATATTGTAGATTTCCGTACATACCTGGCTTGTCTGAGGCAATACTAAGACAAATCCGCGAAAAAAACCCGAAATGTAGGTTGGCGTACTACAATCGTAATACGGTTGGCGACATCTTCTCACGGTTGAAAGATCAAACACCGCACAGTTTCGAACATTGTATATATGATTCCATGTGCTGATTGTGAATCTTGCTACGTGGGCCAAACTCGCCAATACCTCAAGAGCCGAATATGTCAACATAGGTACGACTGTCGCGAGGGAAGTCTTGAGAGGGGTGACACGACGGCACTGGCACATCACCATTTTGTCACCGCACCCAATTTCGATTTCTCGAAAGTTTCCATTGTTGACCGGGAACATAATTATAAAAAACGCAACATTTCGGAAATGATACAAATAAAATTAAATAACACTGTCAATTTTAGAATCGACACACAGAGCATTTGCAGCCACTATGAACATCTGCTAAGACTTCATAATAAACATAAGAGAAAAAAATCAACAAAACCATAATTGTTTCCAATCTTCCATCTGGATTAGTGGTTGGGAAACTTAAAGTGATCGACACTTGATAGCGGCCCCCTCGTCATGAGCGTACTACATCTTTATATTGGGCGTTAGTGCCAAGCAAATATTGTTATTTTACTGTCGGTAATTGTTAAGTGTTAATTCTTGTAGTTGTCTACAGTTTGTCTGTATATTTAATATTTTTTTTCTACAAACGTCAAATAATGACGCATTTTATGCTTTCATTAGACAAACGAAAACCTAACCATTTTTGAGGATCAGAATGTGAGTTCACTTTTCCGCGCGTTACCCAGGACAGCAAGCGAAAAAGATTTTATCGCTTGCTGTCAATAGCAACTACCACCACTCAACCAATTATTAAAAACGTCATTGTCACCTTGATTTAAATTTTTAGATTGTGTCTTCAGTTATACTCAGTTGTGATTCACATTATTTGAAATTGATCATTTGCAGAAAAAACGTTGTATGCATTACGAGCAAAAAGTAACTTTTTTGCTCTCGAGTGATTGCCGCTCTCCGCTCCGCGTCGAGCGGCAAACATCACTCTCCGAGCAAAAAAGTTGTACTTTTCGCTCTTAATACATAAATAACTATTATTTCTTTTTTGTTTAAAAAATGTTTTAAACATTTTTTTAAATTTTAGAGATGTAATGGATGTATAGGAATTTACGTTCCATAACTTAACTAACAGTATTTACAATTTTATGTTGGGCCTAGCGATTTGTTACCATTTAGCTTATTGGATTTTAGCCCTGATGAAGACTAAATAAATAGTCGAAACGTCGGCCATTTTCGAATAAAGAAGAGGTGCATTATTTGTCCTAATCCCGCTAACTTCACCAACAAGTAATTAAAAAATTATGTATATTACAAATGCTGAATAGGTGCTTGAAAAACCGAAAGAGAGCCAATTAAATTTAAGAACATAAAAAAGCGGCAATTGAGAGAATAAGTAAATAAGCTAAAATTTAAAGAATAGCAGAAATTTATTCAAACAAAAACAGTATAGTACGCTCAAAAACCAAGTAAGAAGTAATAGAAAAAATAGTAAATGATCTAAAATAGAAAGGAGTAAAAAATTTGCGAATAGAAGAATAGACGTAAACCAACCAGAGAGAAGAAATTCAATTAAAAAAACACAAAACCGAAGAAAGGAACTTTATTGGCAGAAAATTATATTGAGACAAAATGATCAAAGATTCAGGTTAGTTCAGGAATTCAAAAGGGGAGCAATTGAGCCAAAACAGAAAATATTACAGAATGTAATTGGGAAAAGAAAATGGGTTGAAATAATAAAAAAATATCAAAAGGAAAGTGGATGAAAAATGATTCAATAAACCTCTTCAAGTTATAGCAAAACGTAAAAGGACTATTAAAAAAAATAGTAAATGAAGCAAATATCTTATAAATATGGAAAATATCACGGATTAAAAACAATACAAATTAATCATATAAAGAACAAAGCAGGTCAAAAGCAGTGCGATAATTAAAAGAAGTATGAATTAAAAGAAGAAGAAAAGATGTATGAAAAACCAAAAAAGGAAAAATAATAGGAACTTGGAAAAGAACTATATAGTGAAAAATTAAATGCGTTAAAAATTCAGAAAAAGGCTAAAAAGGAGAGTGGCGCAAAAAAGGATTTGAAACTAAATAAAAACGAAAAATTTGGCAAAATTAAAAAAGTTGCAATTCGTCAAAAGGTTCTTAATAGAGGGTCCGATATTAAATCTTAAAAATCAGAACCCTTCGGTGGAGGATTTTTAGGCACTTATAACATCGAGTTTTTGGCCAATTCTTGGAAAAATTACTTTAATGGTTAATTTCATTAAAATTGAGTTTGTTAAGTTCTGAGTATATTGCAGACGTGCCATTCCCATCAAAAACAGTAAAAAAAAATCTGAAATTTATTTGAACTTGACCAAATGACCAGGGGGGGGGGGGGCTAGAATGACTTTTTTTCTCAGTTTTCAAGTTTGACCGCCTGTAACATTAAAACGAGTGGACCGATGGGAGTGAATCTAACTGTTTTTTGCTCTCCTTGATGTCATCTTTTAAAATCGAGTTTTTGGCCAATTTTTAAAAAATGGACTTTCCGGGTTAATATAATTAGGATTGAATTTGTTACGTTCTTAGTGAATTGCAGACGTGACATTCCTATCAACAACACCAAAAAAAATCAGATTTTTTTTTTAACTGGATCAAAAGGGAGGGGGCTATAACGACTTTTTTCTCAATTTTCAAGTTTGGCCGCCTGTAACTTTAGAACGAGTGCACCGATGGGAGTGAATCCACCTGTTTTTTGCTCTTCTTGATCCTCGTTTACGTCCTCGTTTACCTCCCGCCAATACAAGTCCCGTATGCAAATTTTCGGAGAGACCACTCTTCGGTGGGAGATTTTTACGCACTTTTAAAATCGAGCTTTTGGTTAATTTAAAAAAAAACTACTTTAAGGGTAAAGTTCATTCGAATTGAGTTTTTTACATTCTTCGGGAATTGCAGACGTGCCATTCCGATGAAAAATACCAAAAAAATGTCCCATTTTTTTTTAAATTGACCCAAGGAGGGAGGGTGTGGACTTTTTTCTCAATTTTCAACTTGGACTCTCTGTAACATTAGGATGAGTAGACCGTTTGCAGTTTATCCACCTGTTTTTTTGCTCTTCTTGATGTCCCCTTTCCTTCAACAGAAGTCCCGTGGTGCAGTATTTTCGGAGTTAGGTCCCTTCGGTGACCGATTTTTAGGCACTTTTAAATCGAGTTTTTGTCCAATTTAAAAAAAAAATACTTCATAGGTTAATTTCATTCGAATTGAGTTTGTTACATTCTTAGGGAATTGCAGACGTACCATTCTGATCAACAACAGTAATGAAAAATTTCCGATTTTTTCTTGAACTTTTTTTTTTTTCTTGACCAAAGTGTGGGCGGGCATTACTTTTTCTCAATTTTCAATTTTAACTCCTTGTAACTTTAGAACGAGTGGACCGTCTGGAGGGAATCTACCTGTTTTTTTGTTCTTCTCGATGTCCCCTTTCACCTGCCGTCAACAGAAGGCCGGTAGGTGCAACATTTTTGGAGTTAGGCCCCTTCGGTGGCCGATTTTTAGGCACTTTTAATTCGAGTTTTTGGCCAATTTAACAAAAACTACTTCAAGAGTTAACTTCATTCGAATTGAGTTTGTTACGTTCTTAGGAAAAACAGACATATCACTCCGATCAAAAATAGCAAAAAAAATCTCAATTTTTTTTTTAAATTGACACAAGGTGGTGTTGTTACGTCATTTTCTCATCTAATTTTCAAGTTTGACCCCCTGTAACTTTAGAACAAGTGCACCGATGGGAGTGAACTCACCTGTTTTTTGCTCTTCTTGATGTTCTCTATTACCTCCCAGCAACAGAAGTCAACTGTGCGTTATAACTCAATAATTCAGAAGAAAATTGAATATGCAATTCAAACATAATAAGATTTTTTGAGATACTACCTTTTTCTCGAGACCGAGACTCGAGTTGCTACTACGAGATCAAGACCGAGATTACGCGAGTCTCGGTCTCGGTCTCGATGCACAAGACCGAGACCGAGACTCAATTATAAATTCGAGACCGAGCCCGAGAGTATGTACGTCTCGGTCTCGTTCTCGTGAAGCTCTAGTCTGGTCCCGCTGCCTTAAATGGACTGAATTCGCCCACCGCCCATTTAATGGCTTCGTTGGTTACTACTTCCTTTGCAAGTGTTCAATCCTAGTGGACCGCACCCCTCTCCGGAGGAGCGGCCTCGCCATTTTCTCCGGGGAAGTGGGTATCTAAGAGAATCTCCAAGGTTTCTCCCTGGAAGTATAAGTTATTCGGAGTAAAAATCTTTTTGTGCTTCGTTCAGTTACAGGCCTCATATTCGCTACGGCCGTCAATCTCTGGGCTCAGCACGAAAAGACCCACTTTTACTCCTAATGACATAATCTACTACCTAAGTAATTCCAAGAGGTTTTTCTCCTAGTGAATTAAAAAATTACACATTATCCAGATGGCTACCCCTATAGTTAACCGATTTCACTGTCGCAGTAAAACAAATCCTTAATTATGATAAAACTCCACTGGTCATTATCGGTTTAATTTCAGCAACGAGCCCGAGGATATTGAAAAAGTTTCACACCCCATAAAACCCTTTATTGTGTCTGGAAAAGTCCGATACGCAGAATTGAAACTTTTTCCGGCGAAACTAAATATTTTCCTTATCCCAATGGACATTCCGTTCTATTGCTTTTCCGATAGCGCCACCATCCAGTCCTTCGTTTCGAACCTTTTTCTTTTATGTCTTGGCAGTGCTAATTTAGAAATAAAGCTACCTCAGGAAAACGACGTTTTAAACTTACTTTTCTTTTGAACAGTAATAATAATTAATTGCCTAATCAAACATTTTGTATAAACACGGTGCTTTTTAGGTGAGCCACCACTCTAACCAGGCTTTAGATTTCGTCTCGAGTGAGTCAGCTAAAGAAAAAGTCTCGAAACCGGTTTGTGTATTCAAACACCACGGTCATCTTTTCTACATATTATAAAGATTCATACGAAACGGCCGATCTCCCCAATTCAATTTAGCACATAAATGAGAACGTTATTGAAAAGGAAAAGCTAATGGACCCATTGAATTCCCATACGAAACGATATGTTTTCAGCGTGTTTTATTGAAATGGTGCAGAATCGGGAACGCACCAAATTTATTGACGAATGCGGCTATATGGCCCATTATAATAAATTTATCATTCGGCTCAGACGGCGTTTACGACGTTTTTGCGGCACATTTGTTATACTATTCCATTTTACTTCCTATGCATAGAACCTATGATAGAATATACGTTCGGTTATTACGACATTCAAAGGCCATGGGAAAATAGTATATTGTTTAACAAGTGACAAAAATAGCATTTTCTCTCGCAAGAGAACAGTTTACCAATCGAGGGGAAGCCGAGTTTGGTAATGTTCTCGAGCGATAGAAAATGCTTTTTTGACGAGTAAAACACTATACTTTTTCTTCGACCATGCTAACATTAAGTCTTCATTAACTTTAAAAACAATCTGTGTTGAGTATTTTTTTCAAAAATTAAGGCGCGTCATTGTCAACATGACACTGAGTCCAGTTTGGTCAAATTTCAACACTTTGATTCACTTTTCTGAGGTCTGGGCAGGAAAAATATACATGTTTTTGTATGATATCACCATTTTCCATGGTGTTTTATAAGATTAGACCTGTTAAATCGCATTTAATTGGCGATATACAGGCGAAATTAGAACAACTTACTTTCGTCACTAGAGACGAAAGTTAACGTTATGGGATTTTCTCTCACTAGAGACGAAAGTTACGTTTTCGGCTAGGACAAGGTATGACGAAAGTTGTTTATTTTAACTTGGTCGTAGAAAAAAGTTATTTTCTTGGCCACTCTACAGTGTGTCCAAGATTCGATTCTCTATACAGGGATCTCGCTTCTGGTAAGAGCTACTGCAAAGGTTAAATGGGGAATGCCTTAGGGAATTTAATGGGCAATACAACACCGTTTTAACAACGTTCAATTTTTGTTTTGTTTTTAAGTTATAACCGAAAAACCAAAAACGTGCATTTTCGATAAAGTGCTGTATTTTCTATAATTTGAAAAATTTCAAAATTCGGCACAAACATTGTTAGAGCAACTTTTCAAGGAGCATCTTCCTGTGCAATTAGTTTTCAATTCTAACGTTTCGGTTTCGAGATACCATCATCAACTTCTTTTTTTCTTATTGTCGCCATTTTGTTTTTTCATCTTGTTGAAAAGAGCACGTTTTTTGCTTTAAAATGATGTATAACACTTTATGAAAATATTTTGTTCTAATGTGAAAAAAGCCAAAAAATTGTTTTTTTCTAAGTTAGCCTTGACTTGGCAGCCTATTGCCGTAAAAAACAAAATGGTACTCATTCAATATAATTTTCTTTAAAACATATCTCCAAACTAATTAAAAAAAAATGTCTAATTGTTTTTTTTCAAATGTCAAATTTTAATTCATATGTAAAATAGAAAACCATTATTAATTTTCGAAAACAAAAAGACAAAAAAGTGTACCTAATGTACGTCTTGCTCTAGCATAATTTGGTTTGGAGTTTGAAGATATTTGATCATTATTACAACTACGTTAAATGAAAATTCTAAACTATTACAAAATGTAAAGAATGTAATAAAATCCTAAATTGACAATGAATGCAACTTAATCCTAATCTGGCAAATTCTCAAAAATGCCTTCCGATCACTCGACGACACTTTTCGCAATTCTTTAACACCCTCCTTGTCACTCTTCCAAGTGCATTTCTGTTTATCATTGCAAAAGTATTTGCTACTCTCTCTCGGAGAACATCTACGTTCGCAGGAGGTTCAAACTCATAAATCTCATTTTTAGCATGACCCCAAAGATAAAAATCTAAGGGGGAAAGATCTGGGGATCTAGCTGGCCATGGGATTGGTCAGCATAATATTATTGCCAAAATTGTCTCTAAGAAAATCCATAACAAGCACTGTGTTATGCGCAGGACAGCCATCCTGTTGAAACCATATTTTTCTAAAGTCAGCTTCATCTGGCACAATTTCTCGAATAGCTGGTAAGATTTCATTTCTCAAGAGATCTAAATACTATCTTCCATTAAGATTATAATCAAATGTAAATGGCCCTATGAGGCGATTTCCTAAAGTAGGAGACAGAGCTCAGTCCCTTCCCTACTTTATTATAAAATTAATATTATTATACATACTGTTACGATCGCAGCAACGCCGCATGGGAGGCGGGGCAACGCATGGGAGCGTGTTGGTTGGTGGAGCTTCGCGACCTATCCGCGCTGCGGCATGGCTGACACGAGTGATTTATTGCTCGTCTGGCTTAATCTAGAAGGCAGTTGTTTACAACGGTTTTTTTTATATGTGAGATTATTCAAGAATTCTTATAAAGAACTTTCTAGGTTTTTCTGTAATTTTAGGATTGTATATAAAAGGCGCATAGAGCGGCGGTTAGGTGATAGTCGTATTTTAATCGAGCTATAAGTAAGCTAAAGTTACAAAGCGATAATAGAAGGCTATAAAGTGTTAAGTACTGAGTTATTTAGTAGTCGTGTGTATTTGTGGAGTTAATAAATAGTGTTTTCGTATTAAATCGTTACACTGGAATTATTGAACCCCGAGTTCGCAACAATTGGTGTCAGAAGTGCGATTCCAGTGGGAATTTGAGGACCAATATTACTGAACGTGATATTACTGTAAGTGAGTGCTTCATTGCCGGACATTACCTGTTTATGCCAGTGACTAGAAGCCAGCATCAAGCGATGGAGGATCAACTTGCCGCCCTGCTGTCCCTTATGCAACAACAAAGGGAAGAACAGGAAAAACGTGATCAAATTCAGGAGCGCCGTTATAAAGAACAAAAAGAAGAGCAGGAAAAACGTTATAAAGAGCAGAAGGAAGAGCTGGAAAAACGTGATCAATTACAGGAGCGACGTTATAACGAACAAAAAGAAGAACAAGAAAGACGTGATCGAGTACAGGAGCAACGTTATCAACAACAGAAAGACGAGCAGGAAAGACGTTATCAAGAACAGAAGGAAGAACAGAAACGGTTTAAAGAAGAATTAGTGAACCATCTCGCAGCTAGGGAGCAACAATTGGAAGAAAGAATAATGCAATGCGTTAACGAATCCGTTAACGGCGTGAACGAATCCATTAACGGCGTTAACGAAGGACTCGAAGCTGTCAATCAGAGGGTTCTCGAGCTAGAAAAGAAATTCCGGGAACAACTTGAGGACGACACCGTGTCTACAGAGAGTTTTAGCACAGCCAACGCTAAAATTAAGCCTCCTGATTATGACGGTACTACGGCCTGGGAAATTTATAAAACTCAGTTTGAGGCAGCTGCAAAAGCTAATGGTTGGTCCGAGCCCCAGAAAGCTACATCATTAGTGGTAGCACTTCGTGGAAAAGCGGCTGAGTTACTCCAATCTCTGTCGGCAGCGGATCAAAGTAATTATGCGGCTTTAGTACACACTCTGCAACTACGATTTGGGAATGAGCACAAAGAGACCGTGTTCCAGGCCCAGCTGAGGATGAGGCAGCAAAAGTCAGGTGAATCCTTACAAGAATTTGAGGCGGACATAGACAGACTTATTCACCTGGCATATCCATCGGCCCCTGAATCTTTTCAAATGCAATTTGCCGCCGAAAGGTTCATTGAGGGAGTTCGCGATAGTGACATGAGATACCACTTACGTCTAGTAAGGCCCAAGGATATCAGCGAGGCACTAGTTCGGGCCCTGGAATTCGAGGCGTCACGAGTGTCATCTAGTTCATCTCCACGTGTAAGAATGGCAACTTGCAATGAAGAGGCGAATACGTCTATGGCTGAATCCATGGCCAGTTTACATAAAGCGATGAAGGATATGGCAGTCAATATGCAAGCCCTGTTAGAGAGAACTCCTCGATCAACAGACAATCGGGGCATAAAATGTTTTAACTGCGGCAGACTGGGTCACATCAAGAGTAACTGCCGTAATAGGGCAAGAAGTCCGTCGCCGTCGTTTAGAAGACCAAGCGGCGACCAAGACCGCCCTAGGTCCCAGGAAAACTAATTCCGGTCAATGCAAGGGGGCAATTGACCGGGGCCGCTAAGACCCCCAGGATCTTTAAAGTCAATAATTTGGGTGGCAAAAGTCTCACAGTGGCCGGACGCATTAAAGGCCAGAAGATCCAGATTACCATCGATACAGGAGCAGATGTGACCATTGTAAGGCCAGATAAACTTTTCGGATATACCATACAACCATTGCCCAACCCTATTATGTTAAAATCAGTCACTGGAGAATCTTGCTCTATAGACGGAGAAGCCGATGTCACCATCATTATTGGAGAAAGACTTGAAGTTCGGCATAAAGTGTTGGTTGCCAGGATCAAAGACGAGTTTATTTTGGGAATGGATCTCATCAGGAAACATGGATTCTCCTATGATCACAAACAGAATATTCTCACGTTTGGAGATGAGGAGTTTGCATTAACCAATGGAAATGTGGAAACTAGTATCCGTCTACTGGTGGTGGAAGATGTAAAAATTCCTCCAAATTCAGAACAAATTATCACAGTGACTTCTGAAAATGATCCTGGGTGGTCCATAGGACTTATAGAACCTAACCTGGATTTGACGACTGAAATCATGGTAGCCCGAACTTTGACCGACACGAAGAAGACTATGCCAGTACGAGTTGCCAATATTGGAGAAAGGACCATCAAGCTAAAAGAAGGAACAGTTCTTGCCAATTATGAGCCTGTACAATGGGTATGCAATTGTGTCGAAGCAGAGACATCCAAAATTATATCTTCTAACCAAGCTTCCCCAGAAGTTATTGATGCTTTTAAGCGACAGTGGAGTCACCTGTCAAAGGAACAACTTCAGTCTGCTATAAAATTTGCTATGGATGAATCTGATATGTTTAACTTCAAGAGCAACGACAGTCAAACCAATTTAGTTGTCCATAAGATCAACACAGGAGATGCCCAGCCAATACGACAACATCCACGAAGGGTCCCTCTGGCTAAACAACAGGAAGTTAACAGTTTGCTGAATGAAATGTTAAAGGAGGGCGTCATAGAAGAATCATCTAGTCCATGGTCGTCGCCTGTGGTTCTTGTTAAGAAGAAAGATGGTTCAACGCGGTTCTGTGTTGACTACAGGAAACTTAATGATGTAACCAAGAAAGACAGCTACCCATTGCCACGTATAGACGACACCTTAGCAACTTTATCGGGATCAAAGTGGTTTTCCACTCTCGATTTAAAAAGTGGGTACTGGCAAGTAAAGATTGCTCCCGAAGACAAAGAAAAGGCTGCATTTTCTACTGGTTCTGGACTATACCAATTCACTGTTATGCCTTTTGGATTGTGCAATGCTCCATCAACTTTCGAGCGACTAATGGAACTTGTCTTGAGGGGGCTGACTTGGAAAACTTGCCTGGTATACTTAGATGACATAATTGTCATGGGACGTGATTTCGACGAGCACTTGAAGAATTTAAGAGAAATCTTCAACAAGTTACGGAATGCTCACCTGAAGTTAAACTACAAGAAATGCAGCCTGTTCCAGAAGCAAGTCGAGTACTTGGGGCATACTATCTCAGAACAAGGCATTAAAACTAGCCATAGTAAAATATCTGCCATTAAAGATTGGCCAGTTCCCCGAGACAAACACGAAGTAAGGAGCTTTTTGGGACTATGTACTTACTACAGGAGATTTGTAGAGGGATTTGCCGACATCGCAAAACCGCTGCACAAATTAACGGAAAAGAAAACACCGTTCTTGTGGAACCACGAATGCAGTCAGGCGTTTGCAAGGCTTAAAGCTGCCCTCTGTTCTAGTCCTATCTTGGCTTACCCTATAAAGGACGGACTCTTTATTTTGGACACGGATGCAAGTAACTGTGGTCTAGGTGCAGTACTCTCTCAAAGACAAAACGGGCAAGAGAAGGTCATTGAATACTACAGTAAGACTTTAAGTAAGCCAGAAAGAAACTATTGCGTCACTAGAAAGGAGCTGTTGGCCATCGTTAAAGCAGTCGAACATTACCATCGCTACTTATATGGAAAAAGGTTCCTGATTAGAACTGACCATGGAGCCTTGAAATGGTTATTACAGATGAAAAACTCTGAAGGTCAAATAGCCAGATGGATAGAGCGCCTGCAGCAGTACGATTTCCAAATTGAACATCGACCAGGAAGGTCTCACGGAAATGCCGATGCATTGTCTAGACGGCCATGTAAAGAAGATTGTCGGCATTGTCAAAGAACTGAGCAGCGTGAGGGACTTCCTTCTGTACGGAGAACGTCGGTGGAAATAAACGATGGCTGGACCACACAGACCCTTCGAGAAGAACAAATGAATGATCCAGATATTGGACCCATCCTCTCTGCAAAGACTGACGACAAGAGACCAGAATGGCAAGAAATTGCTGGTAAAAGTCCAAACCTGAAGGCGCTATGGGCCCAGTGGCACTCTCTTAAAATAGAAAATGGATTACTGAAGAGAGCGTGGGAGAGTCCGGATGGCAAGACCGTAGTCAGTCAGTTGGTTGTTCCTGGTAGCAGAAAATCGGACGTACTACAGGAAATGCACGACGGAACCAGTGGAGGTCATTTTGGGGTCAATAAAACCTTGGCCAAAATTAAAGAGCGGTTCTATTGGGTGAACTATCATGAAGACGTCGAATCTTGGTGCCGCAAGTGTGAAGTTTGTTGTGCCACAAAAGGACCTCGAACAAGATCACGGGGCCGAATGGTACAGTACACTGTGGGTGCTCCATTCGAGAGGGTAGCAATTGATGTCGCGGGGCCGTTTCCTCAGACTGAGTCGGGCAATAAATACATCTTGGTCGCCATGGATTACTTCACTAAATGGCCTGAAGCATACGCCCTGCCTAATCAAGAAGCAACGACTGTGGCAACGGTGCTAGTAAATGAAATGTTCTGCAGATTTGGAGTCCCTCTCGAACTTCATTCTGATCAGGGCCGAAATTTTGAATCGGCTGTTTTCCAGAAGGTCATGGAACTTCTCGGAATTCGCAAGACCAGGACAACTCCTTTGCATCCACAGTCGGATGGGATGGTAGAGAGATTTAATCGGACCATGGAACATTACCTGTCTAAAATGGTGGCAGATCATCAGCGTGATTGGGACCAACATCTACCTCTTATGTTGATGGCATATCGAGGCTCTACGCATGAAGCCACTGGTTATACTCCGGCGAAAGTGATGTTCGGAAGGGAAATGAGGCTTCCTGCGGATTTGATGTATGGAACACCAGAAAAAGAGTCGCTCAGCTCTGAGAATTTTGTGGCGGAGCTTAAGGAGAGGCTGAACAATGTTCATGAGCAAGTCAGGAATAAACTGCGGATATCCAGTGATCGAGCCAAAGCAAGATATGACTTACTAGCTAACTCCCGCGGCTTCCAGGATGGTGATTTGGTGTGGCTATACAATCCGAGGCGAAAGGTGGGGAAGTCGCCCAAACTTAGCCAAAATTGGGAAGGACCTTATACAATTATAAAGAAGATTAATGATGTGGTGTATAGGATCCAGCGGACCCCTAGGTCAAAGATGAAGGTCGTTCATTTGGATCGATTAGCACGATACCATGGAACTCTATCTGTTCGGGACGAACAGACTTAGGAGGAGGGCAATGTTACGATCGCAGCAACGCCGCATGGGAGGCGGGGCAACGCATGGGAGCGTGTTGGTTGGTGGAGCTTCGCGACCTATCCGCGCTGCGGCATGGCTGACACGAGTGATTTATTGCTCGTCTGGCTTAATCTAGAAGGCAGTTGTTTACAACGGTTTTTTTTTATATGTGAGATTATTCAAGAATTCTTATAAAGAACTTTCTAGGTTTTTCTGTAATTTTAGGATTGTATATAAAAGGCGCATAGAGCGGCGGTTAGGTGATAGTCGTATTTTAATCGAGCTATAAGTAAGCTAAAGTTACAAAGCGATAATAGAAGGCTATAAAGTGTTAAGTACTGAGTTATTTAGTAGTCGTGTGTATTTGTGGAGTTAATAAATAGTGTTTTCGTATTAAATCGTTACACTGGAATTATTGAACCCCGAGTTCGCAACAATACCAATAATTCCACACCAAATGTTAAAACCAAATTTTGTCTGAAAGCGTGTTTCAGCAATCTCGTGAGGATTTTCTGCAGTCCAAAAATGTCTGTTGTGCTTATTAAAAACACCACAATTAGTAATCATAGAATCAAATTGGAAAATTCCGGATCCTCATTACATTTATTAATGTACCAGTTCGAGAAACGCATTCTTCTGGGATAATCGGTCTCTAAAAGCCCTTGTACAATGGTTGGTTTATAAGGGTGACACCCACACTTTTTTAAGAAATTGGTGCACAGTTGATTTCGGTACGTTTATATCTTGTCCTACCATTCTAACAGACGCGGTTGGGTTTTCGTTAAAAGCTTGCAAAATATTCCGATTTCGGTTTTCATTATAAAGACGGTATGGTCTCCTCGGTTGTTCAAAGGCACCGTATTCCAATAAATTAACAACTAGATTTCTAAAATGTGTCTTGTGAGGTTGGCGACGTTCTGGATAAGTCTCCAAATACCTAGCTGAAGACACGTCTGTGTTTCTGTTGGACTGGAGATACAGTGCCAGCATGTCAAATTTCTCTTCATTTGAATACTGATTTGGTGCCATTTCAAGAAAATTTTAATTATAAAGACAAGCAAAACGCCTAAATTTGCAACAATTTTGAGGAAATGACATTGGGTGAGTACCAATTGTTTTTTTACGGTAAATGGCTGCCAAAGTCAAGGCCAACTTAGAAAAAAACAATTTTTTGGCTTTTTACACATTAGAACAAAACATTTTCATAAAGTGTTATACACCATTTTAAAGCAGAAAATGTGCTCTTTTCAACAAGATAAAAAAAAACAAAATGTCGACCATAAGAAAAAAAGAAGTTAATGATGGTATCTCGAAACCGAAAAGTCAGAATTGAAAACTAATTGCACAGGAAGATGCTCCTTGAAAAGTTGCTCTACCAATGTTTATGCCGAATTTTTAAATTTTTCAAATTAGAGAAAATACAGCACTTTTTCGAAAATGCACGTTTTTTGGTTTTTCGGTTATAACTCAAAAACAAAACAAAAATTGAACGTTATTAAAACGGTGTTGTATTGCCCATTAAATTCCCTAAAACATTCCCCATTTAACTTTTGCAGTAGCTCTTACCAGAAGCGAGATCCCTGTATAGAGAATCGAATCTTGGACACGCTGTATACAGGTTGAGTAGGTTTTCATTGAAAAACAATCGCAAGGGGTCCAATGCACCCATTAATCGACCACACCCCGTAGATATTTCCTTTTAGGGCAAGCTAGATTTATGCCACGTCCACCCCAACAAAGACAGTATTTCTCTATCAGGAAAAAAACGTATTTGCTTGATAATGGAGAAAAGATGTGCGTAGGTTGAAAAGGATTGAACAAACAAATTGCCCAATTCTTGGATTTGTGCCTAAATTAATGTCCTCGACTTCCTGTCTGAGCACTTAAGAACCAAATCCGATTATCCTCAATCGTCAGATCGTTTTTCCACTCCATAAGGTCGAGTAAATTAGGAGAGTTTCAGGTTCTTTTTAGTCTGTGCCCAAAAAGAAGACGAAATTATGTTTAAATATAAAAGAAATCTGAAAATTGTTACTCAAAAGTCCTTTATCGAGTAAAAACTCCCTTGACGTCCTACAACGAAACTTTTAATAAGTTTTGTGCAGCGTCGTTTTCTCGTTAGGTATAGACAATAACTTCCTGGGAACACTCTATGACAATATTGAATTATAATAGGAGATACAACATTAAAACTTCCTCCGCGAATTTTATTCGATTCTGTTCTCTGGAGTAGCGTGTCTCTCAAATTTCAAAGAAACTTTCGTATTTTTAACAAGGAATTGACACTGATATCGATTACCAGCAGACGTTGCGAAACTAAGCAGCCGTCAACTTCAAAGTTTGCTTGCATGTAGAGAGGAGGAAACGTCTGTCTGGCTAAGTCCGGGGCAAGATAGGGCCCCGGATTAAACAGATTGGTTAAACTTGTTTCATCCTCTAACAGATTGGGTCAAACTGACCTCGAAAATTTGGGGTAACGGAATTTCAATTTTCGGATGTATTGCTCTAACTTGCAAGGAAATTTAGAGAGGGCTGCTTTGTACTGGCCGAATACCCTCATAAATTAGCAAAATACGATATTCGTTGTTTGAACTTAAATTTCAGGGTTTAATTAAACTTTGAGGTTCAAAATAAAGTTGGACATATGAATTCTATTTTAGCTCTGAGGCTGATTAAGTTTACTAATCGAAACGTTGCCCGAAACTTCTAGCTCGTGCCGCCAAGTTTCCTCTCAAACTATTTTTGTTTTTAATACAATCTTCTAAGCTGATAGATGAACACTATTTAAGTCGTAGTTATCGAGAAAATATAGTAAAACTAAAAAACAGTATTAAAAAATTAACAGGAGAGAGTATTCTTGGGTATTCGGTCTGGGCAGTCTAGAATAAAACTATTCAGCTACCAAGCTTTCGATATTTTTTTAATATCTCAAGGCTACAAAGATCTTATGAGCATGTCAGAGTGTTACAAAACTGCACAATCGTATACTTACTCCTAACTGTTTTAAAAAAGCAAGGCAGGAAACCGTGAGAGAAACAAACGTCTCCTGCCTTCATTTTTTAAAAGAATTTGCCTCAAGACGGAAAGTTCAAGGCGGTTATTCTAAAAAAGCTAGAATAACTTTAAACCTAGCAATAGAGTACTAAAACTTGGGTTAAGACTTTCTCGAGGAATTTGGTTAATGCTAGCAAGATATAAAGAAAAAACAAACCACAACCATCGCCATCAGTTTCGTAACCATAACATCTGGTTGCAAATATGAATTCATATGCAGACACCAGCAATAAACTTCCAAGAATTTCAGAAATCGGTGCTGTCAAAGTGGGAAACCAGGAAGATATATCTTTAATACTTCATCAATATACAGGGTGATCCTAAAGTTGGTATTATTCTTCCAACAGCGAATAGGTTTCCAAAAAATTAGAATTTTTTTCTTAGGCTTTTCTTCGAAATATCAATTCCAACGAAGATGGAAAGTGTCTAGCCAAACCACTTGAGATCATTGAACAAAATTTTGTAGGTGTTAAGGGCTACGTGGGAAGGAAATTTTTCAATAAATAAATACATTTTTGGTTTCAGCAGAGCACATAGAAACTGCAGTTAAAAAATTCAAAATAGCAATATTTAACCTCAAATTAACTTTATCGGCTCGGTAAAAATTTAGAGGAGGTCTGCGATAGCGTGTCGTCTAAGATTTATCGTTTCAAAGATAAATGGTGTTAGAATTGTAATTAAAGAAATAAAATTTATTGATTTCTCTGAAACCTCCAGATTTATTTCAGTAAAATTTGGTAGACTTGGACTACTATGAAACACCCACATTTTTGAATAAAAAATATTTTATCACTCTCACTGCCGCGCATAGAAACTGTCAGTGGTAGTAGTAAACAATGCGGGGGCCGAAGCCTTGTGACTAGGCCTTAGAACCTCTTTTCACCGTCCCCCAGTCCACCCATCCCTACTCCACTAGGGCCCTCATTCCCTTCACGAGTCGACCCGTCCCTCTAATGAAGGAGAGTATTCCGTCCCATTTCAGAGTCGGAAGATCCCCTCGATGACGTAAAGCGGCTGCAAGTGTCCCATGGCGTAGTCTCGCCTACCTGTGGCACACTCTCAGAAAGTGGTATGACGACCCTTCCCCTGCCCCACAGTGGGTGCAGAGTGCACTGTGCATGTCTGGGAACAACGCTTGGCCGATTTGTCGCCTCGCCCTTTCCCCTCGATGTCCCTATATATTTTTTTCCTATCCGGAACCCATCCCAGAGTTACCTTTTTTGTTTCTGCCAGTGACTCCACACCAGTGACGAGCTTTGAACTCGTTTCGCTCCTGCAGATGGCTCGCAGAGCCGCATGACTATCGGAGTAGATGTAGATGTCCTGCTTTGCTCACTGTCTGACTTCTGTTCATGTGGCCACCTCGAGTATTGCAAACACCTACGCCTGGAAGAGCGCCGTGTGGCTTCCCAAGGCGAAGCCCTCGCCCTCTACATGGCCTGCTTTGTATATTCAGTGTACGATTATGTATTAGCCATTCTTGATCCGTCTGTATACTATACCTGATTACTCTAACCAGGTTGCTAAAGCAAATTCGTCGCTTAATGGCATGTTAACCTCAAACGGCTGTTTCAGTCTCAGCTGATCGCGCGGGCGGCCCTCCTGCGACAGGACAATCGGGATGTCCCGCTGAACGAGGCTGGCGATTTGCGTGTGACCTCTTCCCATACCACATCCAGTGGCGGCAGAAATCCATCCTCCTGCAGGACACCCTCTTGAGAGGAAGCTCCGGCAGACCCAGTAAGGCATTGAGAACTGCTCCCGGTGTTGTTCTGAATGTACCCGTTATGGCTAGGCAGACTATTCTCTGCAGTCTGGCCAACCTCAGCACATAGCCTGCCCTGGCCACAGCTGGCCAGCAGACCATTGCCCCATAGGTTATCCTCGGTTTGAATACCGCAGTGTAAAGCCAGTGCAGGGCATGTGTCTTTAGATCCCACTTCCTGCCCGCTGCCCTACGTAGTTACCATGTCAGTGATGTTGCCTTATTGCATGCCTTTTCCACGTGACTTTTCCAGGTCAGCCCACTGTCGATGCTCACCCCCAGGTACTTAGCCTCAGGCTTAAGTAGCAGAGGTCTACCCTACAGCGTGGGTGAGCGGGATCGAAGTTTTCCTTTTTTTGGTGTCTTGGCAAAGTTGTCAAACAGTCCCGTCTCGGTACACCATTCTTCTATTATTCGACATGCCCTTTGCATTCGATCACAAACGCTGCCAACGAACTTTCCTGGTAATATGACCGTCGTCCGCATACGCTTACGCACTGAATCCCTCGGCTTGTAGTCTCTCCAAAAGACCATCTGAATTTCCCTCCGGTGCTCTCTCAGAGAAGCCGTAAACTTACGGTTGCGGAGTGCCGATCTGACCCACCTTACCAACTGTGTTGGGGTTCCCCGGGCCCTAAGGGCCTCGCAGATGTTGTTTGTTCTGGCTGTGGTCCTCGGATTCCTTTTCGGTAGTATATCTGTCCAGCCTGACTCGATTTCAAATCTTATAATCCTGTGGTCGGACATCGAAATGCCCTCAGATACTCTCCAGTTTTTTACTTTTTCAGCCATTCGTTGCGAGACGAGCGTCACGTCTATCACCTCCTGTCGGATGCAGTTGACGAAGTTCGGTTCTGCATTACAGTTGACAGCCCTGGATCCCAGGTTAGTCAGATGTGTCACCTGAAAATTTTTGGGCGTCAGGATGCATGACCTTGGTCCACCGTTGTCTGCCTGGCCGACAAGGATGTTATGGCCAACCATCTGCAGACCCCTGACTTGCCCCTGATAAAACTAAGGTTCTTGAATTAAAACTATCACCCCTATTTTACCGTCCGTTTCGCTGATCAGCTCAGCTGTAGCGTCCCGGCTGTGTTGGAGGTTTATTTGACTTACCAAAACTATTGTGAACAAAAGTTGGGAGGAGACAAAAGTTCTGTTTCTCCTGTTCTGGTGGCGGAGTTACTTTCTCCGTCGATGGGCCAGCCTTGGTGGCTCTTCCGCAAACAGTCACTCTCCAAACTCGGATGGTGATAATCTTGTAAAACAAGAGCCACCTTGCCGCCCTAAGACGATCGTCAACCTCCTTGCTAACCTCTACTCCTAAGGTCAGGAGCCAATTATCTGTTTCGTCCTCCGTGGAGACGTGTTGCAATCTCCCAACGCCGAGGTCCGTGTTTTGAAAGTCGAATAGCTCTTTTACTTTCTCGACGTTTGGTCTCTCGGGACTTCTCAACGTGAAGCCTACCTCCACTGGCCAATGGCCATGGAGCCTCCAGTGACCGCAATGCGCGTATCGCCGGGCCATTCTCTAGTGCCAGTGAAGGGTAGCCAGAAGCCAATTCCTCGACTCCTCGTCCTCCGCCTTGACCAGGAACCATCTGGAGTCCATCAAGGTCGGTCCTCTCTTTCCCTCTTCACCCGTCTGGCCTTCCTCATCTCGCTGATCAGATGACCACGGAAAAGCTCCGCCTCTTCAGGCGCCACCGCTCCGCCTCCCTCCCTCTAGGAGACGAAGACCACTTGGTTTTCTCTTTTGGTGGACGCGCTTTATAACCCCGCACCCCTGAGTTCCGCTCACACCTTCCTTTGGCTTTTTATTATATCTTCCTGGTGGGGCCGCCTGGTCGGCCCTTCTTTTTTGCCTGGTAGTCCTGGAGGCGTTTTGTCACTGGATTCCTCGGGGGTACCCTCATTTCCTGCATCTAGCACCGCTGCAAGTGCGTCAGGGACCTCAACTGGCTTCAGTTATCTTGCAGTCCGTTTGGCGTCTCAGCGATCTGCGCTGCCCTCCGTTGGTCCTCAGGGTGCCCTGGACACTTGAACAACGGTCTATCGTCAGGAGCAAAGGCGACTCTGAGCAAGACTCAGTCCGGGTTTTCCCGGACCCAGCCTCCCTCTCAGCCCTCCTCTTGGCCCTAATATATTTCTTTCTTTTAGTCCTGTTTTTGTTGCGGTGTTCTTTCCGCTTTTCCTTTCTTCTCTCTGAGCCGGCTGTGGAAATGACCGTGGATTCGACTTTGGAGAATTTCTCCCCCATAGAAACTGTCAAATTATGAATTCATATTTTAAAGGAGAAAAAAGAATATGGGACACTGGTTTTTCGAAAAATTAAATTCTCTTTAATTTTCCCGTTCAATGCTGTTCACCAGCGATTTTTTTTTCATGCGACTCACTGTTTTTTGAAGATAAAAATAAAATGACTAGCAATAACGAAAAATTTTGTTCTATCGATTTCTTCCATTGTCAATTCAATGAACCTAGTAGGATACATTTTATCTTTTTCACAATATATTTCATAACAATATGCTTAAGCGATTGAAACTTCTTTTGATTGATCACCGACAGAAAGGTAAAAGTGGACGGTTTTTCTTTAAATATTTTAAGAAAATTTTTGATTAATAACCACCTTGTTTTACACACAAGTCTTAAGGTAATTAGAAAAATACATTAAAATCATCTCCGCAATCGGTAGTGTTCTGTCACATTTCCAATAAATAGTCCCACAAAAATTTCCAATAAAGGCAAACAAGCCCGGGCAATCTATCAAAATACTTCGAATGTTGCGATACTGTCGCCGGGCAAATAAGCGGAAAGAAAAATGAACGTGATTGATTCGACACGAAAAAATCCCTGGCCTTATGACTGTTTCGACAGTGACATTTTTTTCTGCCTGACTGCCCTGAGAACGAATCCACCCCATTATACTGAAAAAGTCAATAAACGACTTAGAGAGATAAAAAATGCTGGAAATAATGGTTCCAACGGTGGAAAAAATTAATCTTTTTATACAAACACATAATTGCTACAACCAGAACAAAAGGCCGAATCTCGCCTAGTGGCAGTAAATCAAACCCGAAAAGAAAAAAATGAACATGGAGAAAAAGTGTGCGCCTAAAACTCCAACGGGGGAACGCCTCATATATGTAACATTAATTTAGTTTCCTTCAGGGGAGAAATATTTGTATCATTTTCTGGCGCGTTTTTCCCTTGTTTATTTACTTAGCCAAAATGCGATGTAATTTTTCTCTGATGCATTCTTTATGACAGAACAAAAGGGATTCGCGAATAAGGATTGCTTTACTTATGGAAGAATACACTTCGGATATCATTTTTCTTATTAAATAATTCATCATAAACGGAGGGTGTTGAGCCAGTCGTTTCCTTCAGGTGCTGCTGGTAAAGGAGTTCTGTTTTCCATTTGGGGTGCTTTAATCGATAGCGGGCTCTTTTTTCGTCTTGTTGATTTAAAACTTGGCGTGCTGCATGACACCCACGATTCATACACGTCCATCGATTGGAAAAACATAAAATGCGTGTCTAATGTAAAACGCAATTACTTTCCACGAAACTGAGCCACGAAAGACACGTGAAATTACGGATATTTTCAATTCAGAACTTATTAATACCATGCCACAACCCCCTCAAATCCCAGACATGCAATTGCTCAACGACATTCGTAATGATGACGATAAACTATTTTAAGTTTTACCGTGGCTAAGTAAAGCACAATCGTCAAAAAAGCACTATGGCGCCGAGTGAATTACGATCGTACCCCTTTTCGTTGCGAAGGGGTTGCCCCTGGATGCCCCTCGGTGGATTTCCCGGATATCCTACAGACGTTTCCCAGTCTGCGGTCGGCCATTTTGGCGCGCCGCTCCAACTTATTTGTTTGGCAAGTATCTGGCTGAGTGTATTGTCACCTCCGATAAAATATGGCTGACAGAAGTTTTTCCGGTGAAAGGATTTCCACATGCCCAGCCACAAATAAATTTATGTGCAACGCTGATTTGTAGACAGAAAACCGAACCGGAATGTGTGCTCGTCTATCTCGAGTAGCACAAGGCAAAGACTTTTTTACTTAGATAGTTAAATAGGTTTTCCTTAAATATGTGTAAAACTTCATAGAATTTCCCAGTGCTACTACTTCATTTACATCAGTTTTTATGACTAAAATAAATATCGCTTAATTAGTAAAACTAAATAAATCCTTTATTACTGCTTTTGTAGGCGACACACAATGAAAGAAACTTTTGGGTAATACGAGGTGGTGCGCTACTATGCGGGCGATGAGGGGTGAAGAGGATATGTATGTGTCGTATGTGCAACCGCAGTCTTTAATTAGCCATATAATGGGTGATTTATAAATTGATGAATAGAAAGTTTGTAGAGTAATTGCGTAAATATGGTATTGTTACGAATTTTCTGAGAGAGATTGACTCCATCAACATAATGTCAAGAAATTTGTTGATGATAAATTCCAATCCAAATTAACTCTCTCTATCTGTCTCTCATAACCTTCCAAGCGATGAAAAAAGTGCAATAGCTCGACTGCGGACGAAACGATAAAATCATCAGTGATACACTAAATCACTGAGCAATCGACCAGTGGTCTCGCCAGCAGGAAAACGACAATCTGCCAAAGTAAATCAGTACTATCACATAGCTGCTGCTAACCTGGATGTAGAACCAACCTTTCTTGAAATATGTAAGAATGACACACTAGCCTATGTCCGATGCATATAGGCCTATAGGCCTTTTCTTGAAATATGTCTAAAGAAGAGGAAATCACAGTTTTCCTACGAATATAGTGACGAAACTCAGGAGGATCCAAAAAACAATTTAAAAACCGGTGAAAGTATAAACTTCTGCGTTACTGGTCAAGCTGTAGTGATGATAATCTTTCTGATGTACAAGAAATGTCTAGATCGATTTTAATTTGTCACGATATGTCTTATTTTTTCATTGATTTTCGCAATAGTGGTAGCATTCCCTTATATGAATAGATCTGGCAAGTCGCAGGATTAGGACAAACAACAGACTCCCTTGTAGTTTGAAAAAAGGCCAACGTTTCGACGTTCAATCGACGTCTTCTTTAGGGCTAAAATATATTTAAACAACACACACTAATCACAGAGAAGGCCAAACCATTACATTTCACAAAACTAACACAATAAGACATGATTCATTTCTGCATAAATATATTTTTTTTCGTTCACGTGCAGCTAAACCATAATGACAACGTTCTTTAACTACATGTGGAATCCCGTTTTTTATGTTTTTTTTTTTAATTCCGTAAAAGTCAAATGAAAAGTTCACATGTAGTTAAACAATAATGACAACGTTGTTTAACTACATGTGGAATCCTGTATTTATGTTTTTTTTATTCCTTAAAAGTTAAATAAAAAAAAATGTACTTATGCAGAAAAGAATCATTTCTTAAAGTGTTAATTTTAATAATTGTGAAATGTAATGGTTGCTTTGGCCTTCTTTGTGATTAGAGTGTTGTTTAAATATGTTGTTTAAATATATTTTAGTCCTGAAGAAGACGTCAATTGAACGTCGAAACGCTGGCCTTTTTTCAAACTACAAGGGAGCTTTTGTTTGTCCTAATCCTGCGACTTGTCTGATCTATTCAATGATTTTATATACATGTTTCGCGAAGAGCTACAAAAAAAGTGCATTGCACTTGAGTTGGCCTTAACACATGATTCAACATTGGACATTATTCGAAGTGAACTTTTAGCAAAAATGTAAAATTTTAAGGTATTAAAAAAATGAACCACCTAGATCCAATAGAAATTTTAACAGTTTCGTCGAAATTTTAACAAGCGATATTGAATGCTTGGGAAGCCATTCCACAAGATTATATTAGAAATCTGATAGTATGCCAAGGCGAGTAGATGCAGTGCTGCAAGCCTAAGGTGCTGCAACCAGGTACTAAAAAATATAGAGCCACAAACACATCAGATCATCATTAATCCAAAATTACCAAATCTGCAACTGGCAACTCAAATATGAAATCGATAGTTACCATTGGTTCATTCAAATAATTATCCTTCTATTAGGATGTATTGAGACAAATGTAGGTTACAGTGTCTCTTTTTCACTAAAAAATGTATTTTCACTAAAAAAATACTTAAAATTGGCCATAAAATGAAGTAATTTACCGTCCACCCTCGTAGCATTGAAATGAACATGTACGCGTCACTAGACAGTCATCTATCTGAGGCATCAAACGTCGATTACCGAAACCAGTCGTGATTTTGAAAATGTGAATTATCTTTGTGGCACCTATAACCTACTATATTTGAGAAAGCTCGGAATCTTGGTCGTGGATAAAGTATACTATTCAACTCGCATTTAATGAGCGTTTTTCTCTCGGTAACTTGTGGGTTACCTCGAGAATAACGACTCTGATTAAATGCTTGTCGTATATTATACTATTAAAGTAGGCAAATATTCGGTTACTTTTTTTATTAATTTGTCCCTGAATAATTTTAATCCTTGAACAATCCTTTGCCTTTTTTAATTATTTAGTTCCCCCTATTGTTATTTTTTGTATATTTACGCAAAGGAGTAAGATTTATTTGTTAAGAACTAAGACTTTTGTAACAAAAGAGAATAATCTTTCTAAAATATAAATAAATATTTATTAGAAGACGTTACCACTTTTTAGGAGATCAATTTCTTGCCAAAACACACCAAACTGTTCACCATAAAATGGTATGTTACTGATAAAAAGAGTTTGGCCTAACAGAACAAAATTGAAAACTACAGAATAAAGGAACAAAAAGCATTTTTTACAGGGTGATTCAAAAGTACTTTGACAAACCTCAAGAGGTGATTGCTAGCATTATTTTAAGATCAAAAGTTCTAATAAGCGAGGGTCCAATAAACGAAGATGTAAAGTTTTTATTAAAAAAAAAACATAAAAATATATTAATATCTGAAAAACCGCTTAAAAGGTTTGAATAAATATTTGCAGATGTCAACTCTACTGATCTATCAAAAAATAAATTCTACACTTTCATTGTTTCTTCAATTCTAAACTGAATTTTTCTCTTGAGCTTTCTTTGTATTAATTCATATTATGTTTAATAAAAGTTTAACACCATGAATCTCCGTAACGATACTTTTAAAGTACCCCTTTTTTTAGAACAATTATATGTAGATGTACTATTAAACTTTTGATATTAAAAAAATGTCAGCAATCACCTCTTAAAGTTTGTCAAAGTAATTTTGAATCACCCTGCACAGAGCTAAGACATCATCTGACCAATAGCTGACCAATAATAAGTAAATGGAATCATCTTAAAAAAAACTAGGTATGGCTGGAAGAAGAACACGTGCTTTCTTATTCCATTGCCGTAGTCACTTTTTTTAACGTTTTTCATAAGCAATTTTGCAGTCTTTTTTTGGATATAATTAGAGTTTATCCAGAGATTATCAGCAGAAGTGCGTCCCAACTGATGATGTTGATTTCCGGTAAGCTTCAGATGTTACCGTAGTTTTGAGAACTTTGGGAAACTTTGCTTTAGTGATTGAAATTTTTAGCTTTTTCGCAGGAAATTCTAGTTTAAAGTTTTGGAAATGCCGAAAGCAGACAAGTTTTCAAACTTCCAAATTCTTCTCAAATATCTTAATTAAACTCTGGTTCTATATTCTTTGCAAAAAGCTTAATATTTCTTAAGGCAGCTTAATATTTTTTAGGCTTTTTAGCATTGATTTTTTATTACTTTATAAATTCATTTTAATATTTTTTTGCTTTATAAAATGAGCTTTGAAACAAACAGTGTAACTCAATGCCAGTAGGGGCAATAGTCCTCGGAGTAATTGTTTCTATTTGTTTCCTTCTTAACAGCTGCAATATTTTTGGAAATATTGAAAGCAGATAAGTTTTCAATTTCCAATTAGTAAATATTGCCTTTTTGCATATTTTAAACTAAAATTTCCTGCGAAAAAGCTGAAAATCTCGATCACTAACATAAACTGCTAAACTTAAAGTTCGGCACAAACAATTTTTCGTGTCATTTTCAAACATTAGGTGTCATTTTTAAGAAATGAATTGTTTTAAATACAATTTGCACGGTCTGAAACCTCATTTCTTCTAGATTAAGGAAGAGGATAATTTTGAAAAAAAACCGACGCTATCTTTATTATATAGGGTGTGAAACAAACTGATGCAAAAATTTTAAAATGTTGATGTTCTGCCATTTCGCAATAAGCTCTTTTTTCCTTATCGCTTTCAGGTATGGAGTAAGCCAACATTCATATCACCATTTCGCCAGATTTTTTATTAAAGCACTCTGAATTTTTATACAGGGCGAAACGTAAAATGTTTGAAATTCTTGTTGCTGATATTTTTAAAACGTCGTAGTTCGGAAAAGCGGTAAAGAATCTTACTGTGTTTTCCTCATTTGTTGACATATTATCTGCGGATTGTTACTCATTCAAAAAATTTTAAAAGAAGTGCCGTTTTTTTCTAGTATACTAGCATTCAAAAAATGTGATAAAGTCCTTCTAATTTCTATTGAGTGTTACGTCATTACTCTTTCATATTACTTTATCTCACGTTAAACGTATGAGACAAAAGTTTTGCGTCACCGACATGTGTCGGATAAGAATATTGAAACTTGACATTGACATTGTCACTAGCAATATCAAATCTGCTCTTAAATCGAAAAATGCAGGGCAAAACATTCTCCGAGGGTGAACAAGTGTTAATATTGAAATGAATTCAATATTTCCAACGAGAAGAAGAGACGGGAGAGAGTTTAATACCTTTAAATGCATACATAACGTAAGTAGGTACCTATTATCGTTAAAATTAAAGACTAGCTCTGAGACTAGTTACGGCATATTTTCTTTGGGAGACAAATCTAAGCGGTGTGGTTGAATTGTGAGTGCAAAACGGCATCGGAGAGGTAAAAAACAGGTATAGTATGCATATGCGTAAATATTCCGATAGGCAGCTTCATAGATTTTGCTATAAGTTACCGCTTTGCTCTCATTTAGTCCGCCAAAACGGACGCGGCGATTCTTGTTAAATCGAATCAAGAAACGCAAAATGCTTAACACCATTTATTCTACTTATTCAGATGCCGTGTAATAAATGTATGTAAGCATATGTGATAAAAAGTACTTACAAATAATAATACTGAAAAAATCTGATAATTATTTTTCTAGAGGGTAGCAGAGGCATTAGGTGTGTCCCTAGCAACAATTCAGAGAATTGTAGCTAATGGAGCGAGTAAAGATCATGCTGTTGAAGAGCCTACATTGTATAAGAAAACACCACAACATCTGTGTCTGCGAGTCTACAAGTCTGCGAGCATATAATAAGGGGTCGAATCTATGCAGCAGGTACAAAACAACAATCTCCACGACAGATATCGAAGATTATTGAGTTATTTTTTTATTACAGACGAACATGTTAAACTCCAGTCTTTGCATAACCACCTCCAAAATATAGATCAAGTTATAATTCCTTGCAGTTCCCTGGCTTTGTGCTTGAAAAAAACTTACGTTTAAGTGGACGAAGTGTATAATATCTAACTGACTTTATCTAATGGAACAACCAAATATTATACATAAAAGGTTTTTGAGACAGATAAGGTTTTTGAGAGAGTACCGGTTTTTATAGATGAAACATGGGTTTTTAGTAAAGGTATATAATAGCTATTTATGTAACCAGTTACGAAAAGTCCGATTTGATTGATGAGATGAGATGATTGAATGAGATACACAAAAAAGGTTTTTCGTCACGTGTTTCATACAAGATTTTTTCTAATTTTGACTACAAATACCTACTTAGAGAGAGAATTATTATTATTAAACTTCAATATTTACTTTTAAACCACTTTGTATCTACTTAATACCGTAAAACTATAGCAACGGTGTGCCACAGCCGAAACCTGCAACTGGTGGTGACACCAACTTTTCATCACTAGTTACGAAAGATTTTACTTTTCGTAACTAGTTACGAAAAGTAGGACGTTACGTCACTGTCATCAGTATTAAAAAGTGCCACTTTATATGTCAAAATTAGAAAAACGCTATTAATTAATGTTAATCTATTTCTTAAGCATCATTTAAAGGAGCATTTAGGACAAGTTGATAAGAGAAAAGTCTTCCTCAGAAGGAACACGATACATAGTTTTGCATGCTGGTCCAGAGGATTGATTTATCCAGAATGCCAGCATAATATTCAAAGCGGGAAGTAAATCAGGCAACCACCATGACTCGATGAACCCTGCAAATTTTGAAAAATGGTTTTCTGAACAGGTTTTGCCTAATATGGAGGAACCCTCACTGATAATTATGGACAGTGCTTCTTACCACTCCATGCAAGTAGAAAAGTTACCCAATCAAACCTGGTCCAAACCTTGCCTATTAGAATGGTTGCAGCAGCATCACATTACATTTTCTCCTTTTGCAATGAAAGCTAAGCTTTTAGGTATAGCAAAAAAGAACATGCTGGAGAAAATATATCGGTTGGTATTTTACATTATAATATTTGTGGGAAGTCCAAAATCGCTCTTTTATAATGACAATTAGTGAATTTAGTTTTGCTGTTTTTTTTTCCTTCAGAATAGACGAACTGTCATTTCAAAATGGTCATCGTGTATTAAGATTACCTCCTCACATTGTCATTTTGACCCCATCGAAATGGTATGGTCCCAGTTTAAGCGATATTGTAATTCGAAAATCACTGCTGTTCATCGAATCACAAACGTTTTAAATTTATGGAACGAGGCGTTAAAAACGCATCGTTTTTCAATTAAAAAAAATTTTTTACTTAACTTACTAACTCTTTTTGCAGGTTACTCCTGAGTTATGGAAAAACTATCTTCGACATGAAGACAGGGAATCCGAGGAAGAATGCGAAAATTAATAACATTTATTTCTACAGCGATTTTTCGCAATGTTGTTTACTTCTTTTTTTGCTTCTAGCTATTTGTTCTCCGTTAGAACGTTTGTACTTTGTTTAAAATAATTGGGAGTTTTTTAAAAGATTACATCAACGTATCTTATATTTTCTCCAAAACCTGTTTTATTTATTTCTCTACTACTCGTCATGCACACACCAAATGTGCTGCTTTTGCGTTATCTACATTGCTCCAAAACAATTAGTGCGCCACTAGAAACTTATTTTTGTTTGAACTTGATCACTATTTTTGTATTTTTGAGACCTACTTGTTTATTCGTTTTTTTTTTTATTTTAACTATGTACTTGCTTCTTTAAGCTCTCTATGCTGCAGTAAAAATTTAGTACTCATCTTTTAATACAGATTGGTGTAAAGAAATATTTATTGTAGATGTGTTGTATATCACATTAAATAAAAATGTTAATATTCGGAGTTCCTTTGAAGCTATCTCTTTAGGCTGCTTGTGATTTTTAACAAAAATAAAGTGAAACGTACTACTCCCAATTTAATTAGTTTCGTACCTACTAAGTCCTGACGCGGTCAGAAAACCAAATAAATAAATTATTCTTAATTATTAGTTACATAAGGCAGGTAATTTATTTAGTTGATTTCAAATAATATATACTAATAAACCACTTATTAAAAATAAAAAATATACTGGTTAACTTATCCATTAACGCCGATTAAGAAAATACGTGCACTTACCTTTAAAAACGCGTCTATCATATGTATCAAATTAAGACATACCCTAAAATTGTGGTTACGTAGTAAACGATGACGTAACACTCAAGAGAAATTAGAAGTACTATAGCGTTATTGTTGATACTCATGACTCGTTATAATAGCAATATTAAATAAAATAACCCTTCTAGAGTTAAAGGGAAATTGAGTGATGCCGTCGCAGATAGCCAACATCTTTATCTCTCGACGTTTTTTGTCATTTTTGGTTTTTATTTTATTAGACCTTATACAGAGAGAATCAAAATATTCTTATAAATTTCGTTAGTATTTTTTTTTAAATCGTCGTAATTCGCGCGACTTGACAAAATTAGTATACTGGATGAATCATAATGGGTGGTCGAAAATGAAATCTCATATTCTTTGGTCAATTTTAAGGGTGTTCTGTCATACAATTGTGTTACCTAGCGAGCTTCGTTAAAAAGTTACAGGGTGTTGAAATTAGAATTTCAAAATACATATGTATTGATTATTACGAAAGCGTAAGAGATATATGATTGAAATTTTGTACGTTTTGACTGCTACGAAAGGCGCACATTTTGCAACAAAGATTTATTTTTACTTCCGCCAGTGGCGCGCTACCAGCACGTCGCTTTACATTATTTAAAAAAAAGTAACACGTCACTGATTTTTTGCAAAATGAAACTCAGTTTTTTAATACCTATTGTACTGTAAAGAGAAGAGCTTTCTTTGTCTTTTTCAGTACAACGCACCGTTTTCGAGTAAATAAATAAAAACCATTGTAATGTATGTAAGTAAGCCGCGAATTATTTCATTTTGATGAAAAATCTAAAATATTCGATTATTTATGGCTTGAATTATGTTGCAAACCAATGGCATTTTAATGGGCATTCAAGAACTAAATTTCATTTTTCGAAAAACCAGTGACGTCTCACTTTTTTTCGAATAATGTCGACCATGCAGTTAAGCGCGCCACTGGCGGAAATAAAAATAATTATTTATAGCAAAAAGTGCGCTTTATATAGCAGTCAAAACGTACAAAATTTCAATAAAATATCTCTTACGCTTTCGGAATAATCAATACATATGAATTTTGAAATTTTAATTTCAACACCCTGTAATTTTTTTTAACAAAGCTATAGATAGGTAACACAATTGTATGACAGAACACCCTTAAAATTGACCAAACAATATGAGATTTCATTTTCGACCATCCATTATGATTCATCCAGTATACTAATTTTGTCAAGTCCGTACCTGTAATTTAGTTATCACTTTTGGAAAACTCCTTTGTTGAGAAACAATCTGTAGATAATGCTGTCGATCCAAAGAATAAAAATAATAATCAGTCAACCTGTCCGCGTATTACAACGATTTATAAAAAAATACCAACGAATTTTTTAAGAATATTTTGATTCCCTCTGTAGAAGTTCTAATATCTTAAAAACAAAAAATGTCAAATAGTTCTAGAGATATTAATGTTGGCTATCTGCGACGGCATCACTCAATTTCCCTTTACCTCTAGAAAGGTTATTTTATTTAATATTGCTATTATAAATCACAAGTATCAACAATAATGGTATCATATTTTTTGAATGCTAGAATACTAGAAAAAACGGCAAACATTTTAAAATTTCTGAATGAGCAACAATTCACAGACAATATGTCAACAAAAGAGGCAAAACACAGTAAGATTCTTTACAGCTTTTCCGAACTACGGCGATTTAAAAATATCAGCAACAAGAATGTCACACATTTTACGTTTTGCTCTGTATAAAAATTCAGAGTGCTTTAATAAAAAATCTGGAGAAAAGGTCCCGAAATATGGATGTTGGCTTACTCCTGACTTAAAACGACATGGAAAAAATAGCTTATTGCGAAATGGCAGAACATCGAAATTTTGAAATGTTTGCATCACTTTGTTTCACACCCTATATAATAAAGATAATGATGGTTTTTTTTCAAAATTATACGCTTCCTTAATCTAGAGGAAATGAGGTTTCAGACCGTGCAACTTGTATTTAAAGCAGTTCATTGCTTAGAAAGTTACAGCTAATTGAAAATGACACGAAAAATTGCTTGTGCCGAACTTTAAGTTGAGCAGTTTATTTCGCAGAAAATAAATTTCAGAAACTTTGCTTGTTATTCGACTTACTATTCTAATACAGTGAGGGCCAAAAGAAAACAAGTAATATGTATTAAAGAGTAAATATCGGAGTTTCATATCTCAAATATGGTTTTAGTCACTCTTTCAAGCACTTTCTGGGGGGCGAATAACGGAATAACTTCTTCAGTTTCTTCTTTCTCTTTGTGAGGTTAATTAAAAAGTAGACTGAAAAATCGTGTTAAGTGAACTGCAATACCGAAAACGCATGATACTCTACACCGGCATCGGCATAGTGGGGTACCTAATATTTAGGGTATTAGGTATATTAACTAACTTATCTGAATGTTTTGCTTGGGGTTCTACTTCAACACTTAATGAGCTTCTGAGTGAGCTGGATCTTTAGGTTCTTATGTTAGCCTATAGAAAAATTCAAAATTGTCAGAAAGGGTATTAAGGGGTCTTGGTACAGCATCTTGTTTTAGATATTGCTTGCCATGCAAAAAATCTTGACTAAGCGTAAAACGTAAACGTAAAACTAAAAAGTAAAACCAAAACGACGCGTTGATGACGTCAGCGACGTTGTCACGACTTGTGAAATTTATCCGTTCCTTATTTTATTAAAATTACATTTAAATTTCATAGTATAAATATTATAACAGGATTTGTTTATGTATAAAAACACTTTCTATATTAACAGTTTTTTGTTACGATTGTATTTATTCAGGGATATAACAATTTTCATTTTGTTTTTATAGGCTATATTAGGCCTAGGTAGAACTGAGGCAAATAGGCAATAAAGCAGGAGATTCCTAAGCAGGGGATAATGTTGGAAGAAGGGTACGCTTAGACTGTGTTTTATTGTTGGCAGGCGCAAAAATGTAGATAAACGTGGAGTTGTTCACAACCACGCAATCGAGATTCCAAATGTCTGACAAAATAAGGCATTCAAGAAGAAGAACATGTGTAGAGAATCCATATTTGTAATGCAAATAATTTCTCAAAAATAACTTACCAAATTATGTAAGTGTTGACTTTCCTTCTTTTATGACGGAAAAAACTATTTACCTGAAATGAAAAGCAAAACCAAAATTAGTGCCATTGTTGCATTGTACTATGTTTCGTTATAACACATGTACAAGAAAAAAAAATTATCATGTTGGCGATGAGGTAGATGGTATTTATGTTATTTAATTTTTTTCTCTCAAAACAAGAAACTTGTTGCCTTAGTAAGATGTTCTTTGTATTACGTGACTTTAAAGTTTCCCTTTTCATATTATTTTTATCAAAAAACTTATCACAATTATTAATATTGCGTTTTCCCAAAGGAAGTAATCACAAAGAGAGAGAGGCAACAAAAAATCACCGGAATGACATTCAAGTTGCAATGCTTGTGAGCAATAGCAGGAAATATTCTTCTAAACTAACAGGGATTTCAAAATTTCTTACTATATTTTTTAAGGCTCTTTTGAACAATTGCTCATAAATAATAATGTGGCTTTTTCTGAAATAAAGTGACTATCATAAAATGAAGGTGTATGAACAATCACAAGAATGGCATTCAGGTTGCAATGTTTGTGAGCAGCTGCAGGAAATTTTCCAGTAAAATGTCAGTGATTTCAAAATTTGTAACTTCTTTTATTAAAGAACTGCTAATAAAGTATGAACGTTGTGTTTTCTGAAATAAAGTAACCACCTAAGGGTATAGACAATAAAAAATAACACACAAATTTTCTACAGTGACTTTGCTCTGATCTCAAAATGTCTTATTATCATAAAAAAAATGTTGACAAATATTGCGTCGATCTTTTTGCCGATCGAGAGAAGAAATGTCGCTTCAACTACATTCTTATCAAAGCTATAGCAACTACGTATTTACCTAAACTCAAAGCGCATCTGCGATATCTGACAGCTGTTGTGGATGCAGTACACGGATAATGACCAAATAAATAGTTGAAATGTCAGCCACTGTTTGACAACAAGAACTTAATAGAAGAAATTATCTTTATTAAAGATTATCCAGAAAACGTTCTTTTTTCCTTTTTTTCATCTCAAACTCTATACAAACAATCCTAAAACAAAATTTCCATCGCGAAAGTAAAACTTTTCTAACGAAATCTAGTCCCTGCGGCAGCTAAAGGCTTAACTTCCAGTTCACAACACGAATTCGTAGCGGTTCTGTCAGCGGTCAACCAGCATGAAATTGAGTTGAGAGGACATTTCTCAACTGTATTTCGCAAAGCAGAGCCCTCGGACATCCAGGCAGCGGCGACTACGTCAAAAAGTTTAAATTATTTATACATTATTCATTGTCCCCGGTATAAAAGCCATGTCTTCTTTGTAGGTAAATGATTGCTTTGTTTATATAAGGTTTACTGTATTATGGTATGCATGAGGCCGTGAGGCCAAACGGACCGATCTCAACAAGATGAAGGAATATCGTATTGATCGGACGTGTCGGCCGACAATGCCAAAGGACCGAAGGGAAAAAGTTCCATCGAAGAAAAACTTTTTAATAAAAAAGCGAAAACGCGGAAAGCCTTCCAAAGTGACAAGCGAACAATCCGGGAATGATTTAGGACGGGAACTTGAAGGATGTGCAGTGGTCCTGCCGTCGTCAGGAGTGCACGGGCATTCTCCCCCACTGGGTGAGGGATTATCCACTATTGGTATTCGCTAACATGCCCTTGTAAGTGAGATTTCAAAGAAAACAGAGGCGGAGGCAAAAATTCTATCAAAGCAACATAGTGTCACCGTAATTGGAAACACCTACAGCAAGACTACTTATTACTCATTCAGTTATTTTTTGCGATCTTGTTACCTTTTTTATACATTTTTATATCTCCTTTCAGCACATATTAAGAAGATGCGACAAAAATGTCAAATTTTCAAAACCTGCTATCTATAATAAGAGAATGGCCTTTAATTACGAATCTAATTCGTAGCCCTCAGGGACTTATTATGATAACATGTAAACGAGAAATGTGTATATATTATTATTTTTATCTCTTTAGCCTAGTAAATTTGAACTTGAAATTCTTATCGTATCCTTTCAGTATGCACAGAAAGGAGCTATCTATTAAAAATATCTAATACTAACAAAGGCACAAAATATATATTTAAGTAATGAACATGCCGAAGTAATAGATATCTTGTACAGGGTGTCTCAAACTCCCCGCCTCACGTCTTCTCTAAAACGGAAAGTAACATCGAAAGTTTGATGGAGAGCTCTGAAATGAGGACCACGCAACTCCCATTTCTTTTTTAGAAAAAAGTAAAGTTCAATTTTTTTTTAAATGACAGGTATTACGTCACGATTGCAATTTTTATAAACATACTTATTTTTTTTTCACAATATATTATTTATTATTCAAAAAATTATTTATTGAGAAAAATCCCCTCCCGCTTAGCTAATAACAATTAGAAAATTTAGCTTTAATTATCTTAAGTGGTTTGGCAGTTACTCAAATTTTTAACTTTTTAAATAAAAGTTTGACACCCTGCATGCCCGCTGACGTTAATATTTCGAAAAAGCACCAAAGGAATAAAATCGTATATTTTTGTATATCCCTCCACTCTGTGTATTAAAAAAAAATTTTTAACTTCCAATCAAAGGCGAAATCAATTTTAGAAAATAATCAATAACCAGTCAAGAGGAAGTAGGTTTCCATTTAATTATGTAAAGATTCTATTAAATTTACGCCATTGTTTGATAACAGTAAGAAGTACTTATTCAATTAGATGGCTATGTGACATCTCTGCCAAAAAGAGACCCAATACAACACGTATAAATAATAATATGAATGACAACGCTGCAACAAAATCTGGATTGGTGCGGAAGGCCTTATTTACTTAAGGGCCCGTCAGAATTGTACAGCAACCAATGAAACGAAACGACCTTCACCCGTACCACCGGGTGGCTAGCAGGTACGTAAAATCGTAGCATTACCTGGACCTTGGAAGGTATGATTCAAGGTTATCGATCTGTCCCACGTGTTTTCGACGCGGCGTTGCCGATTTTTCCGATTAACGAAATCACTTTCTTAGTGAAAGTTAATCAGAAATAAAAGCTCTTTACGAATAGTAAAAAACAATAAGTACATAAGTTTGTAGAAAAACAAGAAATTGTGACGTCATTTTTTAGAAAATTTTAACAAATTATTTTTTCTAGAAAAATTCAGTGTGTTCACAAGTAAGGAAAAAAGTGTCTCAGTCTAGAAAAGAAGTGTCTCAAATCTAAAAAAAAAAATCTAGAAAAAAGCTTTCTCAAGTCCATGGTCCTTACTTGAGAACACTCAATCAAATTTTGAATAATCTTTTCGGTTTCTGTTTCTTCACCGGCGACGAAAGGCGGAAAGTTTGAAACACCTTGTACATTTGTTAGCTGCATTTAATTTCATAATCTTCGTCCTTACTTGAGAACACTCAATAAAATTTTAAGTATTATTTTCTTAATCTTTAGAGGAGACTAACTAAAGCGGGAAATTTAAAACACCCTGTACCTTTATCAGCTGGCTTAGTTAATTTCAGTATCTACCTGCTATCAAGATATCAGAAAAACTTCTTTTTAAAGGGAAACTCCTTTTTAGTATGTCCAAGTTGCTTTTTATTACATTTAGAATAATGACGAACTTATTTGGTTTCTGTTAAATGTCATTACTCCTTACAGTTTCCAAAATTTTCCATTTTATTTTATTTTTAGAGACTTCCACACTATTTTATTTTAAGAGAAAAAAAGTGCTTGAGTTAGTACTCATTCACAATTTTATATCGATTTTACTTCTAAACAATAAGTTTCAAGCCGTTTTAGAATTTTTTTTTACAAACGCCTTAAAAATTCAACTTTTAAGACGCTAATGAACTGCTAAAAACAGCGTTTTAAAGCAATAGTGTTGGAAGTAAATTACTTTTACCACGATTGGTGAAAGTAAATACACTACTTAGGGTGACTCTTACAACTATCAGTTGGAAACAATGCAGTCTACGTCATTAGTGGTGTTTTATCTTCAACCTGAAGTTTTACTGATAGTTGTAAAAGTCACCCTTAGTAATAATACTACTTAGATTTTCATACAATCAGTTTCAATGCGTTTTTAGAAAAAATATTGTGTGGTACTCGTGTTAAAAGCACTTTTAAGTGTTAAGAACAGGACTACGGAACCCCAGTGGAGTTGCAGGCTGGAACAAACACAAAAGTCAGTGTTAAATATTGATAGTTGAGAACATCCCTAGTGTAGGTATGATTGATGTCAAATTATATGTGTCATCTGTCATTAGAGATAATTCTAGAATTACGATATTCAAAAACACGTTTGTAAGCGTCTCATCATTGTTATTAATATACTTTAGAAAGTTACTTAAAGTGTATTATTACAAGTATTTAAACATGGCGCAGTCGTAAGTGCAAACGTTGCAGGCGGGGAATAAATACAAATATACCGCCTGGTGTAAGTGTAAACACTAGACACAACCCCACAATGGCAAATCTAAGGGGCCTGTGAAAATACCGCCAGATTTTTACCTTCAAGGAGAAAACGCTGCTGCAGAATGGAAGTTCTGGAAAAGAGCATTTGAAGACTACTTGGTAGCAACAGGGCAACATGAGGCTTCAGATAAGGTAAAGCTCTCAATACTAAAAAATATTATTGGCATAGAATCAGCCAGGATTATGTCCACATTTTCAATTCCTGAGGCTGAACCAGACAAATATGATTACATGATTCAGTTGATTGAAAAGTATGTCAATCCACGGATCAGTGAGTGTTTTGAACGCTATAATTTTCTAAAACGGGTTCAGAAAGAGGGGGAACGATTTGAACACTTTCTAACCGAGCGCCGACACCTTATTATAACCTGCAACTATAATGAGGTGGAACCAGCTGAAAGCACTGAGGACAAAGCTCTAAGGTACAAAATTGTGATGGGAATTAAAGACCCACTCACCCGAGAAGCCTTATTGAGGACTGATAAACTGACCCTGGACAAAGCCATTACATTTTGCAGAACATCAGAGCAAATCCTGAAGTTTCAGGAGGAAGGAGTAGCTACAGACGTCAATTTTGTAAAAAGGCATAACTTTTCTGCAAAACAACCTGGAACCAGAGCTGGGGTAAGTGACAAACAAAAGAAGTTTGGAGATAAAAGCAAATGTGATAAATTTAACTGTAAGCGCTGCCAAACATGGCATGGACCACGGGAATGTCCAGCTTTTAATAAAAAAAGTAAAAAATATAATTTATTGAATCATTTTGCTGTAGCCTGTAGGGTTAAGAATGTAAGAAATATAGACAAGGAAAGTAAGGAAAGTGAGAATGAAAGTAATAGTGAGGGAGACATATTTACAAGAAATGTAACTCAAAACAAATTTAAAAATGAGGTTAGTACCTGGGAAGAAGTAGTTTTATTAGAGAACAAAAAGTGTATCGTTAGGCTAGATACAGGTGCAGATATCAGTGTAATTCCACAAAAAGTGTTTAGATCTATAAACAAAAACTTTAAGGTAAGACCCACACCATACATATTAAAGGGTTTTGAAGGAACGCAAGTAAAACCAGTAGCAGTTGTTAATTTGCATTGTATAGTTAATACAGTATAGTTAAGTATGTATGAATATTTTGTGACAGGCTTGTGTCAAATTAAATTTAGTAAAGCGAGTAAATACTTGTAATATCACCAATAATTTTTCTCAAAAAGATAAATTTATTAGAGAAAATTTAGAAGTTTTCAAGGGTTATGGCCAGTTTCCTGGTAAATATAACAACTGTTGATAAATTTGAAACAGTTAGTCATCCCCCAATAAAAGTACCACATGCTATTCGCAATGCTTTAACAAATGAATTGGATAGGTTAGTTGAACGCAAAGCTATAGTAAAAGTTAATGAAATAGATTCAAGAGCAAGTATCAATAGGACTGTAATTGTCGAAAAGCCTAATGGCAAAATAAGACTATGTCTAGATCCCTTTGGTTTAAATAAGCAAATTGTTCGTAAGCCTAAATTGGTCCCAACTTTGGAAGAAATTGCTTTAAAATTGTTAGGTAAAAGCTTATTTACAGTATTTGATTTAGCAGAGGGATACCATGATTTGGAATTAAATGATGACTCATCACAGGAATGTTGTTTTTCCACACCTTTTGGAGTTTCAAGGTTTTGCCTTATGGATTATCCAATTCTCAAGATTTATTTGAAGAGGTGTTGGAGGATATTTTTGGTAATATTCCTAACATACAAATCTGTCATGATGACATGATAGTATCAGGTGCATCACAAGAGGAACATGATATAGCTGTCAGGGAAGTAGTTAGACGTGCAAAACAGGTAGGCGCCCGATTTAACAAAGATAAGTTTCAGTATTGCCAATCCCAAGTAAAGTTTATGGGTCAAATTTTCTCTAGTAATGGTATGCATATTGATCCAGTTTGAATTGAATCATTATGCAAACTACAACCACCAAAAACCAACGTAGAACTCCAAAGAATTATAGGTTCATTTAACTATGTTAGGAGTCATATAAAAAATATGTCTGAGTTACTGCATCCATTATGCGAACTTTTGAAATCTAATGTTGAATGGGCATGGTTCCCCAGACATCAGACAAATTTTGATAAATTGAAACAAATTATTAGCGAAGCACCCAGTCTTGTACATTTTGATTTTTAAATGAAACCTATTTTACAATATGATGCTTCGAAAAATGGCCTTGGATGTTGCTTGTTCCAGGAGCATAACAATATTCTTAAGTTAGTTGCTTGTGCTTCACGTACAATGAATGATCATGAAGTACATGAAGATCATGAATACAGTCAAACGGAAAAAGAACTGTTGGCTATTCATTTTGGAACACATAAATTTCACGATTTTATTTATAGGTTAGATACAGATGTGCAAACTGATCACATACCACTTGTACCGATAATGAAAAAAACCAGTCCACAAAATAGACTCCGTTAGATTGCAAAGATTTAGATTAAAGCGCTTGAAGTATTCTTTAAATGTGTACTATGTTCCGCGCAAAAGTATTCATCTTGCAGATATGCTTTCTCGATCAAGTTTAAAAAATACTGGTTATGTAGACCCTGAAATGTTTGAAATTATTCATTCCATAACCAAACATTTACCAATGACAGATAGCAAACGAGATCAATTTCGTCTGGAAACTAGTAAAGATGCAGTCTTGATGGAGATCCATGATTTTTATTATAATGGTTAGCAAAAATTTAGTCAGGTATCTAATAACTGTAAACCATCGCATTTAAAGAATCAATATTTGTTGAGGGTGGCATAGTGTTTTTGGACAATAGAATAATAGTACCAGATAGTATGAGAATGATGATTATTGAATTACTGCATAAAGGGCACATTGGTATTTGTAAAACCACCCATAATGCTCGAAAATTATTCTATTAGCCTAAAATGTCAAGTGACATTGAGTCATATATCAAACAATGTCGTACTTGTGAGAAACATATGTCAGGAAATTTCAAAGAACCATTGATGCCACATTCATTACCTAAACTTCGATTTAGTAAAGTCGGCGCAGATATATTGGAGTTTGGCGATAGATCATACTTAATAGTAGTAGGTTACTTCTCCCATTGGATTGAAATTATAAAACTTAAAGATAAAACCTCGCAAACGATTACAGATTCATTTCAGGATATTTTCACACGTTTTGGATATCCAAAGTATCTGATCGCTGATAATTTGCCTTTCATTTCAGGCCACTGTAGGAAGTATTATCGTGACAAAGACATTCTAATCAAAACTTGCTCACCCCATTATCACCAAAGCAATGGACTTGCTGAAAAAGCAGTGAACATTAGCAAACAAATTATAAAAAAAAGTTTTGATGAGAATTCAGACTACAGAGAACTATTGATGGAATATAATAATACACCATTAATAAACTTAAGTGCATCTTCGGCTCAGATTTTACAAAGCAGAATTCTTCGCTCTCAGTTACCAACCTGGAGTTCCTCCTAGTTACCTGGACTTACACTTAGAACCTAAAATTGAAAACAATATTTATAATCTTCTCTGCAAACAAAAACATGCAATGAAACTTCAGTATGATAAGTTCGCTCGTCGCAATCCAGCATATTTTAAAAAAGGGAAGATGGTAGTGATTAGGAGTGATAAGGAAAAAGTTTGGTCTAAGGCTATAATTATTGAAAAGGCTAAGGAACCTAGATCATATTGGGTCAGAAAGGAAAATTCTAACAGAATAGTCCGGCGAAACACCAGCCAAATTAAATTGTCTTTCACAAAACCTGAACCCAAAACTTTGGTTGCACCTGATTTGTACCCTGACATGAATGAAGATAATATAACTGTTAGTCAAGGTATACCAAATAATGATCCAGAAAACTTTATATTCAGCCCTTATAATAGCCCTAATGTAAATGTATTAGAGAATAGGAATTTGAGTAGATCTAGTAGTGTACCCGCTGCGACCTCCCCGGCGACTTGATCTTTGAGGGAAAGGTGTTAAATATTGATAGTTGAGAACATCCCTAGTGTAGGTATGATTGATGTCAAATTATATGTGTCATCTGTCATTAGAGATAATTCTAGAATTACGATATTCAAAAACACGTTTGTAAGCGTCTCATCATTTTTATTAATATACTTTAGAAGTTATTTAAAGTGTATTATTACAAGTATTTAAACAATCAGCAGTAGCAGAGTACGCTCTCTCCGAAGGTCACGACATCCTTTTCAACGAGGTGGATATCTTATATCAATCGCAGCGTTTCTATCCGAGACGAAGAGAGAGGCCATCGAGATATTTAAACACGACAACAATTTCAAGAAGAAGGAGGAAAGGACGTTTCTAAATGCAGACTGCATGAAAGCGATTTCTACGACATACTTCCAGTGCGCTGAAACCCTGCGCCACCTCTACCCCCACCCCAGTCCCTCCACTGCAGCGCGATGGCGGGGAAATAAATACCGCGGAGCTCCCCACAGACGAATCAAACGTCGGGAAGCACGGGAAATAATTTAGATTGTATTTTGACCGGCCGTGAAAGCTTTCACAGTCTGTTCCTGTTTATCTCCAGATCCTAAAAAAACAAAAGTATGCAGGGTGTTCTATCCCCTAATTTTTGTTTTTAAGAAATACGGTCTAAATTACCCGAAAACCGATTAAGAAATAACAATTTTAAGTATAGGATGTTGTATTCAGAAATTGTTGATCTTGACCTCCAGATTCTAGAAAACAAAAATAGACAGGGTGCTTCAGCGGGAAATTTCTACGTCTTTGACAAATACTGTGGTAAGGAGGATTTTGTGCTTTTGAGACAATATTCGACGATTCATGTAACAGAGTTATTATTGATTCCTCAAACCCAAGATATCAAATCCAAATCTACTACATAGCGACCGTGACAGTCGTAGTTATTCAAAAGTAAAAATGGAATAACTAGTAATCGAAGATCCCACTTCTACCATACCCAGATATGGGAAGCGCGAAGTCCAAGGAAGTAATAAATGTTAACCAGGCCTCAAATGGTGACGCAAGAAGTGAACTATCCAGCGACAGTGAGTTAAGTCTATCAGATTGGTTATTGATAGTATTGGTAATTGCAGTAATCCTTTTTGCAAGTGGTTGGGCTATTCGGCATTTCCGTAAAACCCTAAGACAAACAATTCGGAGAGAAATTTACAAAAATGAATTACGCAGATCCAGAGACGCAATAGACCAGGAGGGGAAAGTTTAATTTTTATGTTTTTAGGTTTTCTTTTAGGCCAATATAAAAACAAGAGTAACGGAAAAAGGCGTTAGAAATGGAAGTATGGACAATGATACAAAACTCTGTAAGCGGAATAATTGAAGTATTACACTATTATGTTAAATTACGAGTAAGTTAAATTAAGTGTAAGACAGTTGCATGTAAGTGTTGTTTATAATTAGTATTAGTACTCTTATGTTAAATTTATTTAAAATATGGATCCATTTATGAAGTACTTGCAAAATTTGAATATAAAAATATATTTTTTTAAATTTTAACGGTAGTCAAATTACAAGAAATATTTAATTCTTTACAAGATATTAGAGCTTATCTAGTAAAATTAACTTACGAGAGACGAAAAAGCCCTATAGTTTAGGATATCTTAGGTGTTAAAGATATTGTAGAAAAAATGAAAAAGCTTTATCGTAAAGTTTTAACTTTTGATAAACAAAGAGTTAATATTATTGAGCCAAAAATGTCTTCTTTTGACATAAAAGTAGCTGCGAACCTCTTACCGGTTATGGATGACTCGGAAGACACCACTCTTAAATTAATAGAAGCCGTAGAGTTCTATGAATATATGCTTAATACCGAGGATAAACCTACATTAAATAAATTCATTTTAAAAACGCGACTTTCAAATAGTGCGAAATTAAGACTCAAGTCGAGTTATAACTCTATAAATGCTTTATTAGGGGACTTGAGAACACACCTTGTGACGAAAAAATCCGACACCGCCCTTCAGGCAAAAATGCTTTCGGCTAGATAAGGGGAAAAACTATTGCTGATTTCGGAAAAGAGCTGGAAGATCTTTTTGTAAGCTTACCCATTTCACAATCCAACGGCGATACAACAGCTTTTGATGTTTTAAGACCTATCAATGAAAAAAAACGCAGTTAATAAGTTTGCAAACGGCCTTAGAAATCGGAAGTTAAGTACAATTATATCATCTAGAAACTATTAATTTTTAAAGGACGCTATCAGAGCGGCCCGGGATGAAGAAATTTCCTTGCAAAACCATAACCAAATTTTTAACTTTTCACACAGAGGTAAGGGAAATTTTCGAAATTTTTCTAGGCTAACAGAAGAGGAAATTCTGTCAGACATAATAATAATTGTAACAATCGGAATTTTTATAATCCTTCAAGCCAAAACATACAAACACGTCAAGGTAATTTTCATCAACGGAATCAGCGTTTTACGAGAAATTATAGAGGTCGTTCATTCACTCGCGGTAACACTAGAGGTTCTAGGGCACTAGCTAACAGAATCCATTTTGCTGAAAAAAGCGATAATATTGTCGAGAATTCTAATTTGCCAGAGGGTTAAGGAACATCAAAATTTTTTCGTGTGAGCACTAAAAGTGAAAGTAATAACATTTTTACCAATTCAGAAAATTGTTCAAATTTTGTCTCATTTTCTGTAAATAACAAAAAATTAAATATTCTGGTAGCTACAGATGCAGCACTGTGTGCGCTTAAATTAGAGTCTGTAGATCAAAATATACCTCTACACAAAGAAAGTATTGAAATCAAGGGAATTAGCGGTACTTTGGTTTCAGTTGGGTTTGTATACATAAATCCTAGTATAGGCAATTTAGTATTTTAAGAAAAGTTTTATGTGTTTAACGATTTAGCTTCGCATTACGAGGGTCGGAGAATTTTTTTTAAAGAAATATAAGGCTAATTTGCATTATGAGGAAAATACGTTAACTATTTCGAATCATCAAAAAAACAATAAGTTTAGCCCTTAATGCAAGCAGCGATTATATTTTAGTTATACCTCCAAGGTGTGAAATTATTCAGTATGTTTCTACAGGGTTAACAAACGAGTGTGTGATTATGCCAAGTGACGTATGTCAGGATGCATTTGTAGCGAGTGTAATTGCTCAGCCAGTACAAGGTACAGTTGCAGTAAGAATCTTAAATATGCGTGAGAGTGAAGTACGTTTGAGAAATTTTGTACCTAGAGTTGAAAACCTAAGCGACTATAAATGCTGTCAATTTAATAAATAACAATATTCTGCAATTCGGGTGAAACAATAATTTAACACGCTTAAGCTTAGTTATCAAAATCAAGAGGAGCAGAGCAAGACGCTATAGAAAAAATTTGTGCTAAATATGCAGACATATTTCATATGCCAGGGGACAAACTAACAGTAACAAATTTATATAAACAATCAATTCAAATTAAACCAAACACTCAAGCAATTTATATAAAACCATATAGACTTCCCCAAGCACATAAAGAGGAAATAAGTAAGCAAATTTCTCAAATGTATGAAGATGGTATAATTGAAAGTGCGCCGAGTGAATGGTCTTCGCCGGTCCTGCTTGTGCCAAAGAAAACTGATGTATGCGGAAAAAAAACGAGCGAGATTAGTTTTGAATTATATATTTTTGAATCAACGTTTGGTTGATATAAAATTTCCGATTGCAAATCTAGTCGATATATTAGACTCTCTAGGGGGTGCCCTTTATTTTTCACATCTAGATCTGAGTCAAGGGTACTGCCAGGTAGAACTAGATGAAGAAAGTAGAAAGTACACAGCCTTTACCACCGACCGCGGACAGTGGCAGATGAGAAGGCTACCAATGGGTTTAAAAATTAGCCCTAGTGCTTTCTCGCTGCTAATGACCGTGGCCATGGCAGGCCTGAATTATGATAAATGCTTTGTGTATCTTGATGACCTGATAGTTTTGGCAGAAACCTTAATGAACACAACAAAAATCTTTTGAATGTTTTTTCTAGGCTTCGTAAAGTAAACCTTAAATTAAATCCTTCGAAATGCGAATTTTAAAAAAAATAAATTCTTTACCTGGGTCACATAATAAGTTCCCGAGGGATATCACCTAATCCCGATAAGATAAAAGCTTTAAAAGAATACCCGGTTCCAAAAAACTCAGACGAAGTCAAACGATTTGTAGCATTTGCAAATTACCACCGAAAATTCATTCCAAATTTTTCAGAATTGTCAGTACCTCTTAATAAGTTGTGTAGAAAGTATGCAAAGTTCGAGTGGACGGATGACTGTGAGAGAGTTTTTAACTGTCTTAAAACCGCCCTTAGTCAATATCCGGTGTTAGACTACCCAGATTTTTCAGACAAAAATGAATTTATTCTGCAAACAGACGCATCGAACTTTGCTATTGGAGCTGTTCTGTCGAATAAAAATAATAAGCCCATAGCCTACGCTAGTAGAAGTTTAAATAAAGCTGAAATCAACTACCCCACCATACACAAAGACTCTTAGCTATTTATTAGGCTGTAAAGCTTGTTGGCCCATATTTATTTGGTAGACGATTTAAAATCTTAACTGACCATAAAACTCTTATATATCTTTTCAGTCGTTGAAGTTGAAGAATACGATTTTTATATTGAGTATGTGAAAGGGAATGATAATGTTACAGATGATGCTCTATCTAGGATAAATTTAACATCTGATGAGTTGAGGAAAATGAATGATAGTTTGATTGCGGTTATGACTAGACGACTATGTAGACGTAGGGATGAGCAGGACGTTGAGTTGAATAAGAAGCTGTCTGATAATGTTTGGCTTGATCATCCAAATATTGTGGAAATTCTTAAACAACCCACGAACTGCACGGAACTACTTTTAACTTCAATCTCGGGTAAAAGATTTTTCGAAGGATGTTACTGACCACTTAAGGAAATTTGTATTATGTTGCATTACGCCATACTTTGTATGTAAATCAAAATTCTCGATCAACATTGAATTAAGTAGGAAAGCTAACATAAATGAATCATATATTTAAAAAAATTAATGACAATAAAGAGTTTATTAAATGGTTAGGTAATGAAATTACAATGAAAGTTAATTGGGGGGCCCCCGTATAAATGTGGTACAAAGAGTTAGCAAGGTAACGGACAGTGACGAAAAAAGAGTAATTTTGAATGATTTTCATTTACTTCCAACGAGTGGTTACGTAGGCGTAGACAGAATGACGAGTAATATTAAGAAGTATTACTTTTGGCCAGGCCTAGAGAGAAATGTGCAAAATTTTGTAAAAAAATGCGAACTATGCCAAAAACAAAAACACTCAAATCACTATACTAGACAGCCAATGGTAATAACTTCCACTGCTAATTCAGCTTTTCAAAAAATATATTTGAATATTGTGGGGCCAATGCCGGTTGATGTAAATGGATTTGTCTATATTCTCACCCTTCAGAGCAAGTTGACGAAATATTTGCAGGCATATCCTCTTAGAAATAAGGATACCGTGTCTGTGGCCAAAGCTCTGGTGGAGGCTCTTTATCTTACGATATGGTATTCCTGAGGAAATCGCTACAGACAGGGGTTCTGAGTTTATTTCTTCCACTATGAGCGACACATGCAGTCTTTTAGGGATAAAATAATTACAATCAACGGCATACCATCACAAAATCATTGGTGCCCTGGAAAATTCACATAAAGTTTTAGGTGCGTACCTTAGGATGCAAACGCAAAACCATGATGCTGCGTGGAGTACGTGGCTTCCCTACTGGTGTTTTTCGTATAATACTACGGTGCACACCGAAACTAAATACTCTCCTTTTGAGCTGGTTTTTGGCAAAAAATGTCAATTACCCAATAATTTATGTAATGACGTTGAACCCATTTATAATTTTGAAAATTATCCCATTGAGTTGAAATATCGGTTACAAAAAGCCCAAGAAGACGCTAGAAATAATTTATTGAGTCCGAAAACTAAAAGAAAGCAAATTTACGATGAAAAAATTAATCCGTTGCAATACAATAAAGGTGACATGATTTTAGTTAAAAACGAGAATGGGAATAAACTTTCGAGTTCTTGCTTTTTGGGTCCATATTTAGTAATAGAGGATATTTCACCAAATGTAAAAATGTTCAAAAACAATAAAAACATTGTAGTACATAAAAATAGAACTATTATGGCTAAGTTACGATATATGCTATGTTAGATTAAAGGGGACCCTGCTGTTTCTACAACTACTCTACTATCTTTCATTTTTTTTCCCTATGCTAACACAATATTCTACTCTACTTTATCTTATTTTCGTGTGTCTCACCTTTTGCTTTACTTTCGAAAAAAAAAATCGAATTATTGTATTTTAAAGGTTGTTTACCTTCATGTTATTTTCTTCATGGGTCACTGAACGTACGGAGGATTTTGTGCTTTTGAGACAATACACGACGATCATGTAACAGAGTTATTTTTAATTCCTCAAACCCAAGATATCAAGTCCAAATCTACTACACTAACTTGGCTTGACATATTTTTTTTTACAGAAGTCAGTTTTAAATTATGATATAAAACTTTTTCATGAATAAATACAAAAGCAATAAGTTATTTAACAAGGTCTTTTTGTTGGACTTAAACTGATGCCAATATGTGGACGGTTGCTTTGCAAATTGGCAAATTTACGGCAATTTTTCTTCTTTCTCAACTTTTGTATCTACATCATTTCTCTAGAGCCAATAATGACTCGACCAAAATGATTTAAATAATTTAAAGATCAAATTTTGTTTTCAAATGTTTTTAACTTTTTTTAAATCAATCTACTCGATATTATTAGTTCTAAAGAAATGATGTGGATCCAGAAATTGTAAAAAAATTTACTTATTCTAAGTTAACGATGAATTTTTTCTAACAACTGTAATTTTTAAAGTATGATATAACCTGGAGTACTAAACTATAAACCGATCTCCTAAAACTGCAACTCTTTCCCCATTTAACCTACTTCGTAACTCTGCTAGTTTTTAAGATCTCTTCATTAAACATCGAAAACAACTCATCCTATATATAACTCTATTTGTTTAGTATTTGGTTTGTTGCTCAAATTGAGTTTTTCTACAGTGTACTGTATACATAATTCAATATATTATCAATCGCCCGTTTGAAAGCCTATTAAGATAATAACTATACCGAATTTCAATCTGTGAGGCAATAGGGATGACACGAATGACGAAAATAAATCTGACGTAATATAGGTTTGAAATTAGCAAAAGTGGTTACATTCAATAATTAAATAGTGCAAAGAGAGTTCCACAATCAAAACACAAGTTGGGTTTGCCTAGGATAATGTCAATAAAACCTTACAACCTTTACTTATATGTTCAATTTTTCTCTAGGCAACAAAGCAAATAAAGGGAATATAATTTTGGTAAATCACCTTGTATATCCCAAAAACTAATTGACTGTTTACATAATTTCACAGGGAAAACACTCAAGACTAAGACAAATAAACTTGGGGAGAAAAACCATTTCCGACTACTCACTAAATGTAGAATATGAACTGAGAAAGTTTTTTTCAATTCTTGCTTGGGGAAAAGAAAAACTAAGTTTAGCACCCCGTATGTCCAAAAACAAAATCATATATCTATTGTATCTTTCAAGTAATAGCAGAAATATGCATCTTTCTAGCATATACAGAGTGTCCCCGGGGAACAGAGTCGAGGATCTTAATGCTTCTAATGTGAATTTAAAAGAAGTTTAACATTTGTTTCGATAGATACTGAAATAACAAAAATCCAATGGTATATGAAGCTTTTTTCTTAATTGCAAAATTTCGACGTATACTCACGTGGAACTTAGAATTAGAAACGTGGTCCCCAGAGTTATAGGGATGAATTTAAAAAATTGATTTGTCGTCCGAAAGATATTCCATCTCTTTTGGGAAACCGCGATCCAGATCTGGTTGCTCATTGTATCAAATGAGTTTCAACCAATCAGATTCCCTGGGCTGATGTCAATACACACACCTAAAGTGGGCTTTCTAATCCTGAGATCAAAAAAGTAGCGAAAAAGTCCTAGGCAGTAAAAGTAAAGTCAAAAGTCACCGCTACTATCATGGTGGCGCATATATAAACGATTTTCATTCACCACAATTATTTGAACACTAGATGACGTCAGATAGACCGATCGGAGTGTATTGCCATCTTTACATTCTTATTGAAAAAAACAACATATTTATCTGTCAATGTGATTTTTATTAATTTAGTATTGATAATATTGCTAAAAATTTTTAATTTACCATTACTATTGGTTATGATTTTGTAGCGTTTTCTTTTTCACAAAGAAAACCTACTGGCTTCCCTTTCAGACTTTCATAAATAACTGTAAAATAACATTTTATTTCCAAAGAAATATGACTACCTTGGCCGCCATGTTTGTCCACCTTGATTATCGTTTCTATGCGATCCTTCTACTTCGAGTTCTATGGTTAGAAATCCTTTGAAAGTTGGCTTCTTTTGGACATTGACATGTGTCAATGGGTTAATTAATTAATAATTAATTAATAATTATTTTGCTATCTGTGCAGCATTGCCAAATTTCACCAATATTTTTACTTAGATTCCCTTATTTTCTTCATGTGCTCTTCTAATCCTTTCCTTAAATTTATCTTTTATTTAGCAACAATGGCAAGATTTTCATATTTCGCGGTTCATTTTCTCCTTCTTTTTATTTCCCCCTTTTGACACTATAATTTCCGTCTTTTTGCAACGTTTCATCATGCACGTGTGCCGATAATGGAGCCGTTAGTGACGGTGATGGCTCCTATAGGTTTTAAACCGTCTGGGTTTTGGAGCCCCTTTGCCGAAAATAGAGCCGTTAATGACGGTGATGGCTCCTAGGTTTTGAACCGTCCAGCATTACCACACATGATACACTGATCCTCTACCTCAACTAGCAAGAAAGCCCTACAAACTGGCCAAGTATTTCAACCGGTAGGAGTAGATTTAAAAACCAAGTGTACCTGCACTAACCTTAGGTAAAAACTAACACCATAATAAATAAATGTGCCTAATTTTAATAATTCCTGTTGGTTTTACTTTGGTTTGATCACCTAAACAATATGAACATCAATAATTGCTATGATAATTTTCTCAATTTTAATATTATAGCTATTACCTGTAACTTAAATTGAGTGGCGCCCAATTAACAGGTCTAGCTTATATAGCTATACTAGGCTTCAACTTTTTTTATGTCATTTTGAACCACGACCTAGCTCTCCACCTACCCAAAGCTGCCGTTCGCATAGTATGTGGCTTTGCTAACTTTTACCTTTTTTAAAATACGTCACATATATAATTGACGCCCAACGTCTGGGGCCCCCACTGAAGTGTTTTGTTGGAGTTTAAGTAAGCTTATTTGATTTTCATCTCTAGACCTGTTTGGTGATCATTCCATAAGTATTGGTTTTGCCTTATGTTTTTCATTGCTTTCTGTAACGGTTTGTTGAAATTTGTTTCAAAATTGGATTTGTGTCTTTTTACATTTGATAGAATTTGTATTGATGAATTTAAATAAGATTTTAAATTGCTTATTGAATATGGTAGTGTGATCATGTTCAGTGATTGAATCTCAACCCCTATTTTTGATTTCCGATACTATTTGATTCTGTTATTGTGACTTTCTCAAATTGAAAATGATAACTTCTGACTGACTTTTACAAGGACTTGGCTGAACTTAGTTTGCTCTCTCTAAATAAAATCTCTTTCGTTTATCTTCAAAAAGATTTTTGATTAGGTACTGTTTTATCTAAACTTTTGTGCTCTTGTTAACTATAGACAAAATGGACCCTTTTAATTGCAATCATCTTTTGGATTATGAATTAGAATTTGAACTGAATATTCGCCGAGTTTGTAGTAACCGAAATGTAAATGATAAACGTGTAATCCTTAGAAAGCTTTTGAAAAAGGAGTCTGAGAGAAATAAACCAGGATATTTAATTGATAGTGCACAGTATGAGGAGAAATTCGATTTTAAGTTTGAGGAGTAAGGCATTACTGACTCAATACTTTCTGTTACTGTTCTTATAGTAGATTTTGAAGGTACGACAACTGATTCTACCTTTTTGAGAATTAAGTCACGTTTGGCACATCTTGTTAACCGAATTAATCTTCTGAATGTACCAGCAGATAAGGATGCTGAAGATTTTAAAAATGAGTCATATGCTACCTGCCTCAAGCTTGAATCAGATGTTGAGGATAAAATTATTGATCCGAATGCAAATGCTTCTATGTGCAACAACTCAGCTTTACAACCACCTCCCATAGTCAATGTGAATCCAGTAATTACCTGTGCAGCCAATAAGCCTCCAATTTCTACTTGGGATATTAAATTTAATGGAGACCCTAAAAAAGTTTTCTATTTTATTGAAAAAGTTTCTGACTTAGCTTTATCTAGAAAATTCTCAAATCAAGATATCTTTGATTCAGCTGTGGAGCTATTTGTTGGTGATGCATTTGTGTGGTTTCGAAGTATTAAAAATAATGTTCATGACTGGGATAGTTTGGTGTCTTTGTTAAAAAAGGATTTTCTTTCTCCCTATATGGATGATGAAATTTGGGAGCAAATACGTAATCGAAAGCAGAAGCGTGGTGAATAATTTATTATTTTTGTTGCTCAATTAAATAATCTATTTAATCGCTTGACTCAAATTCCTGCTGAACGTAACAAAATCAAATATCTAAAAAAGAATCTTCTTCCAGAGTACATAACACAATTAGCACTTCAACAGATTAATACCATTGATGAACTAATTACTCTTGGTAAAAAATTAGAAGAAGCAAATTCTCTAAATAAGAGGGGAATGTCAGGTATGTGTCTTTTGAGTCATTTCCATAATCATGATAATGATAAAACCGATCACTCAAATAATAGTAAAGGTATCGCTGATTCTCGTTTTCTTTCTGAGCCTAAATCAAGTTTGTCTGGACCCCAAAATAGTGAGCTCTCTGTGGATAAGAAGAAACAACCAATTAAATGTTTTAATTGTGGACTTCCGAACCATAGATATACTGCTTGTACTGAGAAACGAAAAAGGTTTTGTTATCGTTGTGGCAAGCCTGGAGTTATTGTTTCTTCTTGTCCTGATTGCACAAAAAACGCAAAACCCTAGTGTTTCGTGGTGGACGTAACACTAGATTAGCAAAAGCACAATCCACCCTATCTTCTAAAATTCCTTCTAGAGCACGTTTGTCTAGGTTTCTCAATTCTGACTGGAAAAAGTGGCTCTCTAAAGTGTCTGATTTTTATAGGGTAAATATCCCTATTAAATATGAAACCTTACCTTTATTTATTAATGTACCTTTGGACAATCGTCCATATATTAATATTAATATTTTTAATAATGACTGTGTGGCTTTATTGGATTCAGGAGCAAATTCTTCAGTAATTGGGAATAATGGAGTGAAAATTTTGGAAATGTTTAATATTAAAATTAATTCAGCTTCTGATTTTATAGTAAGTACAGCTGATGGTACTTGTACTGAAGTGACTGGCATAGTAGATCTACCGATATCATTTGGAGACACATTTGGAGTATTGAAATTTTTGATAGTTCCTTCCATTACTCATGATTTTATTTTAGGTGCAGATTTTGCGAAACAATTCAATTTAACCATGAACTTTGAAAATAACAACTGGTCAATTTCAAGAAATAATGCTAAAATTTCAGTTATCTCAAATTCGAAAAATGCTTTTAATTTTGAACTTAAATCAATTGATAATCTTTTAGAACATGACAGAAAAAGAGCTCAATTAATTGTTGATTCCTTTAAAGAAATTGATAGTGAAAATCGACTTGGTAGAACTAATAAGTTAACCTTGAGCATTGATACTGGTGATGCCAAGCCTTATAAATGCAAACCATTTTTAATGTCTCCTTATATGCAAAAACTTATGAATGAAGAACTAGATTCCATGCTGAAATTAGGTGTCATAGAAAGTTCTAAGAGTCCTTGGTGTTCTCCAACCTTTTTAGTTAAAAAGAAAAATGGCGAGAATAGATTTGTGTATGACGGTAGGCGTTTAAATGCAGTTACTAAGTATGATTCTTGGCCAATGCCTCACATTGATAGAATTTTGAGCAACTTGAGAGGTGCAAAGTACATTTCCTCAATTGATCTCCGAAAAGCCTTTTGGCAAATTCCGTTAGATGAACAATCAAAAGAAAAAACTGCTTTTTCCTATAATTGGACGTGGTCAATTCCAGTTTACGGTTATGCCATTTGGGCTTTGTAATTCAGCTCAAACTCAACAACGTTTAGTAGATTCTATTTTCGGTCCGGAATTTGAGAAACATATTTTTACTTATCTTGACGATATTTTAGTATGTAGTCCTACCTTGGAACATCATTTAGACCTTTTAAATACCGTGAAAGATAAATTGAGGGATGCTAACCTAACGGTTAATTTAGAAAAGTGCTGCTTTTTTAAGACTTCATTAAAGTATTTGGGTTTTATTGTGGGAAACAACTCCTTGTCTACTGATCCAGAAAAGGTTGAGGCGATGGTTAATTATCCATTAAATTATTAAAAGACCAACGACCACAACAGAGATCAAGCGTTTTGTAGGAATGTGTTCTTGGTATAGAAGATTTATTCAGAATTTTTCATCTCTTGTCAGTCCATTAAATGATCTTCTGAAAGGTAAAAAGAAGAAACAGCCAATTGAATGGAATGAATTTGCTGAGGCTGCTTTCATTAAAATTAAAGAACTTTTGGTATCCAGTCCCATACTTGCTCAACCTGATTTCTTTCAACATTTTTATGTTCAGTGTGATAGTTCTGATTATGGCATTGGAGGTGCTTTAACCCAGATTCTTCAAGGAGAAGAAAAGGTTATTGCATACGCTAGTAGATCTTTGTCACGTGCTGAAAGGAATTACACTGTAACTGAACGAGAGTGTCTTGCTGTTGTTTTCTGCATAGACAAATTTAGACCATATATTGAAGGTTGTTGTTGCTTTACTGTCATTACAGATCACCATTCTCTTCTTTGGTTGAATAATCTCAAGAATCCTGCTGGTCGTTTAGCCAGATGGGCTGTCAAACTTCGCCAACACAATTTTGACTTAAATCATAGATGCCTTGAGTCGAATTCCTGTACCTATTTTAGAGGACAATATCAATGAGGAAGATAGGCCTTCTTTTACTAAAACTTCTGCATCAGTTTTGAGTATGGATCTAAACTCTAAAACATCTGATAAATGGTATATCTCTTTGAAAACAAAGATTTTAGAGCATCCAGAGGATTATCCTCAGTGGAAAGTAGTGGATGAAAAGATTTACAAGGTAGTATTTTCTAGATTCTCACCACATGGAATAGACAATGATTGGAAATTAGTAGTACCTAAAGACCAACGGCAGACAGTAATTGATTCATGTCATAGCCCTCCTACCTGCTCTCATTTAGGGTTTAGAAAAACTTTATTTCGTTTGCAAGATTTTTATTATTGGCCACAGATGCGAATGGATGTGTTACGTTTTGTGAGAAAATGCTTGGTATGTGGTGCACAAAAACATTCAAATCAAGGAAGAATGGGTCTTATGGGAAAATCTAAAACTGTTGAAAGAACTTTTGAGAGTATTACCATTGACCTAATGGGTCCTTTTCCTCGTTCAAAGAAAGGTAATAAATGGCTTCTGGTTATTCAAGACTGGTTTACTAAATATTCCCTTATTTTTCCACTCAGAGATAGTAATGCACCCAAAATAATTAATCTTTTGGGAGATAGAGTTTTTTTAAGAATATGGAGTTCCCAAGTTAAATTTCTGTGATAATGGACCTCAATTTATTAGTGCAAATTTTAAGAGACTTTGTGAACGATATAAGGTTAGGATATCTTATGGCCCTGTGTATGCAGCCCAATGTAACTTTGTGGAGCGCAATAATAAAACCATTGGTACTGCTATTCGAAGTTATGTAAATAATCATAATGATTGGGATTTATATGTTCCTCAAATTAGGCAGGCTTTGAATACTGCTGTTCATGATTACAGGTTTTACACCCTCGTACTTAAATTTTGGTCGATATGTTCCTTTGTGTGGTGACTATTAACAAGAGAAGCTTGATACTGACTTTGAAATTATTCCTGGTGATAGAGGGACATATGCTGAAGGATTTGTGGAATTTAGAGATTTATTCAAGGAAGTACGTGAAAAACTGAAATCAGTCTATGATGAAAATGTGCGTTCTTATAATCTCCGCAAGAGGGATGTCAGATTTAATGTAGGAGATAAAGTTTGGAGACGTAATAAAGTTTTGTCAAATGCAGTGAATAAATTCTCTTCCAAGTTAGCTCCTAAATTTATCCTCTCTATTGTTCACAAGAAATTGTCGCCTGTAGTTTATCTTTTAAAGAACTTGGATGGAACAAATGCCGGAAAATGGCACATCAAAGATTTTAAAAAATATCTTGGTTGTTCGGAAGATTTAGGTGACAATGTGGACAGTACTAGTGAAACATAAACCTTCGTGTTTCCTTTATGTATCTTATCTTACTTATCATACATACTCATAAAATAAGAAGTTATGTATGCTTGAAAAAAATAGTATATGTTACTCGGAGTAATAGTTATTTACGTTATAAGTCCGGTAAATATAGTTTTACAGTAGGAGTAAAATGTTTCCGTGAGAATTTTGAAACGACTACTGTAACACGTTTCCGGACTTATGATGTACAACATTTTACTTCATACTTATTAGAAACAGGAAAGAATTAAGTTTACGAGCGGCGAATATATTTTTGAGAAATCCGGTAGTTTCATTACGGTATCCGTTACAGGTACGGGTACAGGATACCATGGATACAATGGATTTATTGAATACCACCACAGGATGTGCCGGTACTCAATACTGTAAAAAGTTACTTACCGGATTAAAATCACGTACGTAAAAGTGTCCTAAATGATACAGTATGAAGTAAAAGGTCTTTTTGTACTTCACCCAGTTGCAAGCCTCAGCTTCGCTCCAGCTGTCAATCTCTGGGCTCAGCACGAAAAGACCCACTTTTACTCCTAATGACATAATGCACTAATGAAGGCACTAGTGTTAAAAGTAAACTACTTTTATCACTCATGTTAAAAGTAAATACTAGATAAATTTGAAAAGAAAAAATCAGCTTTAACGCTTTTCTAGAAAGAAATATTATATGTTATTAGCATCGAAACGCTATTTGTATTAAAACCTTTATCACTTACATCATAAATAGTTATTAAGGATCAATCTTATCCGAGTAAACCATTTCTCAAAGATCCTTACGTGGCGCATAATTATTTCAGAATGCTGTAGTTCAATAAAAGTAATAAAATATGGCTCAAGGCACATAGAAACATTATTAAAGTCGTTCTAGATAGCAGAAAGAAATCTCCAGAAAACAAAGAGATCTCTGAAACTAATTTCAAGTTCTTTGCAGCGTAATTTGGAGTCTAATATCGAGCTTCACTTTTTCAGTTTAAAGGGGCAAAAAAAACCCTCAGACACTTCATTAAAACTGTCTAATAAGCCTGAGACTTCTTAGACACGAAGCTGCCTCGGTTTTTCAAATAAAAAACTAAAAAGTATCTATCGAGCATTAAATTTTTGTGGGTTTATTGAAATCTTTTCTCTGGTTTTGGTCTGATTTTGTACATAAAAGTGAGCAGTGGAAAATTTTCAGTAAGTTTAGCTGCTATAGCTACAAAACGTTTTTAAAATCCCCGTTTACAAGGAAAAAAATAACAATTCTGACTGCTTCATTTGTTAGAGGAGCCTTCGTAACGTCGGTCGGTGCGAAAAAAGTGAAATACCGGAGGATAAAAGTTTGAAGTTAATGGTGGGGAAGTTTTTAGAGTGATTAAAGATTTTCCTCAAAGTGTCGGAAAAAGAAAACGTAAAGAGAGATAAATAAGGCGCAAGCGAGTGGTTTCCGCCATACTGTTTTATGATAATAATATCGGTGGATTCTGCGGCATAGAAAATCTGGAGAGCGGATATAATGAACACGGAATGGAGATTTAACAGCGCGGGTCATGGAAACAGTGTTCTCTGGTATATGTTTAATGATATTTTGGCTCGGTTTCAAGTCGTGTCGTCCGTTCTAATAAGAGGGGATAGCGGCATAAGCGAGAACGATAAAATAGAAACAAGACACAAGGGGAGCAAAATAAAATAAAGCACGACGGTTAGACACATCGCCTTGAATGGCTTGAGATTGGAGTGCGTATTTTTCTTTTGCCCTAGATACGCACATAAACACGATTTTCTGAGATTAATATGTTGTCGCTTTACTTGGCTATAGCCCTAACATTACACTGATTTGAAAAATTCAGTCCGTTTTTCTTGTCGGGTTATTCAAGGAAATAACGTGTGTTCATAAAAAAAACTCGCAGTAAGCCATAGAATAAAAACACTTGTCTGAGATAAGTTCATAAAAAAATATTGAAAATCGGAACATTTTCGTTGGGCTTAGAGATGAGCATTAAAGATCGATTAACAGACTAATTTCCCTATTGTCAAAATTCAGTAGTAGCGTGTAATCAACGTCCCTTAAAACATTATTGGTATTATCTTTCAAGCTACAGAAAGCGTTGAGTCACCTTGAAATGGTCGAAACCCTTCCATCTTTCATACTGATGTTAATGGAACTTTGCACCCAGAATTCGCTCATCTCTAGATGAGGAGATAAAATGACAATTCGAAATGTAAGGTTAGGTTGGCTGTCATCACAGAAGTTTTGCTTTTTGCTTTAATTTGTGCCTTTCTAATTAAAATAAGTAATCAGTACTTTTTAATACGTCCAAGTTGTGCTAGTTGTCCTTGGACCTGATAATGGACGTCCTATAAAAAGGATCTCAGAAGTTCAGGAGGCAGGAACCAAAAAAACTTCTCTTTACCATGTCTCTCAACAAAAGGATCTTTTCCTAGTCACATACCATAAACTAATATTGCCACAAAGAAGCAAAAAGAGATAAAAATAAAACGTTCCTAGAAATGGTCGGCCGTTGACAGGTTTAGTAACCAAGGAATAGTTGACCCAAATTTATAAATCATAGATCGTAAGTTTGTTCAACAAGTGGGTACGTCGAACCGCTAATTGACGTCATGGAAAAGAACGTTGCTATGCATTGGAAAAAAGTGCTGACAAAAAGAGAAGTAAGCTCGAAGATTTTTGGGCTAGGGACGAGGACTTGCTCGGTGGCTTGCACGTAGGCAAGACTACAAGATTTGAAGATTTGAAGTTCGGGTTGATCCTTTTGGGGGCGTTACGTCACATAGACGAACGACCACCCGTCGAAGAATTATTAAGTGTTTTCTAAAATTTGTTATCGTCCCAGTATAAGGAAGAAAGTTGTCCTTGTTGTCCCAAGAGAGAGAGTCCTTGTTACCCCTGAAGTACGTTAAATTGGTTGGCACGATACAGTCCTCCTCTACAGTTAACTTAAGTAAGACCCATTTGTCACAACGGTGTTTGTTTTCATATTAGTCATTTTATTAAATTAGTTAGAGTAATTTTAAGGCACAGAAAATAGAAGTTCACTTGAATCCCATCTTCTTATTTTAAATATGAAACCCCCCATTTTTTTTTAAAGCCCCCATTCCTTTGTATAGCAGGTGCATTGTCTGGTTATACAATTCCTTCCGGCTATAGCAATTGCCTTGCCTGGTTACAGCATCCCAAAACTGATTAGGATTGTCTCAAGTTACTTCCGTATACAAATATACACAAACACTCGTTCCCCTCAGGGTTAACACATACATTCCTTCCTGCAGCGTCCCATCCCCAACGAAACATAGAAATCGGTTGAGATACCAGCAGACAACAACAAAAAAAAACGTACTGAAGTCATAAAAAGAAGCCAGGACATACAGACCTAGAAGAATGGAAGAAGCCAACGAACTCGCAAAAGAACAAGAAACCTTGGGTAAATAATTAAAAACCCTATTTGCCACTTACAAAAAGGACGCCCACGAAAGGAAAAATGAACAATATTTTCTCAAGAAAACTGTAGAGTTTGAGTCCATTTGGGAAAGCATTGAAAAAAACCATAAACAGCTTATAAAGCTTGACGCTCCGACGCATCCGTATTTCACAGCCACTTATTTTCGTCAACTAGAAGAGTTATTCCAAGAAATTACCAAACACATTTCCGATTCCAAACAAAAGTTTCTCCAGGCAGCCAAACCACTCGCACAACAAGAAACCTTATATTGCAATCGAAACCAGTGTCAGGCACCGAAAAATCATTTAAAAGAAGAAGAGGTCCGAGTAAACCAGATGAGTCAAACTTTAAGAGACATCTCAACGGAACTAATCAACGAGCAGTCTCGCAGCCGATATCAGTTCCTACTACAGAAAGTATCCAAGCAATGGGACGTTATCTCTGAAATATACGTCGAGCTTCAGGTTCAGAGAATTGACCACACCATCAAAAATCTAACCAACAGGACAAGATTCAAGGAGTACAACAAACTGTGAAACAATGCAATATAATCTTACCGCAAATCAAATTGCCAAAATTTGATGGCCTGTACGAAGAGTGGGTCAAATTTCGAGATATTTTCATCAAAGTGGTTCATGAAAATCCAACAATTACAACAATACAGAAAATGCAGTATCTTAAAACGCATGTGAAAGGGGAAGCTGGAAGACTGATCCAGCACTTGTTCATAGCAGAAACCAACTATGATCCTGCTTGGAATATTCTCAATGACAGATATAGAGATTTGATAGTGACACACCAATAAATGAATAATGCTTAACTACTGTAATTTATGACTAGGATGGTTAGCTGCAATAATCATCAGAGCGAAGCTCCTGATCCAAGAATTATGGCTGCAAGAGCTGAATTGGGATGATCCTGTGCCACCCGTCATTAAGAGCAAATGGGAAATTTTCCGAACAGAATTAAAAAATGTCGAAAAAAATACTATATCCAGGTGGACCTACCAAGTCAAAAGCAGTCAAGTGGAACTACATGGTTTCTGTGATGCCTCCGAAAAGGCATATGGAGCCGTAGTCTACATGAAAGTGAAGAATTCCCATGATAAAGCAGAAATAGTTCTGCTAATTGCCAAATAGAAAAGTTGCACCAGCAAGAATAAAAGTTACGTTGCCAAGACTAGAGTTATGTCCTGCCGTGCTCCTTTCACATCTAATAAAAAAGACTGCTCCAATCTTATCACTACAAGATATCCCGAAACAGGCCTGGGCAAACTCCATAATAGCACTATCATGGATAAAAGGGGACCCGTCCAGGTGGAAGAATTTTGTAGCCAACCGAGTAGCAGAAATCACCAAACTAGTTCCAAATCAACACTGGCACCACGTACGAACCGGCGACAATCCAGCTGATATTATATCAAGAGGAATAAGCCCAACTCTATTAAAAAACCATACAATGTGGTGGTCTGGTCCATCGTGGTTAAAATCGACGATCGTAACGCCGACGAACCAAATAGAAGTCACCACAGAGGAGGCCAGAATGTGTCACCATGTTGCAATTACAACTCAAAACAGTGAAACAAAAAATGAAATCATAGAGCGATTTTCTTCATTAGACCACATGACTCGATTTATAGCATACTGCAGACGATTAATTCAAAAATGCAGGAAACAAACGAATTCGCATACACTACTCACAGTTGATGAATTGGGAGACACCCTAACACACTTAATCAAGATTGATCAGATCCAACATTTCAAGCTAGAAATACAAAAGCTAAAAAAGAGCTCTCAACTAGACAGTAGTAGCAAAATACTCAATCTTACTCCATGGCTGGACGACAATGGAGTTTTACGAGTTGGAGGAAGATTGCAAAACTCAAAGTTAAGCTACGATAGCAAACATCCAATTATCTTACCATATGCGAGTCACCTGACAAAGTTAGTAATACTGAACGCTCACGCCAATACACTACACGGAGGAAATAAGCTGACATTATCCTATACAAGAAGCCGTTTCTGAATAATAAATGGGAAATGCCGAGTAAAGACGATTATTGGCCACTGTGTAAGATGCTTGAGATTCAAAGCTCAAACAATCGAGCAACAGATGGGAAATCTTCCAGTTGCCAGAATTACACCGTCGCATCCATTTCTGCATTCCGGCGTCGATTACGCGGGACCTATCCAGATCAAAACTACAAAGGGCAGAGGATACAGATCTTATAAAGGATATATCTCGATCTTTGTCTGTCTTGCTACAAAGGCAATTTACATAGAAGTTGTCAGTGATATGTCATCAGACATGTTTCTGGCGGCCTTGGGGCGATTTATCTCCAGACGAGGACGATGTGCGCATCTATATAGTGACAATGGCACCAACTTCAAAGGAGCCAGTAAGATACTCCATGATGAAATTTACAATACAATACAGAAGTCAGAGATCCAAGATACCTTAGTTGCAGGTGGAAAACAGTGGCACTTCATTCTTCCAGCTTCTCCTCATTTTGGAGGACTATGGGAAGCTGGCGTTAAGTTTATGAAATTCCATTTAAAGCGAATAATTGACGAGACACCACTAACTTATGAAGAAATGACGACATTAACTCACCAAATAGAAGCTTGACGTAACTCTCGACCTCTGTGCCCATTATCAAATGATCCAGATGATTTAGCAACCATAACTCCAGGACATTTTCTAATTGGAAGAGAAATTATATCGTTTCCCGATCCAATATCTACAAACATAAACTCGGACATTGTTGGGAGATGGAAACTTGTTCAGAAAATTAAGAAAGATTTCTGGAAGAGCTGGACTAATGACTATCTCCATCAACTTCAGCAGCGTTACAAGTGGAAGAAGCATCAAGATTCACTCAACATTGGAGACCTAGTACTTGTAAAAGATCAGAAAATCAACCCAAGTAAATGGCCATTAGCCCGAATAACTGAAGTGCACCCAGGTAAAGACACAAATGTTAGAGTGGTAACTATAAAGAGAGCAGAAGGAGGCCCGATCAAGAGATCTACGCACTACTTAATTCCAATATTGTCAAACACCGAGAATGAAAAACAACTATTCCACAACAAAAACAAACGAAGTCCAAGACAACACTGGAAAAAGGTATTGTTCGCCGTTCTTTTCGTTGTGATGATCCAAGCTTCCAAGGCAACTCAATATTCGAGCCATTATCCTCCACCAGGACTGTACATTGAGCACATGGGACATGCACGAATAGACAGGGGCACCTTCAGAATTGACCTTAAGTAGGAGAAAAATAAAATGGTAACCGACTCAATAAACGTTCAAGATGCAATTAATCAGATAGACAACCTCTGTCAACGAGCAAAATCAATAGCAGGGACACACAATGCATATCACTGATACATCATTTAAAAGAGAAGGAAAAACAATTTCAATGGATACAAAACGGATTACACACTGTTGTATCCAAACGTGAAAAAAGAGGAGTGTTGGGAAAACTACTTACCGCTGTATTCGGAGTCAATGATGAGATCTACACGAATATTGACGAATTAGACAAAAACCAGAAGGAGCTAATCAAGGCATCCAACCACCAAACCAAATTCATGCTACATGGTCTATCTACTTTTAATGACACCTAATCCAGAATCAACAATCAACTCAAAAGACTCCGGGAGAAAATCAATAAAGACATTGCTTCAATAAATGAAATGAAAGCATGGTATCGAACGGTGGATACAAATAAGCTGACAATCCACGTTCTTAGTTCATATCAAGTGGTTTCCAATTACATAGAGGAACTTTTGGAGTATTATAAACGATTGTTAGATGTTCACTACCACAAAGATCACATATATGACTTAATATCTCTGACCCACGTTGAAGAGATAATAGCAGCTGCGTCCAGAAAGATTCCTTCCAACATCGAGATAATATCCTATCCTGTGCTCTAGACCAAAGTGGAACACAGTGAAGAATTTATCCACGTCTATGGATATTTTGTGATGATAGAACACAACGAATTTATGCTTATCAGATCGACTCCAATTTCACTGAAGACAGAAAAGAAGTCATACTGGATCCTGGATATTCCAAACGAAGTACTAGCAATCGATTATGATTCATAGCTCTACTTCCCAATTTCTGAATATGAGTTGAACAACAGTCTGAACATTGCGGAAAATGCCTTCGTATGTTCACCCACCACAACAAGAGGCATAGAGACAAGTCCCAATTGCGTAATAGACCAAATATACCAACGAGAAGAAAATACCTCATGTAAAATCATACAGCATTCCATATCATCAATGATATGGAAGCAATTACACACTCCAAACTCATGGTTAGCAATTAAGCCTGAAAAACTAAAATTGCCATTATTTGCGATGGAAACCGAGACGATGTGTCTCTAAATCAGACTGCTATTTTAGAAACAACTTCAACTTGCCTCATCCAAACGAAGAAGAACATCCTAACGCCTCAGAGGTCAGACACTGTCACTATCTTACAGGCATTCTCCAAACCTATACTACAAAATATATGATTATTCCCAGTTATGCACGACAGAGAAACCACGCTAATTGACTAACCTGTAATTGATGCATCCAAAAAGCTTAATGAAGTCAGGAATGAACAAATGAACATCAAACGACAACTTGAAACCACGCATTGGGTGACAGTCAAAAAGCACCTCCTAGTCACAAGCCTCAGTGGTACATTAATAACTATACTTGTTGTTATCTTACTTATGGTGCTATTCGGGTTCTACAAACGACGACAGAGTAGCAGCTCCAATACGAAAAGAGACAGAGATGCAGCAGATATCCTATTAAATACAATCAGAGCTGCCCAGCCGCCCACAGAAGCGATTGTCCTCGAACCAGTATATCCCCATTATGGCGCTGAACACTGATAGCACGGCAATGGACTGCCCAGAATGTCTAAACTCACATTTAGTCATAAAAATAATTCCAGTTTATATATTTCAGAAAAAATACAAAATTAATTAACTAGGTTATTGCCGCCAACGCACCGCCAGTAGGTCACCAGTAAACACCAGATAACCAGGTACCAGACGCAGCGTCAGCAAGAAAATCACTCAACCTTCTAATGAGGAGCACAGAACAATATTTGTCAGCAATTTATTGTTTTAATTCATTTAATATTGTTTATGACGTTTGTAATTTTGGTATATAAATAGTTGTTAATTGTTAAATAAAAGTCAGTATTAACCCAACAGTGGTTCTTACTCAACCTTTCAACCTAAACACTATACAATAATAAACTAACCAAGTGTCCTGAGCATTCTTCCTGAATTCCATTACAGAAATTTACAAGGAGGTTTAGGTAAATTATGGTAAACTAAAAATTTGTAGCATTATTGTCAATTCTAAATTCATAAAAATCACGATAAATATGATGAGGCGCATGACATTTAACAACCAATGACATTTAACAGAATTCAAGAATCTCCTTTGTTTTGTTTTCAATAAGAATGTAAAGATGGCAATACTCTCAGGTCGGTCTATCTTCTGGTGTCATCTAGTGTTCAAATAATTTTGGTAAATGAAAATCGTTTATACAGGGTGATTCAAAAGTACTTTGACAAGCTTCAGGACGTGATTGCTGGCATTATTTTAAGAAGAAAGGTTCTAATAGACGGGAGTCCTTAAGAGCATCGGTACACAGATACAGGGTGTTAAAGTTTTATTAAAAAATAACAATATCTTAGAAAAAGCTTGAAAGGGTTTAGTAAAATTCTACACACTGAAATAACACGTTCCATCTTGTTGAGGTAACGATTCTAAGACGTGCATTAAAACGATTTTAATTGTTTTTACTTGAAAATGACGCGTCTAACGAAGGAAACTTAAAAGAGCTTTTTTGTTTAGAATTGAACAGAGAATTCAAAAAGATGAAGCGTCATTGCGGTACGCGCGACACTGGTGGAACAAAAAAAAATCGTTTAACAAAAACATGGCTACTCGCTAGCTATTGACATCTGTAAAATTTTATTAAAACCTTTCAAGCGGTTTAGGAGATTTTAATTTAAGAGAGAGAAAGAAAGAGTAAGAAATTAATTTTTGTATAAAACCTTAACACCCTGTATCTTCGTAACGATGCTCTTAAGCACCCTCGTTTAGTAGACATTTTCTTCTTAGAATAATGCCAGCAATCACCTCCTGAAGCTTGTCAAAGTACTTTTGAATCACCCTGTATATGCGCTACCATGACAGTAGCGGTGACTTTTGACTTTACTTTTACTGCCTAGGACTTTTTTGCTACTTTTTTGGAATCAGGATTAGAAACCCCACTTTAAGTGTTCGTATGGAGAAAACAAATGACGTACTTTTAGTCCGCTTGAAAAAAGGCTATTTTTGTTTGTTTTTATTGTTCAATAAAACGGTTATTATCTTATTTTGCGAAAAAATTGTCTACACACTTTACTTTAGGACTAAATATCTTAATTACCGACTTAGTGATCAAATAGTCCAGCACTAGTGATAGCCATATTGAAAATCTTTTATCTTCAATTTTTTTTATGAATTCATCTCAGACCTGCTGTTGCCCTTTGCAGACTTGCCTATTGCAGACCCATGGCCTAGTTGATTTTTTTTTATTGATCGCATTATACTTTATCCTTGATAACTACGCAGTCGTATATGTTATTTTTCTCGATGGACAGCACTTTGAACAACCAAATTATTGACAAGATCGACAAAACAATATTGTGCCTTCTAAACTCATTTTTTTTAAGTTTTGTAACTTTCCTAAGCACCAAACTCAGAAATTGCGCTCAAAGATATGGAGCATTTCAGGAACTGGAAGCAAATTTCCGATTACAAAGTAAATTAATCACAAGCGAGTTAATCTATAGCGTTCCAGTGAACCTTGTATTTTTATAACAGACTAAAACTGGCATTGCTCACTAATCCTTTCGGATTATCGGTCCGGATTGCTCCTGCTCAGCTAAAAATAGTTTCCGAAACTTCCATAAAGGAACGACGTCGTTTGTGCCATGGCCTGTGAAGAATTCAGCGTTGCATTGAGTCGTGAAACAACATGATTTTAGGTTTTTTTTTTCCAACAAACCCTTTATATGTTTTATAAAAATACCTTAGCTTCAAGGTAGTTTGGTACAAGAATTAGGGCAAGTTTTACATTTCAAATTTACTTTACGTCAAGTAAAATTAAAGATTTTGAACGATGTACCATACCCGTGTAGGGTTTAAACTTGAGATGTAGTGTAAGTGCTCTATAGGGCCCGATTTTCTTCTTTCCTTCTAAGGTTCACTAAATTAAGGCCTCATAATATTTCTGTGGAAATATTGCTCTAAACCATTGAGCCTGTTAAAAAGTCGTTTAGCCTCAAACATATCGGCAAGGGCAAATATCCAATTTGAATTTTTAATTACTGAATAAGCCTATCCGATCGGCGCGGAAATATCAACAAAACAGCTAGACGGGCATATGGTGAGTGCGCTTAGCATATTAAAAACCCATCACATTCGTTTCGAATTAACAAAACGTATAAAATCACGTCCCTCTGTAGTTTTGTTGACGTTTGATGTTAGTTTTTGCAGCGCCGCTTTTCAAAACAGTAATAAAAGCGTGCAAAAAAAAACCTCTAAACTAGGTGGAACTGGAAATCTCATCGATAAAACTAGCAGTTTGAAAACTCATTTTTCGAAAAACCAACAAACCAACCGCGTCCTTTCACAGTTTACATTCCTGAATAAACTAATTTTTCAACACAAAGACTCGGATCAACTTTGAAATTATGTCGTTTTTGGTTCGCAACGAATCCCGCTCGATCAACGTTATTTCGCCTGCAACTCTCAGGTTTTTAATAGGAATAAAACATCGAAAACGAATCAAATTTCGACGCCACAAGTCCCATTGAATTATTATCGTGATTTTTCAGCCGAATCGCTCTGGAACATATAATTTAAATTTTCTGCCAGACAATTTGCCGGAAGCCCTTAAAACGGTAAAGCCGTCGTGATCCTCCGCACAAAAAGAACACAATGCGAGTAATAAGTCTCCCCCTTTTGACCCCTCTCGGATAAAATAAAGGAGCAGCAGTAGGCAAACCAAACACGAGGAAATCCCTTCATTGTGTGTAAAATCAAAATCCATTACCAGTCGGCGTGAAAGGCCTCTGTCTGAGGAATTTTCCATGAGCTTTTCTTCAAATATATTTACCAGGGGCGGGCGCAACAAGGACAATGTTTCTCAGAAAATAAAAAAAAACTTTGTCTAAGATAAACATTTTAGATAGGAATGAAATATTTCATGAATAAAAAACAGTCTCTGTGAGAAACAATATGTCAATAAGAGTAATAAATGCTAAAATGAAGCCTCTTCAAAAAATATTTCAAATTAAATTAGCGCTTTGAGTCTACACGTTCATTCTAACATTTTATTATATTCTTTTTATATTCAGAGATATTTACTTCAATTTTATTTAAGCCGGTCCTGAATTTTTTTATGTAACAATTTGAACGATTTTTTTGTCCCTTATTCAATGAAATTTTTGCTTTGTTTTAGAATTTTAATTGGCTATGAAATTTGGCATCCTTGTACATATTACGATTCAGAGCAATGTGTAAACCTTAGCAATTCTTGAGAAAAGTTCCGCTGGTGTTTCAGAAAGAGTGAATGCTTGTAATAATAAGATAAAAAGCCACTTATATAGCCAAAATGTAATTATAAAATCCAGCTGCGAATTGCTGCCAAAACCCATTTGCTAGTATTACTCAAGGGGCTACTTACTATTAGGTCAGTTTTGAAGTAGAGTCATATTTATATTTATAAAAAAATCTTTTTAGCCGTTTACCATTTGGCAACATCCATCTTTAATTTTTTTTTCGTTTAGGTGACTTTAACTCTTAACTAACTAATTAAACGTACGATTTAAGAGTTAGCAAATCTCCTGTATATTATCTAGAGATGTCGATATAATGTAGGTAAATATGCGGTACGTAAACCTCACGAATATGTAAGTGATGTCAGATGGGTTGAAAAAATCGAAATTAGCGTACAATAGTTACTTAGATACAGTGTGTTAAATCTTAAAACTTTATTATTGTTTTTTTATAGCTCATCGAGTATTGGAGATATCGCTTCAAATTTAGAATGCGACTAACTACATATAACAACGTAAAAATACATTTCCTTACTAATTGGCTTTGAAATTGTACAAGAATGTGTTTCGTTGAGGTCAGTCTCACCTTTCCGTTTTATCACCCGAAAACGTTTTATCGCACGCCTCTGATAGTTTATTTCCTAAGATTTATGTTCCCTGTTTAACCTGAAAAAAAATTAGCTACTTGCGAGAACTCTGTACCTACCTCTACCCGTTTTCAAGATATTTGCCAAAAATTTGAATAAAAACACATAATTTTGGGTTACAAAATGAATACATTTACCTGACAACTTGATGACATTTTATATTTATGAAAATATGTGCTCTGGGTTTAATTAACAAAAAAAAATTGGTTACTGGCCAGAACTGTATCTCTGACTGATTTCAAGATATTTTCCAAAAATTTGGATACAAACACATAAGTTTGAGTTACAAATTGAATACATTTACCAGCTAAATTATAGTTGAATACATTTACAAGATAAATCCAAAAATGAAGCGATGATGACCTATGTTATCCCAGAAGTGATTTTGGTTGTATATTATATTTGATATTTTTTTGGTTCCGACGCTTATAACTCTTAGGGCCGGTAATTTGAATTTCGATTGAATTATTTGGACACTGATTATTCTTTTAATCGCCTGAATGGATATTTTCAGGCTCGATTAACCGGAAACAGGAATCAAATAACAACATATACTCTGTTCAGCGAGGGTTCAATATTACGTCATAAATTGTGACGTCATACAAAAAAACACGTCTGTCTCTGATAAAATGTCAAGTTGACACGGGGCAGGTAACAGTTTAGCCTTTTGTGCAAACATTCCAAAGTTTTCCCATTTCGGGTATTAATTCAGAAGGAATATCCGCAGCAGCTTTACCATAGGCACCTGCTATGATTCACCCGGCCATGGATGTAGATCATAAGATATGGACAAAATTGGCCCAAGAAATTCGAGTATTTTTGTGTGCTGACTATACCTAGTAGTGCTCACAACTTGCGTTGTAAAACCAATAAGCAGAAACACTTGTCGTCGGGTCGCCAAACATATTTTTTCGTTCGAATGCACTCTTTTCTGCGGAATAGTTCAATACGTGTCCGCATGAATTCATTCATTTGATAAAAAAAACTGTTAGGCATTTATTGTATATTCCATTCTTGAAATTTTTCTTACAATTTTATTAATGCAACATGTGATAATAAAACATGCAACATAAATAACTTAAATTGTCATGTTGTTAAATCTCTGTCGCAGTACCGTTCTTCAACATTTTTTTCTTTAGTTGATTCAGCTACCTGCTAATTTTGATTAATTTTTTATTCATTTCCACAGAAGCGGATCTAGCCTTTAGGTGACACCAGGGAAAGATATTTTTGTGGACCAGTAGGTGGTTGTTCAGGAACAGGGGCTTCTTTTCAACAATTCATAATTCCTTCGGGACGTATGTTGATGGAATTTCTTCCGTCGCTTCATCGATTGTAACTCCTTGTTTCTCAACTATCTTGGAAATTTTCTCCGGTTTTTCTTCACACAGTGTACTGTTTCTACATGATCCCTTAAAAGCGGTTCTTTCGTTTCTATATTTAGTACTACAAAAGCTGGACTCGGATTTCTAAATTTTGACGACATTTTGACATTAAGCGTCAAACTGACTTTAGCTGGTGGTTTTATTATTAATAAGAACTAATAATACGCCTGTTTTTTTGCGATCTTTTTCTAATGAAATGAGATGACGAATGTGACGTCATATTGAACCGTGCTGAACAGAGTATATGTTGATTCATTTAATTGACAGCCGCTAAATATTTAATCGTCGGTTGCTAACTTCATATTTTGCCAGTTTGATATTTTGCCTTTTTATATTATTGTTTACGTTGGTTCCAGGAACAGAAAGTTTTCAATGCGGGCCGGCGGGCGACGGCGACGCAAAAAACGGGACTCAGGGGCTCGGCATGCGGCAATAAACAACCAACAACTAATTTCGAAAATCAAGAATGTCGACATACAATTAGTGGTGAAATAATCTGAATAGCGGATAATTCGGACTGTAACATTTGACCGATGAACAGGCTTTTCTAAAATGTAGTCGGTTTGGTGGTATGTGCCGAGGGGGGAGGGTGCTGCCAAGTGACGTACCAAAGTAAAAAATTCGGTTTTTTCTAAATATGTAGATTCCCACATAATATGAGTAGATGATAAACTTTTAAATAGAAAAATCTAAAAAAAAATCGCAAAGTTGGAACGGTGTTTTTATTTTTTTTTGTACTAGTCAACTTGTGTCAACTTATTGACCTTCTGGACCCCAATAAGAGTAGTCCCAGGGGAAAGGGCATATCCTTGGGCACTTTTAATCCTATCCCCCCAAAGACGTCATTTTAATACAGTCTAATGGCCATTTCCACCAAGCAAATTTTAAGGAAACTTAAAGTTAAGGGTCCTTAAACCATATGTATTAGCATGAGTAACCATGGTAATAATGGAAGCCTTAACCAAGAATACTTAAAAATTGCTTGGGGCGATCGGCCATAAGTAAAACATTTCCAAAGACAGTTAAGAAAAAGTATCCAAAATAGTACCGTATAGTTTCTTGTGATTTTTACGAAAAATATAGCGGAGCCCCGTTTCGATTGTAAATGAAAGATTAGATTGTAACTAAAAGGCTTAAAGGGAAAGAAAAATCAGTTGTTAGTTTTGGTCTAGCTCTTATACAGGGCGAGCTAGAAAAGTTTTTTGTGCCACATTTTTTGCCAATTTGTTGTACGTTTCTCACATTTCACCTTGTAGGTTCCACATTTTTGGTGTAAAAGATCTGAAATAATTCAGAGAGGTAGTACACATATGAGCCCCGGACCTGACCAAAAATCAAGGGCCTAGAATTTGAAAGTTTGACGAATTTTTAAAACTTAATTTCAAACTGCCACTTTGAGGTATATTTGCATCGAGACCGTACATCTAATGGAATGGCTTTCTATCCAAGGGAATGTTTTCTTTTTGTGACTTTGAAACCACTTTTCATTGAGACGTTGCGAAATGATCTTAATTGAATTTCGAAGCGAAAGATACAGATTTTTTTCAAATTTTTGCCAAAAATCCCGGATGTTTCCGAAGATGGCCATTTAACTAGGGTATCGGAGCATTCGGAATTAGGCTCCTCCCACTGAACGTCAACTGACAGCTAAGATTTTCCGAAATGTAGACGTTAACTTTAAAGCCTTAGGGCGACGTCACATACAGCGGAATTTGGTTAAAAGCGGAACGGAGCGTAATTTGACAGTTGAATTTAAACCAGATAAAAGCTAAAATCATAATTGACATGTGCAATGACGTTATTGACATTTCTGCTCCGTTCCGCTCCGTTCCGTTCCGCTGTATGTGACGGCGGCCTTAGACCAAAGAAAATCGGCCGAAATGCCTGGAAAACTGTGTGGCAGGAGAAAATTTGAACATTTCTAGGAAGATTATTGGCAAAATGCCCGGTTCTCGAGAATGTTTTCACAAAGACTGGTCGATTTGAAAATTTCGTCTCCAGATTCATGTCAAAACATTTACCTAAATCAAAGACCCTCTATTCCAGATGTAGAGTTTCAACTCGAATGTAAAAATGTAGACTAAAAGTACCTTTCATTAAGATAGGGGCCGTGACGTAAGCGGCTAAACAGCGACATCACTGATATCTTTGAAACGATTAAAGTTAGAAAGCTGAAATTTGATATATGGCTACGGCTACATAGTGCGATACGACATTTGTTGCAGCTGAGATATAGCTGTAGCTGTTTTATAAAATTTTATGAACCGATGACCGTATCGAGTTGAAAATCGATTGGTGAGTTTTCCTTTATCTAATATTAGCTCAAAATAGCATCTTAAAAATTCAAAAAAACTGGTTTTACGCCGATATCTTTAGAACGGTTAGAGCTAAGAAGCTTAAATTTCTAGAGGTCGCAAGTAGCTGCAACCCTGTCGCGGCTACCAAAGGGTTTATTACGAATTATTACTAATATATTGTTGCGAACTCGGGGTTCAATAATTCCAGTGTAACGATTTAACACGAAAACACTATTTATTTACTCCACAAATACACACGACTACAATTCGACTAGTAAATAACTCACTACTTAACACTTTATAGCCTTCTAATATCGCTTCGTACTTTAGCTTACTTATAGCTCGCTTAAAATCAGACTACTCCTAGTGCGCGCTCGCGTTCTTCTTTTATACACAATCCTAAGATTACAGAAAAACCTAGAATGTTCTTGATAAGAATTCTTGAATAATCTCACATAAAAAAAAAGGTTGTAAACAACTGCCTTCTAGATTATACCGAGCAATAAATCACTCGTGTCAGCCATGATGCAGCGCGGATAGGTCGCGAAGCTCCACCAACCAACGCGTTGCCCCGCCTCCGATGCGGCGTCGCTGCGAATCGTAACAATATAATGTTTTTGTTATTTTGGCACAACTAAGAGACTGTTCCAATATGATGCCGAAACTAAGTTTATCCGACGTCTCGACTTTTTGTTTACTTATACGCCATCATCAAGGTATTCTATTTTATTACAATTATTGCTTTATAATTATTCAGTGATTAAAATACAAATTTAAAAACTATCTTCAATTACCTCAAAAACCTGCAATAAAAGTACGTTGATTTATTGCAATAAGCCAAGTGGCCCAACAAGATTTTCTCATAAGAAATCAATGCATTGTTATTTATTTTTAAATGGGAGGAATATAGAAAAGGTTGAGTTTAGGGTACTATTGATGGTACATGGTTCGAATTTGGATGGTTGGTAACTATGGGGATACCATGAATTATGATATAGCTGACTCAGCTATCAAGGCTGTAGTAGCTGAGTAACGTACATGATTCAACTGGGTGGAAGCTAGGTGCCCATGAGGGTACCTTGAATGGTAATACAGGGTTTTTTTTTAAAGATGGGCCATAGGAATTTCCATGCAACGAAGTTCGATGTTTTTTTTTTAAATGAGTTGATTGAGATAAATGAGATTTTTCAATGAGGCATATATTTTAACGAAGCATAACGAAAAATAATAAAAAAATAAAAAGAGATAATAAAATAATACCAAGGCTCTTCATTCTGCAAAATTCATGTCAGACAGCAGCGTCAATTTAAAAACACCACCCACCATTCTCAATAATGGTCTACCTTTCAGGTTACTTTGCTGTAGTATTCGCTATGGCTCATTTAAAAAAAAAAACCTCGAACTTCATTGCATGGAAATTCCTATGGCTCATCTTGCACTAAACACCCTGTATAGCTGACATAGCTATATAGCTGACAGTAGCTAGGTTATAACTGTTTTATTGAACCGATGGTAATATTGACTTGAAAATCAAATGGTAGGATTATCTTATGTAAAATTCGCTATAAATAGCATTTTTTAAAATGCAAGTGGCGGCCTGAAATTGTTTTTATGCCGATATCTCTGGAACGGTTTGAGCTAGAAAGCTAAAATTAGGTACGTGGCTACTTTATGGGACGGGCTAGAGGTCGCAAAGGACTGTAACCTTGCCGAGAGTACCATGTTCCATTTTGGAAACTTTAAAATTTATTGACACTTTTGCTACATTTTAGTTATTTTTGCTAAAGTGCGCTGAAACCAAATATATACGACGTTTTGACTTTTTGTTTACTGTATGCCATCATCAGGGTATTCTTTTTTATTACAATTATTGCTTTATAGATGTGTCACGACCAAACAATAAGTTTTTCGTATATGACTGACAAAATAGCTTTAACGAGGACCTCTCGACTGGTACTAACTATTCGATTTTATCACTTTTAGCTTCCTGGGTACTATTGATTAAATTTCTCATTGATAGGGGTAGAGTCAAATTTGCCATTTGATACCAAAGCCATTTATGACAATAGATCAACAATATCTCAATTAAGTGCGCGCCGTCTCAAATACTACTCAAAGAATTTATTAATGTTTTGCTTAGTTTTATAACAGTCTCATAACAAGTTAAAAACTGCAAAAAAGTTGTATGAAAATTACCTGATGTTATTTAATAGTAGTATATTATATAAAATTAACGACATTAAAATGTCGAAAAAAAGTGGAAAAATTACCTTTTGGGCACCATTTTAAAGCGGAAGAAAGTTACTGAAAATTCCAATTTTGCATATTTTTTTACATATTTTTGTCTCCTCTTTCATATGAGACTATTTTTGATAAAATGTATGACAACTGATTGAACGCTTTGAATTTTTTTAAATTTGTAAATTTTTCTGTTTATCTTGGAAACGCTAAAGTTTTTCGATATGCAGGTTCATATGACCTATGAAGAGTTCATGGAGGACTACCAGACGCATGATCAAATAGAAGCTGCCATTCACGGTTTTCGAGAAAATTAAAAAAAGTGCAAAATATGTATCTTAGTTTTGGGCCACCGGTGCTCAGTTACTGTCCTAGGCAGATATTCGAAAATGGGTTCTACGTGTAGCCCTATTCTTCTACTTTCTTAGCACTTCTTATAGATTCTTATTATATTCATGTACTTTTATTCGGATAAATCTTCATCGAAACGAGATTTCAGGTGTTAAAGGCCGCAATGCACAATTTTGATCTCAAAATTTAGGTTTTTGAGCCGGTTTGAGTGTCCCATAGACATACATTACATAGAAATATCGACTTTTCCCATATAAATCAACAGTAATCAATTTTTTCGTTGGTTATAGTAGGTTTATGATAAATATGGCATAAATTTTCGTTTTAGATAGTATAGAGTGTCCCAAAAAAATTATGTAACATGAAATTTTTGGATTTTAGGATGTAAATCGATATCAATTTTTTTGTAACTTTTATTCCCTTATTATAAACAGTGTTATGTATATTATATAATATATATATATATATATATATATATATATATATATATATATATATATATATATATAACCTTATTATAAACAAATTTCTGATTTAGATACTATAGGGTGTCCCCAAAAATTGGCAAATATTACATTTTTAAGCAGAATTAAAGCTAGAAAACTGAAACTCCAATTGTAGATTCTTTTCTTAATCACAAAAGCAATATGTGATAAATGGGTACTCGTGGTACCATTTTATGTCTTTTTATACATACTATCACGTTTTTTTACCATTCTTCAATAGCTGTTAGGTTTGCGAATATGAAATAAAGTCTTCCAGACGTTTAGCCATTTCAGCTACTTTTATGTATCATCAGGCTCTTTGTTCATAATTTTATGGTAATTTGGACTACATAGGGGGAACGCTCGGATATTTCGTAAACTGTGGGGCTCCGCGCGCGTGGTTTCTAACCCAAAAAAGTTCTGCAGCAGTTTTCCCACAGCGTTCGGATATTTCCTAAACTATAGGCGGCCTTAGCTTTTAACACCTAAAATAATCAAAGTATTTCTTGATTTTTCGCTCATCATCACGGCTCACCATTTGCAACTCATTGCAGTTCAGCTATTCAGGGGTGAGGTCTAATTTTGAGTTTTTGATAAAAATTTCATACAAAATACTTAACAGAATATTATGAAAATTTGAAAGTCTTTCGAGGCACCATTAGTAAAACATAATAGTTTCAATTAGTTTCAAACCTTTTACAATAGTCAAAAAACGTAGTATTTTATTTGTCACCCAGTATCTGACAAGTTGTCACTCGTTACTTTTAGCTAATTTGCTTAACTTAAACTTAATTACGAGCAAAAAAAATAATAAAAAACTAGAAAAGTTCCACAATTTATCATGGAAGTTATAAAATAATAGTAGATTACAATACGAGATGAGAAGTCTTTCATTACCGTCCAGAGATTATGTTATTTATCGAGACACGTAGCGTCGAGATACATAAAATCTCGAGAAAGTAATGAAGCTTCCCATCGAGTATATGTATACTATTTTATGTTCAACCACATATGTAATGATGACACATCTGTCTTTTTAAAATCTTGGAAGTGTTTCATTACTAGTCTAGGACGGGAAGTAGTTACTTCCCGTCCTAGACCAGTAATGCACATGCAAACAAAGCGCAGAAACTTCAGGGAATTACAGAAACCCTGATTGTTGGTTTAGCTCTATACCATAGCAAACATCAAAATCCCGCCTCCTGAGTGAAGATTTGAGCCGAAATATTATATGAATAAATAATATTCAAGAACATTTTCTGATGTTATGCAGAAAGTGTGGTTGAACTGAAACTGAAAATCACAGAAAAATAGGATGCTAATGTGGAAGTCTATTTTTTTGCAGTAAATGGTTTCCGTTTTTCAGCTCTTGGAAAAGTAAAAATTTTGATTTTTTAAGGTTATATTCTCAAAAATTAAGAATTTTAAAAACAAATAACATGACAAAAATTGCCTCAGATGAAAGGTTTGCTGATTGAATCTTTCATGGTTCTTAAAACTGCCTGTATCAATGAAGTATTTTTTAAAGCGTTTTTCTCGCTTATATGACATCCTTAATGAAATTTTTATGTCGAACATCTAGCATTTGCTTTTTTTGAGGTAAGACTTCGGAGCCATCCTTCTATGACTTCTCGGTAGGAAATGTATAAAAGTAACACGAACTAATCTGAACTACGAACTCAGGAAAACACGAAAATAGAGTGATGGTAACCATTCCAACTCTCAAAAAAAAAACAAACAATGAAAATGAAGTATAAAGTCAACTGTTATAAATTAAACATGTTTTGAACAAGCGTTTTAAACATGCTTTAAACAAGGCCTAGGGTTTTAAATTATGTTCAAAATTCAGTTCAAAATGGGGTTTACAGCACTAAATTGGGTTTAAAACACTATAGTTTGAAATTAATATGAAAAAGCAAATTCCACCAAAAACTATGGAAGTATAACTTTCAAAATGTTTTTTTTTTTTTTTTAGTAAAATTCAAACCATTTCAGGAGATCCTTAAATATAATTATCAACAAAAAAAAAATTCCAGTTGGTTTATTTTATTTGGTTTGTGCTATTCAAACGGCACCTCGAGGGTTGCCCCGCCTCCGATGCGGCGTCGCTGCGAATCGTAACATTGCCCTCCTCCTAAGGCTGTTAGTCCCGAACAGATAGAGTTCCATGGTATCGTGCTAATCGATCCAAATGAACAACCTTCATCTTTGACCTGGGTGTCCGCTGGATCCTATACACCACGTCATTAATTTTCTTCATAATTGTATAAGGGCCTTCCCAATTTTGGCTAAGTTTGGGCGACTTCTCCACCTTTCGCCGCGGATTGTATAGCAACACCAAAACACCATCCTGGAAGCCGCGGGAGTTAGCTAGTAAGTCCTATCTTGCTTTGGCTCGATCACTGGATATCCGCAGTTTATTCCTGACTTCATGTTCATGAACATTGTCCAGCCTCTCCTTGAGCTCCTCCACAAAATTCTCAGAGTTGAGCGAGTCTTTTTCTGGTGTTCCATACATCAAATCTGCAGGAAGCCTCATTTCCCTTCCGAACATTACTCTCGCCGGAGTATAACCAGTGGCTTCATGCGTAGAGCCTCGATATGCCATCAACATGAGAGGTAGATGTTGGTCCCAATCACGCTGATGATCTGCCACCATTTTAGACAGGTAATGTTCCATGGTCCGATTAAATCTCTCCACCATCCCATCCGACTGTGGATGCAAAGGAGTTGTCCTGGTCTTGCGAATTCCGAGAAGTTCCATGACCTTCTGGAAAACAGCCGATTCAAAATTTCGGCCCTGATCAGAATGAAGTTCGAGAGGGACTCCAAATCTGCAGAACATTTCATTTACTAGCACCGTTGCCACAGTCGTTGCTTCTTGGTTAGGCAGGGCGTATGCTTCAGGCCATTTAGTGAAGTAATCCATGGCGACCAAGATGTATTTATTGCCCGACTCAGTCTGAGGAAACGGTCCCGCGACATCAATTGCTACCCTCTCGAATGGAGCACCTACAGTGTACTGCACCATTCGGCCGCGTGATCTTGTTCGAGGTCCTTTTGTGGCACAACAAACTTCGCACTTGCGGCACCAAGATTCGACGTCTTCATGATAATTCACCCAGTAGAACCGCTCTTTAATTTTGGCCAAGGTTTTATTGACCCCAAAATGACCTCCACTGGTTCCGTCGTGCATTTCCTGTAGTACGTCCGATTTTCTGCTATCAGGAACAACCAACTGACTGACTATGGACTTGCCATCCGGACTCTCCCACGCTCTCTTCAGTAATCCATTTTCTATTCTAAGAGAGTGCCGCTGGACCCAGAGCGCCTTCAGGTTTGGACTTTTACCAGCAATTTCTTGCCACTCTGGTCTCTTGTCCTCAGTCTTTGCCAAGAGTATGGGTCCAATATCAGAATCATTCAATTGTTCTTCTCGAAGCGTCTGTGTGGTCCAGCCATCGTTTCTTTCTACCGACGTTCTCCTTACAGAAGGATGTCCCTCACGTTGCTGAGTTCTCCGACAATGCTGATTATCTTCTTTACATGGCCGTCTAGACAATGCATCGACATTTCCGTGAGACCTTCCTGGTCGATGTTCAGTTTGGATCTTCTGTCCTTTAATGCGTCCGGTTCTCTGTAACACTTTTGCCACCCAAATTATTAGCTTGACTTGATTGATTGACTTGACTGATCCTGGGGGTCCTAACGGCCTCGGTCAATTTCCCCCTTACATTGACAGGAATTGGACTTTCCTGAATTCTAGGGCGGTCTTGGTTGCCGCTCGGTCTTCTAAACAACGGCGACGGACTCCTTGCCCTGTTACGGCAGTTACTCTTGACGTGACCCAGTTTACCGCAGTTAAAACATTTTATGCCCCGATTGCCTGTTGATCGATGAGGTCTTCCCAACAAGCCTTGGATATTGACTGCCAGATCCTTCAACGCTTTATGTAAAGTCGCCATGGATTCAGCCCTAGACGAATCCTCAACGTCATCGCAGGTTGCCATTCTTGCACGCAGGAGAAGAACTAGATGACACTCGTGACGCCTCGAATTCCAGGGCCCGAACTAGTGCCTCGCTGATATTCCTGGGTCTGACTAGACGTAAGTGGTATCTCATGTCACTATCGCGAACTCCCTCAATGAACCTTTCGGCGGCAAATTGTGCTTTAAAACATTCAGGGGCTGATGGGTATGCCAGGTGAATTAGTCTGTCTATGTCCGCCTCAAATTCTTGCAAGGATTCACCTGACTTTTGCTGTCTCATCCTCAGCTGGGCTTGGAACACGGTTTCTTTGTGTTCATTTCCAAATCGTAGTTGCAGAGAGTGTACTAAAACTGCATAATTACTTTGATCCGCTGCCGACAGCGATTGGAGTAACTCAGCTGCTTTTCCACGAAGTGCTACTACTAATGATGTAGCTTTCTGGGGCTCGGACCAGCCATTAGCTTTTGCAGCTGCCTCAAATTGGGTTTTATAGATTTCCCAGGCCGTAGTACCGTCATAATCGGGAGGCTTAATTGTAGCGTTGGCTGTGCTAAAACTCTCTGTAGACACGTTGTCGTCCTCAAGTTGTTCCCGGAATTTCTTTTATAGCTCGAGAAACTTCTGGTTGACAGCTTCGAGTCCTTAGTTAACGGATTGCATTATTCTTTCTTCCAACTGTTGCTCCCTAGCTGCGAGATGGTTCACTAATTCTTCTTTAAACCGTTTCTGTTCTTCCTTCTGTTCTAGATAACGTCGCTCCTGTATTTGATCACGTTTTTCCAGCTCTTCTTTCTGTTCTAGGTAACGTCGCTCCTGTACTCGAGCACGTTTTTCCTGTTCTTCCCTCTGTTGTTGCAAAAGTGGCTCCTGTACTTGATCACGTCTTTCTTGTTCTTCTTTTTGTTCTTTAGAACGTTTTTCCTGCTCCTCTTTTTGTTCCTTATAACGTTTTTCTTGCTCTTCCTTCTGTTGATGCATAAGAGACAGCAGGGCGGCAAGTTGATCCTCCATCGCTTGATGCTGGCTTCTGGTCACTGGCATAAACACGTAATGTCCGGCAATGAAGCACTCACTTACAGTTCAGCAATATTAGTCCTCAAATTCCCACTGGAATCCCACTTCTGACACCAATTGTTGCGAACTCGGGGTTCAATAATTCCAGTGTAACGATTTAACACGAAAACATTATTTATTTATTCCACAAATACACACGACTACAATTCGACTACTAAATAGCTCACTACTTAACACTTATAGCCTTCTATTATCGTTCGGAACTTTAGCTTACTTATAGCTCGCTTAAAATAAGACTACTGTTCACCGCTCGCTCTATGCGCCGTTTATATACAATCCTAAAATTACAGAAAAACCTAGAAAGTTCTTTATAAAAATTCTTGAATAATCTCGCATAAAAAAAAGGTTGTAAACAACTGCCTTCTAGATTAAACCGAGCAATAAATCACTCGTGTCAGCCATGACGCAGCGCGGATAGGTCGCGAAGCTCCACCAACCAACGCGTTGCCCCGCCTCCGATGCGGCGTCGCTGCGAATCGTAACAATATTATTACCCATTCACTTATTTTTGTCATCTAGTTACCTTTGAAACCTTCATTTTTTTTATACCCATCTCCTTTTAGCACATGTTGAGAAGATACGATAAAACTGTCAAAGTCAAATTTCCAACGCCTATTCGACGACAATAATAAGTGAATGGCTTATATGTCCCTAACTATTGGCGTTCCAAAATGTAATCAGGGTGTGGCCATAAAATGGAATCGTTTTCTATTGGTACTATGTATTTTCAGGACAGGTTTGTTAAAACAGTGTTTTGGGGTGGTAGCCTTACGGCGCTTTGAGAGTGTTCTCATCTTTCAATTCTAATTGGGAAATCAAAGAAAACGAATACTCCCAGAGCAGCCCAGAAAGACTTCATAAAAACGCAAAAAAAGAATTTCGGGTGTACTCGAAAATCTTGATGATGAATGTCCATCTCCGCAGCGTCAAATACGAAACTGGCGAAACTAATTGAACTTTTAATAAATTCACAAATAATTCTCATATGCCCATATTAAATGTTGGACTAGAACGTTCACATATTCGTTCGAAGTTACTACCTAAAGTTCATCGTTTCTTTGCAAAAAATTGTTATAATGCTTTCGGCCGTAACACTCAATGTTAAAGTTGAACAAAATTAGAGTCTCTGTAACGACAGTCTGGTCATATGATGGTATCACTTTCTATTGGTGCGGCCATGTTTTTTCACCTAATCGCCTAATAAGCCTTCTGGGGTGACAGCCCTATGTCGTGCTAAGATTATTACCATCTTTCAAATATTGAGAAAACAAAACCGCCTATCTGCAAATCAATTTGGCGTTTATTTTTTATCGTCAAAATCCTTCGTTTATAGAGTAGGATCTCGTTTATGGAGTAGGTGGTCACCAATTTGTCAATCAACCCATCTGCATACTAGTTTCGGGGTCTACCCGATCAGTCCATCTTTGGCTGCTCGACACATTGGAGACCGTGAGTTCGCTGCTTAAAACCAAAAATCTACGGAGGAGCGGTGAGATGTTGTACAGAGCAGGAGCAAAAAGTGTAAAGAATATGTGGTCACCAATTTGTCAGTTAACCCATCTACATACTAGTCTCGGGGTCTACCCCTCATCAGTACAGCTTTGACTGGTCGACACATTGGAGACCGCGAGTTCGCGGCTTAAAGCCAAAAATCTACGGAAGAGCGGTGAGATATTGTACAGAGAAGGAGCAGGCCCCTACTCTAATCCTACTCTTTACACTTCATTCTGGTTCCGGTAACCTGCGAGGTACAGAGCAATATGGGCTGCTTCTCGAACTGAGAGCCATCTGTCATACAGTATTAGATCTAATACGCTGGTGGATGTCGCCTGCTCCTGCTCTGTACAACATCTCACCGCTGTTTCGTTTATCTTCAAACTAACGCTTAAACTGAACTGGTAAAAGTCTTGATAAATAGTTCTCGTAATAATAACAATAATTTTACTTTTGATTTTAATAAATGATCCTTGTGCTCCTGTTAGTGTACTAGGAATAAACTATTTAATTTCATTTTGTTAAAACGAACTCAATTCAAATATCACACGTTCTTCCCACTTGTAGCAAATCAAAAATGTCTGCCGCGGTCATGATAAACTACCTATAGCACTGTCGTTTTTTTAAATGTTTTCAAATCACCTTAAATGCATCGTTATTGAAGCGAGGCCCATTAGCTCAGATTACTGACTGGCACAAAACAAGTAGTTTAACCCTGTCGAATGCATCAACAAACTCAATTTCCAGAAAGAGCCTTTTATCGTCGCCATTTTATTAGTCGACGAAGTAAAAATGCCGTTATCGGGGACTCCCATCTGCCTATAATCGCAAAATGTTTCTTTTTTTAGTGGGAAGCATATTTGATAACTCGCAATGCACCGTTCACGTTGATCCCATTAAGACGAGCTTTTTAAGCTGAAAGCACATGGGAAATATGCTAATGGCCGAGTGAAACATTTAATTAAATTTTATTGGCCCAATATGCTGAAGCAAACTTTGCCAACAACACGGCAGATTGCTTGAAAAACAGCTTTGTAGCTGAACTCTGTGCGCTTAGCGCTTTGTTCTGCACACAACTCTCATAATAAAGGCACTGGGGCTACGTTTCACAAGATTAGTTTTTCTTTACTTAAGTTAATACTTCCTAGATTTTGGAATTGCTTAGTACATCTTATGCGCATTTCTTTGCCCTAAATGCATCGTCAACATTTTTTTATTAAAAATCTGCATATTACCGTTCAAAAAAAAATTATACAAAGCTACCATTAGAAATCAATGAATATAAAAATTGCCTAGCTTTATAGGTATTACGTCTCATAAATTTCTCAAATATCCACAGGTTTCGCCCCCCGAAATCGCTGGGGTTAAAACGGCGAGCTTTAGAGTTTATGGGGTTTCCCCCGGATTTTCGATTTATGCAAAACACAGAAGATATTGCCCGGAAGTTAAATGTAGCTGAAAATTACAAGAGAACGGTGCCCCATGTTTAACCGTTTGCTTTAGCTTTTAAATTTAATTGTGGGAGAAGAACGAAAAGAGCGTGGAGATAAGAATGGTAAAATTTCAAAAATTGCTCTTTATTTGGTTTAACTGAGCTCTTTGCGATGAGAATCGGCAATGCGCCATAATTAACCGACATATTCAGAAGAACTTTGGAAGGAATTTGTATTCCTCCAATTGTGCCTGCAGCTTTTAGTTTCTCTAGAGATACCATTATCTTATATCTTTGGAATCTTTCATTTTTATTTTAACACGTATTGTCCTTTTCCGGCTTAGGTATTTGTAAAATTCCCTACGGCCTCGTAGAAATTCAATCAATTTATCCAGAATTAAAAAAAATATATTGTTAAAATTAATGTCAACTATATTCTATGAATTTAATAAGGAAAATATATATAATAATCAACCGATTGGAGTGAATTCAACGTTTTATTTCTTGTTCTTATTATCCTCTTTCAGATACCGTAAACAGCAGCCCCACTGGTGCAGTAGTTTTAGAGATAAACCCCTTCGATGCTCGATTTTTAGACCTTTTAGAAAACAGCTTTAAACACATATCATTAAAAAACTAACTTATGGTATAACTTTTACTCAAATTTGGCTTAATATGTTCATGGCAGATTTAAATCGTGTCATGCAGATGAAAAAAAAACATTTTTTTTTTTATTGACAAGAGAGAGAAGTATTTTTTTTTTTTGAGCTTTCCAACTTTCAACTTTTATAACTTTAGAAACAATGGATCGATTGGAGTGAATCTAACGGTTTTCTTATTTCCATGTTGTTCTCCTCCAGATATCCTAAACACCACTCCCACTGGTGCAGTAGTTTTGGAGATAGACACATTCGATACTGGATTTTTGGTGTCTTTAGAAAACAGGTGGCGATTGTAGCTCTGGAAGCATCAGAACGAAATATTTCCGTAGATGAGCGGTCAAACCACCTCCTCAGATCTTTGAGCTATGAATTCTGGCGTCTTCCTACTGATCTTTTACCCTCTACTATGATGTTTGCACATGAGTTGGAGTAGTTTTTGCTTTAAACACACATTGTAAAAAAAACTAACTTGTGGAACAACTTTCAGTGAAATTCGGTTTGCTACGTTCACAGAGGGTTAAAATCGTTTCATTCAAATGAAAAACGGTATAAAAAAAATATCAAAACTTTTTTCAAGTTGATTAATAAGTACCTATATAATAACGTTTTCCTTCTTTTTCAAATTCTTCCAAATTTGAACCTTTATAATTTAGAAATAATGGACCGATTAGATTGAATCCAACGGTTTTGTCTTTTTCTTTTTGCCCTCTTTCAAGTACTGTAAAAGACGATCCCTGGTACAGTAGTTTTGAAAATAGATCTCTTCGATGCTCGATTATTGGACCCTTTAGAAGACAGCTTTAAACACACATTGTTAAAAAGCTAATTTATTGTACAACTTTCACTTAAATTCGGTTTGATATGTTCGCAGAGGATTGAAATAGTTTCATTAAGATGAAAAAGGCATAAAATGTTTTTATATTTGTTTGCATTGTTGGCCAAAGGGTGTGGGGCAAGGCGATCTTGTCTCCCTGGAAATATTCTCTATATTTAATATAATTTTCTACTAAACTTTTTTTTTCTTTGGCCGATCGGAATGAGCGTTTTGACTGTACGTACAGGACATGAAACTGCTTTAATTACGAAAATGTTTATATTATACGGTAATTAATAATTTTAAGTTTAAGTAAAACACACTACAAATGAATTTTTCGTAATTTGGCTTCTCTTGGTCTGGTTTGGTATACTCGTATTTTGTCACACAATTAAGAAGAATTTTTGGATTGCGGCATGAGGAATGTTATTCAAAATAGTTATGAACTTGTTAACGTTTCGTCATAAATCATGGCATCTTCAGGGAGATTTTGAACGTTATAGGTTTGATGGACTTTTCCAGGAGAAAGTCGAACAACATGGCAGCAATCCTAAAGGCTGGGCGGTTATCGGACCAAGACAAACTATTTGGCCCACTGAACAAATTTGATCTAAAAATCAACAGCAAAAATATTAAATTCACCTTTTAATGATTGGCAGCAAAATTGACTCATTAAAGGCAATTTTAGTCTATTTTAGTGTGACCCTGAAAAACGTATAAATACATCATAGATTTGGTATATTTTTAATTAGTAGTTCCACAAATTTGTTTATTTTGCAGATGAAGGTTTTTAACGCGATTTTTAAGTATCTTTTACTATTATGGATGGTTTTTTACTATTATGGATGGTTTATATGTATTTTTTTTTTGTGCTGCCCATTGCTGATTGTTGACGACAGCAAGAGGCTCATTTTTATAATGGCTATACATTCATCACGAATGAGGGTATTGGTAACCTATAGGTTCCCTCAGGTTAATTAAGTTATTGATTCAGGTTAGGTCAGGTCAAGTCAGATCAGTTCAGTTATTTCTTAATTTACGTTACATTTGGCAATGTTGCATATCGGCCTGTCGGAGAAGAATATGCATATTGCAGTTTGCAATAAAAGAAATTTGAATTTGCTTCAGTCTTTCCTTGTTATATTCGGTTGTTTCCTTCTTTTTTTAGAGATTTCTAACTTTGAAGCTGTATAGCTTTAGATATAATGGACCGATTGTTTAAATCGATGCTGGATTTTTGGACCCTTTAAAAAACAGTTTTAAACACACTTGTTTAAAAAACTTGCTTATACTAAGTTTTTAATGGTAACTTTACTTCCACTCAAATTCGGTTTGCTACGATCACAAAAGATTGAAATAGTTTCATTTTGATGAAAGAACGGCATAAAACAAAATTTAAAATTTTCTTCAGGTTGATCAAAGGGGGCCTTCTTTTTTAAAGATGTCCCATCAGAATGAGGGTTTTTCTTTTTCTTGCTGTGCTCCTTCAGACAGCATAGCAACCGTTCCATTAGTGCAGTAGTTTGGGAGATAGACCCCTTCGATGCTCGATTTTTAGACCTTTTAGGAAACTGATTTAAGCAAGCACTTTCTGTGAAATTCGGTTTGCTACCTTCACAGAGGATTGAAGTCATCACGTTCAGATAAAAAAACGGCTTAAAAAAAATGGTGGGGATGTCTTCTTTTTTAAGGATTTCTCAGTTTGAGCTTCTATAACTTTAGAAGTAAAGGACCGATTGAAGTAAATCCAACGGTTCATTCTCTTGTAGTACTTTTTCAGATTCCGTAAACAACAGTTTCATTGGTGCAGCAGTTTTGGACCCCCCTTCGATACTCGGTTTTTGAACCCTTAGGAAAATAAGTTTAAAAACATACATCGTTAAAAAGCAACTTATGGTAAAACTTTCACTCAAATTCGGTTTGCTACGTTCAAAGGGAATTGATCGTGATGAGAAATCGTCCAAAGCCCTTGGGTCAATTTGAAAAAAAAAGATTTTTTTTTATGTTTTTGAATTATTTTTATATTTCTTCTTCTTTTAGATATTTCCACCTTGGAACCTCTATTACTTTAGAAATAATGGACTGATTCAGGACTCTTCTCCTGAAGCAAATAACGATCGCAAAACTCCGATAATAGCTAAAAAAATATCTTTTATTGTTAAAAATATATTAAAAAAACATTTAAATTGTCTTCAAGTATAGGTCATTAAAATGAATCCACATAAAAGCTAGAAAACTCTAGGGATTCTAAGTTTTTGCTGTCACTAAAACGAGCTCTACGGGACTCTAATACAATTTTAAAGCCTCAAATAGAACAATTCGCTATCAATAACTGGCAAACCCATATCGGTCGTTCACTATAAGTTGGAATCCCATCAGGCGGAAAGTCAACTCCGGCGAATATCCCTCAGTCTTAGGAACATCAAATCCTTTTGTCCGTCTTTGATTGTTTTCGTCCCCGAGACCGGCTTTATCTGTTTCTGCGTTTGAACAATGCCAATAACAGACCCGGATAATTGCTAAAATGGAATCGACATTTTTTCGGTGTCTCTTCTCTCTCTTTTACGTCCATCCTTTCTATAGGGGTGGAAGTTAATCTAGACCGTGCGGGTTATAATATGTGCAATATAGGCCATGTTATAACGAAAGTAAATTCTAAAGACCATTTCCAGCCTTTCTTTTTCACTTATTACTGCACTTTCTAATTAACACTACAATATAGTACTAGACTTCAAAATATCCACTAGACTTTACCCACCAAAACCTAAACTGTGAACGGAAGTCGTAATAGAATTATTTGTAAAGATTTTTTTAAATTTTTTTTATGAATAAAATATGAATTACAAGAAATATCTAAAATTTACAATTGTGTTGAAACTGGCATTAATTTGACACAGTTGATTTGATTTACAATAAGACATTTCATAATTGACTTAAGACGTGTCAGAGGTGACTGAAAGTGTGACTGACTTTGACAGAAATGATAATGTGAATTAAGAATCAAAATAAACGTGTTAAGATATGATACATGTTTTAAACATTGTTAAATTAAATCCAATACGTAATCGTATATTATATACCAAGGCAGTAATAGCTATAATGTAAGTGTTAAAAGTGCAACTGTAAACTTGCAATTCGTATGAGATTCTTAAAAACATTTTTAACACGAATACCATACAATACTTTTTCTAGAACCGAGCGAAAAGTACAAATTTGCGCTTCCAAAAAAAAGTGCAAAGTTGCGCTTTTTCTAGGACCTCGCTTAGTTACCATGGAAACCAAAATAAACATTTAGTAAAACAATTTTGTGGCCAATGCCTGACTTTAAGATCGTTCTTGACTAAAAAATTTGAGGTTATCAATAATTATTAGTTTTTAGTAATCATTTATATAACAATATAAATGATCATGTTGTCATGATCATCGATTGAAGAATCGTCGTGATTTTTTTTTAATTTAACCCACAATCCAAGTTATTCTCTAATGCTACCAACAAACATCTTTATCAAAAGTACATAATTTTAGCCAAAGGTAAGTTACTTTTAAAACTAGTGTTAAAAACAAGCTACTTTAAGGCACCAGTTTTAAAAGTAAATTACGTTTAATACTAGTGTTTGACACGGTTGTTAAATGTAATTAATAGGTACCTCTTAAATTTTCATAGAATCATTTTTGATGCGTTTGTAGAAAATAGCTATTTTCTGACGATGAGTTTTCAATTGATGTTCATGACACAGTTGAATACATCCTGCAATCTACAGTACCAGAATGTGGTGCTGGAAGGTGAGTCGAAAGTTATTCTTTATATAAATGGAAATTAAGTGAAGGCAATTGACAGTATAAAAGGTACAATTGGAAGAGAAAATGTACAGATAGAATTTTAGATTAAGGATGTATTGAAACTAATTTTGGCAAACTCCAAAATCAAGTTAGACAGACCTCATTTCTATGACAGCATTGAGGCCAAGTTGCGTGCTAATGAGATAGCCGGAGTTACTTGTAAAGTTTTGCGATATCATCCCATAGAGTCCCATAGAGTCTTGTTTACTACATGTTTTGCTCTTAGAGTGGCAAAAATCCATCCACTAGAGCGTTTGGATCAAGTTCAGCAAATGGAGAGGAGGGTACCACGGCGATTTCACCTTAAACAATTGATGGTTCTTCGGCAATATGACGTCGAAAGTGAACAAAGTATGGTTTTGGTAACTGAAGTTCATCATTTACGTCAAAGTTCATCTAATTTAAAGCTACAAGAAAATTATTGAGAAACCAACCGGTAAGTATAAATTGGAAAACTCGAATTGGAGCTTTACACGATGCTAACAGTTATATGTAAAAAGTTCTATTGCTTTTTGAAGTCTTTATCACCTAACTATATATATTCGGCAAAACTTCAGTACATTAAAATTCATGAATGAAATAAATGAGAAATTGGGGCTTTGCAATGGGTAATATTAACCAATCTGGTCCTATAGAACTCTTATTACTCATTGGTTAACCAAATTGGGTCGCTCATTTGGTTACAGACCAACACGGAACCACCGCATTTTATTGGCAAATTGATGACGTAAGAAAGTCACCTCGGTCAACTTTGGTCCTTTAAAGTTGAGACCAGCCGTTGTAGGCGGTCCAAAAATTTGTTTACCTCCGTCACATGTGACGTATATAGACAATTTCTCAACAGATAGCAAATTTGAAAAAGCTTCTCAATGCATTCTGAAATGACTACAGAAGTCATAACTTAATATTCGGGAATATACTCTTCTTATAATCCAGTTATTCTAAGAAACGTTTGTGTCCTAAAAGCACCAAGATTGATTAAAAGAAGCTTGCCTGCATCTATAGAAATCTAAGACATTAAAGCACTGTAAAATAAAACTCCTGGCTTCTTAAATAGCTTTTGAAACAGATGCCACGTTGTGGAGTTGATTAGCGTCCTTAGTCTGATTAGCTGTCGCTGTCTTGAAGTTCATACGACGCGTATAGCGAGAGCGTATAGCGTTTTCGGGTAATTGCTCTGGAGTGCTCTGAGAGTATTCCCATCCTTTGTTTTCTCAATAGAAGTTTAAGGATGACAATACTTTCAGAGTGGTCTCCTGAAAACGCTGCTCATACAACGTGGCGTCTGGCTAATGGTAGAGCGGGGTGAGAACAGTGAATATAAACTTCTACTACGCCTCAAGATTGAGTGTGTACTAATGAGCACCATTGTCATTGTCTTCCGTAGTTGTGGGGCAAGAAATGTATCTCCATACTTTTGACGAAATAACTTCGGTGCATTTTGCAGAATAGCCTTGAAAAATACGTCAATAAACGCCGTAACGTCGGCAATTTCTGCGTAAAATAGATGTTTTTATTCACTGTTCTCACCCCGCTATATCATTCGCCAGACGCCACATTGTATGAGCAGCGTTTTCAGGAAACCGCTCTGAAAGTAGTGTCATCCTTAAATTTCTATTGAGAATACAAAGTCAGGAGTTTTATTATATTTAGTATATTTTTTTTTTTTTTTTGAAGAAGAAGATGCCATAGCTGTTAAGGAGACATGCCATCGAACCGCAAATTCGAATAATAATCTAACAAGAAGAAACAAAATCAATGAGTTCAAATGGCGAATGTTACTGGTCTTGTCTACGTCATCAAATGTGGACCAAACGGTTACAAACGTGAGACCAATATTAAAAGAACTGGGATCAAATAAAATTCACCCATTTAATTACTCTTGCTGGTTAATACACGGGTTAATAGCTCTAAAAACTTGCTTGTATGGAAAAATGGCCCAATAAGATTTTGCGGTCTAAATTAGTAGCCAGAACTGCCTTACTATTTAAGTAAGGCCTGTTTCACTTCTTCGGAATGCTTGTAATAATAGATATATTTCAAACAAAAAGCTTCGATGTTATTACAACTGTGTCTAAAGAGTTTACATGTACCCATGTAGTGTCGTGCATTCTAATTTTGTGTGGAAAACTAGCTATCCATAGTCGCCCATGAAACCATCTACTAATAGATTGAAGTTGAATAAAAAATACCTAAACCTAAAGACACTGCAACTAGGGTCCTGGAGGCTTGGCTAGCAATAGCAATACAGCGCGTTTGGGGTTTTGATTCAATTGGATATATTTATTTGGTTTGGAGTTGGAAATTAGACTTCAACTCTAAACCTGAATGGGCTGAGAACAAAAATTATTGTACATAGATAATTAAATCATGATTTAATTAACGACCAATCACGTGAGAAGGGCGATTAGGATTATGGAAACTACGGAGACAACTTGCCGTAATTGTAATTGCAGACAATCCCTAAAATTTGTTCGGCCTTTGGCCAGAATGTCATCGTAAAAACATGACGAAAGACACCAAATGACTTCAAAGAGCATATTAAATCTCTTTTAAGAAGACCAGTTCAAGATTTGAGGGTCGAACATACATCGAAACACAAATATCTAGTAAAAAGCCTTGTTGCCAATTTTTACTTAGCGCAACTGCGCCCCCTGGCGGATCACATGCAATGCCTTGCGGTTTCTCTTTCTTATATATTTATTTTTTGTAATTATATATTCATTTTTCGGAGTCGACGTATTTATATTTTTCAAATTATAAATATTACTTAGGAACAGTTAAATATTAAGAAAACCAAAATATAGATTATGACATAAAAATATATAAGAGCGGTGAGATGTTGTACGGAGCAGAAGCAGGCGACATCCACCAGCGCACATAGGTCAATATTTACGATTTATGCGGCCAAAATTGAATTTTATAAACTAACGGTAAACCAAAGACACTTCTACATAGACATACCGCCTAATAGTAAACCCTGTTGCACTAATTTGGACGCATACTCCCTATCGCCAGAGAAAGTGAGCCTCCAAATCTAAAAACCATCGTTCATGGTAACTGTACTACCCCAATGTTGCCGATGTACGTATTTTCGCAGATGGTCGGTCGGAAGTCGTCGTTGAGTCGAGCGTCGGCGTTGCTATCAATGGGCTAGACAATATGTAGGTAAACTTGAAAGTTACGAAAATTTAAATCTTTCGTAACTGGAGATGAAAAGTTCGTTTCATCACCAGTTGCAGGTTTCGGTTGTGGCACACCGTTGCTACAGTTTTACAGTATTACGTAAATACAAAGTGGTTTAAAAGTAAATATTGAAGTTTAATAATAATATCTCTCTCTAAGTAGGTATTTGTAGTCAAAATTAGAAAAAAATCTTTTTTCTAATTTTGACATATAAAGTGGCACTTTTCAATACTGATGACAGTGACGTAACGTCCTACTTTTCGTAACTAGTTACGAAAAGTAAAATCTTTCGTAACTAGTGATGAAAAGTTGGTGTCACCACCAGTTGCAGGTTTCGACTGTGGCACACCGTTGCTATAGTTTTACGGTATTAAGTAGATACAAAGTGGTTTAAAAGTAAATATTGAAGTTTAATAATAATAATTCTCTCTCTAAGTAGGTATTTGTAGTCAAAATTAGAAAAAATCTTGTATGAAACACGTGACGAAAAACCTTTTTTGTGTATCTCATTCAAACATTCATTCGTTACACAAAATCGGACTTTTCGTAACTGGTTACATAAATAGCATAGTATGAAACACGTGACGAAATAGCTATTTATGTAACCAGTTACGAAAAGTCCGATTTTGTGTAACGAATGAATGAATTTGAATGAGATACACCAAAAAAGGCTTTTCGTCACGTGTTTCATACAAGATTTTTTCTAATTTTGACTACAAATACCTACTTAGAGAGAGAGAGTTATTATTATTAAACTTCAATATTTACTTTTAAACCAATTTGTATCTACTTAATACAGTAAAACAGTAGCAACGGTGTGCCACAACCGAAACCTGCAACTGGTGGTCAAACGAACTTTTCATCACTAGTTACGAAAGATTTTACTTTTCGTAACTAGTTACGAAAAGTAGGACGTTACGTCACTGTCATCAGTATTGAAAAGTGCCATTTTATATGTCAAAATTAAAAAAACCTTTTTTGTGTATCTCATTCAAATTGCGGGAACTCGCTGCGCTCGTCCCGCAAACATTCATCCGTTACACAAAATCGGACTTTTCGTAACTCGTTACATAAATAGCTATTATAAATCTAAAGCAGCTTACAAGTTTTTGAGGTTTAGACAGAAAATTGTTTTGCCTGGTTTAACAACAATTAGAAATTGGATCGGTGATTTTAAATTTAAGCCTGGGTTCATCTTAAAAATTCTCAATAATTTAAAGTTGAAGGTTGGAGCAATGAATAACGCTACCAAAGAGTGTATTGTGGTTTTTGATGAAATGAAAATTAAGAAAAATTTAGACTACTCAAAACTGTTGGATGTGATTGAAGGCTACGAAGATATGGGAAGCCTCGGTCGTACTGTGCAGTTAGGAAGTCAGGTGATGGTTTTCATGCTAAGAGGACTTTACACATCCTGAAAAATGCCATTTGCGTATTTTGTTACCTCGGGACCCATGAAGCATGAAATTTTAAAAAATCCTTTTAACTGCAATTGATGAAGCGATTTTAATGAGTTTTCAAGTACGTGCAATTACTTGTGAAGAAGGAATAAATAATCAGGCTGCTCTAAAAAATCTTGGTGTTTCCGAAAGCAAACTATATATATCATTGAACGAAAAGTCAGTTTTTTCAATATTTGACGTTCCACATCTATATAAGAACTGGAGAAACAATTGGCTAAAACACGATTTTATATTCGGCGGAAGAAGAGTTTCGTTAAATGGCATTCACAAAATTTATAAAATTGACAGCAGAAGCAAAACTGGACGAAGCTTAATGAAAATTACTCCCCATCATTTAGACCCTGGGCCGTTCCAGAAAATGAAATGTTCACTTGCACTGCAAATCTTTAGCAGGTCAGTTGCCGCTTCCGTACGTATAGAACTTGTTCGCGCGTAGAACTTGCGTTGGTACAAGAGAGTTAAAGAGTGAAACAACCAATAATACAGCAAATTTTATTGAACTAATGAACGATTTATTTGATTGCCTTAATAGCAAAACATTATATACAAAGAATCCGTATAACTGCGAGATGAACGATCATTAATTGAAAATATTATTCGAACAGCCAAAAGGAAGCTAAAATTTACATACAAAATAACTCCTAAAGGACATGACAGACCTCCGTGCTCTTTAGGATTGGATCGTACATTGCTGGCAATAATTTCACTATATCACCAAAAAAATCAAAGTTTCAAATATTATTTAACGAATCGACTAAATCAAGACATCATTGAAAACACATTTGCTACTTATAGACAGAGAGGCGGTTATAATCCCAATCCAACAGTGAGAACTTTCTTAACAACTTTTAGGCTCTCCGCAATAATAAATTTAATAACAACGACAGAACAATCAAACTGTGAATTAGATGAAGATAGAAATTTATATCCGCTGCTTCAAGAAACGCAATCCCCTCCGACTAACCTAACTAATAATATTTCTTTATCAGAAAGTGAAGATGAAAAGCCGTTTACAAGTTTTTCGATTATTTTGCTAGATATGTTGCAAAAACGTGTTTGGACAAATACAAATGTGTTAACTGTAAGTCAATGCTTGTTAGGGTCGGAACTATTAATGAACAACAAGACCTTCTTATAGTACAAAAGACCTACAAAATAGGAACCTTGCCGCGAGGAGGACTAATACGACCAACTACTGAATTAGTTAATGTAGTAGAAAATTCATTAAAAATAATTAATGAGTTACTTAATAAAACACCACATGTTAATAACATAGAAAAACATATTGCATATAACATTTTTAAAAAGACCTATAATGCAAGTAAATTATTAAAAAGCGAATCATGTAAAGACCATATACAATTTTTAGTTAAGAAAATGATTATCGCTAAGATATCTAAAGAGTGTAAATGGCGTTCCGACATCGACAAAACCCAAAGCTCTAGTCGTAAATTGAAAATATTAAAAAGTTTGTAAATTGCGTTATTGACAAGTTATAGGAACCTGATGCATAAGATTTAGTTTTATACTAACGATTGTATATATGTTAAGCGTTTATATTTTGTTATTTTTATTAATTTTTTGTCAAATTTAATGTAATTACAGTGTACTTATATTACCGGCAATGAAATGTATGTTACATTTAATTTTTTACATTTAATGTAATGTAAATTTGTTACATTTAATTATTTAATTAAAAATAATATACAAGATGGTTTATTAGCAATCGAAAATCACTACATATTGTAGCGAATGAGCGGCACTGTAATTTAAAAATAATCTTGATCATACTCACTGCTGGTGCTACGCAGAATCGGAGCAGAACTATTTTCTTTTTTTTTTCAGTAAAACACCCAGTATAATAGTGCATATTTTAGTTCCTCCTAAAATTCACAGTATGAATCAATTTTTAGTTAATTTTAGAAACTTTTTTTAGTATAAAATATTTACATGATTTATTTTATGGATATTTTGGTTACGCTTTGGATTTATCCAGCAGTTCGGTTTAGGGGGTTTAAAAAAAAGTAAATTAGGCACGCTCAAGATATTACTAAGTATTTTCTGATGAGGTTCGTACTACTGTCAGTTTTTTTTTTCTTTACATTACTAAATGACTATAGTCGTCCCGATATTGAAATCATTATTGTTTCTAAGAAGAATACGTAACTTACTTGCTTATTTTTAGAGTAAAGTAATTCAATTATGTATCTAATCGTACCAAAAAAACCATAACAATTAATAAACTCATTTAATAATTAATAATTTTTTTCTACAAACGTCAAATAATGACGCATTTTACGCTTTCATTAGACAAACGAAAATCTAATCTTTTTTGAGGATCAGAATGTGAGTTTACTTTTCCGCGCGTTGCCCAGGACAGCAAGCGAAAAAGATTTTATCGCTTGCTGCCAATAGCAACTACCACCACTCGAGGAATTATTAAAAACGTCATTGTCACTTTGATTTAAATTTTCAGATTGTGTCTTCAGTTATGCTCAGTTGTGATTCACATTATTTCAAATTGATCGTTTGCAGAAAAAACGTTGTATGCATTACGAGCAAAAGGTAACTTTTTTGCTCTCGAGTGAAACTTCACTCTCCGAGCAAAAAAGTTGTACTTTTCGCTCTTAATACATAAATAACTATTATGCATGTGCCCTACATTATTTGATTTCGCCTACTTCCAAAAAGCGGACTGAGCGTTAAACTCTTAGAGTAAAATGCACACCGGGTTGGGAGGCCTGAGCAATTTTAAAAATTGCAGTTGAATCTTCGATGCGGCAACAATGTACGCCTTTCAGTTTCCGACTTTGCTACGAAAGTGTGCGACTGACCAGCCGAGCATCCAATTTATCACATATTGACTTAGTTAATTTAGTAGCGGCATCTTACTATGTAAAATCAAACTAAAAATATGCCTACGCGATGCTCCACTTGAATGGGGAGTCTATGTAGAAGTGTCTTTGGGTAAACACATCAAACAACGTATCGAGGGATAGAAGAATCTTCCGAGAATTCTTATCAACCCCCTCCACCTTCCAAAGGTAAACCACGAGCGCATGCACTAAGTTGGAACTTGTCCGTGAATCGCTGCATTCGTTCCCATTATCACAGAGTTTGCAGAAAACAAAATTTTTAAAATTAATATTGCATTTCTTGAGTCAGTTATTGTTAGTGAAGTAGTGAAAGTGATGGATTTTGATAAATTAGCTATGTATCTTAATTACTACTTTATTTTGCTTAGTTTCAAACAAGAATTTGTATTGTTACGATTCGCAGCAACGCCGCATGGGAGGCGGGGCAACGCATGGGAGCGTGTTGGTTGGTGGAGCTTCGCGACCTATCCGCGCTGCGTCATGGCTGACACGAGTGATTTATTGCTCGTCTGGCTTAATCTAGAAGGCAGTTGTTTACAACCGTTTTTTTTTATGAGAGATTATTCAAGAATTCTTATAAAGAACTTTCTAGGTTTTTCTGTAATTTTCGGATTGTATATAAAAGGCGCATAGAGCGGCGGTTAAGGAATAGTCGTATTTTAATCGAGCTATAAGTAAGCTAAAGTTACGAAGCGATAATAGTGGCTATAAAGTGTTAAGTAGTGAGTTATTTAGTAGTCGTGTGTATTTGTGGAGTTAATAAATAGTGTTTTCGTATTAAATCGTTACACTGGAATTATTGAACCCCGAGTTCGCAACAATTGGTGTCAGAAGTGGGATTCCAGTGGGAATTTGAGAACTAATATTGCTGAACTGTAAGTGAGTGCTTCATTACCGGACAATACGTGTTTATGCCAGTGACCAGAAGCCAGCATCAAGCGATGGAGGATCAACTTGCCGCCCTGCTATCCCTTATGCAACAACAGAAGGAAGAGCAAGAAAGACGTTATGTAGAACAAAAAGAAGAGCAGGAAAAACGTTATAAGGAACAAAAAGAAGAACAGGAAAGACGTGATCAAGTGCAGGAACGACTTTTGCAACAACAGAGGGAAGAACAGGAAAAACGTGATCAAATACAGGAGCGACGTTATCTAGAACAGGAGAAACGTTATAATGAACAAAAAAAGGAACAAGAAAGACGTGATCAAGTACAGGAGCAACGTCATCAACAATTCAAAGAAGAATTAATGAACCATTTCGCAGCTAGGGAGCAACAATTGGAAGAAAGAATAATGCAATGCGTTAACGAATCCGTTAACGGCGTGAACGAATCCATTAACGGCGTTAACGAAGGACTCGAAGCTGTCAACCAGAGGGTTCTCGGGCTAGAAAAGAAATTCCGGGAACAACTTGAGGACGACAACGTGGCTACAGAGAGTTTTAGCACATCCAACGCTAAAATTAAGCCTCCCGATTATGACGGTACTACGGCCTGGGAAATTTATAAAACACAATTTGAGGCAGCTGCAAAAGCTAATGGCTGGTCCGAGCCCCAGAAAGCTACATCATTAGTGGTAGCACTTCGTGGAAAAGCGGCTGAACTACTCCAATCTCTGTCGGCAGCTGATCAAAGTAATTATGCAGGTTTAGTACACTCTCTGCAACTACGATTTGGAAACGAGCACAAAGAAACCGTGTTCCAAGCCCAGCTGAGGATGAGACAGCAGAAGTCAGGTGAATCCTTACAAGAATTTGAGGCGGACATAGACAGACTAATTCACCTGGCATACCCATCAGCCCCTGAATGTTTTCAAAAGCAATTTGCCGCCGAAAGGTTCATTGAGGGAGTTCGAGATAGTGACCTGAGGTACCACTTACGTCTAGTCAGACCCAGGAATATCAGCGAGGCACTAGTTCGGGCCCTAGAATTCGAGGCGTCACGAGTGTCATCTGATTCTTCTCCAAGTGTAAGAATGGCAACTTGCGATGACGAGGGGGATACGTCTAGGGGTGAATCTATGGCAACTTTACATAAAGCGTTGAAGGATCTGGCAGTCAATATCCAAGCCTTGTTGCAAAGACCTCCTCGATCAACAGGCAAACGGGGCATAAAATGTTTTAACTGTGGTAAACTCGGTCACGTCAAGAGTAACTGCCGTAATAGGGCAAGAAGTCCGTCGCCGTTGTTTAGAAGATCGAGCGGCAATCAAGATCGCCCTAGAATTCAGGAAAAACCAATTCCTGTCAATGTAAGGGGGCAATTGACCGAGCCCGTTAAGACCTCCAGGATCAGTCAAGTCAATCAATCAAGTCAAGCCAATAATTTGGGTGGCAAAAGTGTTACAGAGGCCGGACGCATTAAGGAACAGAAGATCCAAATTGAACATCGACCAGGAAGGTCTCACGAAAATGCCGATGCATTGTCCAGACGGCCATGTAAAGAAGATAGTCAGCATCGTCGCAGAACTGAGCAGCGTGAGGGACTTCCTTCTGTAAGAAGAACGTCGGTGGAAATAAACGATGGCTGGACTGCACACACGTTTAGAGAAGAACAAATGAACGATCCAGATATTGGACCCATCCTCTCTGCAAAGACTGACGACAAGAGACCAGAATGGCAAGAAATCGCTGGTAAAAGTCCAAACTTGAAGGCGCTATGGGCCCAGTGGCACTCTCTTAAAATAGAAAATGGACTACTGAAGAGAGCGTGGGAGAGTCCGGACGGCAAGTCCGTAGTCAGTCAGTTGGTTGTTCCTGATAGCAGAAAATCCGATGTACTACAGGAAATGCACAACGGAACAAGCGGAGGCCATTTTGGGGTCAATAAAACATTGGCCAAAATTAAAGAGCGGTATTATTGGGTGAACTATCATGAAGACGTCGAATCTTGGTGCCGCAAGTGCGAAGTTTGTTGTGCCACAAAAGGACCTCGAACAAGATCACGGGGCCGAATGGTGCAGTACACTGTAGGTGCTCCATTCGAGAGGGTAGCAATTGATGTCGCGGGACCATTTCCTCAGACTGAGTCGGGCAACAAATACATCTTGGTCGCCATGGATTACTTCACTAAATGGCCTGAAGCATACCCCCCTACCTAATCAAGAAGCAACGACTGTGGCAACGGTGCTAGTAAATGAAATGTTCTGCAGATTTGGGGTCCCTCTCGAACTCCATTCTGATCAGGGCCGAAATTTTGAATCGGCTGTTTTCCAGAAGGTCATGGAACTTCTCGGAATTCGGAAGACCAGGACAACTCCTTTGCATCCACAGTCGGATGGGATGGTAGAGAGGTTTAATCGGACCATGGAACATTACCTGTCTAAAATGGTGGCAGATCATCAGCGTGATTGGGACCAACATCTACCTCTCATGTTGATGGCATACCGAGGCTCTACGCATGAAGCCACTGGTTATACTCCGGCGAAAGTGATGTTCGGAAGGGAAATGAGGCTTCCTGCAGATTTGATGTATGGAACACCAGAAAAAGACTCACTCAACTCTGAGAATTTTGTGGAGGAGCTTAAGGAGAGGCTGGACAATGTTCATGAACAAGTCAGGAATAAGCTGCGGATATCCAGTGATCGAGCCAAAGCAAGATATGACTTACTAGCTAACTCCCGCGGCTTTCAGGATGGTGATTTGGTGTGGTTATACAATCCGAGGCGAAAGGTGGGGAAGTCGCCCAAACTTAGCCAAAATTGGGAAGGACCTTATACAATTATAAAGAAGATTAATGATGTGGTGTATAGGATCCAGCGGACCCCTAGGTCAAAGATGAAGGTCGTTCATTTGGATCGATTAGCACGATACCATGGAACTCTATCTGTTCGGGACGAACAGCCTTAGGAGGAGGGCAATGTTACGATTCGCAGCAACGCCGCATGGGAGGCGGGGCAACGCATGGGAGCGTGTTGGTTGGTGGAGCTTCGCGACCTATCCGCGCTGCGTCATGGCTGACACGAGTGATTTATTGCTCGTCTGGCTTAATCTAGAAGGCAGTTGTTTACAACCGTTTTTTTTTATGAGAGATTATTCAAGAATTCTTATAAAGAACTTTCTAGGTTTTTCTGTAATTTTCGGATTGTATATAAAAGGCGCATAGAGCGGCGGTTAAGGAATAGTCGTATTTTAATCGAGCTATAAGTAAGCTAAAGTTACGAAGCGATAATAGAAGGCTATAAAGTGTTAAGTAGTGAGTTATTTAGTAGTCGTGTGTATTTGTGGAGTTAATAAATAGTGTTTTCGTATTAAATCGTTACACTGGAATTATTGAACCCCGAGTTCGCAACAGTATAATTTAGTAACGTCAAGTATAGGTTGTTTTCTTAGTCACATTTTGATGTGATTTTATATTTTGGAGGTAAAGTTGTTATACTTCTGCGTTAGATAGGATCATCTGTCTCTTTTTATTGTGAAGTATGATCTACGTATTAATAAAGTTTACAGAAATTGGATGCAGAAGACTGCAGCTGACAAATATAGGGTAATTTAGAACAATCTAGATTTTTTTTCAAATTTGTTTTTATTTGTTAAATAATCATTGCTTTTCATTGTTGTAAAAACTATGAGCACATCAGGGGTGAAAATTGTTACCCTGATGGTACATTATGGAATAATGAAAAATCAAAATTTACCGAATTTTTAAGAAAAAATACATTATTTAGAAAATAACTTATTGTTGAACAATGGCACTAGTGATGATGCCATAAAATCTTTAAAACAAAGATTATTTATATTTAAATCTACGACATTAAAGGAAAAATGGAGAACATGTCATAGAAAAGAAGAGGCACTCTTGAAAAACGACGGAACTTTTGAACTTCCTATAAAGATAAATCGACCGAAGCCGATCTTGCAGTCTTTTGCTGAATCTAGTGAATGAAGCAACCGTAGAAATCTGTCAAAGCCATTATTCGTTCAAAATTAAATTTCTGCTGAACAAGGAAGAAAATCTATGTTACTTGGCAGAACTAGTAGTACTGTTTTTACAAATGTTAATGCCCATGCCTAAGCCATTCTTTAATTTCTTTATAAGATAAGTTATTAGGCCCAAGTCCCTGCATATTAGATCCCATGTCATTATACATATCTTTTAAGGTTACCGTTCACTTTGCCGAATTTTATTTCGCCGTACGTACTTACGTAATTTCGGCAACATGTTTTCGTCCAGATTACTTAAAAAAAATATTTTAATAAAAATTATTTTTTTATATGACATGTAATACCGCATACAAACGATATTAGTGACTAAATATTTTTGGCCGCATAAATCGTAAATATTGACCTATGTGCAGCGTATTAGATCTAATACTGCATGGCAGATGCCTCTCAGTTAGAGAAGCAGGCCATACTGCTCTATACCTCGCAGGTCATCGGAGCCAGAATGAAGTGTAAAGTGTCGGTGGTCACCAATTTGTCGATCAAGTCATCTGCATACTAGTTTCGCGGTCTACCCCTCATCAGTACAGCTTCGGCAGGTCGACAAATAGGAGACCGTGAGTTCGAGGGAAGCCAAAAATCTACGAAAGAGCGGTGAGATGTACAGAGCAGGAGCAGGCGGTATCCACCAGCGTATTAGATCTAATACTGCAAGGTAGACGGCTCTCAGTTCGAAAAGGAGTCCATATTGCTCTGTACCTCGCAGGTTATCGGAACCAGACACAGCAGATGGGTTGATTGAAAAATTGTTGACCACCTACTCCTTACACGTCGCTCTGGTTCCGATAACCTGCGAGGTACAGAGCAATATAGGCTGCTTCTCGAACTGAGAGCTATCTGCCATGCAGTATTAGATCTAATACGCTGGTGGGTGTCGCCTACACCTGTTCTGTACAACATCTCACCGCTCTTCCGTAGATTTTTGGCTTTAAGCAGCGAACTCACGGTCTTCAATTTGTCGACCAGCCAAAGCTGTACTGATGAGAGGTAAACCCTGAAACTAGTATGCAGATGGGTTGATCGACAAATTGATGATCACCTACTCTATAAAAATACAAATGAATGAACATTAATTTCATAGATAAAAACATATTAATGTTTGCTCATAGATTTGTAGTTGATCTGATCAGAGGCATGTAAAGCCTTGCCGCCCGTCGCCGGCAAATAAAGCGACATAAGTCAATTTCAAATTAATCGAGCGGCGAGAAAACACTTTGCCAGCTGCCGGGAACAGGAAACTAAATGTTTTACCTTCGTCTGTTGCGTCAAATAGACGGTGGTAAAAAAGTTAATTACTAAAGCTTAGAAATTTCTTTTGCACCTGCAACTTGTACGACTTTACCTACACATATTCAGGAAGTACAGGATGAAGCCTGCGAAATGAACAAAATATTATCACACTGTACTTAAACCCCATACCCCCCATGAATGTTTTAACATACTAAAAAAATCGATTTCTTCAAACTAATTCTCAACAAAAAATAAAGCACCCACTTCTCACAGACAACAAATTGACGCAACGCGTCGTTCTGTCCGAGCTATTTATCAGAAAAACCAATTTCCATGTCGAATTTTTTAAACTGGCCCCGGGACTACGACACTTTTCCTGTCCCTTATCGAAAGAAGTAAGGAAATAGAGGACCTCGCCAAAAAAAAATGAAAAGTAGAGTTGATTGATTGGTCTCGAGTCAAGAGTCAAATCGTGATAGATGAAACTGGCGTTGACCGCCGCGCCTGATTGGTCTGAGGGTGTGACAACGGTTTTCTGTTAAATTTCTATAGAGACATACATAAAAAATACATAGAAAAAAAAGGTTCATTGAGAAGGTGGTTTGTGCTCTCATGGCACGCATTTTCCCTAGAGACGCCAAAATGCCGGCCGTCTTGTACATTGACAAACTGTTTTATGGCAACCTGTAAATAAAGCCAACTTCATACAGTATTTAGAGCACAGAAAGGATGATGCTTATCGGAATTAAATATTAAAGAAGTAAGGTTCAAGTAAAACGTTTCGTGTGCTTTTTGGGAGCCTTTTTACCCAGTTAGGTCCAGAAGCTCAGGAATATTTTACACAGCCGTAAAGTTCAAAAGCTAAACGGTTTACCCGGGGGCCGTATGGTAACAAACTTCGGTAGGTACGGGCTAGGAACAACAGTTTCCATACATGACTAACGATGCGCTTGAAACCGTGTCCATTTGTTCCGCAAAAAGGACTTTAAAAAATGCAATCCATTAGCGGAAGCTCATCCAAAAATTTAGCGTTTGACAGTGACAAGTGAGCAGGATCAAACTGGACGCGGGTTTCGAAGGGAAAAAATTGCCGCAATGTTTAGATTTATCCGGTATTTGACTCGTGTAGCGAAACAATTTGGCAATTTTGCCGTCATTTGTTTGGAAATGGATGGCAGTTTTAACACAAAAAAACCTTATGTTATGCACACGATAAGCGTGCTCTCTTGCTCGCAGAAAGGAGATATGTCTAATTTATGCCCCTAAGCTGGACGAGCACAGAATAGTCCTCATCATCCGGCTTAAGGACGTATAATCTAGGGCAAAAACTAATATATCCGCGAAGGAAACCGAGACGCTGGCAAGTTGGAGCCTTATCTGGAAGTCGTATATCACTTGGCATGTCTCTGGATAATAACCCCTCGATACTGGGAATTTAGACGAGAGCACAAACTTTTTGTGCACTTACAGCAGTAGTTTGCATTTATTTGTTGGTTTGGCCTAGTTTTGGGCTAGTTTCGACTAGTTTAAAACCATATTAAAACCTGCAGGATCAGTATAGTTCTAAGTAGTTTAGAAAAACTGCTGGACAAAACAAACAGAAAAATGCGATATTTTTATGACAAAAGGATTTTTTTGTTTCTTCAGAAATATGTTCTTAGAGAAAATTTTGCTAGAGAAATTAATAAAGGGTGGTGTAAAAAAATTAGATGCATTTTCTCGAAACTTTACGTTTACAGAGAACTAGCAACATCTAGTTAGGTTTTTATTTACATTTTGATAGTTTGTGACAAATTTAGAGAAAACGTATTTAGCTGCTTGCAAGCTAAATTGCTCAACTTAAAGTTAGGCACAAACAATTTTTCGTGCCATATTCAATCAGCTGTAACTTTTTAAGCAACGAATTGTTTTAAATACAATTTGCACGATCTGAAACCGCATTTCCTCTAAATTAAAGAAGCGGATAATTTTGAAAATAAGACCGACACTATCTTTATTATATAGGGTGTGAAACAAAGTTTTCAAAATTTCAAAATTTTGCTGTTCTGCCATTTCGCAATAAGCTCTTTTTTCCTTATCGTTTTCAGGTCAGGAGTAAACCAATATCCATATCTCGGGACCTTTTCTCCAGATTTTTATTAAAGCGCTCTGCATTTTTATACAGAGTGAAATGTACAATCTGTGAAATTTTTGTGGCTGATATTTTTAAATCGTCGTAGTTCGGAAAAGCGGCAAAGAATCTTACTGTGTTTTCCCTCATTTGTTGGTATATTGTCTGTGAAGTCCGTACCTGTAATGCAGTAATCACTTTTGGAAAACTCCCTTCTTGAGAAACAATTTGTAGATAATGCTGTCGATCCAAGGAATAAAAGTAATAATCCGTCAACTTGTCCGCGAATTACGACAATTTAAAAAAAAATACTAGCAACATTTTTAAGAATATTTTGATTCCCTCTGTATAAATTCTAATACATTAAAACAAAAAATGACGAAAACGTCTAGAGATATTGATGTTGGCTATCTGCGACGGCATCACTCAATTTCCCTCTTCCTCTAGAAAGGTTATTTTATTTAATATTGCTATTATAAGTCACGAGTATCAACAATAATGTTATCATATTTTTTGAAAACTTGTATACTAGAAAAAACGGCTATTATTTTTAAATTTTTTGAATGAGTAACAATCCACAGACAATACGTCAACAAATGAGGAAAAACACAGTAAGATTCTTTACCGCTTTTCCGAACTACGACGATTTAAAAATATCAGCAACAAGAATATCACACATTTTACGTTTCGCTCTGTATAAAAATTCAGCGTGGTTTAATAAAAAATCTGGCGAAAAGAACCCGAGATATGGATGTTGGCTTACTCCTGACCTGAAAGCGATAAGGAAAAAATAATTTATTTCGAAATGGCAGAACATCAAATATTTTTAATTTTTGCATCACTTTGTTTCACACCCTGTATAATAAAGATAATGCCCTGTATAATAGAGGAAATGAGATTTCAGGCCGTGTAAATTGTATTTAAAACAGTTCATTGCTTAAAAAGTCACAGCTAATTGAAAATGACACGAAAAATTGCTTGTGCCGAACTTTAAGTTGAGCAGTTTATTTAGCAGGGACAAGACTCAAATAAAAAGACATTTTTCTAATTTTGACATATAAAGTGGCACTTTTCTATACTGATGACAGTGACGTAACGTCCTACTTTTCGTAACTAGTTACGAAAAGTAAAATCTTTCGTAACTAGTGATGAAAAGTTGGTGTCACCACCAGTTGCAGGTTTCGGCTGTGGAACACCTTTGCTATAGTTTTACGGTATTAAGTAGATACAAAGTGGTTTAAAAGTAAATATTGAAGTTTAATAATAATAATTCTCTCTCTAAGTAGGTATTTGTAGTCAAAATTAGAAAAAATCTTGTATGAAACACCTGACGAAAAACCTTTTTTGTGTATCTCATTCAAATTGCGGAAACTCGCTGGGCTCGTCCCGCAAACATTCATTCGTTACACAAAATCGGACTTTTCGTAACTGGTTACATAAATAGCTATTCTACTTTTTCGCAGAATTTAGGCTGAGATTTATTTGACATCTTTACCTACAAGCAAATCAAGACATGTTTGTTAGTGAATGGCAACGATATTTAGTTGTTTTTGAATAGAGCCCCATCTTTAATTGCTACAAGTTCGTTCATGGGGGGAGGGGTTGCAATATGGAATTAAAATCGTGTCATTGCCACCAAAGAAAAAAGACCAAAGGGGTATATGACCTCTTTTTTATCAATTTTCAACTTTGTAGCGTTGATAACTTTGGAACGATGGGAGTTGACCCATTGGTTCAATGGTTTCGATAGACTGTAGCCGATATCCAATTTTCAGGTACTTTTAAAAACCGGTTTTTTTAAGGTTTAAAAAAAATATTTAAGACTAGTTTCACTACCTTTTTGTTACGTCCATGAGGGGTTGAAATCGTCTCATTTCTACCAAAAATAGCTAAAAAAAAATTTCAACTTTGTCTTGAATAGACCGCAACGAATGTGGACCCATCGGAATGAACTCAACTGTTTTTTACTGTTCTTGTTGTCTACTCTCACCTCCGATTAACCACAGTCTCATTGGTTCAATGGTTTCGGAGATAGACCCTTTCTATGATCAATTTTTTGGCACTTTTAAAATCTGCTTTTTTGACGTTTAAAACAAAACGTATTTAAGGGACTACTTTCACTCCCATTCATTTTGTTACATAAGTCTCATTTCTAAAAAAAAAAACAACAACAAAAAAATTGTTTGATAAATTTTTTCGAAAAAAAACCAAAGGGGAATGTAATTGTACCTCTTTTTTTCTCAATTTTCAAATGAGACCGTTGAAAACTTTGGAACGAATGAACCGATTGGAGTGAGTCCACCGGTTTTCGTTTTTCACTCTCATCTCCCATTAACTAGAGTCTAAATCTTAAATAGCTTATTTAAGGGACTAATCTAACTCTCATTCACTTTGTTACATTCATGGGGAATTGAAATCGTCTCATTTCTAAAAAAAAACAACAAAAAAATTGCAAATTTTTTTCGAAAAAGACCAAAGGAGGATGTGTTACCCCTTTTTTTCTCAATTTTCAAATGTGACCGTTGATAGCTTTGTAACGAATGAACCGATTGGAGTGACTCCATCGGTTTTTGTTCTCCACTCTCACCTTCCATGGACTAGAGTTCCATTGTTTCAATGGTTTCGGAGATAAACCCCTTCTATGGTAAATTTTTAGACCAGTTCCATTGCGAAGGTTTACACCCAAAAATGTGCAAGCGTCCTGGGTTTTTCATGACACCACATTTTCGAATTTAAAAACAATTGTGGTCACGAACCTTATCACGACTATAAAAAATATTGTATGGAAACGATTGACCAAAGGACTTGGAATATATAATAAAACAAACATAGATATAATAAAACAAAACAGCACCACCTGGTATGGATCTTCAAATTTAGGTAAAAAACAATAGACTAGTATATACACTTCTCAGGAAGCCTTAGATCCAAAACGGTCTAAATATAAATTGAATGATTTTATAAGAAAATTAGTCTGACAAATCAAAGAACATATTATATTTTTTCTACAACCGTCAAAATATGACAGGGTTCGCGCATTACTGACAGTATGCAAAGTGACACATATTTTTACGGTTATCTTTCTGGCACGTTGCCCATAGCAGCGTAAAAAAAAAGTTACTGGTTGACATAGGACACGTGAAAAATAGTTATTTTCCTAACAAGTGCGGAAAAGATACTTTCCGCAAGTGTTAGGAACTCAGAATATGTAAACTAATGGAATCGACGGGCGCATTTCTTCGCTATATTGACAGCTGTTACCAAAAATGATGAGACGCCATGTCTAACGCGAAAACCAAACATTTCGTTGGATATGTGTTTTTCTGCAATAAATTGCATTTTGCAAGACTTTAATATTATAAATAATTGTGTTGTTTACAATGGTGGGGTGTGCAGCTTACGGTTGTAAAAGCAGTGGCTATAGAAAGGAGCCTGGGGTTACGTTTCACAGATAAACAGATAATGGCGTTTTTCAGCAACAATTAAATAATTTCAAATAACTCTAAAACCAGTTATTTTACATCCGAATCTTCGAAATATGATTTAGTACATACCGCAGTGAAGTCAATAATGCTATTTTGGGAAATATTTTTCTAATCCTGTAACTTGTAGACAGTTTTTTATTGAAATTTTTGAGCAGTTTTTCCAGTGGCGCAGGAGATGTAATCCCAGGGTTATCAAGGACTATTAATTCACAATTATTTTTATTTATTTAATAGTAAGTCGATGTTTGCTATTAATATTACGTATAATATTACTAATGTTACAATAGTAATTTAGTTCCATTATTATTTTTAATAAAATATTTTCTTATGTACTACATTACCAATGCTACGTCACTGGCATTTTCACACTTGACAGATTGGAGCAAATTAGTAACAGACGCCCGCGTCGCATCCTACTTCCTCTGGTTTACCTTTTCTAAGGTTAGGAACAATATTTTTTATTTCATACTGTCTGGTATACCGGGTGGCCAGCAGAACCCTGGACATAAGAGATTAACATGGGAAATCGGTTTTTATTTTTTTGTGCCTGTACGGTTGAATTGATTGAAAAATTTTTAAGAGTAAAGTTGTAGAGCGTATGATCAGCTATCATCCTGTAATTTTTTCAATACCTCAGTTTTGGCTGTTTTTTGGAAAAACGCCTCGAAAAGTGCAAAAATTAGAATTTGGCGCGTCACCCCCACTATGCATGTGCAGTGTCGTCAACATAATAATTTCATATGTCAGAGTCAGAGCCGATATTCCTTTCTTATTTATTTTGAGGGACTATCGTGTAGTAATTAACGTGATTATGCAGTGAAGATTAAACGAAAACCTGACGATAATGTTCTTAAATCATACGGTAAGTAAAAGTTACGTTTATAATTATCATAATTAGTAAAAGAAAAATCATTCCAATTTGTGTATGGCTGGTTGTCTAATTCGTTTTACTTTAGCAATACAACCACAGTGACATGACAATTTGTCTCTTGTCACCACTTATGGGTGTTCGTTGTTGTTGTTGTTGTTGTTATTGTTATTGAGGTGAATTCATCTATCTCCAAATGTTTTACTTCAAAAGTGTCTAATTTGCAGTGCCGTGTGACGCGAGGCCCCATCCTGCATGTAAAAAACCCTTGCTAAGTGCTGGATTCTTCTATGACAGACAAATTCTCATTGGAAAACCAAATCCACACATTAACAACTTCTCGACGTTGGTCTCGGTTGTCCTGCACTGTATGTGGATTTTAGAGAGTCCAAACTCATTCATTTTGTTGATTTGAGGGATCTATTAATTCAAATTAACATTCATTGGTGGAACAAATGTTTATAGCAAACAAGCAGTAAGCCAGTAAGCAGATAGCGATGGATGTTTCATCTGCTAAAACCAGTTTCTTTCATATTTTATCTATGTATCTGGAGATTATAGTGCCAACAGCACCAAGAACAACCAATCTTAATAAAGGTGATAGTGTTTTTATAGGAATAATTATCGTTATCTGTGTTATTACCTAAATTTATGTTACATTTCTTTTTCATGTCCACTTAATCTGTCTTAGTCTATTAATTTCTTCTGTTAAGACATTTATGTATAGATTCATTATGGAAATATACTTATTTTGGTACTTGTTGCATCCACTTTTTCGCACACAATTTCCCCGAAATAAAAATGTAATGTATACAGAAAGCTTGTATTTATTGATATTAAAGGTTCGATTTTCATTTGTTCACTTTGACAGCAAAAAAAAATTAACATCGAAATTAGGAACCATTTTGTTGATACAGTGTCAAATTTTATTTTTAATATTTCTTATTTAAATGTTTCATTAGTTATGAATTTTGAGGAGAGAAAACTTGTTTTAAAAGAATACTGGGCTGGTAATTCCTTTTCTCAAATTCAAGACAACATTGCTGCATTGTTTCCTGAAGGACCAATACCAGCACGTAGTTCACTTCAGGCGGTGGTTGCTCGTTTTGAGGAAACTAGGAATATTAACCCGATATGTTCCTGTGAGCGAAAGCGACGCCTTCAAGCTTGTGCAGCTCCAGAGAATGAAAATGTGGCAAAACTTGTTGTTCTTGCTACAGTAAACGATGATCCTTCCAAGAGTATTCGACAGATTGGCCAAGAAACTGGACTTAGCAGATCGACCATCCATAATTATCTGTAAAAAGGAGGTTTTAAAAGCTACAAAAAAGAGAACCATCAAAAACTCTTACCGACCGATCTTTTCCCCCGAATAGAGTTTTGTGAAATACCGACTGAAAAAATTATTGCAGCCCCAAGATTTGTTAGAAACATTTGTTTCACGGATGAATGCTCGTTTGGATTGACCGGCTGTTCAAATCAACAAAATGATCGGATTTGGGCACTCCAAAACCCACATATAGTGCATGACAATCGGGACCAACATCGAGCAACTGTAAACGTGTGGATCGGCATTTTGGGGCGCCATGTTATAGGTCCGTTTTTCATTGATGGCAGTTTGAACGCCAACAAATATGGCAATATGCTTCGCAATGACATTTTGCCTGCTGTAGAAGCCATCCAGCCACTAGAACGGGTTTTTTACATGCAGGATGGGGCGTCGTGTCACACTGTACTGCAAAATAGACGTTTTTTAAATGAAACATTTGGTGATAGGTGGATCGGAAAGTTTGGACCAATTAATTGCCCACCTCGCTCTCCGGATTTGAATCCCTGTGATTTTTTTGTTTGGGGATTCATTCAAGATCGTCTCTACCAGAGAAAAAAACAATATGCAAATGTTCAAGAGCTGAAACTTGCCATTCAAGAAATTTGTGGTCAAGTCACGGTTGTGATGTTGGACAATACATGTCGCAATTTTGAGAATAGGCTTGCATATTGTACCTCTGCAGAAGGTGGTCATTTTGAACAATTTCTCTGATGTGCCACATCTAGCCTTGTATTTTATTTATTTGTTTATTGTTCTTGTTTACCTCTGTGTTTGATGTTAAACACATGGGTGGTTGTTCACTTTCTTTGTAGTATGTAATTAAATGGTTCTTTTAAGAGCCGCCAATCCGTATTTTCTTTTCGCCAATTCCACGATAACTCAGTTGTAGAGTATAATCACATTTCAAGCTTGGTTCTTGGTTTGCTCAACAAATGTATCCACCCAACTCGCCGTCCTTAATAATTCTTAACATTAACCTAGCTTTTAGCTTTCAATGACAAAGACAAGAGACATATCGTCAATCCGTTGTCTGTTGCTAATCTAAAATGAATTAGACAACCAGCCATACACAAATTGGAATGATTTTCCTTTTACTAATTATGATAATAATAAACGTAACGTTTACTTACCGTATGATTTAAGAACATTATCGTCAGGTTTTCCGTTAATTTTCACTGCATAATCACGTTAATTACTACATGATAGTCCCTCAAAATAAATAATTAAAAACCGATTTCCCATGTTAATCTACTATGTTAGGTTCTGCTGGACACCCGGTATACGTCCTACATGCATCGATTTGAGTCCGGTAAATGGAACTTTACCGGACAAGTCCGGTAAAGGTTGCTAGTCAACCGATGCTAGAGAACTATCTTCTAATATAAAATATTACGTTTCTTAAATTTGATTCGGATTTTTTCAAATGCTCAGTTAGTTGGCGACGTCAAAATTTCTGTGCAGTAATTACGACGTTTGATATTACTTGTCATTAAATCAAACCATTAAATCAAATTAACCATCATTTCCTGATATCATCATCATTTCCTATAAACGAGCCTCTAAGTTATTCAGTGAAATTCAGAAATCTCCCCAATGCCCAGCAGAACCGACTTATTTCAAAGTACTATATATATTTGAAGAAACACAAGCACATTTTCATCACAAAAAAAACCTCGTCGGTCACCATGGCGAGCAGTAGTGCTTGTACTGTGTGTTCTGATAACTTTGTGGTAAATAATAAACAAGTCGAGTGCAAATACTGTCGTAAAAAGTTTCATGCTGTGTGTGTTAGAGTGAAGGATTATGTTTGTAACACCCTAATGTCATGTTTTTCTGTGAGCAATGTGTACCCTTGGTCACGCAGTGCATGAGTACACATACGGCGTTAACCGCCATTGAACAAAAAGCCGACAACATTCTAAAAAAGGCTACTGAGTGCCTGGAGACGATGCGGTCTGGGACTCCTCAAAACCCTTCTGTTGCGAAAAGTTGGAGCGAAGTTGTAAAAAAATATAATCCACCGTTGATTGTCAGGCCTAAAAATCGCTCTCAACATAGCGAAATTACAAAAAGATGCATCACAGATAGCATAGACCCAAAGCAGATAAATGTAAACATAAATAATGTTCAGCAGGTGAAGGAAGGAGGTATTCGCATTCTCTGTAATTCGGAAGAATCAACAAAAAAATTACAACAAGTAGTAAGCGATAAATTTGCTAATGAATTTGAGATTCGAATGCCTGACATAAAAAAACCGAAACTGGTTGTTGTTGGATTGTCTGATGAAATGTTGAAAAATATTGACTCTTTTGTGCAATATATTGCAAAAAAATATTTCAACAATAAAGTTGATTAAGGCATACTTACCCAAAGGAAAAAAACAGTATAATGTTATATTAGAAACCTCTACAGAAGCACATACATTTCTTTTAAAATTAGAGCGAGTCTCTCAGGGTTGGGAAAGTTTTCCTGTTTATGAATTTGTTAGTGTTTTAAGGTGTTTTAAATGCTGGAAATATGGCCATATGGCGACTGCTTGCTCTAGGGCTAAGCCAGTGTGTCCATGTTGCGCTGATGATCATGAACAGGATGAATGCAAGTCACAATCAAAAACTTGCGCAAATTGCAAATACGCCAAGGATGTGCTAAAAATTCCTGGTATAAATATTAACCACACTGTTTTTGATAAAGAGTGTGTATGCTACCAAAGGGAAAAACAGAAAGCCAAAGAACGCATTTGTCACAAGAAGCAACCAGTCTTACAACAGGAAAGGCTAATCTTGTGCGTGAATATAGCAGAACTTTGAATTCATTCAAAGTTGACAGAACTAAATCAGATGTTATATGAAAAAGCTCCACTGGCTGTTTGTGTGGCTGAAACCCATGTGACGGAAGATATTGAAAATGTGGAAATATCAATCCCTAACTACAGCCATTTTTTGTGTACATCTCACAGTCGCCACACTGCTGGTGTCATTATATATATATATAAAGTGTGTTGTGGGAGCTAAAGTTATAAGAAATGAATCAAGCCTAGGAGACTTTTGGGCATTATTTGTCGAGATACATTTAAAAGACGAAAGACTCGTACTGGGATCAATATACAGGTCACCTAACGGTAGTACAAATGAGTTTTTCAAATTTTGGAGTGATTTGCTTGATGAAGATTCAATTTTCACATCAAGGACTATTATTATGGGCGATTTTAACATAAACTGGAATGTGGAGTCGCCAATGAAGCAACAATTAAAAACTCTTAGTCAAGCGTCAGGGTTTAAACAAATAGTTGTCAACAGCACGCGTGTGGCACTGAACTCCCATACTCTTATTGATCTGATATTCACCAATGATTATAATATATAGGAATGTCCAAGAAATTTTCCACAGTTGTCTGATCGATAATCGGAGCAGTAATAAGGAACCATATGTTGGATAAGATATATGAAAGTGTATCAAAGCGTGATTTACGCTCAGAAAACATGGACAAAATTAAAATTGAACTTCTACGTAAACCATTGAACTACACTTCAACAAGTGTTGATACAGAATACACAGAATTTTTAAATAACATTAGGGAGGCTGTTGATCTGATAGCCCCCCTCAGGGCAGTTAAAGTTAACTTAACCCCTTGGTTTACGCCTAACATAAGACGAACCCAGAGGGAAAGGGACGCAGCATATAAAAGATTTCATTTAACGAGATTTCAGGAAGACTGCACTGACTATAAAATAAAACGCAACAGTTTAGTATCGGTGATCAATTCAGAAAAAAAAACATTACTATGAGAAGGTGATAGATACCAGCAAAAGTGACAGCAAAAAAATGTGGTGTACTATGAAAGAGCTAATTGGGGCTAAGAGTGGAAAGTGTTTCGATACTCAAAATATATTGTTTGACAACAACGTTGGTAGTTTAGAAGCTAATTTTAACACCTTTTATGCCGAAAGCATTAAAGATATAGCCGAGAGTATTCCCAAAAGAAACTTAGATTATACAATGGAATTTAGCATTACAAAATTTGAAGAATTCAAACCTCTAAATACACAAGAATTAAAGAAAACCGTTATGAGCCTAAAAAACAAAAGTACCAGCGATGACATTATGAACGTAAAATTTATAAAAGACGCCTTGGATCAGATCGGATTTCCACTGCTATATTTAATAAATACTTCACTTGCAACAGGGCGAGTACCAAGTGACGCAAAAACAAGTGTGATAGTGCCAGTTTCCAAAGTTCGAGCCACCACAAGACCAGAGGAGTTCAGACCAATCAATTTACTCCCGGTGGTAGATAAAATATTAGAGACCACAGTGTGTAGCCAGTTGCATGCTTATTTTGAGAAAAACAATTTAATATATGAAGGCCAGTCAGGATTTCGCCAAAGGCACTCGTGTGAAACTGCCTTACAGTATGCTTGTACTGTCTGGAGGAAAGATATATCTAAGGGGAATATTGTGTTGACTACTTTTATAGATCTTAAGCGTGCCTTTGAGACAATTAGTAGAGAGGTTTTATTGGTTAAATTAGAGAGGTATGGTATCAGATCTGGAGCTCTATTGTGGATTGAGGACTATCTGACAAACAGATATCACAAAACAAGAGTAAATTGTCTGGTTTCTGAGCCTTTGGCTAATGATATTGGTGTTCCTCAAGGAAGTGTCCTGGGACCACTTTTATTCAAAATTTACATAAATGATCTTCAAAATGTCCTAAAAAATAGTGCTCTGAATCTGTTTGCCGATGATACAGTGATTTCAGTAACAGGTGATAATTTTGATCAGGTGGCTCTGTGTAAATAGGTTGAAGCTAAATTTAACTCTAAACTTAATTGTGATAAAACTAAGTGTATGGTATTAGGAAGTAAAAAAAATTGTAAACTTTTTATGGAAAGGAACTTTGAAATACGAATTGATAACAACAAAATTGATCTTGTCACAAAAATGAAGTATTTGGGAATTTTTCTTGATCAACAGCTAAACTTTTCTGTACATGTGGAATTTATGTGCAAAAAAATTGGTAAGAAAATAGGCTTTCTTGGTAGATTGGCACAGCATTTGAGTACTTGGAGTAGACTCTTAGTCTTCAAAACAATTGTACAGCCCCATTTTATTTATTGTAGCTCTCTTTTGTTAGTTTGTACTAGGGAAGAAGTAAATCGGCTTCAGTTGTTGCAAAACAGGGCAATGAGAATTGTTCTGGGTTGCAACAGATACACACCAATTCGTTTGATGTTGAAAACTTTAAACTGGACTTCAGTAAAAAAGAATATTGAAATATCAAATTTGTTAATAATTTTTAAAATAAAAAAATGGTTTAATGCCACAATATTTCACCCAATATATAAAACCACGTTCAGAACAGCATCAATATGATATTCGAACTAAGGATGCACTTCATATATCGTTTGAACGGTCAGCTTTAATGAAAAAACAACTTTTTGGAGACGGATTGCGCCTTTTTAATGCTTTGCCTATGTATCTCAGAATAATGACAAATTTAAATTTGTTTTTAAAATCTTTAAGGAATTATTATGTACGTTTAAATAACATTGTCGTTCCATAAGAATGATTGTTTTAGCTACATGGTTTTTCTTGAATTGTTTTTACCATAGGTACCGTATAACCTAATGTTTGCAATGTAAAGTTGTAATTGATTATTGTCTTGTATTGACTGTACAGAAATAGACTTGCTAAATAAACATATTTATTATTATTATTATTATTTTGGATGATTTAATACTGACGTCTCCATCATTTTCCCCATTAGGAAAAGACTAAATTACTATTCTACGAGTAAGGACGACTTTTACAGCTATCAGTAAAACTTCAGTTTGAAGTTAAAACACCAGACATGGCGTTGTTTATCGGTGAGGTAAACAATGCAATGTACGTCATATCTGGTAATTTAACTTCAAACTGAAGTTTTTCTGATAGTTAGTAAAAGTCATCTTAAAACTCTGTCAATATATTGGTATTTATTGCCTCAGGTTTGCTTACTTTGATCGTACATAGCAATAATTAAAAAAATCAATCTTTTCAATTAAAAAATGTTGAGATCGATATCCCGCCTTTTTTGCAAAACTAAAATTAAAGATGCAGTACAGGTATAAGTAAGATGGTATACCAGGCACCTAATGCCACTATTCCTGACAACTATAAATCATGGTAGTTTTACTGGTTCTTATTACGTTCTTCCATACCAACCATAGTTACCAAGGTTAGTTAAAGCAAAATAGCAGCCATTTGAGGTTTTTTACTTTTACGCACTTGTGCGGAAAAGTACAACTTTCCGCTCTCAACTGCGTGCGGAAAAGTAAACTATCGCGCACGCGAGTTGAAAAAAGTCTTTCGCGCACGCCGTCAATCCAGGGGTAGCAGAAAAGAACTGTGACGCTTAATTATTTATAAAATCGTTAAAGATGTCCCATATTACTGGCAGGTGGACTTTTATACGGTTGTAGAAAAAATGTTGTTCCTATTTTTTGCGCAAAGTGTCTTTCGCGCACTTGTTAGGAAAATAACTATTTAGACATATTAAGTCACTTTTTTGTTAGTTAGCTTTTTTCTGTAATCCCTTTTTTGTTAATCACTTTTTGAAGGGAAAACTTATGAATAATTTATACACGAAGTATATGCGTGTTCTTTCCTGCACACTGCAACAAATCTCTTGAATAATCTCTAGTTGTTGTTTCACTCACACTGTTTTTCTTACTTTATAATTTAACCTCTATTTTGACTGGCAGTTTTAAAGAACAACATTTTGTGATAATAATACATTGTGGTTTTGTGGTGGAGTATAGTGTAAAGCAATGGGGTAACCGATAGGCTGAGGAGGTCATGTGCAATATACAAGTAATTGGAGGAGAAGGGTGCGTTCTCATAGTGGTGCGATTTCGTAAGTTCCTGAAGAGACGGAGTAGGTTGCCTGACATTTTTTCTATTCGTAACATTTACAATATAATCCTAACTTTCATAGTGGGCGCCACACCACTACATAATAATAAGAGTTCGGAGTAGGTGGTCGAGTAGGTGGTCGGTCATCAGTAGAGCTTCGGCTGATCGACACATTGGAGACCGTGAGTTCGCGGCTTAAAGCCAAAAACCTACGGAACAGCGGTGAAATGTTGTACAGAGCAGGAGCAGGCAACATCCACCAGCGTATTAGATCTAATACTGCATGGCAGACGGCTTTCAGTTCGAGAAGCAGCCCATATTGCTCTGTACCTCGCAGGTTATCGGAACCAGAACGAAGCATAAAGAGTAAGTGGTCCCCAATTTGTAGATCAACCCATCTGCAATTTAGTTTCGGGGTAATACGCTGGTAGATGTCGCCTTCTCCTGCTCTGTATAACATCGCACCGCTCTTCAATAAGAATTCGCTTAAAATTAGTCTGGGTGTTGATAATAACCATATAGACCACATCTGTCCTCCAAAAGGGATTGTTAATTTTTTTCTAACATAAGTGTTTGTGAGCGGGCACATGACAGCAATCGTCAATTATATGTCGAGGTATGTTTTCCATTTTTTTCTAATTGTTCGAATTAATCATTTTGAGTTTTCCAGCACTATTTAACATTTGCACCAATCATTTTATTTCGACCAAACGCGTTAAATTGTCGTTTTCACAATTCAAAACTCCCCTCGCTCTATTCTTCGAACTGACGTAACTTTCCCGTATTTAATTCGGAATTTCCTCCTAAAAGTCTAGTCAAAAGTGATGGACAGGCACACAACTTACCCCAACATTTAGACCGGATTTTCCCAGTTGTTCAGCCAAATAATAATTGTAATTATGTCTTCTCATTTGCGTGTGAAACTCCCTCTTGTTTCACAATAATTACTGCAGATTCAACTACAAATTGCGTCACGAGGTAATTACTATTCCTCTGACGACGTCTGGCATTGGAAAAAAGACCCCCCCGGGGACAGATCTACTATAGAGCCAGGCTCCATACCTTACGGGGACCTGTACAGTCATTAACCTGCCATTGTGTTGACCTGCTCCCAGTCTCAATCGGACCATGGTCTGCTTTAAAGTTGCATGGAATCCTTTAGAAATGGATCTCGCGGGAGTCACATCAGAATAGAGCCCGAATATTGCCACTGGCTCTAAATTCAGTGGCGTGGTTTCAATAGCCAAACACAACTTTTTGAAAACAAATGTAAATTACGGTTGTTGATCAATCCATTCAGTTATTATTGACATCAAATAGACGTTGCAAATCTGACTTTGACATTTTCATCTTACATTCTCAACATGTCCTGAAGAGTGAGAAAAGTATAAAAAAATGAAGATTTCAAAATTAACGAGATGGCAAATATAAATGAATGTGTTATAGTAGACGTCACTGTCTGATAGTGTGGCAAATACCGTATCCAGACCGCGTGGTGCGTATCCAAGAGAATAACATATTTGAGACACGTGAGTCGAAATGAAATTCTTTGACAAATGGCGGCTACCTGGCTTACATTGAAATCTGTATTGCGAGTGAAACCGGCCCCGTATATCGCCGGGTCTGATTGAAAAAGAATTGGTAAACGGTCGATTTTTCCAACTTTTTATGGACGCGTCAGTCTCCAGGGGAAAATTCCAGGATATCCAAGGAGTATATTAAAGGGAATTTATTGTTTAGGGTATTCTTTGAAATTAAAACGAGCGAATGGAAAGTGTTAAATTCTTTGTGCTCCCTGGGAATTTCGCCTATTAGAAAGCTGCAAACTAAGAGCCCAATCTGACTTAAGTCCAAAAGAGGGAATTTGCGAAAGATTCCAATTAAGTGGCAATTCTAAACTCTCCACTCCGTTTACTTTCCATGGAAGATTTCCATAATTGAATTCCATCGGAACGATGTTATTTTTTGCTTGCGCGGACCCTTTAATCGCATATCTCGGGAGAGCCAGAATTTTCTTTGCAAATATTAAAATTAAATTGGGTCTCGGAAAAATATCCACGCCCGATCAATTTTTACCTCTAAAAGAGGTCTTTGGAGGGCTTTAAATTAAACATGGCTCTTGTCGGCGACGACGATGGCGAGCTAGCGGAACGATTTCCGTCGTTTTTGGACAAAGCCTGAAAAAATTATCGAATACCTCGCCCCCAAGGTATTTGAATGCGTTTATATAAAAAAGTTTGCAAAGAAAAACAGAAGGGGGAGTTGAGTGGAAAACCTCGAGGGTTTTCAAGTTTGCTTTGCCGAAGATTAATACACGGACTTCTTATATTGTAGAAAAAGAGAGACAAACATATTTTACAGTAATGGCGCAGAGCTTATACGAGCAAATCACCAACCCCCAAAGACGTATTTGTAAGGTACAATGACATTTGCGCCCCTGCAGAGCCAAAAGTTGAAGTCAAAAACACGGCCATCCCCAGGCGATTCAATTAAAGTTTTATCCCTTCCGGATATCCCCTCGTTTCCTTGAGTTCGGTCAAAGATATACTTTCTCTTACTTTTTTCTTGCTTTTATACGAGTAATAATATAAACCCTAAAGGGTTTTACAAAGCTAAAATCTAACTACCCTCTCTCACGACATTCGACTCCTAGCACATTAAAGCTTTACCAGAAAAGCATATACAGGGGTTGCTCAAACCCCCTCGGTAAGCCTTAACAGGAGTAGGGAAAAATGTGAGAATCGACGTGGAAAATTTAAGCTGGTGCTTATTCAATCGCTCGTTTAATTCGGGAGTTACAATTAAAGATATACATGGCCCTTTTTAAGCCCCATTTAGTGGGGAAGTTACGGGGAAAATCTATTTGTCCCATTAATTTAAGGGTCCCAAATCTCATTAAGCGATTCGCCTATCAGTTCTGGAGTTTAGTGAGCGGGAGCTGTTTGTTTGTCAAAAGGAACTTGAACTGATGAGAAATGATCTTTTTCATCCTGTTAATTTAAACAATAATGTTTGAATTTTTTTGAAGTGCTTTTAAGCACTAATTTTTTTAAGTGCTTTATATACAATATAAATTTAATTGCTTTGGTTAATTGTATGCCTTAACCGAGGTTTTAACACTTTGGTACAAAATTGTTGCAAAATTAAAAAATAGATGTTTTGGTTGATAAAAAGTTCCAATGGTGACTCATCCTACACTATCAGAGCGAGCTAGAACTTGGTGCTAACTGTACGAGCCGTAAATCTATTAACCACCAGAAAAAAAGCGATTTTTAAATTTTGCATCATTCACTCATTAACTTTTGCTGGTTTAGGACAGACACTGACCGCTGCTTGCAAATGGGAACTGTTTATTTCAAAAAGCTGAAACTAAACGGCGCATTGTAAATATTACTTGCGGCACCCTTTTGCCAACTTTCAGTACCAATTTTAGCTACAGCTAGGAGTGCGCAAGCCTTACTGATGTGACTAAACTAAGTGACGAAACTTACTGGGAGGGTATCATCTTAGAGCTGGCTAGAAATTAGTGCTGGTATAAGCCAGATCAAAGATCGACACATTTTGTTTCTAGCCTTTTACTATTATTATATAATGTCCTGAAGTCCTGAAGATTTTCCTGCAAGACAAGTGGAGAATCTTAGGCAAAGGTGATAAGTTAATGTCAAATTAAAACTCATAAATTAATAAAATCCCACGAAACAGGCACAACCATTTATAATATTGTTACGGTGAGCGGGCGCTGGGAGGCGGAGCGACATTGGAGGTTGGACCTTCGTGGCTCGCGGCCTATCCGGGCGCTGCGGCATGAGAACTGTCACGAGTGATTTATTGCTCTGTTTATTTAGAACGCAATTATTTACTACCTTTTTTTGTGTGTCTCGTATCAATTATTTTTCTTATAAGAATGTTCTAGCCTTTTCTGTATTTTTAGGATTTTGTATAAAAGGAGAATAGCGCGGCCGTAGGAGTAGTCTTATTTAATCGAGCTATAGGTAAGCTAAAGAACCAAACGATAATAGAAGGCTAAGTAGTGAGCTATTTAGTAGTTGAATTGTACTTGTGTGTATTTGTGGATAAATAAATAGTGTTTTCGTGTTAAATCGTTACACTGGAATTATTGAACCCTGAGTTCGCAACAATATGTTTCGTCTAAAGAAGAGTTTGAAGTTAAAATAAATTTTGTTGCCAATAACTCCAGTTGCGAGCGTTTTCTAAAGAAAGGATAAAGTTTCACTCAATGTAATGGTCAATGTTGTTGAATTTAAGTAGGCTGAATGTCAAGTCAATAGTTTACTCATGAACGATCATCTTTGTAGGGCTGTTTATATGGAATAAAGGCCCTTTTTTTTTCTATTTAAAAACCCAGAACGATTAAACTTTTTAAATGTTGTGTTGAAGTTTATAGTTTACAGGCAAATTGTAATAAAAAATTTGATTAAGAAATGTTTTTTCTACGACTAACCACTAACTACCGCTGAAAATCGCATATTACAAACAGTGGCACACGCTGCCATACAGAAGCGTGTGCAAAGTCCACTTTGCACACGCTTCTGTATTGTTTTGCACACGTTTTGCATATATTTTGTAATACGAATGATCATTGCTATAAAGCAAAATCGCAGTCGTAGAAAAAGTATGGTGTGCAACACGTACGAAAATCACTCTTCACACTCTTGTGATGTATCACAAGCCTACGACTCGTGTCCAAACCGTCACACTCGTGTGAAAAGTGCAATTATCGACACTAATTGCAACATTGCAGATTTCTAATATATTTTAAAACAAAAGAGTTTTTTAAAAATGATCTTTTTTGGTTTTTCAGCATTTTCAAAAACCAGAAAAGTTAAGAGTTTTGGTCGTTAAATTACTAACATACCTGTTTACAACTTTCTTCATTTACCGACTATGTATTTCTTACGAATTTCGATCTCCCAGTAAACTAATTTGGGACACACTGTATAAGACAATAGAAGCACCAAAAAAACAAAATTATTCTATTAATAATCAAAAACTGACAGAAAAAATAGCCACAGCCTAATCCGCTTACTACCTCTACTAATAAAACATGAAAGAAAAAGTAAAAAATCTTGTTTTCTGGACTTGCATTTGAAAATAATTGTAGACAATTATATATTTATGGAAAGCTCATATTATGCCTACTGCATATTAAAATAATACAGGATGTTTTATCAAAAAAAACATTACATATGCATTAGTTATGATATGCATCATAACTAACTAACGAAAGTTGTTAGTGAAGAAACTATGCCATGGATTATACCGAATAAAATTCCATAAAAATCAATTTTAACCTCTTCGATGCGTTTAAAGATAACTGAGATACGAGAGATTCTTCAAAAGTAATATAGTAGGTATTAAGTGTGGAACAAAGTAAAACACCCTTGTACATTGTAAAACGGCAACGTTTTGATCTTTATTTTACAGCTTCTTTACTGCTAGTTTCTAATAACAAGGTTTACGTCAATATTTTATTTTATACCCATAGAAGATGGCATTTAAACAAAGAGAATAACACCACTTTTTACAACACTACAGAGGCAGAGACTTTTTTAAACATTTACAAGACACAGGGTGTTAACGGCAAGATCAACTTTTGTTGTTAATTACTATTCAAGAACTTAAAAATACCAATGTTTTGGCTGTTAATTCCTTGGTTAATTCAGCAGTCAGTAGGGGACAATATTGAAGTTGTTCAATTTAACTAAGGCTGTATGTCAGGTCCATAGGTTACTCATTAACGATTATCTTTCTTCACTCAAAGAAATTGATGAAGTCTTTGTGAGCCTATTTATATAAAAGGAAAGCATTTTTTGATTCTCTATTTAAAAATTAAATGACCCAATATAGACGCTTTAAGAACAATTAAACTTGATGATGATTACAGAAAACCGAAACAATTTCGGAAAAAGCATGCTTAAACGTTGTATTAAAGTTTACAGGCAAATTCTATTCAAAAATTTGATAGAGAAAGACTTCGATTATCTATTTTTAGAAATCGTTTTTTAAAAATGCAACTTTTTTGTTTTCTCTACATTTACCAAAGATCTAAAAAAGTTAAAAGCCCCAGTTTTCATAATCAAGTTACTAACACAACTTTTTCCATTTAAGCCACTCTGTCTTTTTTATGGTTTTCGATCTCCCAGTACACTGATTTGGGACAAATTGTATGATAAGATTGAAACACCGAAACAACAGAACTATTTTACTAATAATGAAAAACTGACAGAACCACAAAGTTTTTGACATTTTGCTTAATAATCCAAAACATTAACCACGGCCTACCTTTCCTATATTTTTGAAAAGCCTATATCATGCCTAATACATATAAAAATGACGTGTCCCATTAACAATGCATATGTTTGCGTCACAAGGAAAAAACGAAAGAAAAACTGATACGTCACCAGATTCTACTAGAAAAAAATCTAAAAAGAACCCATTATGACCTCTTCGAGGCGTTTAAAGTTATCTGAGATACGAGAGGCTCCTGAAAGGTTCCTCATAAGTAGAAGTAGGTAGTAAATTTAGGACAAAATAAAACAGCCTTGTCGATGGTAAAACGGCCAACGTTTCGACGTTTGATTCACGTCTTCGTCCGGCTATTTTCTAATAACAACGTTAATGTCAATCTCTTGATCATGAGCTTACGGGAAACCCTGTATTAGAACACGCGTTGTGAAAGTGATGCTTTGAAACTGTGTTAAAAGAGAACACGTAGAAAGGAACAATTTTGAGATAAAAGATAAAATTGTAAAAAAAAAGTAAAAAGGTTTTTAAAATTCAAGTGAGAATTAAGAGTTCTGAAAAAAACTGAACGAAATAATATTGTATATGAAGAGGGATAATAATTCATATTTTTCTATCTCAAAGCTCTGCGATGTTTCAACTCATAACTACAGTTTTTAACAAACTTTCTAAAAACAAAATAAAAAATATTCTAGAAAAATAAATTTGAAATGTGAAAACAAAGACAGATTTTCCAAAATCAAAAAATTTTGAGAAAAAAAAAGTTTCTATTGGATGTTTTGGAATTAAAGAGAGAGTTTAAACTTCAAAGGTAGAAAATAATATGCGTATGATAGCGTTCCCTATTTCTCAAAAAAAATCTATTTTATGCTTTCGTTCAATATTAAACTGCAAATGAAACTCGCTAATTTAAAATCTAAGATTAGTCTTTGACTGTTCTTTTAACAACAGTTTTAACGCGTATCTAAAGTAATGCTTTAGAGACGCTAATTGTTGCTCAGACCACGTACACTAAGGAAGACTTATAACGAGCCTCAAAAGCACTCTGGCAATGGTCATAATGGTATCTGTAAATGGCCATTCAAAGTCCAACTATAGGGACTTATCTTTACATTATCTGGTGTCTTTCCCCCAGGATAACATGGCCATAAAGATCCTTATCACGTGCCCGAGATGCAACTATTCGGGGCCTTTGCGTCCACAGAAAGAGGAATTTTAACACCAAAATAGAGAGAGAAGGAGCGAGAGGAGGGCGATGACAAATTAATGGGGGAGCAATATTATTGTGACGTATTATACAGGGTGTCTGGAAACAAAACCAACAAACGAAAACAACAAATCCAAATCCCTTAGAAACCATGCAAAAATGCGTTCTAAGAGCTCTTTGAGGATGGCCTTTTGACATTGATTTTTTATAATTTCTCAGACTGCTTTTTATCTACAAGGACTAAACTTAGATTATATGTTAATTGTTATATAAGCATTCTTAAGAAGCAAAAATGATTTAATTGTCATGTTGGGGTGGGGTTTAACTGATATTTTTTTTTGCATTTTATGTGTCTTCGATTTTTTTTTAGTATTTTTAATATGAAAGTCGAAACTTTGGAGTATTCTTGGTTAAAAAGTTGCTCTTGTCCCAAGATTCTAAAATATACCAAGCGAGAAAAACCAATTTATAACGTCTTTGTTTTTCCTATGCATAATTACAATATTAGATAGTTTTTGCTAAATTTAGAAGAGCTTTGAAAAACCAATTAGTTGAAATTTTGCGTTAAGAAATATCACAAAGTGGCAAAAACTGGTTTCGTCATTTACTAGAAAAACGGATAACTTTATGAACTGAAACTAATTGTTGTCGTGTAGAACATCTTTTATAAAAAATTATAATTTAATTTTTTTCTGTCCGTCGTTCTTTCCTTATAATTTAGCAATTTTGTAATATTATTTAACACCAAATTTAAATTTGTTTTTCTCAGTGACGTTACATGTTAATCATCTGGAACAGGAACAAAACTAAAATACTTATTTTAGTTTAATACTTTGATATTAAAAATTCTAGAAAGTGAACTATACAAAAAATATATAATCTTCAAAAAACCATAGCTCCCTTGGAGGCATTATTGGGTAAAACGAATTACATCACATGGACATGAAATTATCTCTAGAATTTGCAGTTGGTTGTCTTCGTTTGTCGGTTTTGTTTCCAGACACCCTGTATAAGGATATACGGGCTGCAATAAAGAAGCGTAGTGAAGGACCGGAAATCTTTAAAACTGCAAAATATACTTTATATTATCTGTAAATTAGTGATGTGAGCCAATCGTGATTTTAGGTCACACCACACAGTATTTAGAGGGGTGTGTTTATTTAAAAACTTCATCTAGTTGACTGAGAAGAATCAAAAGAAAAGGATGGAGGATCAAAAGTTCATTTACTTTATGTCATCCTTTTGTGTCAAAAATCATAGGTTTCTAGAGGAACTTTGCTAAAGAACACCCTACACTTCTTCAGAAAGATAATATACACGTTTATACACTTTATCCGACACGGACGATTACGGCTATTTTTTTTATAAAAACTACATTTTTATTTACTTACTTAATATGAAAAAGGTAATCTACGAGAAGCTGTAATTTTTCAAGTAAAAAAGGTTATTTCAAACCTTCTCAAAATGTATAGGAACCTGAAAGTTATTTCGTTCTTCTGTTCTTCTGTTGCTTCAAACAAGCATTCTGATTGAACAAAAAAAATATTTGAAATCCACAAACTATAGCTCTACAAAAATATTTAACATTAATCTCTAACAACTATATTTCATTCATATATTTTTGTCATTCAGTTACCTTTAAAATCCATTTTTTTCATGTTTTCTATTTTCTTTTTATTTCCTTTCAGCACATATTGAGAAGATTGATAAAAATGTCAAAATGAGATTATCTATGCTAACTGGATGACAACACTAAATGAATAAGATATACAAAGGATAAAAAAAAAATGTTTTGAGGTGGTCATTTAAAAACGTCACATCTAGTGAGCTGTGAAACGTAAAAAAAAAGAATAAAAGACCGATGTTATACTTTTCTGTCCAAAATTCATATCCTTTTTAGGTGACCTTTTCTAATGAACACAGTCTAGGTAGATTATTGAACCTTTAAGTTAGTCCGAATTAAAACAATATACATTAAAAAAAAAACGCAAAAAACAATTTATAAAAAAGCTTAATAGCGAGCTTAATAGTTTTTGATAAAGAATAAAATTTTTTATCTAAGGATCATATAATTTAAATTAAACGGGATATTAACAATTTTAAGATTGTAATTAACTAATAACAATTGTTAAAAAATTAAAACACTCAATTTGGTGCTTCATTTTCACAAAATCCAAAATATCTAAAGAAGGGTAACTATGATAATAAATTCACACATTCATACATGATGTTTAAAAAAAAAAAAAAACCTTAATTAATTTTTCATCCTTTTCGGGCTACTTGTAAAGCTACAATAGCGATAATTTTAAAATGTTAATCTAATAGACCTCTAGTTTATATTTATTATTTAATAATATCTTAATAATTTGCATAGTTTCACCTTCGGTTTCACCCGAAGTTTTAATGAAAATCTGTATCTGACGGACATCAACTACGTTGTACCTCGTAAACTGTTGGTAAAAACTTATGTTTTATGATTTATCAAATAAAATATTTATTGAATATAATGAGATAAAAATGTATGCTGCTAAAAAAAATTTTCAGATTTTTCGGCTAATATAAAGGGTTTTTGCTAGGCTCATTATCTCTATCTTTATTTTATGGCAGAAAAAAAATATATATATAAGTAAAACCTCTGAATCGAATTTGAAGCTTTTTCACTTACCTACCCAAAGCAAAGCAAAATTGATTTCCAAAGTTCGAATGTGCTAATGCCTATGGAAACGCGGCCCGAGGTACCCCCCCCCCCCCCCCCCAATAAAAACAAAAAACGCGTTATACCGAATTTCGAAAAAAAAAAAACAAATATTTATGTGAAAAAATATTTTCACTTTGAAGCTCTGAAGTCCAAGACGAACAAGACAGGAGGCTTTGTCTCAAAAATAGTGCTAAATTAAAAAAAAATGCTTATTTGGGAATTTCTCAGAAACCATTGGAAGTATTGTAATGAAATTTTTGTGTGGTTACCTCCTATTCTAAGCGTCTTCACTGAAGCAACAATTGTTGATCATGATGATATCTTCACTGACGCAACCAGTGACGTGAGCACCGACTTAAATTTAGTTAGTTTGGATTAAAAAAATTGTTAAGTCACTGTCAATTCAATTTGGAAATTGAAATTGGTTCGGAAACAAAAGTTCTCTTGTGTTTTTTTTTCAGACAGACCCACGGATTCAGAGTAAAAAAAAATGAAGCAAGTGGTATACTGCAGAGGATGTTTCTATTGGCAGTTTAGTGCTTTTGCATGAAGAAAATGTGCCCCCTATGAGATGGAGACTCGGGAGAATTGGAGAATCACCCTGGGAAAGACCATTTAGTGCGTGTGGTCGCTGTATTTTGTAAACGAAGCCTTATTGGCAATTTTTTTTTTCAAAATTAATAAATTAAAAATAGTTCTTAATAGTTTTTGTTGCAACCTGAAGCATCGTCTCCTCAGAAAAGTCAAAACGTCGGACTGAAAATTGAACAACTATTCGCTTGTTTACTATTTTTTGAAGTAGTAAAAATTTTGGAAATGTCATAACAGTCTGCACCCAAATTAATAAATGTGAAGCATTTTCTGAGATACCTTTCATTAAACTAAAAATATACCTCTACTTAATAATAATAATCTTTATTTCAGATAGAATAGTTATTAAATTTAATACATTACTAAAACTAAATGAAAAGCGTCACTTAAGTATGTACTAAAAGAAAATCCAGGATCATAGTAACTTACGAGGGGTGTGACACAAGCAAGGCAGCAGGGACACCTGTTAACATTTTATTATAATACACACAATTATAACAATTTTTGAGTAAAAATTGTAGTTTCTAAATAATATTAATAATTTTTTAATTCACTTTTAAATTCTATGGTAATTTTTTTATTTTGGAAGTAGTAATTTTTAAGTAGCGGGCAATTTTTAAATAATTTTAGACCTAATTCTATCCTGCATTTTTTTGGACTGACTTCCTCAAAAACTCATAAAATTTTATTTTCGGACGTCTTTAGTAAATTTTCACTTATTTTGGTCCAAAAATTAATTTTACCAGCAACAACAAATTTGAATATTTAAATTAATTTTGCCTAATTTTATCCTAAAATAGAATTTCTTCAAAAACATAAAAAAATCCATTCTTACACGATGTTGGTAATTTTAATTAATTTTAGATCCAATTATATTTAAAAAAAAAACCCAAATTTGCATTTTTAGAAGCTTTAACTATTTTTTTAGCAATTTGGTTCTATTAGTACGTATCCTGAGTTTTTCAAAAAACTTAAGTTTTATTTTTACCCGTTTTGACTCAATTTTTACGATTTTTTGGGCTGCCTTCCCCACAAACCATTAAATTTTCAGTCTTTATTAAAATTTCACTTATTTTCGTCCAAAAATTAATTTTACCACCAACAACGAATTTGAAGATTTAAACTAATTTTACCCGATTCCGTTCTTAAATAGAATTTCTCTAAAAACATCAAAAATTGCATTTTTACACGATGTGGGTAATTTTTAAATAATTTTAGAATTTTTTAGTTTGCATTTTTTGACGCTTTCACTCACTGTTTGGCTATTTGACACTATTAGTACGTAACTCGAGCATTTCAAATAACTTTTTTGAGCTGACCGAAAAATATAAAAATTTAAATTTTTTGTGTCATTTATTTTGGTCTAGAAATTAATTTTACCGCCAACAACAAATTTGAATATTTAAATTACATTTGCCTAATTTTGTCCTAAAATAGCCTTTCGCAGATTCTCAATTCTTAGACGATGTCGGTAGTTTTAATTAATTTTAGATCTAATTATATTCTTCAAAAAATTTCAATATTGCATTTTTAAGTTTTAAGTTTAAGTCATGCTTTAGCGACATGGCTCTATTAGTAGGCATAGGTACCGAGTTAAAAAAAAAAATTTAACACCATTTGACTCATTTTTAACAACAAACAGAGTGGTAAATTTAAAAAACTTTTTATTTAAAATTTTTTGCCTGTCCTATAAGTCAGTTTCTTAATATTTAAGAGAATGTAGTCTTTTTGGATCAATATATCAGATCAAAATAATTCAATGAAATTAAGAATAGGCTTTCGGAACAAAATCGCACTGAATTTAAGTGAATCTGAGTTTGACAAAAAACTTAATTTTTAGAATTAAATCGCAGTTTCAAGGAAAGAATTGTAAAAAAAAGCTAAAGCATTATTTCAGCAACGATCAAAATGGATTAGGTCGTTGTATGCAAAACATTCTCCTGATCCGGTGGCTCAAAGATAAAAAAAATAAATAAACATGCCTTTTCAAAACTGTGAAAAAGGCTTATTCGAATTCTTTCTCGGGGCAACACCAATCAAAATTGAATAAATTATTCGCGTTAATGAAATCGATCTCTCTTTAGATAAAATGTATAAAAAAACAAAGACCTAAAAAATTTAGAAAGCAAACTGTTTTTATTGAATTTGAAGAAGTTACATCATTTTAAAAACGGTTGGATCATTTTAAAACGTTACGACGTTTATTACGACTTTTTCCTAAATTCTCAATTTTGACCGCCTGTAACCTGAGAACGCCTGGACCGATTGGAGTGGATCCAAATAATTTGTCCTCTTCTTGACGTCCTATTTCACCTCCCACCATCGTGCACATGTAGCACATGTTGAGAAGATGCGATAAAAATGTCAAAATCAAATTACCAACGCCTAATCGCCTACTTGACGGCAATAATAAGTGACTGGCTTATACACGCTTATCCATGACTGCTAATTGCGTTACAACCCACATGACCTTACAACTTTTTACCAAAATATCTACAAAAAAAAATCAAATTTCTTTATATCGTTCCCTCTTTGTTTTCATTGTTTTATTTGAAAAAAATTTTTTCTTCCCTTATGCATTCAGTTGTTATTGTCGTTTAAGTTTTTAATAATATTGATTAATAACTGAGAATCTAGTAACGGGCAGAAGTTCTTCGCTAGTAGGTATATTATATTTTATTAATTATTTACTAATTTATAATTAGTTAAAATAAATCTTCAAAAATGATAGTAGCAAAGATTCAGTTATTGGTGTGAATGTGTGTTCAAGCAATGTATTTATCCTACATAAGTACCTACTAGTGACAATATTTATTAAGTTTTTTTTTTTGGACAAGAAGTTAAATTATAGATAGGGAAGGACAAGGACAATGACGAGGACAATGATATATGGCTGCAGCAATTGAAAGCATGAAAATGAAACAATAATGCTGACTTTGAGCTCAAAGCTGACTGTGAGCACATGTTATGTTTTAAAAACTGAACCCATTGTTTCTTAATTGTTTCATTGCCCCACTTCAATGCTTGATTATAGTTCAAAGATTCGGAAATCGCTATAGATAAATCCTGAGACAAAGACACCAATTTTCATGTCATAAATGCTTGCAAGACTTTTTATTAATGACAATAATATAACATTGAATATACACAGCACCCAGAAATCACTAAAGGGTTTGCCGCCCAGCTGTGATTTTACACAAAATGTTCCTCTCATTTGGTTGTTTATTTAATATTAACAGAACTAATTTGAACGCAAAAAAACATTTCAATTGAAACTTTTGCTTTAGTGCTTTAGTAGCACCAGTGCAATATGACAATTATTATGCCAAGCTCCATCCTAGTCTATAATATTGCACAAGATTAGGAACTAACTTTTGAACAATTATGCACTTTTTACCATATAATTACTTGCTCATCCCTAAAATAATGCGCCCACAACCCACAACTTCGAGAAACCGCCCGGATATGACTCTCGTATACATTAACAGGGTTTTTCATTGCAGTTAAATAATTTCTGCCCGGGTAGCTTCATGTGTCCATACTCCATATTATAATCTAAAATATTTTATGTTTAGTAACAAGATCTTGTTACCTTTGCAATCTTTATTTTCTATACATGTCTTCTTTTTGTGTGCTAAAATATAATAAAAGAAAAAATTCACATTCCAAAGCTAATGAAACTTTGAGGCCTTTATTAGCCTTAGAGCCTGATCGAATTCCAAAAGTCAATTTTTACCTCAAGCATTTATATCCAATAGGAAGATTTTTGGCCATCTTTATCCTGTTCTTCAGGATCCACTATTTGTTATCGGCATTGGAGAGTGGTTAATTGCAGTGTGCAAGGCTTGGTAGTAAACTGCGACTGTGAATAAAAAAATATTAAAAGCTACAATATTAATCTTGTTTGTAAAGGAGTAAAGGAAACGGTCTTACCCTCTAGAAGCTGCTAGCAAATTATTATGTAAATTCGGGACAGTCTATACTTCCATGAACAAAAACTCATTCATGGACTTCTGAGACTGCAAAAGTGCTGAAGGCAAAGTGATATTCCATGCTTCTCAACTATGACTTACGCAGCAATTTTTTGAGGGGCGCTGAATCTTCTTAGTAGGTACCTACAGCCAGCAATCTTTAACGCTGCAGGTAGTGTGTTTTTTTACAAATCAAAAAACCCTGCATGGGGTGTGAGGAATCCTTGTCTTGTGTATTAATCCTCCAGCTTTCCCTAAGGAGTGTCTAGTCTGAAAGTCCCCTAGTAAGTTCTGATCTGACATATCCTACAGGAGGATATATCTAGCAGAACTTTTTTCTGCTGGGATGGGCTTTAAGAATTTTCCTGTTACTTTAAACTTGTAGTTTTGATACTTTTTATAGTTCCTCCAACCTAAAAATTAAGATATAACTATGTTTGAAACACACCATCTAATTAACAATTTAATTTAATAATTCTCTTTAATTTTTTTTTCTTAAACTGAAAATGCTACTTAAGGTAAAAGTTTGATTAACAAGAGCAACCAGAGCATCCACAACAATCTTTTTTACATTTGGAAGAGTAGGTTTTAAAATTGTATATAACTTCTTATAGGAAAACTGTCTTAAGCTCTACTAGAGGGCAGGTGCACCGAGTGAGTGTATTTGTCGAGGTATTTGTATTCTTTGTTAACTCAAGTGAAACCTATCTTGTAAATTTAGGCTTTTAAAACAATTACTTGATACCTGATAATCCCTATGCCTATATGTAAACACTTTGGGGATCAACCCTACTGAGGGCAGTTTGAATTTGAATAGCTTTTTGGTTTTAGTATCTATCAGCCTGAGATTACAGGAAATCTACTACGGCTAAATCACTTTTCAACGGATCAGTTTCTACTTGTATACATTATCTTGCCTGCCTGCCTCCGTTAATGAAATTATTATTATTACACTATATGGACAAAAACAAATAGATATTGTACATAATTATTTTAAATTATTATTAATAAAGTAACCAGGAAGACATTAAGTAAGTAGTATTTCCAGTCTTCAAATAGGCCCCACAGCCAATACTTAAAAATGTCTAGATGTAAGCATACTTACCCCAAAAATATTGGAAATCTGCTCATCTAAGGTGATGATGAGCAAGTTTGGATCTTCGCACTATTTTCGGCATTTTAGTTGCAAAATAAAGTTTTATAATATAGAAAATGCACTTGTTGATATGTAAAAAACCGGCAAAAAACTAAATTTCAATGACATTTTTTGGCAAATTTGTATTGACAACAAGTAGTACCTTTGATGCCAAAAATAACTGAATGGATAATATATGGAAATACTTTTTGCTAAGTGATAAATGTTTGTCCTATAAAACAATGAGTCAGACAAAGACAAACTTATGTGACAAACTGTTGGAAAAACAAAGAACAAACTCGCAAAAGGTTTTTGATTGAATAGTCTCCCTGCATATACAGCGCCCTCTCATACGAATCGTAAACGTAAAACTATATCCAGCTTTCAAACCTTAATTTTTGCATTACGAAAATACCTACACCAAGGAACTAACCTTAACTGCTGTGATTTGAATCTCCAAATACTGTCGAGTATTTCTGGAACATTATCCATTCAAGCACTGCACATCCTCGATAGTTTAGTTGCAAAAATGTTCTTTTTTACCACAGTTAACCGAAAACCACTAACAGGATCGACACCATTGTTGTTACTTGTGCGCAAAAACTACAGATGGCAGATGGCGGCAGCGCAGCCCATTCAAAGTAAAGGCCAATTCACACTCGCTCAGCAAATAAGGAGCGATTCAGAAATGCCCGTCAAAAATCAGTAAAATCTCAGAAAAAAAACTAATCGCAGTTGGGAGTTTTTAACAAAAATTATTATTTTTGCCATTACTAAAGACAATAGTTAATTAATCAAAGGACTGTAGATTTACATATATCCACTATTAATAATTAAATCCCTCGGTAGTCGAACACTTTTTGGTAATTGTTTTTTTTTTAATTTTCCTCATATCTTTTCCAATCAAACCAAAAATTATCTTAACTCAAAAAAAAAATCGTTGTCCCTCCCTAAAGATGCAATCCATCATGAAGCAAGACGGATACTAGACAAGATCTAATCCCCTTTTGCTAATGATTTGCCCTAAGCACATCCTCAAGGGAAGCCCTTTTTCTGTTTCCATCAGTCCATAAAATAAGACTTTTTCGTGTAATTTGGGCTGATTAAATTCGACTGGGTGCACTTAAGACAAAAAGTAATTTTTAAGCTTGATAAATCGTTAAGCGGTGCAACAGGAAAAGTCTAAGACAAATCAGTGTGCGTATATATCCTTTCTTCTCTTCTTATTAAATTTTTCGAATTCTTTTAATAAAAAAAGGGCAATGTGACAGTCGTCGGCTTTAAAGTCTGTCTGGGGGATATATAACGCAATTTTTAATTTGAATAAAACGACTTTTCGAAGAATTCCAAACGTGAAGACGACCCGAAATGAGGGAGAAGAGAAATAAATTTCGCTCGAACTCACCGAATGGAATAAAACAAAGAAGTCGGTATTGGATGTCGACTTTTGGAGATTATTAAAATGGTAGGAAATACACGTGAATGGCTAATGGTTTCGCTGCCAATAACGAACCTTTCCATTACAGACCAGGGATTTGTGCAACTCGCATATTACTTATAACTTATAGATGTTTTAGCCGACTGCTTTGTACAAATTAGGCCCATGGAGACAGTTTGTGGATAATGAAGCGACTTTTAGATGTAATCTTCTCTCTATTTTGTGGTTGAGCGAATGCTCTAATTTGCATTTTAGCTTTGCATGAAAATTGTTGGAGTATAACTCGAAGTTGTTAGAACCGATTTAGAGTGTTATTGTAAAAAATGTTGTATTCAAAATGTAACAGTGATATAACACGGAAGTTATAAACAAATTAATGCAAATTACATTACAAATTAAAAACTAAGCATTTTATAAATTAATCCCACAGTAATTAGAACTAAGCCAGAACCCCTAGAGACCCTAGAGGAACCGGATTTTGTTCCTACGGGATAGCAAGCCTGACTAGCGATACCGCACAACCCCTTTCCCATTTCCATTCTGTAGTACCCCGCCTCTCCCCATGCGGGACCCCAGGAATTTTTCAGAATCCAGTAATTCAGCCCAGTGACGTTGTCGGTCCCATATCCTACTGCCAAAATTCCATGGTTAACGTCCGTTGTACAAGCCTCACCACTATAAATTCCCGACTGGTAAGATTGAATGGGATTTGCATCTACTGCAACCGACACTGGACCTAAAAAAAAGGGTATGTTCTAAACTACTCACTTATTATTAACATATTAAGTATGCCTTGGATATCTGACTTAAAAAAAACAAAGATTTTAAAGAGATGTCAAAATAACGGAATGAGGTATAACACTACTCAGGTTAACTAATATAAAATTCAATCTAACGTGTTTTCCGGGCTTTGAAGCCGTGATCCAATGGAATTTCTTCGTGACGTCTCGTCTACAGCTGCAGCAGACATTATCAAACGCAATGAAGCAATGGGCGAAGTGATATTCCGTGCTTCCCGACTGATTCGACTTTGGGCAGCTCCGTGATATTTATTCCCCCGCCGGCGCCGTCGCGCTGCAGTGGATGGACTGGGGTGGTGGTAGTGGCGGCGCGGGGTTTCGGCGCACTTGAAGTATGTCGTAGAACTCGCTTCCAGTATGAATTTAGAAAAGTACTTTCCTTATTCCTGTTGAAATTGTTGTAGTGTTTAAAGATCTCGATGGCCTCTCTCGTTAGTCTCGGATAGCAACGCTGCGATTGATATAAGATATTCGCCTCGTTGAAAAGGATGTCGTGACCTTCGAAGAGAGCGTGCTCTGCTACTGCTGACTTTTGTGTTTGTCCCAGCCTGCAACTCCTCTTGTGCCACAGATGCTAGCGTTACGGACACGCACAACGCTTCTGTACTGCAGAAGCCAAGTGCGTAAACTGCGCCAGCAATCATCGCTCAGGAGAGTGCAAAAAGACGATGGAAACACCCGCGAAATGCGCAAACTGTGGGGGCCCGCACCCAGCAAGCTACAGAGGATGTAGCAAATATCCCCAACAAAAGAAGACGATAACGGCCAAGCCAACAGAGCCGAAGCAGACAGGAACAAGCAAGCCAGCAGGCAGGCCGGTTTCGGATGGAATATGCTACGCTGCTGCCACTAAGGCAGGAAACAGCTTAGCAAAATCCACCCCAGACATGAGCCACCCAGCTGACTTTCTTGCAGCTTTAGACCAGATGAAGAAAATGTACTCAGCAATGAGTGTGCTTTAATGGCTAGCTCGACGAACACCCATGTTTTAGGTCGAAATGGCAGCACGGCCCCTACCTTCAGCCCTGCAGATAATGCCATGGAACATAAATGGCATTAATCCGGAAAGCTGAGCTACAAGAAATCCTGGAGAGGCTTGAAGTGGACATTGCAGCCTTGTAAGAGACCCACCTCAGAAACACCGAGGACTTCAGTCTACCAGGATAATTGGTTCACAGGGAGGACAGGCAGGGACAAGGAAACTGAGGAGGTGGAGGAGTTGCGCTGCTCGTCAGGAGACGAGTACCACAGGTGCAACTGCCACCAATGCAAACAACTGGGTTAGAAGCAATAGCAATCGAAGTGGGAACAACGGGAACAACACGTCGCCATTGGAGACTTCAACGCGAAATCACCAGACTGGAATAGCAGAGCTATCAACCAGAATGGCAGAGAGATGATGATTTTCCTGGACATCAGGTCATGGGGCCTGAAGAACTTACTCATCTAGCCGCCAATGGAAGAAATGACGTACTGGACATAGTTCTCACCAGAGAACTAGAAATGGAAACTGAGCTCACAGTTGTCCATGAGGGTTACTCCGACCACAGTCCACTGATGCTTCGTTTAGGAGAGGAGGCACCGGAAGAGGCTACTTTCAACAGCCGACGCACAAACTGGCCACAGTTCGCTGCACTCTTGCATAGAGACCTTCCGTTGTTTCCTCGAATAGGCGACGCTGATGGGATTGACCAAGCTGTTGCAGTGCTGGAGAATAGCATTACTAATGCTATTGAAGCCAGTACTGTAACACAAAACAGGCCACTAATCAAAACTTATTTAGCAGGTATCCCGGACGAGACCAAAGCGCTCATTCAAGAAAGGACAAGGGCTATCAGGACCAACCTGCCAGAGGACAGACACAGCTATAGCCGCCTTAGCAGGCAGGTCAAAGCTGCGCTGGACGAAGTCAGAGTTGAGCAATGGCAGGAGCACTTGCTGGCACTGGACCCACAAGAACGGAGCCTCTGGAAAACTGCTAAAGCAATGCGGCAGAAAAGGAAACCAATCCCGCCATTACACGGACCAAACGGGATTGTATACGCCAAGCTTGACAAAGCACAGGTATTTGTTAATCACTTGGAAAGTCAGTTTCAGGAAAACATCATAGACGACAATTATGCCGACCGCTGAGAGGAGATAGTGGAACGACAAGCCAGAAGGATAGAAGGGATGCTCGACGAACAGCACATACCGCACACCAGCCCTGAAGAAATTCTGGACATTGTGCAGCATCTAGACCTCAAGAAGGCGCCTGGATGTGACCAGATAGGGAACAGGCCACTCCGGCTGCTGCCACTCAGGGGGATTGCAGCTTTAGTCAACATTGTGAATGCAATGTTAAAACTGAGGCACTTTCCAACCAGGTGGAAGCAGGCGGATTTAATTCTGTTTTCTAAACCAGGTAAAAACCCTCTTTTTCCACAGAGGTACAGGTCCATCAGCCTACTGCCTACCATGGAGAAGGTCAGGAGTCATCCTGACACGGCTAAAGGACAAAGCAGAGCGCTAGAGGCGCTACCGCACAAGCAGTTTGGCTTTAGGACCCAGCTGTCGACCGAACTGCAGGTGCTGAGGATGGTGGAATACATCACCGAGGCATTCAACAGACGAGAGACAGCAGGAGCCATCCGCTGCGCAGCCAAAGCCTTCGACAGAGTCTGGAACAAAGAACTGCTAGTCAAGCTGCTAGACACCGGAGTTCCTGTATCCTTTGTTAAATTAATTAGATCCTTTCTTTCTAATAAGTGTTTTAGGGTAAAACTGGATGGAGAATCAATACTCTGCGTACAGGATGATGGAAGCAGGAGTACCGCAATGAGCGGTGCTCTCGCCCTTCCTATATAACCTGTACGTAGGAGACCCCCACCCCCAAGAACAGACAAGACCAAACTTACATTTTACGCTGATGACACAGCTATAATGGCGAGACCCCTCAACACGAGGTTACTATCACGGTACCTTCAAGAAGAAGTCACAGCCTTGGAAGAGTGGTGTGCCAAGTGGAGGTCTATCTCCCATGACGTCAACAAGACGCAGGCCATAATCTTCAGGAAGCGACGCAACCACAGGCCAGACAAACAAGTCGTCCTCAAAGGCGAGGCGACTCCTTGACAAGAGACAGCAACATATTACCACCAAAAACAAGGCAAAGATGACAAGGAGCACGCTCTACCCGATGATCGGAAGATGTTCAAAACTGGCTTTGAAGAACAAGATCACACTGATCAAACAGGTGATCCAGCTACAGCTAACCTATGCCTCAACAGCGTGGGGATATGCAGCAAAGACACACCTGAAAAGCCTTCAGGCAGTAGCAAATGTGGCCCTCAGGATGGCAGCAGGAGCGCCCTGGTATGTCCGTAACCAGGATATACAAAGGGATTTCGACTCCACCACAGCCACTGAGAGGATAAAAAGCCATACGAGGAAAACCTTCCAGAAGACAGCGGACCACCCCAACCTGCTGGTGACGACGGCGACCGCCTACGACCCCGTGGTCGAAAGGCCGCATAAGCGACCGAAATTTCAGCTATTAGATAATGGAATACTATTTATTTCTATCTTCTTTTACAGAAAACCAGAACGACTCCAGAGGCCAGATGTGACAGGACAAAACTCCACTGACAGACAAAAACCCCCCGGGCAACGAGTCTGGACACTCAAAGCCTGGGTATAACCTTCCCGCGGATAACTGGTGCTAATCAGCTCTTTCCGTAACCCTGCTTAGTAAGGAAGGGGGGGGGGGGGCTTTCCTCCCATACCCATAGCCCAAAGCTAAACTCCTTAAGGTGCCTTTACCACACCTTAAAACAAGAAGTCCGCAAGGAAGACAGCCGACGAAGAAAAGAAGAGACCAAGACAAGACGAGCGCCTGAAGAGCCCCAGTCGGCGGGGTAACTTCTAAAACGACCCAGAAATGGCCACCTTGCTCAGGACTGAAGAATCTTCAGGATTGTTCAGAAGGGAGACGGGTGCCTGAAATTTCTGTTAGACTGGTCCGGTCTACAGCGATGATAGAGTAAAAGGCCATAGTCCTGCCTGACTCTTTTATCTGAGGCCATCTTTTAATCACAGATAGTGGCACAACTCCTCTTGTGTTCGGCAACCCTCGTGTTGACACTTCGTTTTGTGGTGCCAATGTATACCGAGCCACAGCTGTATGGAAGTCGGTAAACTCCGGGTGTCGATAGGGGATTTCTGCAGTCTGCGGTCGATCTCAAGCTCCGTTGTATTGTTCAAGTGGGTGTAAAGACAGTTTTAATACTGTGCTCTTCCAGTACTTTCTAGATGCTTCATTTCCCGTTCCAAATCAGCCGACTCGCGAGTTCTCTTGGCTCTCACGGACAGAGTCTTTATGACTCCCCTTTTCTGTATGGGATGATGATTTGATCTGTTATTGAGATATCGGTCAGTGTGTGTTTGTTTTCTATAAACGGTGTGCGAAAGAGAGGTGCGTAAGACAGAAAGCAGGCAGGTCAAGGAAGGACGCCTACCAAAAATGGTAGGCGTCCTTCCTTTTCTATCTACACAGTAAATTGAATTTTTGGGCTGATAAAGCTGTAAGAGAAAGTTTTGAAGTTCGCCCACGCCATGGCTCCAAATAACAAAGGTGTCGTCCACGTATCGGAACCAGCACTTTGGCCTCTTATTTGCGTTGCCAACACCTTGGCCTCGAAAATTTCCATAGTAGTTGGCTATTACTGGACTGGGGGCTGCCCATAGCTACACCATCAATTTGTTTGAAGAAATCCTCTTTCCATTGAAAATAGTAGTGGTGAGGCAGTGTTGGAACAACTTGGCAATATCTTGTGTAAATTACTGGTTAATATGTTCTATGGCTTCCTTAATGGGTACCATCGTGAAGAGCGGCACAACATCGAAGCTAACGAAAATTTTTCCTGGAGAAAGAGTCAAAGAATGCAGTTTTTCGAAATGAGTCGAGTCTTTTATAAAGCTGTCAGTATTTCCTATTGTAGGTTACAGCAGTTTTGTGAGGTGTTTCGCGATTTGGTAGGTCGGGCTTCCTATGGTGCTCACGATGGGTCTCAGTGACACATCCGGTTTGTGGATGGACCACGGCTTCAAAGCCCGGAAAACATTTTCGACTGTATTTTGACCGGCCGTGAAAGCCTTCACAGCCTTATAATTATAAAATTATTATTAAATCGACAATTTGCTACTTACCTAATTCGACAATTAGGTAAAGCACTATTATTTATATTTATTTTAGTTTATAATATTTAAAATTAATAAAACAGTTAATAAAGATTTTAGATGTATTTATGCGATAGGTGGGTCTTTAAAAATAAGACGATTATGATTATATAAGCCATTCACTTATTATTGTCATCAACTAGGCGTTGGAAATTTGACTTTGACATTTTTATCTTATCTATTAATCTTCTCATCATGTGCTAAAAGGAGATGGCTATAAAAATAATAAAGGTTTCAAAACCAGATGACAAAAATAAGTGAATGGGGAATTTAAATGTTGTCTTTATTTCTAAAGTACTACGAGAATTTCAAGTGCATTTGGACTAAGTACAGCAGAAAAAAAATTGCTTTAAAACTGTTTTCCTCTGGGTCTTCGTCTACATATAAATATATACAGGCAAAACAGAATTCAACCAACAATATCACAACTGATTGGACTGTTGACACGTTTTTGGTATTCTTAGACCCTTGTTGTGGTTTTATTTGGGATATGGTCCTTGGTAGAAATACCCGATACAGAGAGCTTACTCCCTTATGTTGTGTCCCGTATGTATCAGAACTACAAAATGTTTCCTATTTACTTTCGTCCTATTTTCTGTGTTTTGTAGTTCTGACGAAGGCACAATTCAGTGCAGCAGCACCAAAAAGTAAGTTCACTGTATCGTGTATTTCTACCAAGGAACACATCCCATGAATGAAAGCACAACATTGATGACAACTGGACGTACACAAGCAACAAATAAAATAGTATAAATTCACATTTTCGGTATTACTCAGTTAAATAAAACCTTTTTTTTTCTACAAGAGAGTAAACAGCGTTTCGATATAATATTATCATCGATCCTCAGGACTAAAACAGAAATATCGAAACAATAATTTTCTAAATTGTAATCTTAAGATAATTAAAGTAGTTTTAGAAGTGACAATTCCAAAAATTTTCAAAAATTATTTACTGTAAAATATGGTATTGATATCTCTTTTTGAAGCCGTATTTCCTAAATAACTACAACTGTGACAAAATATATGTTTATGCAGTGTTCGTTTGTTAAGTTAGTTCAGGTTACTACCGGCTGGATTTGAAATTTGTCAAATAATTTGTCACATTCAGACGCATCTTTTGACAACTAATCAGGATGTATAACTCATTCACTTATTTTTGACATCTCGAGTTGCCTTTGAAATTTTCAGTTTTATTATTTACTTAACACTAAACTAATAACTAAGCAGTATGTGTGTCATTAACCTGTCAAACAGCGAAAAGTGAGACAATGTAGTATGGTAAGTTCAGGTTACTAATGATTAGATCATTTTAAATGGCTATAGCCGCGGATCAGATTTGTCGCAATTTGTCAGATTATTGGTCACAATCAGACGTATCTTTTAAAAACTAATCGGGATATATTTTGACTTTTGACAACTCTAAATCGGATGTAGGTCATAAACCTGCCTGTAAAACAAAGAAAAATAAGACAAAGTTAGAGTTGCCAACCGTCCTTTATTTGAAAGAACAGTGTGCTTTATTTCAGGAAAGTGTGCTTCAGCTTTTATAAGTTGTCAACGGATGGTGATTGTCCTTTGGAAACTAACAATCACCACGAAATCAACTGCTCTTATGCATTTTTAGCCCATGAGGTATATTTCGGTCAAAATTTCACAAAAAGGGACGAGGCAAATTATAAATTTTTGCCTGGGGTGCAATCTTTTCTTTTCAAACCCTAGACAAAGTATGGTTAATTCAGGTGAATAATTAACCTAAACTAACCTGAGTAATTCAGGTTCGTTCATATTACTGCCAATTAAATCAGAATTGTCAAAATTTATTATAAGATTATTGGTCACATTAAGACGCAGCTTTTGACAACTCTAAATGGGATATATCCATAGTCCTCTCTAAACACAAATATGTCCTCTAGATGTACGTATTTGTATTATGTGACTAGTTACCCCTAAAAACACTCACCTATAAGCCCCACAGCCAATTTTAGTTCTGTTTCGTTATAAGATGCAATATTGCGGTAGCTTTCCAATTTGACTGCCTTTTGTTTTACTTTTGAGCATTTACTATTTTGTTTTTCAGCATAAGGGTAATCGTCTTCTTTTGCCAAACCGTTTTTTATTACATACTCGTAGGCGACTTGGATAACTCCTCCGTAACAAGCGTTATTTACGTCAGTATCACAGTCTATTAGTTGCTGTTCGCTTAACGATACCAAAACTCCCTCTTTAATGGCTAAGTGGGATTCCAACGTTCCAGTCTAAAAGTAATGATTCTTATTTAACTAACACAACACTTAACTATGGATTATTATAGAGAAAATGTATTGCATTTTTCTTCCCCTTGCAAAATTGCTATTTTGAAGATCATTTAAGTGCTTAATAATTTAATACAATTTCATAATGAGTCGATAATCCTATAAGTGCAAATCCAGGAAAATACCTATCAACTTTATCTTTTTGACTTGAAATTTGTTTTCAGATTTTTTAGTGTGATCTAGAATAACGTAATAAAACAGATTAAAATCTTGACTTATTTATGATAGCAGTAGGTATTCAGGTTATTCTATAGACTTACCGTACTAAAAGCCCAACAACTACCACAAGTGCCTTGGTTCTTAACCGCAGTTACGACGCCCTTATCTCGCCAATCTATGCTCTCAGGAAGTTCATTCTCACTTAGTCTTTCATCACCTGAATCATCCACATTGAGTCTCGCATTGGTCAAAGTCTGAGTTCCTAACATAGATGAGAATTCTTCTGGAGTCATGTCTGAGAATTGATTAACTCCCATTGTATAAGTGACCAGCCCCTGCTCATAGAGCCGATTATGCTCTTCGATTTTCAAAAGGTTGGACTCGAATATCTGTTGGCGTAGGCTGAGTTCTGCGGCAGAGTTATACACTTTGTTGTGTTGTAGCTGAGGAAAACAGAGATCTTTGCTAACTAATATATATAATAACGCTTTAATCCACTAACCTGAAAAGTATTAAACGTAGTTTGCACATCACCACCAATGCATATAGCTGCGCACACTAAGAGTACACTAAACAAAAACATAAGGCACATGTTGCTACCTACTATATGTCCTAATCACTTGAGTTTAGTGACACATGTGGGGGCTTTAAGTGCGAATTCTGTTATTTATAATAAGCCCATAATATCGAAATTAACTCAATGTGGAGTGTTTTCAGATGTAAAGAGATTTCTGCTTATTGATTAGATATCATATAATCTCGATTAATCATTTGCTCACTATTTCAACAAAGTGCAGGTTACAGGTAGGTGTTGGGATTACTAAAACTAATTTTAGAACTAATCTAAATCTTAGTAAATAAAAGTATTATTAAGTAATAACTTTAAAATCTACTATCTGCAAGTCCTTAACTGTTTGCACCTAATTTACCTTTCCTCGGATATTTCTTCATCTCCGCTCTTTACAAGAATACATCTTTGTCTTTCCAATTTGTTGGGCACTAAAGTTTCTGTCAAAGTACCAACCACCATTAGAACCACCAGGGTAGTCAAAGCCACCTTAGGTCCAAAATAGCTGTTAATTTGGGCTGCACCAATAGCAAATATCGAGCTGGCAATCTGTGAAGAGGCAAATAGAACACTCGCAATGGTACCCTCGTCGCTGGGGTAGGTGAGCTCGATTCCAAATTCGAAACCAACTGGTATATAAGGGTTGACGACAATTCTGTTGGAAAACACTACATTCTGTTATAAACACGGAGTACTAAAGTACGTGCTTACCCAAGTAAACAGCATATTAAGTAACTAGAAGCAATGCTGCGACTTTGCAAAGCACCAATAAGACCTGCGATGCAGAGTGTGGTGGTTGCATACAGGAAAATACAGGATTCTCTATAGAAATACAAAGGCCGTTGAAAAAAATATCTTTTAGTAAAAAATGTACTAACTTGTACTTATGAGTCTTGTCCAAGTAATATCCAAAAACTATGCAGCCAATAACACCAAAAATCAATAAGCAAAATCCCATCCAACCGGCATCTTCTGCAGCATTCTAAGTATACGTAGATGCTAGAGAGATTTGGTCCTCACAGATACTAAATACAAGCTTTTTTACCTCAAAATGTGCAGTCACAAACTCACTCAAAAGTATCATTATAGTTGTGAAAACTCCAACATTTATTGCATATGCTAGGGTGTGAAGTATGAAACCTTTTGAAAAATTGATTCCTTTCCAAAAGCAAATATTGTTATTGAGGTTGGTGATATTAGAATGTTGTAGCTGAGGCGGTGCAGCTGGAAAATCTGTAAAAAGCACCCTTGTAAATAACGCTTTAGATATGTATTAGAATAAGACGTACAAAATATTACTGATAACGAAACTGGAACCATTAGGGCAGCCAAGCTCCAACAAAGAACTTTTATTCCTTCTCGGACTTCAGTCAGATCCTGGCTGTCTGGAACCACGGAGACCGCTAGAAGGTATCCAAAAGCATTTCCCAAGTTAGTCCCTAGGGTACCCAAAGAGCAGGCCATAGAAACCTTTATTAAAGGTCTTTAAGGTCTTTAAGAGTTCTTTCTCTAGCAGAAAAAATATAACCGCACCTCATTCGGTTGGAACCATACAGCTGCAATTTTCGGTGGCAAGCACATAATTAGAGTTACTGAAGCAGCTGTAAGAACCTGCCCCAGGATTACCACCCAGAAGCGATCTCTTGCTATTGAGAATACCTTTAGGGTGGTGCCAAGAGCCGTTCCTAAGCAACCATAAAGACACGCTACACGAAGATCCTAAAATGTGATACGTGATTGTATAAGTCATGTACTTATTATTGTCGTCAAGTAGGCGTTGGAAAACTGACTTTGACAGTTTTATCGTATCTTCTCAAGATGTACTAAAAAGACATGGGTATAAAAAAAATTAAAGTTTCAAAGGTAACTGGTCTGGCAGATGACAAAAATAAGTGAATGGGTAATAGGTGGTGGCTTTTGGACAATGGTTGAATGGTTCACGACGTTCATTTGGGCGCATAAAGCTGTAGGCACTTAGAAAAAAGTCCACTTATGGGACTAATGTCACTCTTATTATGTTTGTTACGTTCATAAGGGATTGAAATCGCCTCATTCCGATCAAAAACAGTTTAAAAATTACTATAAGTTTTTCGAAACTGACCGTAGTATTCCCTCTTTTCTCTAAATTTCCAAATTTGACCGCCCGTAACTTTAGATCCAGTGGACCGATTGGAGTAAATCCAATGGTTTTTATGTTTTCTACGTAGATAAGGGATTAAAATGGTCTTTATCCAATCAAAAACAGCAAAAAAAAAACATATTTTTTTCGAAATTGACCAAAGGGGGGAGGCATTTAGAAGGAAATTCACTTATGGTACTAATTTCACTATTATTATGTTTGTTACGTGCCTAGAGAATTAAAATCTCCTCTTTTCGATCAAAAACAGCAATAAATTTTTTCTCTGGACAACTTTTCTCTGAATTTCCAAATTTCACCACCATTAACTTTACAACGAGTGCGCCGATTTGAATGAATTCAACTTATTTTTATTTTTTTTCATGTCCTCTTTCACCTTCCACCAAGGAGAGTGGGAGGTGAAAGAGGGGGTGGGGGCTGTTGAGCCTACTCCCGTAGGTTCAACAGCTTGGTAGATAGGCCCCTTCACTGTTCGATTTTTGGCTACTTTGAGAACATGCTTTGAAAAAGTCCACTTTTGGAACTAAATTCGCTCTTATTTTGTTTGTACATATATTTATGTTAAATTCATAGGGGATTGACATCGCCTCATTCGGCTTAAAAACAGCAAAAAAAGTCAACAATTTGACTGCCTGTAGCTTTACAACGAGTGAACCGATTGGAATACATCCAACGATTTTTTTTTCTATATGATGGCCTCTTTCACCTGCCACCAAGGTAAGCCCCGTAGGTTAAATAGTTTGGGAGATAGACCTCTTCGGTGGTCGATTTTTAGAGTGCTTTGGAGACATTTTGAAAATGTCCACTTATGGAACTAATTTCGCCCTTATTATTATTGTCATGTTTACTTCCTATCAACCATGCTTTCTCTTTCTTTTAATTCAAAAACAAAGCAAAAAAGATGTTTTATGTTAAAATTACCGACACAACCGTTAAACGTTGACCAGTTTTTAGCGATATATCTCTCTAACGACAGCAGCTAAGTGAAATCTCCATACACCATTGCATTGCTTGAGTTAAAGGCAGTCGAAAATGAATGGTTACTTGCTCTACCTCACTCAAAAATCAAATCAATCATTCACTTTTCTGAGAATTATAAAAAGTGATTAAAAGAGTGAAAATAAGAAAAAACTTAAGTGTATGGAAATGGGAAAACCTTGTCGTGAAATTGAATGAAACACAAACTAAAATTAGTTAAGAAAATAGTAAAACAAAAGCTAATATAAAATAAATTTTAGACATACCTAACCGTCACTATGTATCAAGTAAAACGGAAGGAAAATATGACAAGTAAAAAATTATTAATTTTAAACTTTTAAGGCCGATCAAATATATTAAAAGTTGATTTGATCAAAAACATAGAACATAAAATATAAAAAGAATAAAAACAAAACAAATTAAAAAAAAATGCTACAAAAATAGCTACAAAATTAGGACAATACTAGGCATGATGATGAGTAAAGTGAAAGAAAAACTCAAGACTCACAATAAAAGGATAATATGAATAATAATAAATGTGCAAAATACTTAAATGCCTCAACAGATAAAATTGAAAAAAAAAAGTTAACGCGGAACGAAAAAAAGGGAAGAACAGGCAAATAAAAGAGCAAATTAAAAAACACAAGATTACAATACAAGTAGGTTTATACGTATTACAAGCCTAGTTATGACAATACAAGGTCTGATGATAAAAAAAGTGAAATAAAAAATTTCAGACACGCTAGAAAATGGACAATAACAATAATAACAAACGTGCAAAATACTTAAATGCCTCAAAAGATTTTCATTATAGAATCTATGGAAATTTATTGTTTGTCTTGGGTGTTATAAACATTATTAAAATAATATCTATTTCCAACTCTATTTTATGTTCTTCAAGGCACTTTGCGCACCCCCTTATATATAAATCTAGGTACAAAGACGAAATAATATGCGCATTATAATATATTTCCAAAATAATAGACAAAAAATTGACAAATATTGACTCTTCACAATGAGATTCGGGCCGAAGCGGCAACGCCGAGCGCCGACCCCGGGAACCCGGGAACTTATCTACAATAAACGAGAACCGGGAACAGTCGCCTCCGTTCTCGAAAGTACGAGAGTGTGTTCAGGCCAGGTATATAAATCAGCGAACCGTGCGAGATGGGATCGAATATAATAGTGCAATGTAGTAAATAAGCGAACAGTGCGAATTGTTAGTAGAGAGTAATTGTGTTTTAATCGTGTTGTAATAGCTAAAAGTAAATAAAAGTGGTAGTTAATTGACGATAAATTATTGGAGCCCGTCCCGTAACAACTGGTGTCAGAAGTGAGATAATTTTGTCAAACTTGTGACTGTACGGACAAAGGAGTTGTCGCGCGAGTGGAATTTTGGGTGGTAAGGACAGTGCAAGAACTTTGGTGTTTGCTACATGCCATATACTCGATCTACGACAAAAATCATGGATAGAACGCCTTCAGCAGTTCCATTTTCCACAACCACGAGAGTCCAACAACGAGAAAGACTAAGCCTAGCATTCTTAGGAGAACCTGCAGGATTGACGTCGACGAACATTGGACCACTGAACAAATGAAGGTCGAACAAACAATCGATAATGCTGTGGGGTTAATTCGTCAATGGAAGTTGGAAAATCAAAGACCTGATTGGAAGGACATAGCAGATAATAGCCTGGAAGTAAAAACTGTGTGGGCTCAATGGGATTCCTTGGCGATTCGGAATGGTTTACTGCAGAGGACTTGGGAAAGCCCCGACGGGGAAAGTGCCACGCTCCAGTTTGTCGTACCAGAAAGTAGACGGAAAGATGTCTTGCGAGAAATGCACAATGGAGTGTCTGGAGGCCATTTTGGAGTGACTAAGACCTTGCATAGAATTCGGGAAAGGGACTACTGGGTGAATTGCCGAAATGACGTGGAAGAGTAGTGCAGAAATTGTGATACCTGCTGCTCCGTAGAAGGACCCCAAAGAAAGACTAGGGGGCAAATGAAGCAATACAATGTTGGCGCCCCATTTAAAAGAATTGCGATCGACATGGCAGGTCCTTTTCCAGAAACGGACGATGGCAACAAATTCATCTTAGTTGCCATAGATTATTTCAGTAAATAGCCTGAAGCTTATGCACTACCAAATCAGGAAACTAACACCGTTGCAAGGGTCTTGGTTGACGAATTCTTCAGTAGATTCGGCGTACCATTAGAGCTTCATTCGGACCAGGGACGGAATTTTGAATCGCAACTTTTCAAGAAGATCATGGAACTTTTGGGAATCCGCAAAACAAAGACAACTCCGCTCCATCCACAGTCAGATGGCATGGTCGAGCGTTTCAATCGAACTATGGAACAATACCTCTCCAAAATGATAGCGGACCACCAGAAAAATAGAGGCAAATTTCTGCCTCTTTTAATGATTACAGCTTACAGAGGTGCAGTGCATAACACGACAGGACATACCCCTGCAAGGTTATATTTGGTAAAGAATTAGAATTGTAGTAGAATTAGAAGAAGTAGATTTGGTGTACGGATCACCAGAAGAACCGGTGCAAGATGTGCAGAACTATACTGATCAATTTCGAGAAAGATTAAAGGAAATCCATCAAAACGTGAGGACGAAGATAAAGATTGCCAGCGATTGAATGAAAGCCAGACATGACCTAAGGGGCGAATTCTGCAGGATTTAAGACAAGTGACTTGGTTTGGCTGTATAATCCACAGAGAAAGAAAGGAAAGTCTTCCAAGTTGGGAGGGTCCATATACAGTCATCAAACCGATCAACGATGTGGTATACAGGATCCAACGTACCCTTAGAGCAAAGATGAAAATGGTTGATCTTGAACGGTTAAAGACTTACAGTCGTGGAGATTTCTCTGATCGGGACGATCAGAGCTAAGAGTGGGGCGATGTTACGCCCGACCGTCGGTCCACAGAGATTGGGGCCGAAGCGCCAACGCCGAGCGGCGACCGCGACCCCGGGAACCCATCTAGAATAGACGAGAACCGGGAACAGTCGCCTCCGTTCTCAAAAGTACGAGAGTGTGTTCAGGCCGGGATATAAACCAGCAAGCCGCGCGAGATGGGATTGATGGGAGTGCAGTGTAGTAAATAAGCGAAATTAGCGGACAAGCGAACAGTGCAAATTGTTAGTAGAGGGTAGTTGTGTTTTAATCGCGTGGTAATTAATAGTTAAAAGTAAATAAAAGTGGTAGTTAATTGACGATAAATTATTGGAACTCGTATCCCGTAACATTATAATACATTTTCGATTAGCGACTCTGAGATCTTCTTATTAAGAAAACAGAGAATGGAAATACTCTAGAGTCGCTAATCAGAAACAGTCAATTATAGTCGATATCTGAAATCAATCATTACAGAGTATAGGTACTAGTATAATTATTCATTTCGGATGATATATTGAATTCTCTAATGTATTCCCAGAATGTGATTAGATTATTCTTAGAATGCGACTATAATATTCAAGTTTGCGAAACAGACAAACATAAATGTCTGCAAAACATTGGCAATTTTTATTAGTTTATTTTCGTTTTTTATTGATCCAATTCCCAAAATCAACCATAGTTAAATCCATTAAAATCTAGGACCGGCTAAAAGTAAACAAACGCTAGAACAAAATGAATACTATTTACATAAAAATGTAAAGTATTCTTCTTTCTATGGATTGAAAAAGGTACTCAATAAAAGACCTACAGTTACCAAGCCACTGATCTGATTATCAAAAATTAAAAGATTCTTGTATTGTGCATATGTTAATAACTAATTAAATGATGGTTCTCAGTATCACCGTGCAGGCCTACCTTTCGTTCCACGATATAGGAGGCAGGAATCGCAAACACTGGATACAAGACCGTATACAGCAAAGAGGTCCAGTTCACACTGAAAGTGCTGACTTGGTAGTAACGAGCTACGATGTCAGTAATGCTCGAGTAGGTGGTCATTTGTGCTAAGTTGATGAAAGCATAGTAGAAGAATACCAAAAGAATGTACCATCTATTTTTACAAGGTTTCTGTACAGGCATATTGCTAGGTAAATGGTTCGGAATTAATAATCAGTATGCTACCATGAAGATATCATGCACTATGACCATTAGTATAACTAAAAGTTAATAACGATGAGAGCCTAAAAGCAGGTGCTTAATTATGTAAGTGCTTTTATTGATAAGTGTTTTCCTGTTTCCAACTCTATTCAGTGGATCCGTTTAACTTTTAACTATTACAGCCCCGTCAATAATTATAGACTTTTTCACTTACTCAAATGAGTCATAAGAATTTTATTTTCTATTAAGTGTGATAAGAAATATAGATACTATCGGTACATATTATGTGCCATAAAATAACATGTGTGCATTTTATTTATTAACTTTCCAATTATTGCGACATATTCTTATTATTTTTATTATGTATAACAGAAATTGGTCCTTATTGTGCATTATTACGGCATTTTCCCATTTAATTGCTCCAATTCCCTAAGACCATTTCTGTTCACCTTCAAGGCGGTTTCACGTCTTTTTTCGTTCGGAACGCAGCTAGTAATCACTGCCCCTATAAGAAGTAACACAGCCTGGCTGCCCAGCGCCCAAAAAGCGCCACATTTAGCATTAAATTTGCCTACAAACAAGCTTTTATTTCAATGAACTCAAAAAGGGGTAAAACCGACCCAGAAATAAAGTGACTAACACCCCAACGCCCTGTGTCATAGCATTTAAAATCCCAGTAGTGGTGCATTCGTCCGCTGGATAGGTGATTTCCACTGCTAGTTCGAACCCCACAGGCATGTAAGCATTCGTAAAAATGCTGCCAGTGAAAATAGGTAAGTAGCAACTAACAATATTAGTACAGTGGTTACCTTTTAACTTACCCAACAACGCAAAACACCACATAAACCAGCGCTTTCGAGTAAGTAAGAAGAGAAAACATGGATGCTACAACAGATACCACTGCTGCGTAGTAAATAAACACGGTAGTCTCCCTGAAAATAGATATAAAAAAATTGTATTAATACCTACATCACTAATATACATCATCAATAAACCTAATGTACTAACTTGTATCGGTGCGTCTTATCCAAATAGATTCCAAAAACCAATGAGCCCAGCATACCTCCCACCACCATAAGCAGGCCGATCCTTCCAGCGTCCTCTTGGCAATTCTGTGTTATGCACAATAATAAGTTCAGCAAATTACAAAACGCTGCTACATGTAGGTACTTAACTGGAAAGTATTCTAGAATAAACTGGTTTAATAGGGTCCCTATGGCGGCGAAAACTCCTATATTGATACCATAAGCGATGGTATGCAAGGTAAATCCGTTATTCTTGAAGAGACCCATAAAAAATTTGACATATGAGGCAAAGTCTTCTGGTGGTTTGCTTCTAAGATCCTCCTGAGCTATTGAAGGAGCCACACGAGGACGTTCTGAGAAAACTATACACAAACAGATTTATTAAGGCGTTTCTGAGTGGTTGGTTAACAGTTGAAGTACAAATCAAAGTAAAGACTAGAACGTTTAAAACGGAACTTTGCAAATAACAAAACAGGCATTTGGATACAGATCTGTCAATGTTCAGAATAATGAATGATGCATGAGCTTTCACCAAATAATAAAGAAACGGTAACAAAATACATTTGTTTAAAATTTTTCCTCAATAAAACTAAATAAATTGACTTCTTTTAACTTCTAATTAACGCCTGAGCCTCTGCTAAATTATCAAGAAATTCTAACATACTAAATTTGTTTAAACCTTTTCCTAAATAGAATTAAATAAATTAACTGCGTTCCTATTTCTTGGCACATTTTATAATTTTTTTATTCTTGTCGTGTTGCTTACTTTACTTTTTGCCCCTGGCGGCCACTAATTTCGACTCTTTGCTTGGTATATGGACAACAGTTTGTGATCAGATTAGCACACCATGTGACACACACATTAGCTATTGAGCAGGTTGTCTTTAAGAAGGCTGACTTACAAACACATTTGCGGTTAATGCACCAGAAGCATTCACCAAATGATCAAGAAAATTATCCTCTCTCTCTCTTTCTCTTTCTCTCTCTCTCTCTCTCTCTCTCTTCAGTAGGTTGAGAAAAATTTTCCTGTTAACACATGCCTAACCCAGACCCAGACCATATTATAAACTAATTAAGATATACTATAAGTGTGTAAGCCTTACAGATTACGATTGCAAATATCACAGGAACCATATAGCCGGCTATCAGCCAGCAGAGTAACTTCAAATCTGAGCCAATTAACACTAAGTCTTCGTGGTTTTTCACCACCGTGGGCGGCACTACAAAACCCAGCGCAAAGCCTAGCTGGGTTCCAAATACTGCCAAGGCACATGCGGTTGAAATCTGTAGAAAATGTTGGACTATGGAGTAGCTCTGTATATACACACAGTCTTAATCCTCACTTCTGAAGGTCTGAACCAAACAGCGGCAATTTTTGAGGGTAAACAAAGCACAAAAACCTGGGCCGTCGAACCTACACCTTGTCCCAGTATGACCAAGTAGAACAAGTCTTCTCTGATAGAAAAAACCTTGATTAGAGCCGCAAAGGCTGTGCCTATTCCTCCGCACAGAGCTGCAAATCTTAACCCCTAGAATATCCACTAAAAATGTTTATATATCTTCTTAAAGTGTATTTAAATATAGACCAGACCCACCTTTTTTTCTATAAAATACGACACAGGAACAACGATAATAGGATAAATTAGCATATAAATTATCGAGGTCCAATCGACTGCTGTAGAATCAACTTTATAAAATTTCATAACAATGTTGGCTATAATGGAATACTCCATCCATTGAAAGGAGTTTGCTGCCGAATACAGCACGTAGATCACAAGTATCAACCATCGTCTCTTAAATACTTTTGGTTCTGACTGAAGAGGTCTACTAATTGAATTATCCATGTGGCCCTTAAAATCTGCTCGCAGTCTTTTCTACATCTTACAAATTTTACTCACCAATGAGCAGTCAAGTTGCACCAAAAATAGGGAAGTTGATAATGGGTAAGTAAATTCGCAGCTCAAAGTTGGAGAACTTAGTATATAGGACAAATTTAGTACAAGACTCCATGCGAAGCTCTATTGCTGATTGTTATTGTTAAAAGGACTCGCTATAAGACGACGGTTGAATTGCTACTAAACTAGGCAATAAGGCTCCGAACTTGTAAAGTGCGACAGTAATTTAATAATCTCTTGATTACGTGAGCAATTTGTTCTTATTGTAGCTGGATTTTCAGAAATCTATACTCAAGCACAGAAAATTTGGTCGGAAGTGTGTTTGCATTTTCCGTTATCACTAGCACAGATGATAATTTTGAAGTAATTATTTATTTAGAATTAATATACGAATGATAATAGAAGAGTAAATAATGCCACAAGTTTTTTAAACAAACTGTGCTCATCTTAAAATAAGAGTCATTTTATAACTATGTAAAAGTCTAAAAAGTCGTGGCGAAGTATTTTAAAGGAAATTCCAGAAAAAAAACGGTTGGAATGAAAATTAATATTTCCTAAATGAATGTTTGAGAAATTAATTTTATTAAATGTATTTAAGCATATTTTGTCAATGCTGAGGTAACTCTGTAAATCCTACTGCTGTCCCTGATAACGCTCTGCTATAAGCTTCCTGTCTCTTTAATGTGCTGGGAACCAAGGCGGTTAGAATAGTGCCGACAAATAGTAGTAATATTTGAATAATCAGAGACCACAAAGTTCCCAACGACTGGTTCACCTCACTAAGTCCAAGCGTAAAACATACACCTAAATAAATTAAAACTGAGAAACCTAAAATGTGTTATGAAATTGGGTGAGTACCTACCTAAAATTTGGGAGGCAGCTGTCAGCAGTCCTGCAGTCGTACTTTCGTCGACAGGATAGGTCAGTTCCAAGGCAAACTCTATACCAGCTGGGATATAGGCGTTAAGAAATAATCTAGAATAATGTCCAATAAACGTATAATAAACAAGTACGTACTTCTTTTAACCTATCTCTTGTATCTTAAGGAAATCCGGTATTTTATTTTTGACTTGGCATTTGACCAATCAACCATACCAACTATGGCATAAGAGATCTTTATATCAGGTGTTCGTCCGTGTTTGGACCTTTGTTTTGATGTGGAAACGTTCTCACAAGAGTAAAGTAAGTAGAAAGAGATGGTGAGAAAAAGAAAGTTTGTTAGCGATCCTGGTCGATGGAGTGATCTAGAGAGTTCGGGACAGGACAATGAAACACCTTTGTTATTCTAAATATCCCGACGTTTTGACCATATTCCTCAGAGCTACAATATTTTGCATAATAAGGATATTCGTTCATTAGTTTTGTATTATTAAACGTAGAACACCTTAAGTTTATTTCATATGGAATATTTAAAAGTTAAAATATGTTCAAAAGTAACATGCTAATAAAAATGCAAAAACCAAACAGTAAAATTAAAAGTAAAAAAAAAACAAGGGAGATAGATAAAGAACCAAAGAGAAGAATGGAACCAACTAGGTATATTGGGTTTTTGTGTTAAAAAGCGTGAAGCCTTGCCTTTCAGTAGCATCTTCACAGATCAGTCTTCAGTCAAAAAAAAGAAATAAAACCTGGTTTCGACTGTCAAGTGAATCTGAAAACAGCCAAAATGAAATACAAATTGATCTGAACAAAAAATTCGACGAAGAGAAAATGAAATGATAGCCTCAGTAAATGAAGCAAAGCGAGTAGAAAATATATTAAACATTGTGAAAAGACACTGGAAAGTAAGTTACTAGGACGCGAGAGATTAAATGAAAAAAGAGCCAATGAGGTCAGCGAACAAGTGGGATAGGAAAAAGGATGTGGAGCTTGGAATTATAAAAGATGAAGAGAAGCTGAAAAAGAAAGTGTTACCAGTTACCGAAAGGTGCTGATAAGTACGGACAACAAAAAAGTGAAGTCTCTACATTTGGTGTTCTTGGCAGGTCTACTGCAGCTTCGAAAAAACTTCACGGAGGCTAAGAATAAGTGCTCTTAGAGGCGATGTTTGAGTGCTTGGCAGACAGAGAGTTTTGAGAACCTGGAATCATAAAGAGCAAATCTGTCAAGCTCAGTTCACGGGTAGAATTCACAGGTCTATCGAAACCATTATTATCCAAATTCATCATAGACACTGAGTTTCAGAAAGTGACAAACAAGTTTGCAGATATGCAACACCAGCAGCTAAGAAATCATTTTTATAATTAAAGTCTTAATAATGCCAGGGAAACCGAAGCAAAGAAAGTAGAGGAGAGCCAGAAGAGCGGAAAGAGAAGTGGACCCCACACTTGACCCATAAACAGGTTACACCCATAATAACAATATATTATATGAAACTCTAACTTCTTAACAATTACTACATTTAAAATCATTTTTATAATACATTAATATGGTTCACCAACTGTTTAACAATACCATTGGCTCTCATACCTCGCCGTAGTTAAAAGCACAATAAAAATTTTTTTTTTTTTTCATTGTGCTATCGCTGAAAAAGCTGATCATCAATATAATCAGTGTTTGTCGTAATTACCGTGGATTAACTTTATTTTGTAAAGTATTGTAGCACTCAAAAAATACACCGTCGATACATATTCCTGTCCCAACTCCGGTATAGGTACTACACCGTCGAGATAAAAAGATAATTAGAGCATAATATGTAGTGAACAACCAAAATTGTATCCTTCGTCATTCTATCCACAAGTTTCCTGATATACCATTTAACGCTTTTCTTCAAATTTTCATTCATGAGAGGTATATATTGTTAAAACTTACCCGAAAATAGCCATGGTTATGTAGGCTGAAATCATAATCTTGAAATGTAAGCTTAACAAAACGGTTGCTAAAGAGAAGACTGCTCCAATGTATATCAAAATAGTGCTTTCTCTAAAAAAATAAAAGTTATTACTTGTATTGATTGGAATAGTGTGTTAGACATATAATATAACCTACTTATATCTATGAGTCTTGTCAAGTATGAACCCCACTACGAAACTTCCTGACATCCCAAACATGATCATTACTAGCCCCATTCGTCCAGCGTCTTCAGTCGCGCCCTACAGTATAAGCGTTACTTTCTCCGGCCTTTTTTTCAATAAAGGTGAACTCACCGGAAAGTATGAAAGGACAATTTGGTTTAACAAGGTACCAAAGGCGGAAAAAATGCCATAACTGATACTGTAACCCAGCATATGCACTAGGAAGCTCATGTTGGTTATTAGTTGCTTCAGAGATTGCAAAAAGGTACACACTGTCACTTTGTCGACCCGCCTGCGCTCTTCAGCTTGGGCATAACTTGGAGGGAGTTTGGGCCTTCGTGGAAAATCTACGGTTCATTTGTTAGTAAGACAAGAAGCTGTTAGAACGCAAATACTGACACAGTAGAACCGCTAAAAGGGCCGGCATGATTGCGATCGTTAGTCCCCAACAAAGGACCTTTAGGCTATGCCCTATTTTGTCTAAATCTGCCTCGTCTTTTACCACAATAGGAGGGATTAAGAAACCGAGAGCACTGCCCAACTGCATCCCAAATACCCCTATAGAACATACTATGGACATCTGCAAAAAAAGTTCTTGATAAAATAGTGACGATTCAGCTAAGTTAAGTCTTCAGGAGGATAAAATAGGAACCTACAATATGATCCCCAAGGAGATAAATTGTTGTAAAAGCTAGAAAAAGCTAGACAATAATATAGGTTCTAAAATTATTGCACAAGTTACAAAAGAATCAAAAGTTCAACAGATTACATTACAAAATCTAATACAAATCACTATATGATCTACGCAGCAAAATACACTTTAATTGTATGAATGCCTAGAAAAAGTGAATTTGTAGGTGTAAATATTTCTTTACTACGTGGGTATGAATGCAGTTTTCTGTTGTCTTTAGTCTTTTCTTACTCTTCAATCCTGAATTGGGTGAGAAGTTGTGCCCCACAGGTGCCATTTAGTAATGTCAAATCTTTATCATCGGTCAACTTCATCCGAAGTTTTTCTCTTTCCGGAGAAGTAAAAATATCATTTTTTTCTACATCCCTTAAAACAATGTCATGTTTACTATATGCTGAACTGAACGTATATGTAGGCAATTCCGACTAGGAATACGTATATGGACTGAATCGTGAGATACGAAAATCGACCAATCGCAGTTCATACTAACCTACCAACGACATAGGACATGAAAGCGAGTTGATACATATTTTTTAAACCTCAAATCTATATCGCTAATTTAAATCCCTTCATGACATGAGTTTTTGTGAAAAAAATAGACTTTACCTATTTGGGTTCATATTGCTCTGGAACGACTTCCGCTTTCGGCCTCGTGTTTAAAACGTTCTCGTGCGATATTGCCGTCCTATTAAACTTCAGTGAACAATATTCTATAACATATACTCTGTTCAGCGAGGGTTAAATATTACGTCATAAATTTTGACGTCATGCAAAAAAACACGTCTGTTGCTGATAAAATGTCAGTTGAACAAAATGTCAAGTTGACACGGGCAGGTATCAATTTAGCCTTTTGTGCAAACATTCCAAAGTTTTCCCCATTTCGGGTATTAATTCAGAAGGAATATCCGCAGCAGCTACACCTGCTATGATTCACCCGGCCATGGATGTAGATCATAAGATATGGACATAATCGGCCCAAGATATTCTGAATATTTTTGTGTGCTTACTATACCTAGTAGTGCTCACAACTTGCGTTGTAAAACCAATAAGCAGAAACACTTGTCGTCGGGTCGCCAAACATATTTTTTTTTCGTTCGAATGCACTCTTTTCTGCGGAATAGTTCAAAGCGTGTCCGCATGAATTCATTCATTTGATAAAAAAAACTGCTAGGCAATTATTGTATATTCAATTCTTGAAATTTTTCTTAGAATTTAATTAATGCAATAGGTGATAATAAGACATGCAACATAAATAACTTAAATTGAGTACATAATCGAACAAAGTGTGGGCAATTTTTTTAAGACACCTAACCGCAGTTTTGCTTTTATCTGTGTCGCAGCACCGTTCTTCCACATTTTTTCTTTAGTTGATTCAGTCAAACACCTCGCCAATTTTGATTAAAGTTGTATTCGTTTCCACAGAAGCGGATCCTTTAGGTGACACCAGGGGAAGATATTTTTGTGGACCAGTAGGTGGTAGTTGAGGAACAGGGGCTTCTTTTCAACAATTCATAGTTCCTTCGGGACGTATGTTGATGGAATTTCTTCCGCCACTTTATCGATTGCAACTCCTTGTTGCAATCGAGTGAATAAGAGTTGGTTTCATGTATACCCCTATTAGCGTTCATGCACCAAATGAGATTTATGTTATTTAGTGCATAAACGCTAATAGGGGTATACATGAAACCAACTCTTATTTCTAATTTTATCTTATTCGTTATTTTATTTTATTTGGTGTATAAACCCACCTTTAGTTCTACAAAAGCTGGACTCGGATTTCTAAATTTTGACGACATTTTAACATTAAGCGTCAAACTGACTTTAGCTGGTGGTTTTCTTATTAATAAGAACTAATAATACGTCTGTTTTTGCGATCTTTTTCTAATGAAATGAGGTGAGTAATGTGACGTCATATTGAACCCTCGCTGAACATGGATTGTTCCAACAAAAAGTCGAACACGCCAATAAAAAAATTGGTAAGTGGCTAATATTAATGATGTCATTGTGATTCAAGATGTGACATCTCATTAGCAAAACCTTTTCCTTATTGAAGTTGATCGTTGAATAGATAGAGATGTAAGATGTATAACACCTGTAGTTACTGATAGGTTTATTAGACGATATAACCAGTTCCAAAGAATGGTTTATTCAGTGAAACAAACGTATAAAATATTTCCAACTGCCACAGACTGACCAAATACTTCACCTCAACTGCTACCGTCATCGAACTTGGTCAAAATATCAGGCAAACTAAACAGGATCCAACAGTTACCACATTATCATAATTTGGTGGTGGATGGTGACCTTAATCGGGGCCTTCTTGAAAGCGTTAAATACACGCCAAGATAAACAAATAGAGACTTAGCTTACTCGTTCCGAGACTGAAGAGTAAGGAAAAGGTTTGCAATTTCATAGATGGAGAATTAGCTATTTGTACCGATTCTATACCACAATAAAGCCACTATGATAACTGACGTAGAGCGGGGTAAGGCCACTAAAAAGGAATCTCTACTTTTTTGCAGAAACAACGCCCACGTTTCAACGTTGTTTACCAGATTTATCAAGGCTATTTTGCGCTAAATGAGGTAGTTTTCGTGGATTGCGTATTTTTTTTAAAAAATAGTTATTTATGTATTAAGAGCGAAACGTACAACTTTTTTGCTCGGAGAGTGAAGTTTGCCGCGCGACGCGAAGCGGAGAGCGGCAATCACGCGAGAGCAAAAAAGTTACTTTGTGCTCGTAATGCATACTACGTTTTTTCTTCAAACGATCAATTTCAAATAATGTGAATCACAACTGAGCATAACTGAAAACACAATTTGAAAATTTAAATCAAAGTGACAATGACGTTTTTAATAATTGGTTGAGTGGTGGTAGTTGCTATTGACAGCAAGCGAAAAAATCTTTTTCGCTTGCTGTCCTGGGCAACGCGCGGAAAAGTACACTCACATTCTGATCCTCAGAAAAGGCTAGGTTTTCGTTTGTCAAATGAAAGCGTAAAATGCGTCATTATTTGACGTTTGTAGAAAAATGTTATTTGTGTACTATGCTGATATTTTGTCGCTTGATGAGAAAAGTTAAAACAAGGCCGAAAAAAACGATAACGTTTTCTAAAGTCATCTAGCAGGCTATGAATTTTTGACAGAAAAAGTTGATATAATCAAAGCAAATAGACCAAATCTAGAACTTTTGATAGAGGGAACTAGGTACTCGACCAAGGTATCGCCAATAAATCCATAAACCATGCCATGCCAAACTTATTAAGGGGCTACAGTTTTCTGTGAACCTCCTACTAAACAAAAATATTAAAATTTGAGAAAAGGCATCTCCATTATATCCGTGGAGATAAATGGATACGTTCATGCTAAAGACATTATGGCGCTACAGATATCTGTACACCTCCTACTAACAAAAAATAGGAAAATTTGAAATACTGGTCATATTTGATTTCAATACTAGCGTTTTTAGACTTTAGATTTGGATATCTCGGTAATCAATTTGTATATGGCAAGCTTATTAACCCGCTCATACTTCCATTGTTTCAGCGATACTATATTTTTCTTGCCAATTGAACTCTAATAGAAAGATATTAAAAACTGAAAAATATATTATTTTATTAAATTTCTATTAACAGAAAAAAGGTAATGACGTTATATCCACGAAGATAAATGGATACGGTAATGCCAGTTTGTCCCGGTACTATAGAACTACTACCTGTTACATCTCTAGTTTTTATACATAATACTCGAACAAAATATAGTTATTTCTGTATCAAGGGCATTATGTACATGGTCATGCCGTGAGGGAACGAGCTTAGGAAAGCCGAGGGCCTCAGGCCCGAAGTCGTCCGAAGGCATAAACATATACCTACTAATGCCCGTGATGCATACAAAATTTTATGTTAAATCACTTCATGTTAGTGAGTTTCAATAATAAATTATTATTAAAAAAAAAAACAAGAATGTAACTATTTTATGCCCGCGCGGGCCATATAGTGCACTTTATTCCCGCGCGGGTTATAAAATGAACTTTATCCCGGGGCGAGTATAAAGTTGACGTTTTATTGGAACTAAGCATAAGAAGCCTTATTTGGAAACTAAGCAAAAAAAACACAATAATGGACTGGTAGAACATAAACGTAATTATTACGTACCTCGTTAGGCTTGAACCAAGTCGACGCCAATTTAGGAGGCAGGCTCAATATGAAAACCTGTGACAGAGACACGATGGCCTGTCCGATCAAAACGACGTAGAATAAACTTCGGTCTGTTGAGAACATTTTCACACTGGTGCCTACGGCTGTTAACAAGCATCCTGCCAGAGCTGCAAACCTCAAGCCCTAAAAATAATTATCGATTATTGTTTTCAGTCAACTAAAAACTGACACCAAAACTAACCCATTTGTCAATCATAAATGTCGAAGGGAAAACGAACAAGGGCCAGACAATCATAAACATCACGCCGGTCCAGTCTACAAGTCTCAGCTCTACGTTGTAGTACCGCATCACTATATTGGTAAGTATGGAATATTCCACCCATTGAAAGCAACTGATTGTGGCGTAATATACATAAACCACCAAAATGTACCACCGAGCTTTAGAAGGTTTAATGGTATCCTCTGGATCTGCTTGGTCCTCAGGGAGATGTACTAGGTTCTTGCTTGAAGCCGGCACTAACGAAGGCCTTACACCTAAATTCACTAAGAGCTTTTTGGGCATTTTTTATTACAAACTGTTAAACGACGTGTTGCTGAGTGCTTTATTCAATTCACGATTGACTTTTTTTTTAATAAACACGTACAAGTTTTACATATGGCAATAAACACAGCACATGTTATCATAAATTTGGTCTTAGTTAATAATAAATAAAGAAACACTTACCTAAGACAAGTACCACCGTGTGAAGCTGCCACCAATGACGCCGATCGCATTATTGCTACAATTTAGTGCAACTTGTGGTTTATTAAGTTATTGTTAATAGATGATTATCGATCCACTATTACCGGGGAAATTTATATTTGCTCTCGAATATTAAATTTTACAGACAAAGCAGAGATTCATCTGGGTATATGGGGCTATTTACATTTTTAATAGTCTATTGTTTTTATGAAATGCAAACATTTATTTTAGTAGAAAAAAAATATATATTGCAAAAATTATCACTTGTTTACCAGAATTTATTTTAGTGGTAAGAGGCAGCAAAATTCATTAAAAAATTATTTTGGGTGAGGTATAGAAAGGAAGAAAAAATGTTATTGACATTGGCCGAACCAGAGAGTCAATTTGCTGCTTTCCTGTTAATAGTTATTTAATGTCTTCCATTAGAAGATTATTATAGCTATCATGTATGGTTTCTAGTTTATAAGCTCAAGATTTAATTTGGATCGTATTAGTTTGTTTATTCTAAAGAGAAAAAAAGTGTGATGGATGGTTTCTTGGGTTGTGGTCCTTTAAAGTATACTACAAGAAGTACAATCAAACTTTGGTCTTGTTTATGGGATGTGACGTTTCGACACTAGTTTGTGCCTTTCATCGGACTAAGAGCGCAAAACAACTTTTTTCTTCTCGCGTGACGAAAGTTTACTTTTCCGCACGCGTTTGAGTGCAGAAAGTTGAAAAAACCTCAAATGGCTGTTATTTTGCTTTGTTTTTGTATTAGTAATTAAATTAAATTAATTAGTAAAATAATGAAATTAAATATTAGTAAAAAAATTAAATTAAATAAATAACCTAAGGAGTTGAAATAATACTTGAAAATGGAGAATTTATTTCTATATTAACGAATAACAGGTGTAATATTTAATGGTTTCCCCAACGAAATCAGGAACTACTTCCTCAGTAGAAGACGACATGACGATATATTTTTATATTTCAAAACTGACAGATGTTTCAAATTTATCTTTGTTTACAATGGTTGGTATGGAAGAACATAATAAGAACCAGTAAAACTAATATGATTTATAGTTATCAGGAATGGTGGCATTAGGTGCCTGGTATACCATCTTACTTATACCTATACTGCACTAGTGCGGAAAAGTAAAAAAACCTCAAATGGCTGCAATTTTTGCTTTAAATAACCTTGGTAACTATAGTTGGTATGGAAGAACGTAATAAGAACCAGTAAAACTACCATGATTTATAGTTGTCAGGAATGGTGGCATTAGGTGCCTGGTGTACCATCTTACTTATACCTGCATTGCATCTTTAATTTTAGTTTTGCAAAAAAAGGCAGGATATCGATCTCAACATTTTTTAAATGAAAATGTTGATTTCTTTAATTATTGCTATGTGCGATAAAAGTAAGCAAACATCATTAATCGCGCAGCTGAGGCAATAAATACCAATATATTGACAAAGTTATAGGACGACTTTTACAACTATCAGTAAACCTTCAGTTTGAAGTTAAAATAGCAGATATGACGTACATTGCATCGTTTATCTGTCAGGTAAACAATGCAATGTACCTTATTTATGTCTGGTGTTTTAACTTCAAACTTAAATTTTACTGATGGGTGTAAAAGTCGTCCTTACTCGTAGAAAAAATATTGTTCCTAACGCTTACGGAAAGTATCTTTTCCTCACTCGACTTTTCTGCCGAACGACGCGTAGCAGACTGCAGTCGCGTGCGGAAAAGTATCACTTTCCGCACTTGTTAGGAAAATAAATATTTTTCCATTTTCCATGGCTTACTTTTTTGCACGTTGCCATGGGCGACGTTAAAAAAGGTGAACATGAAAATATATTTCAGTTTGCATACCGGCAATAATGCGCAAACCTTATCATATTTTGCCGGTTGTAGAAAAAAATATTGAACTCAAAAAATAAATAAATAATCTTACAAGAGCAGAGAACATGCTTCCAGATAATCCAATTGGTTCTTTTTAAATGAGAATGATTAAAATTCTCTATTTTAAAATACTGCATTGAACAATATGGCGCTATCTTGCAACTTGAAAGCCTGCTTGGCGCCATTTTAGATCGAAATAACACAACACGTGCAACACCTAATTTTAAAGAACATTTTATAAATCTAGGACCTAATTGTTGTAATATGGAATACGCACTAGACAGCTATGGCAGCTTCGACGAAGAACAAGAAATCCTAGCCACGGAGGCTCGGAAAAAGGAAGAAGTGAAGAAACTGAACCTGATCGAAGAAAGGGAAATCCATTGTAGACTTAAATGCATCACAGATACGTTCTTAAAGTAATATGTTTTTATTTTTTTATTAGGCTACTGTTTAAAATGTTTTTAGGCTTTCATCAACCCACAAAAAACAATTCCTGCTTTGCGTAATCAAGAACATAGACTGCTTAGATTCTATCCTGCGAATCATCAGCTATACAGCGGCATTGTACGGGAAGCTGGGCGCATATGCTTACGTCAGCCCTGAATGCAGAACTCTTTCGGAGCAGATTGTAATAGACCATGACCGAACTTTGGTGGAAGAAGACATCCAAGGTAATGCCAAAATAATAAACAAAACACAATTAACTTTCGCATATATACCAGAAATCATGGACAACCATTTAAAATGGATAGCTGCCCTCCCCATTCCCCAAAAGATATTCTTGGCCCTGGACCTGATACAAATGACAGGAGGTAGTCTCGCAAGAAGAGTGTATATCCCCATAGTTACTTTCTACAATAGGAAAGCCAAGGAGTACGAACAGAGACGAATTGAAACCGGGGAAAAAGGTTCGCTTTTCAGTTTTCGAAATAATCCACAACTAATGCTTTTTCTTAAAGACACTCAAAAGATTCTTGATGAACCTGAACCTGATGACTCGGATAAATACCCTAGGGACCACCCTCTTACTATAGAAGTGGAAAAAATGCGTAAAAAATGGGACGAAGTCATTCTTAAGTACCGCAGGGAGGTTTTTGGAACTGAGTTTTCCTCAACAAGGAGGAAGAGTAAAGAAGAAAAACCTGCCAAAGATAAAAAAGATGTAGGGGCAAAAGAGAAAAGGCTCAAAAAAGTCAAAGAAGACATGAAGACGTCCAAGAAAGGTCAGGCAGACGGCAACGATTGGATACAAATGCTTCCGATATGGATAGTAAAAAAGATCCTCAACTATATGGATCTGAAAACTCTCCAAAGCCTCAAGAGGGTCAACCAGTACTGGGCTTATGCATGCGATAGCTTGATCAAAGATCGCCATGCAAGGTCATTTTTGGATGAAGCCATAGAAAGATTATCCTCCGAAGTCAACTCAGATATTTTAAATAAATACTTAAACACTAGTAAAATTCCTGGAAAACCAAAACCAGCTAGTCCGAGAGAAAAACGACTTAAATGCCTGATGAGTAGGGGAGCGGTTTGTGAAAAACTAAGGCCAGTTATAAAGAAATCCCAAGAAGTTAGAACGAACTTAGTAACGTCAATACCAAAAACTGAGGATATCATTGACCCTATTGACAAGATAGTTGCTCAACCCAGGCTAATAAGGGACGACCTAATGCTTTACAAGCCTTATCCTTGTATATTGAAGGATGTCAATATTGTTATTGATGTGTATCAGGCGGTCCAGAAGCACCGTGACACTTTAAGTTACACTCTGAGCGGGCAGCTGAGCGACACTTTTAGCATGAGTGAAGCTAATTTAGCAGATTGGTAGTGTATACACTTAATAGTTTACAATAAAGTTAACTAACTAACAATTTCAATAATTACATTCATATTTAAGGGAACTGATCCATTGAGAGTGGTCAAGAAAGCCAAAAAAAAATAACCCTTATTTATTAAAAAAATATATATAATGTACTTAAAACAACGATAACAATTTTAAAACCTCAAGTAAAAACCATCCGGTCAAACCCCTGTTAAATATCTCAAATTTAAAAACGTATAGTAGACTCTTATTTTAAACAATGACCAAATTTCCGCGAATTTTACCTTAATTTTCTCCACTCTGCCCACGCAGTTACGGTATCTCTGATCATAAATCGAATGCACACAACACTGAGACATCACTTTAAAGGCGCCCATTCTTGCACTAGTTCTTAATGTGTGCTCAATACCTAAAAATAATAAAGTACATGTTTCAATTGTATAGTTAATAGAAAGGTATTGGATCGCAGGTGTAGGACAAATAACCACTTTACTTTCTCGAAATCGCCCACGTTTCGACCTTTATTTTTAGGTCTTCCTCAGGGCAACAATAACAACATACGTATGACAAAATAATAGGCACAATGGTACATCTTATACATTTTTTTTCTCCATAAAGTTATGCCCAACAACACAAAACATATTGATGTTTTTCCCTTGTTACTTTTGCTGTATATGTAAAGTTCATTGTGCCTATTGTTTTGTCATACGTATGTTGTTATTGTAGCCCTGAGGAAGACCTAAAAATAAAGGTCGAAACGTTGGTGGTTTCGAGAAAGTGAAGTGGCTATTTGTCCTACACCTGCAATCCAACACCTTTCTAGTTATTGATATGACGCAAAGCTCAATATGATGTATAGTTAATTACATTTACGGCTATCCAAACATGGAGGGCTTCAGATTGAAATATAGAAAGCAGAGGTATGATTTTTGTGAACGGCAGTAAATAGCTATTTATGTAACCAGTTACGAAAGATAGAGAGTTACGAAAGATAATGAGATACACAAAAAAGGTTTTTCGTCACGTGTTCCATACAAGATTTTTTCTAATTTTGACTACAAATACCTATTACCATTATTAAACTTCAATATTTACTTTTAAACCACTTTGTATCTACTTAATACCGTAAAACTATAGCAACGGTGTGCCACAGCCGAAACCTGCAACTGGTGGTGACACCAACTTTTCATCACTAGTTACGAAAGAGTTTACTTTTCGTAACTAGTTACGAAAAGCAGGACGTTACGTCACTGTCATCAGTATTGAAAAGTGCCATTTTAGATGTCAAAATTAGAAAAACACGTTTAAGCGCATTTGGAGGTGAAGTTGAGTATAAAAAAATGACAAGATGAAAATAAAAAAAATATTTTTCAAAACCCCCTGATCTAACCCCCATTCGAAAATAATCGAATAAAATTTCGATTTTATTCGATTATTTTCGGAAAAAGATTTATTTTAATTTAATCTAGTTCGCATTTTTAACGATTTTCGATATTCCAATGACGAGCGCTGATTGTCAGAACATCTGACAATCTCTATTAAGGTGTCCGGTCTTTTGACAATTCCAGCATGTGGTGGAGTTTAACCTGGAAGGTTCTCGGGGTGGCCCTACAGGATTGGCCGGATCATTATTGGGAAATTGGCAGCCGGATGGAGATTAGCAGGGGATTCAATGGCAACGAAAGCAAAATGGTTAAAGGACTAAAAAATAAACAACACTGTAATGTAGATCAGAAAAATTGTCCATGAAAATGAGCAATTTATGTTAGAATATCGGTTAAAATGAGTTCAGGAAAAAACAAAAACGATTTTCGTAAATTTTGTTTTTTTTTGCTTCGAAAGTAGTCAAAACTTTGGAAACTTGAAAATGCCATTATGATTTACACCCAAATGCGCAACTTTGCTCCAATTTAACTGAATCTGCATCTTTTACAATTTACGAGATCCCAATTATGAGTGACGAAATTGAAAGACCCTGTATTTGGATTAAACTGATCCAGTTATTTGACTACGTCCTCTTATCGCAGCGCTTTTTCGATTGTCACTAATGTCTTTTGCATGATTTTTAATGGACTCTTTAACCTTTGTTTGTTGTTTTTTAACCCTGTATAAAATGAAATTAAAAAAGAAAAAACGTCGATTTAGGTTTGAAGGGGGAAACTTTATTACCCAAGTTACATAGCTTTTATACTCACCACCACCTATCCAGCTAACCTCACTTTGAAATATCAAATGGCAACCCCTATCTAAACAAGCTTGAAAATGAGACACACGTCTGCCGAAAGAATCGAACTAATATTCCTTTACGTCGCTGAAGGCGGAACGCTCGCAGTACTGCTAGGACATACAATATACGACATCCGAAAAAAAAGTCGGACATAAGTATGTGCTAGAATTGGTGCGTAAATTTGAAGCAACAGGATCAGTATCTAACAAGAAGGTCAGTCAGCCAAGAGTACTGAAGGAAACCAGCCAACTTGAAGTGATTGGTCAATTTGCTCTTGATCCAAATTTATCCATTTCAAAGCTTCTAAGTTAACCGGAATTTCTACTGGAGCCATACACAAAGTTCTGAAAATGCACAAGTTCGTTCCGTACAAAATACAGAGTGTACACGAATTGAATGAAGATGACTTTGAACGACGCGACGGATAGAATTTTGTGAACTAATGACGCAAAGAATTCATGATGACGGGTCCTTACTAAAAAATATTTGTTTTAGTGATGAATCGAAGTTTTGTTTTGAATGGCTTTGTGAATAAACACAATTGTAGGTACTGGGACAATGAGAATCCCCACGTGTTCAGGGAGAACCATACACAATTCCCACAAAAAATAAACGTCTGGGCAGGAATTTTAGGAAACAAAATTATAGGGCCAATTTTTCTTCAGGAAACATTAACTGGTGAATTATATTTGAACCTTTTAGAGAATGTCGATTGATCGATGATGAAGTGCTCCGGGTTTAACTATGAGGTATTCTCTGACGCCTTTCCTAAAAATAGTGATTTTTTTTTGTTTTTCCTTTTTGGCCAGTGGATACCGACAGCTGTTATCCGCAGTTTGAACATATTTTTAATATTATAGTGCTCTTAATGGTTATCTGGTAATTCGAATTCGAATCGCGAAAATAGCTCATTGAGGTACTTTCGCATCAACCTGATTTTTAGAAGCCAAGCAGGCACTGTAAAATAGAAGATAACAAGTTACGAAGATTATTTACTTTATTCCGATTCCCTCGTTTGTGTTTATATCATCTACTGTGCTTCTCGAATTGGTATTGGGTATGCATTCATCGAGGAACTGAGATTGTACGTATTTAATATACCTCCGCACGGAGATAATGAGATCGTTCCAATGTTGACAGCGAAACGGCTTTTTGAACTTTTTATGCGTTTTCTGCCAAGCCATATTTCATCCCAGTTGTTGAGAAAGAAACTTATATGGAGCAGTAAGAATTGGGGGTACATAATACTGTGTGCTTCAGAATGTCAGTCAGTCCAGAATGATGCTGAGAAACCGTATAAAACATTTTCAAGAGAAAATAGCTAGACTGGAATTTACATTAATCAATGAAGAAAGAGAAATGGCTGGCTAGGTGCACAGATTAAAAAGAAAAAGTTGTGCCTTTGAGCAGGCATCATTGGAGGCGGAGGATGCAATTTAAACCAAGCTTAGAGAAAGCAAAGGAGAGAAACGAAGCGGTGGAGAGGAAAATCCAAACATTGAGGGCAAGTGAGAAGGAATATGTCGTCTCTTAACTGCAGAACGGGTTGAAAAAGAAAGCAGAGCGTGAGGAAAAGATTGACGATTTAAACCACTTAGGTAAAAAGATGCAAATCTTCATTAACACTGGGTGACCAAGAAAATACGAAGTGGAAAACAACTGAAACGAAAAGGAGCTTGAATAATTTAGGCAGCGTTTGGAATTGAAAGGACAGAGGGAGGCGCGGCACTACCGAAGTCTGTGGTCTCTCCTCCCGCTCCCCTGTCCGCTTTATCTCATGCGAGGAAGCGTCATTTAGTGACTTCTCGAGAGCTTTTACAAGGAAAATTTCGGTGCGTTTGTGCCCCTTTACTGTTCACAGATGGAAGGCGTGTTCCAGAACGAGCAAGAACTGGTGGTTTCATCGCTCACCGATACATGTCGAGCAGAAAAAGGAACCATCCTTTTTTATTCCCGGTATCACATAAGAAATGGAGCGGTCGAAGCACTCCTTTCCTCGATATAATTAACGACACATGGGACAGAAGCCTTTTGACAAAAAGTACTATGAAATCCTTCAATTATCAGAAGTACGCAGCTTAAAACTACGACTTTATTGTTTTCACAGAGTCCTGGCTCTCCCAGCACAGTAGCAGTGAACTCTTCCCTTCAAATTATAGAGTTTATAGACAGTAGAGGGACTTGACGAGAGAATTAAACTCTTGAACACTACTCTTAAATTTGTAGTAACTTTTAACGACCTAGGGGTACTAAATTTTAACCAATACATGGATGGGGTGACAGCTGGGAGTTTTTAAATGTTAGGGTTTTTTAAAAGAAGTCGTAAATATATAGATCTTAAAGCGCTAAAGACATTGTATAATTATCTTCTAAAGAGAGTGCTGGCATACGCCTCTATCGTCTGGTCATCAATTTACTAATCTCACATAAATCGTGTGGAAAGGTACAGTCTAACTTTGTAAAATACATTCTAATAAAACAATATTTTCATTGTTTCAACATCCCGCATCATCCGTCTGCTAGTGGCTATATACAGTAGTCTGGCAGTTCGTCGCAATTACGGTTATTTGTATATTTTGAATAAGCCTATCAACGGACAAATCGACTGCGTAGCAATGTTACACAAATTAAACATAAGAAAACCCACCCAAAATACCCGTCAACGTCTACCGTTCATTTCCCGGACACACCGAACAAATTATGGTCAAAAATCTTTTATTGACGGAAAGTACTATGTCTAACAGAACTTATTTATGAACGTCAATATCTTCAAAGTAACTTTCACTCAACTCAAGCAGAAAATGTTTTAGACTTAGTTCTAATCTAAAGATTATTAGCTTGTTGGGTACTATTTGAAACTTGTTCTGTTTTGTAATATCTGTACTGTAAGGTTTGTACATAAATAAATAAATAAAAACTTTGGCAACCTGTTTATGAAACACTCTATATTCACATAGGTAATATCGTTATTTTACTTACCTCTCATCAGATCATTGGTCTTCAAAATCAACAACATTTGCCTATTAACGTTTTCTAAAACGGAAGAAATCTGAGGCAGCATACCAGTGAAATGCTGTTGAACAAAGTCCTTCTCTCCTTTGGAAAAACTTTGCCTAAAATTGACTTGTTAATCTACAGAAATTATTCTCCTGAAACCATGCTCCTACTTGTCTATTCCCTTCATAATTGTCTCCCATGTTCTCCCAGTTACCATACAGGCAAACAAGCCATAAACATCGCCTTCAATGCCTAGGTTCTTACTGTATTGCCTCATGCCTTTTCTGTCTCTGTCTAAAATGCTTAGCCACAGATTCGCATAATTTATCCGAAATTCATCTTTTAAGGTCTAGAAAATGAATGCATTTTTAACACTAACTTAATAATTAGGTAGAAGAAAAACTTACTGCATATAAACCATGGTCTAATAAAATAATATTGCAGTGCCCCTTTTCATTTTTCCTAACTAAAATATTTCCAGGGTGTGGATCACTATGAACAAATCCATGAATGAAAATCATTTCCGAATATAACTGACCCAGTTTTGTCGATATTTCATAGGGATTTATGTTTTGCTGAGTAATGTAATTCAGATCATTTACTTGCCCCCCTTCCAAAAATTCCATAGTCAGAACTCTAGGAGTGGTAAGGTCCCATCTTTACAAAATTAAATTTTATTTTTTTTTACTAGAACACATTAACAGCCACAATACACACCTAATTTTGGGCACTTCCAGCCATTCCACATGCTGAAGCAGCTTAGAAATTTTTTCAGCATTTTTTCCTTCTTGAGCAAAATCCAATTCCTGTGGAATATTTTTCTTTGACTCATCTACTAGCCACTGAAACTTAAACTCTGGAAATACCCAGCTCATTATCTTAACCAAATATTCCATAGTCTTCATGTCCACTTTTGAGTTTCCTTTAACAAGACAACTTTTTAAAATACTATCAGTAATAACTAATAATGAAATACACACCTTGTACATAAGGGTGTTGAACTTTAACTGCTAAAACAGTCCCATCCTTGAGTGTAGCTTTATGTACTTGCGCTAAAGAGGCAGTGCCTAATGGTTGAGGTTCAATTGATTCAAATATTTCTGAAACCTGTTATACTAAATATGTAAGTACCCTAAAAAGGCATTGCTTCAGTAGAGACACTTACATCTTTTTTTAAATCTTCTTTGATGACCTTATAAATGTCTTTAACATTAGTTATTGGGGCCTGGCTGTGTAAAACTTTCATTGTCTGTACATACTCCTTTGGTAACAGATAATCAAGTGCAGCTATATGCTGCCCTACTTTAATGTACACTCCGCGGTTGGCACAGCACAGGTCTAAAAGTTTTTCTGCTGATCTTTTGTGACAAATTGACTTAAAAAACAAACTAATTCTCAACTCATCAGTCAATTAAAAAAATTCATTGCATACCTACCTTAAGCTCTTTGTATTCTGGAGATTTCTTATCAAGTCCTTTACCATACAAGTCATATTTATAAATAAGTCCTATATTGAATACTGTCATCGCTGCTCTGCTTAGTCGAACTACCCCTATTGAGTCCCACTCATATTGGTTACACTGCAAACTAAGGACTGTGCTTCCAACTGCTCCTCCAATTAAACCATACTTGAGTATCTGTGGCATTCGCCCAGAAAACATCCTGTAAAATTAAATCGTAGTAGGTACTGAATTTTTTAAGTCTAGAACAATAGGTACGTATCTATTGAAAAGTAGGTATTGGGGCCACTTTCTACAATTTCCCCTAAAGTGAACTTACATGGAAAGGGGGAGTATACTGATGAATTAAAGTCAAAACCACATTGCAAGAGGGTGTATTGGAAAAATGAGTTTTTCAATACCTCTGTAAAGATTTGTTAGTTTGCAATAAATACTCAATATTTACTTATTATGTCAAACCAAATGTAAAACTAAATAAAAAAAATATACATCTTGCTTGCTCTCTAACCTAACAAAAATTTTACTGGACAGTGAGCGACATTGGCACTTGGCAGTATTGCCAGGATATATAAAGAAAACAATTATTTATTATTAACAATTTCAACCAAGTATGGTGACTGAATTCTATACCGAAAATTAAGAAGTAAATTGGTAAATAAGCACATTCATTAAAGATGTTAACTTTGAGTTTCTTTGTAACTGATTTATTAATTAGTTTTCTCTTAATTATTTATTAAACAGTTGTAGAAATAATATTCTGTCTTACACTTGGCTACGTCGCCACATATTGTCAAATTGTTTATGAAATTTCGGTTGCAGCTCTCTCCTTGTCGCTCTCTAACAATATACTGGATACAACAAAGACAGAGAGCTGTTCTGCATATTAAGTAGCTGTCAATTTTGACAACTCAGTGAAGGTCTTAACAATCTTAACCTAGAATAATCTTCGTGGGTTTATTAAGTTTATTTAGAGGAGCATGTTTTGTTAAAATTGTTTAAATTCTTATAATTTAGACAAAAAAGCAAATAACACATCAAAATTAGCTTTCGATAGTAAGCTTGAAACTCGCTTAATCATGCTGGATGTACCGGGATTCGCGGATCCGAACAAGGCCGTGGATATTTCCAATGAAGAAGAAGACATTGTAAGGAAGAAATCGGGCAAGAAGTCCGGGGGCTTCCAATCAATGAATCTGAGCTTTAACGTCCTGAAAGGGATCATTAAGAGGGGCTACAAACAGCCCACGCCAATTCAAAGAAAGGTATTGTGCTATTATTGTTGTATTTTGAGTGCAGGAGATGGGAGCACCAACCTGTTGATCATGACACAAGACATTCCTCAACAAAATGGTTATGCTGAAGTCAGCCTTCAGTATAATTTTTGCCTTTAATTTGTAAATTGCTATTGATATTGAATTTTTTAATTTTTCTTGATTTTTCTTCTTATTGTGCCCTGTCAGGTCCCCCTGACATTGGCAATCACGATGGCGAGCTGATCCCTGTCTTCAGCCACTCTAAACAATTGTTCGACCCTATGTATGCCTGTCCATTTTCAAATGTTCTTTAATCAGGACATTTCTTTTTCTTCCTACACCCCTGCATCCTTCTATTTTGCTATCATTATAAGCTGTAGGATCCGGTAGCAATTTCCTCTGAGAACATGGCTGAGGTGTGCCAGATTTCGGCATTTATCTCTTGTCAAAAGTTCACGAACTGTATTTGCCCTATCTAAGGCTGCTTCATTTCTTTGCAAAGCCAGCCATGGTATTCTTAGCATCTCTCTATGTGACCACATTTCATATGCTTCTAGATAGTTGATTGTGGCAGTTCTGTATAAGAGCACAGACTAAATGCAATATTTAATCAGTCTTTGTCTCAGCTTTAAATTCAGGCTGTCATTACAAAACAGTGATCTCATCTTCTGGAACATTGTATGGGCTGTTTCAATCCTACATCTAATTTCCCTATCCAAGTCGAGTTAGTTTGAGGTATTTAAAATTGGATACTCTTTCAACATTCTATCCATTTATCTGTAGTGATGCGGTTCTAGGTATGGCTGATGGCTAAAAGACCATAAACTTTGTCTTAGCAACATTTATATTCAGTCTCATTTCCTGTCCCACTGCACTAACAGAATTTATAAGACTTTGGAGACCCTGAAGATCATCACATAGAATAGTGGTATCATCAGCATAGCGAATGGTGGTAATCAGCTCGCCATTGATTTTGACCCCGAATTCTTTTTCATATAAAGCCTCTTTAAAGACTTTGTCAGAATATAGGTTGAACAACAGTTGGGACAGCACACATCCCTGTCGAATGCCTCATTGGATTTGATGTTCATCTGTAAATCTTCCATTGACTAAAACAACTGCCTTCTGTCTTTACTTGATATATACTGTATATACAGTGTGTTCCATTCTGAAAACTACAGTTCCATCCTGAAAGCCTATATACAAAAAAATTGGAGTAGGAGCCCAACTGTACTCACCCAACTACCCAAGGTTGGGCTCTCTGTTTTTTACAAGTTGAGCCTCCATGTAGGTTTCTACTAATAGAAGGTCTCTGTAAAAGTTTATTTACTCTGATTACCTTATTCTTTTCTGTAAAAAATGCATAGCCAACGTGATGCCTTTTTTTTCATCCTCCACTTCCAATAGTTCACATTTTAGAAATTTATTTTTGTTGACTTGAGTTTCCAGATTTTCAATAACGGCTGAGCGTATATGGTCATAAATATCTTTAAAAAAAATTGTCCCTAAAGCAAGGGGCCAAGAAGATAATTCGGCCAATTGTATGATACATACGGTATCGGCTGTAAAATTATTGGTATCGACTGAATATCGGTATCGGCCAAAAAGGTCCTATCGGTCGAGCACTACCTAAAACGTTGAGTACCACACACCACAGACAAAATCTGAGCTACTATGGGGCCCCTAACGCCATCATTGTTCAAGAGCTTTCTCTGCAAAGTTGCATAAGAAACACAGTTGAAACTTTAGTGAGATTGTGAATAACAACTAGTCATATAGTTCTAGAACCCAAACCTCAGCTTATTACTGAAATTTTCATAGACAATACCACTCATCGTTGAAGGAAGAGATGTAGTGGGCATGGCCAGAACTGGTAGCGGTAAAACTGCAGCTTTCCTTATTCCTATGTTTGAGAAATTGAAGACGAGGAGTGCCAAAGCAGGTGCCCGGGCGTTGATCTTATCCCCAACAAGAGAGCTAGCTCTCCAGGTAATTTTTCAGTTCTAACCGAGGCTCTAACAGTATTGGATAGTGACACATACTTGAATTACATTTCAGACACTTAAATTTATAAAAGAAATTGGTAGATTTCTGGGACTTAAAGCGGCAGTAATTCTTGGAGGCGACTCCATGGAAGATCAATTCTCCGCTATACACGGAAGTCCAGATATTATTGTTGCGACACCAGGCAAGTGCCTGTCATTGACGTTACTTAAGTGATTTGCTTAAAGTATACTTAATTTTAGGAAGGTTTCTTCATGTTTGTGTTGAAATGGATTTAAAGTTAACCAGCATAGAGTATGTGGTTTTCGACGAAGCCGATCGGTTGTTTGAAATGGGGCTCAGCGAACAGCTGACTGAAATAGTGGGGCGTCTGCCCGATGCAAGGCAGACTGTGTTATTCTCAGCTACTTTACCCAAAGTTCTAGTTGATTTTGCTAAAGCCGGTTTAAGTGATCCCGTTTTGTTGAGGTAAGTGGGTGGGTTTGCTTTCTTGAACTCTTTACGTTTGTTAGGTCATGAAGATGTTCAAAGTACATCTTGATTTTCCCCTATTTCTTAACTTCTATGGCATATAACTTTTGAAGCGATCAAGTGATTGGAGTGAATCTGATAATGGTGTTTTGTTTTTTCTCCCTTTTTCATCTGCCGTGCCAGATAGGTGTAAGAGAGGATAACTTGTTGTAGAACATTGTAAACTGAATGTTTTTGAAAGTCGTTACATTATCCCCTCATACAAAATTTGGCATTTGGGGTAGCAAGAATCAAAGGCAACATTTCCTTGCCAAATTTCTAGACAAAATGTGTGACTTATCTGTGTATTCTTAGGCTCGATGTGGAAACTAAACTGCCAAGTGAATTGAAATTAGAGTTTCTTATTGTAAGACCTGAGGAAAAACTAGCTGCCCTGCTGGTGCTATTAAAATCCGTAATAGACTCGAAGCAGCAAACAGTAGTGTTTGCGGCCACTAAACATCATGTAGAATACATCCATCTGGTAATATGTATTAATTTAAAAAGGAACAAGCATAACAAAAAAAATCGTAGGTCTTAGAAAATGTTGGCATCTCCAACACCTACATTTACTCGGATCTAGATCCTTCAGCTCGTAAAATTAATGCAGCCAAATTCTCCACCGGGAAAGTTAAAGTTCTGGTGGTAACCGATGTTGCGGCTCGTGGTATTGACATACCTCAATTGGACAACGTTATAAACTTCAATTTTCCGGCCAAGGCTAAACTATTTGTCCATAGAGTTGGTAGGTTAAGCTACAAATACATAAATATTACCGAAATATTATCATTATTATATTGTACGGTTTAAGGAAGGTGTGCCAGGGCTGGACGATCAGGAACAGCTTACTCTTTGATTTCCCCAGATGAACAACCTTACTTATTAGACTTGCATCTTTTCTTGGGACGGCCAATTTCGATGGTCACTTTAAGCAATAAAGAGGGTACTGTGGGGAGAATGCCGCAGGATCTTGTTGAAGATCGGCTCAGCTCTTTGCTGGTGTTGCATGAAAATCATGTTGATTTGGTGAGAATATAACAGTCATATTTCTTAGATTTTTACAATTTAGAGAGAGACAAGGAGAATAAAATATCCATGTAATTTGTAGAGTGCAACATATTGACGGGGTTAAAAAAAGCTTTAAAGAAGTTTTATTTTCGTTGTCTTTAATATTTATAAATAAACTCTGTATTTAACGGTGAGATGTTGTACAGAGCAGAAGCAGGTGAGATGTTGTAGAGAGCAGGAGCAGGCGACACCTACCAGCGTATTAGATCTAATACTGCATGGCAGATGGCTGTCAGTTCGAGAACCAGCCCATATTGCTCTGTAGCTCGCAGGTTATCGGAACCAAAACGAAGTGTATATAAAGAGTAGGTGGTCACCAATTTGTCAATCAACTCATCTGCATACTATGTAGTTCCAGGGTCTACCCCTCATCAAGACTAGTACTCTTTACACTTCGTTCTGGTTCCGATAACCTGCAAGGTACAGAGCAATATGGGCTGCTTCTCGAACCGAGAGCCATCTGCCATGCAGTATTAGATCTAGTACGCTGGTGGGTGTCGCCTGCTCCTGCTCTCTACATCATCTCACCGATCTTCCGTAGATTTTTGGCTTCAAGCCGTGAAGTCACGGTCTCCAATTTGTCGACCAGCCAAAGCTGTACTGATGAGGGGTAGACCACGAAACTACTATGATGGATTGATCGACAAATAGGTGACCACCTACTCTTTAGTCTTTACACTTCGTTCTAGTTCCGATAATCTGCGAGGTACAAAGCAATATGGCTGCTTCTGGAACTGATAGCCGTCTGCCATGCAGTATTACATCTAATACGGTGGTGGATGTCGCCTGCTCCTGCTATGTACAACATCTCACCGCTCTTCCGTAGATTTTTGGCTTTAAGCCGCGAACGGTCTCTAATTTGTCGACCAGCCAAAGCTGTATTGATGATAGATAAACTCCGAAACGAGTATGCAAAAGGGTTGATCGACAAATTGGTGACCACCTACTATGTATTTAACTTAAATGTTGTCAAAGACGCATATACTTTAGAGACAATTTATAGTATTCTTAATCAATCTAAAAATGTCCTTTCATACTCAGAAATAACAATTTTATCTTTATCATAGTTGTCGGCAAAGAAAACTATTGATAATGCATACAAACAATATATAAAGACGCGCCCTGTGGCCTCGGCGGATAGCTGCAGGAGGGTGAAAGAAATAGAGCTGAATGCGTGTTCGGTTCACCCTATGTTTAATAGAGATACATCTAATAACGATTTTCAAAGGGAAAACTTGATAGACCAGATGAAGAACTACCGGCCACAAGGGGTAAGTTAAAATTTTTCCTATTGTTTTTATTACTCAACAACGTTGTGTTGTGGAAGTTGGTCGGTGATATTTGGGGGGGGGGGGGGGGGGGGGGACTATCAATATTGTTGACTACGAAAATCAGTGATATAAAAAAATAATTTGTACTTTTCAAAATTTGTGAGCATCTCATTAATAATAATTTTCAATTCAATTCAACTGTAGCGTCAATAATGCTACAGTTGAACAAAGTGATTATGAGCGATATCATGATTTTGAGCAAATAAAGTAGCTTTTGACTCAACCGACGGGAAAATCGTAACAATATAATACACATCGATGGTAGAAAGGAAAAAGGGCATAAACGACAAATTTTGCAAATTTAGGTTTTTAAGAGCCGTTAAACACCGTTGTTCTTTCTGCGTAGAATGATCTGACTTCCAGCTTTTTCTGGTAAATTATTTGTCGCTTAAGCCTTTTCCTTTCTACCATCAACATATTTTTTATATTCAAATAAACTGGTCAACAAAATGTTCGGCACAAGCAAGTTTTACTGTCATTTTCAATGACCATAACTTTTTAATCAATTAATTGTTATAAGTACAATTTGCACGGCCTGAAACCTGTTTACCTATAGATTGAGAAAACCCTTAATTTTTTTTAACTGAGATTATCTTTATTATACAGGGTGTGAAACAATGGTGCAAGAATTGCAAAGTTTTGATGTTCTGCATTTGCAACAAACTTTTTTTTCTTTTCCGTTTACCAATGTGGGTAAGAAGTGAGCCAACATCCATATCACGAGACCTTTTCGCCAATTTTTTTTTTTTTTATTAAAGCACTCTAAATTTTTATGTAGAGTGAAAGACAAAATGTGTACATTTTATAAATCGTCTTGTTGCTGATATGTTCTTCTCGTCGGAGTGGCTGACAGGATCCTGTGGGACCTACCGAACGCTGGTATTGCTGCCGAACATTTTCTGCAGGAGTGTACGAGGGGTGCTCCTGAGCGGGGGGTTTTTGACTTCTCTGAAATCAGTTGCGTGTATGTCAGGGATGCTTTGAATTCACTTAAAAAAAAGACAGCAGAGACGTGTATGAGATGAATGTTCCCCTCCTTACACTTGAACAATTATCGTCCGATCTTCTGAGTATTTGCAATATCTAAGATTTTTGAGACACTACTGGAGCAGCAACTCTACAATTATTTTGAGGATAATAATCTTTTCCTGAACTGTCAATTTGGGTTTAGAGCTGGGAGGTCGACGACAGGTGCCGCGCTGCACATGTTGGAGTACATTGCGGGGCAATACGTCAGAGCGATGTGACCTCTCGAAGGCTTTCGACTGTGTGTCCCACGAGGTTCTGCTTGGGAAGCTGAGGTACTAATCAAATCAAATCAAAGCAGCTTTATTGTCTCGAACTTCAAATGCAAATTCATTGACAAAGCAACAAAAATAAAACACTGTAGAAAAGGGTCCAATACTGCCCCACTATGCAACAGAATTTCCAATCATACTCTAAAGTATATCTAATTCTAAATATAGATCGATAAAACAATAAACTAAAATAAATAAAACAAACAAACAGTAAAGAATAAAAAAAAAGCATATTTTACTTCATACTGTATCATTTAGGACACTTTTACGTACTTGATTTTAATCCGGTAAATAGCTTTTTACAGGATAGGATATCGTAAAGAAATTTTACAGTATTGAGTACCGCCACATCTTCAATAAATACATTGTATCCATAGTAACCTGGAAACCGGTACCGGTAGAGGATACCGTAATGAAACTATTTGTCAAATTGGCGGATTTGTCAAAAATATATTCGCCGCGCATGAAATTATTTTTTTCCTGTTTTTAATAAGTATGAATTAAAATGTTGTACATAATATGTCCGGTAACGTGTTACAGTAGTCGTTACGAAATTCCAGACTCGGCTAGCGCCTCGTCCGGAAACATCTTACTCCTGCTGTAAAACTATATCTACCGGACTTATAACGTAAATAACTATTACAGTGCAATATTTAAAATAAATTTGAAAAAGACAGACATAACACATGTCAACTGTAAGAATAAAAATTTAAATTTAAAACTTGGCTGTCAACAAGACTTTAATAACCCTTCAAAAACCCACAGTCAGTGACAGCGTATCGTCAAAGTACTCGTTAATGTGATAATAGGCCCTCGCAACCAGGAGAGCCTTAGCACCATTCCTAAACTGACCTAGAGTGGGCAGTCCCCGATCTCCCAATGGCAAGTGGTTATACATTTTTTTGCTGTTATACACAACTGCTGTTTGATCCGCACGGTGGACGGTAATGGGAAAGCAATCAGATCAGGGCGCCTTAAGCTGTAGCGATTAAGCCCTACAGGAGTATGGTGTCTATACTTTTTCTACATCAGGCAAATCGTCTCCAGGATGAACAAGCACGGTAGGGTGAGTATTCCTTCCTCCAAAAAACAATGGCCTGCGTGATTCCCTGGGCCCCACTCCAAACACACACCTAATTGCTCTTTTCTGCAGTTTGAAGATGTCCATGAAAAGATATTCGCTGCAGTTGCCCCAGAAACAGATCCCATATCTGAGGTGAGACTCGACCAAGGCAAAATATGAACTTATAGTTGTTCTTTTATGGTTCAATTCTCCGGATATTACTCGCAAGGCATAACAGTTTTTTGCAATTTTTGTTCTCAATTCCTCCAAGTGATGACCGAATGTTAATTTACTATCTATATACACACACCCAGAAATTTATTCTCAGTCACCCTGCCCCCAATCAGTCTCCCATTTATTCGTACCTCACTCAGGTCGCATCCGAAACACATAAGGTTGGTCTTAGAGACATTAAGTACCAAACCGTTCGATTCATACCATTTCCCAATCATCCTCAAGTCCGCATCAATCCTATCATTCATTTGTTCTTTGTTCAACGAGTGCCAGAGTATCGTGGCATCGTCCGCAAAAAGAGTGACACTCCCCGTTATGTCAAGAGAAGCCAGGTCATTTATATATAACAGACACAACAGCGGGCCCAACACTGAACCTTGGGGAACACCAAGCTCCACCTTTCTCACGCCAGACTCACCATTCCCGAACCTAACTCTTTGAGTACGGTGGGACAAGTATGACCGGATCCATTCACCCGATCTTCCTCTAAATCCGTAATATTCTAGCTTGCTCAGCAAAATCCCGTGGTCGATTCAATCAAAAGCCTTTGACATGTCCCAGAACACTGCCGCCACCACCTCTCGCTGATTAAGATGTAGGTAAAGGCTCTCCAGAAAAGAAAAATCCGCATCATTCGTGCTCCTCTTAGTTTGAAAGCTAAACTATTTTGCCGAAAGAACATTGTGTCTGTCGAGAAAAGATTGCATTCTCTTCTTCACCATCTTCTCAACAATTTTTGCAAGGGTTGGCAGAAGAGCGACAGGTCTGTAATCACTGACCGCCTCCCTGCTACCACCCTTGAATATAGGAACTACCATTGCAAACTTCAAACAATCTGGAAAAGTGCCCGCTTCGAAAGAGCGATTAATGCATTCAACCAGCACCCTCAGGGCCGATTCTGGGAGGGTATTAAGAATTACAACCGACATGTCATCCCAGCCCGCTGCCCGTTTTTCCTTTTTTCGCCCATCGCTCTCATGAGCTCCTCCAAGTCAACAGGCCTGAAAAAGTAAGCTTCACCGACAGCATCGCGCCGCAGGAAATCGGTGTGCCGCATAGCTGGTCGGCGTCCACAGGATAGCGAAGAAGCGACAGTATAAAAATAATTATTCTATCAAGTCCTGAGCCGTGACACCAACATCCAGCGGAACTGACCCCGTCCTACCCCTCTGTCAAGTCCTGAGCCGTGACACCAACATCCAGCGGAACTGACCCCGTCCTACCCCTCAGTTCACCAACAACCTTCCAAGTTTCAACGCTGTACACTCTGCGCCCCGGAAATCCTCCTGCTGTAATGCACCTTTTTAGCCAGCCTTAAGGTTTTACGATATGTATTTCGATACTTTTTAAAGTAGGTAGTTCATAAAACAGTTGTTGTGGAAAAAGGACTTTTTGATGTAATGCAAACATCGCATGTTTCTCGCGGAGATCTTAAGCCCTCTAGTAATCCACGATTTCCTGTGTTTCTTTGCAAAGGGCTTCAGAGGAAAACACTCATCAAATATTCGACTAACCCCCTGATGGAAAGCTTCCAAAGGTCTGCCCCCATGCATGATGCTTAGCCAGTCAGTCTCCCTACTTAGCTGCGAGAATCTATGAAAGTTTGCTTTGGTATACAATCTACACCTACGTCTAGATCTGGTCTCAGTCAGTTTATGTCCCAGTTTCAACCTACATGAGATAGCCTCATGGTCAGACAACCCTGGCGAAACAACACGACAGTCAACATCATCAGCTTGAAAATTAGAACACAGATAGTCAATCAATGTAGACGAATTTGACGTGACTCGTGTAGGTTCGCCAACGAACATACTTAAACTAAATGAATGAAACAGTGACTTTAGTCTTTTGGTGTTTTCAGACGGTCAAAATAATTAAAATTTTAATCTCCACACAAAATCACTCTGGCTCCGATAGGCTTGATGGGATTGAAAATATGTTCCAGTTTACTTAAAAATACATCCGGACTGCCAGAGGGTGGACGGTACAGACACAACACATACAAATTTAATTGTTTGCTAAGAACTGCACATGATTCAAAAAGGCAATCCTCCTCCAGTAAGTCAATCCCACTACACCCCGAAAAGTAATTACTACGGCCTGAACAAGATGAGCGTCGGTCTGCTGGAGAGCTATCTTCAGGGGCGTACTCAAAACCCTTGTATGGAGTGTCGAGACAGGGGGCGGGGTCGGACATGGGGGTGCCACAGGGGCCCGTGCTTGGGCCCCTGGTGTTCCTGGCCTACATAAACGACATAGCTTGTGCCTCACAGGGCTCTAATCTTCTGTTATTGCAGATGACGCTTCGCTTATCGTGAGGGGCGCGAACCTAAAGGGTGTTGAGCGTATCGTTGACGTGATCGAGAGTTTGGTGACTTGAAGCGGTGGTTTCTGGCAAACAGGATGTGTTTAAATGATGAGAAGACGGTGAATGCTTGCTTGGGTCTTGGAGGTTTGAACCAGGGGAGTGATGTGAGGTTCTTGGGCGTGACTCTTGATTCAAAACTGAATTTTGAGGCACATATAAATGTCCAGTCCATCCCGGATGAGTGCGTGCTTTTGGGTTTTCCATATCATATTCCAGTCGGTGGCTGTGTATGCCATAATGGCTTCGGCCATTCGCCTCATGCGGATAGACTTTTTGCGGTCCAGAGGAAGGCGGTGCGTATGGTGGCAGGACTGGGATATCGTGAGCATGTCGAGCGTTTGTCGTGCTGGCTATCATGACAGTGCCCTGTCGTTACATATATGAATTTTTACTCTAATGTGGAGATTCTACTATCGTAGGAATTTTGAGCGGTATCGACTGACCTCTGATGTGCATGGGTACTCGATCGTCTTCAGGCGCGTATTTCTACGACTTACTACTGTCCGATGATATTCAATAAGTTGGCGCAAACGGATAGGGATTTGCGTCTTAATTTGCTTGAGTCGAGAGTAAAAAAATGTCTCATTGTCAATGCCTTCTATAGCGGACGAGTTTCTTCGGGCTGACATTCTTTCTTTGAGAGTGAGGGCTATTCTGTCCTATTACACTATAGTTTAGTCGTTTTTATTGTTGGTAGCCTCGTTCTCTTTAACTGTTAAATTTTAATGTCATTACATTGTCATTCTATTTTGTATTCTAGATATTTTCTTTTTTGTGTAAATTTGACGAAGGTAAAAATCATGTATTGGTTGACTGAATAAATTGATTGATTTATTTATAAATCTTCGTAGTTCGAACGTGTGATCCATTTGCATGGAATTGTACTTCATTAAATGAATTTTGAAACAAGTGCAGTTTTTCTGGGGTACAGGCGTGCAAAAATAGATGCCATTATGGATGATACTGGTAACGTATAACAGCAATATTTAATACAATAACTTCTGTAAAGGAAAAAAAAAGGAACTTAAGTGATGCCATCACGGATAGCCAAGAAATACCTATAGACGGATTTGTCATTTTTTGTTAATAAGGCATTAGAACTTAGACAGAAAGAAACAAAACATTCTTAAAAATGTTTTTTTTAAATCGTCGTAATTCGAAAACAAGTTAACGGATTATTATTCTTTGCAATGACAGTATTGCCTGCAATTTGTTTCTTATCCGAGGAATTTTACTGGTACTGGTACTGTCTTTACAAAATTTTAGTAGAACCAACTGCATACCATCGGTAGGTATTGTATAAAATAGGCTGTCATGTTAAATTCGCTAATAAGGACAACTTGGTTATTGTTAACATTTGAAAAAAAACTGCTCACATTTTCGAAAATATTTTGTTTTGCTCTGTAAAAATTCGAATGCCTTAAGTACAAAAACCGAAAAAATCGTAGAGAGATATTGATGTTGGCTATTTGTGATGGCATCACTCAAGTTCCTTGCTTTTACAGGGGTGTGTTCACTGCTGTTAGACGTTACCAGTATCAACAATAATAATATTGTTACGGTGACCGTTACGCTCCGCGGCGAAGGAGGTAGAATCTTCGCGTCTCGTCCCGACGTTCAGCAGGCGACTGTCATGAGTGATTTATTGCTCTGTTTATTTAGAACGTAGTTGTTTACGACCTTTTTTTTATGTGTCTCGTATTAATAATTTTTCTTCTAAAACATTCTAGGCTCTTTTGTATTTTTAGGATTGTGTATAAAAGGCGAATAAGCGCCGCCGTGGGAGTAGTAGTATTTTAAGCGAGCTATAAGTAAGTCGAAGTACCAAACGATAATAAAAGGCTATAAAGTGTTAAGTAGTGACTTATTTAGTAGTCGGATTGTACCTGTGTGTATATGTGGGACAAATAAATAGTGTTTTTTGTGTTAAATTGTTACACTGGAATTATTGAACCCTGAGTTCGCAACAATATATTTTCGCAGGCTGGTACATTAGAAAAACCTACATTTGTTTTAAAAATCATCAAAATGGATAAACGGGTTCCCGAACTATGACTATTTAAAAATATCAGCAACACGAATTTTACACATTTTGTCTTTAGCTCTATATAAATATTCAGTGTCTTAATAAAAAATCTGGCGAAGTAGTCTCGAGATATTGATGTTGACTCACTCTCTACCCATAAACAGAGAGGAAAAAAGTTTATTGCAAAATAGCAGAACATCAAAATTTTACAATTTACGCACGTTTCACACCCTGTATAAAAAAGATGATGTCTGTTTTTTTTTATTTGTTTGCTTCCTTAATCTAGAGGAAATCAGGCTTCTGACAATGCAAACCGTATTTATATCAATTAAATTACCAAAAAATAAAATGATCGGAAAAATTTAGAAATCCATGTAGCTATAAGAGAAAGACTTTTATTCATCGTAATTAATGGAACCACAAAACACTTTGCAGCTACTTATATGTAGAAGCGATCACTATTTATCTAGAAAGTATCTTTGAAAAACAATAAAATATAGTCGAAACGTTTGTCTGAGTTCGCCAACAGAGTAGGTGTAGAGGGTTGAATTTTTTTTTTCATTAAATTAAGTTATATAAAATTACGCTTTACAGGCTAACTTATAAACTTGATTAAACTCGTACGTACTAAGTCCTACAATAAAATTATGCCTTTTCCTGTTTCGAGACTATTAAAACGTTTTTATATTAATGTGAACGTCATGAAAGTAAAGTCAAGCAAACGTCTTGAATTAGTAGTTTTGTCAGGTCACTTGATTTCGATGACTATTTATTATATCCTTGTAGACTATTTTTGAAATATGTGGCAAAAACAAATCCCAGGAGTATTTGACCATGAAAGAGAAGAGGGCGGCCCATAAAGACAAAATAGAATCGCACAAAAAGCAAATACAGGACAAATTATCTGAACGGGAGAGCTTTCATAAGCCTGTAACTTCATTAATAAGTAAGTGGTGCATTAGGAAAAAAAAACTAAACTTAATGATAATTGTGGTATACAATTGTGGAGAAACTGATTTCGCATGAAGTGAAAGAAGGAATATCTATTTCCTGTTAAATTTAATCATTCCCATTCCACATATTCTCTAAGTAGAAAACGTAAAAAAGCTTTCAGAAAACAGTTATTTCATTTTCTTCACAACTTTCAATCTTGGTTGTAATTTTTCCATATAGCCAGTACAAACGCTGATATAGAAGAAACTTTCGAAAGTGTCATCGTCCCCAAAAAACGAAAAATGGACTTTTTATACAACAAAAAGGCCAAGAAGTCTAAAACCGGAGACGACGTCTTTATACCTTACGCCCCTAGTGATCAGCACACCGAAGAAGGATATACGGTAAACAGTTTCCAAAAGGAGGCCAGCAAGGTGCAATTAGACCTTACCGGGGACTCTGAGCAGATGTTTAAATTGAACCAGTCGCAAAAAAAATGGGACAGAGTCAAGAAGAAAATGGTCTCAGTTGAGGTATTATTATTATTCTGTTATGAAGAAAAAAAACAGTTTTTTTATTTGTTATCTAGAATCCTAGAAAAGGCAAGATTAAAACAGAAAGTGGAGTATGGATTCCAGCCACTTACAAAGGCAATAGGTACGCGGAATGGAAGGACAAGACTAAGGTTTCTCAAGGAGCGGAGGATGATGGCAATAACGATGAGAGTTCACAGCAAAGTAACACAGTTTTTCTTACGCCTTAGTAATGAGATTAATTTTTATTTGCCATTATAGATGTTAATAAAGCAAAGCGATTCACACACTGGGCGAAGCACAATGAAAAAGTCAAAATGAAGCAACGCAATACAGATATGAAGAGCATGGACCAAATTCTCAAGGCCAGAGAGATTGCCGAGAAAAAGAAGCGCATGCAGAAGAAGAAAGGGAAGGGGAAAAGAAAAGGAGGAAAACGTAAAAAGTAGCTTCAAGCACTGAATTTAAATAATATATTGTAATGAATGTATGCCATTAAAGTGTATATAACTTATTAATTTGTTTGAAAATAAAGGTGACATTTCTTTTATTCGACGTTATTTCTTTTATTTAGACCCTTCACAGCTCACGAAAAGAAACATAAACTTTATGGTTACCGGGAACAGGATCAAAGAAATTTCCGCAAATATTAACCCAGATAACACTATTCTAGTAATATTCTTACAATCTTCTATATGGAATATTCTTTTATAAATATTCTGGGAATATTCTTAGATTGTTTGGAATGTTCTCAAAAAAATAAAATTATTGCAGGAATATTCGTTTGGAAAAACAACAAAAAATTATCAAAATTGATCAAAGGGTATTTTCTTGTCTCCAAATTTGACCCCCTGCAACTAGTTTTTTTATACGTTTTAATGTCGCCTTTCACCTCCCACCAAATAAAGTCCCGTAGCTTTATTACTTTTGGAGATAGATCCCTTCAGGGATCGATTTTTAGGTACTTTTAGATTGTGAAAAGAAAATCTAATTAGATAATGATCGAGAATGAAACAAAAATTACGTTTCATGTTATTTTATGTATTATTTACGTTACAATTGTTTACTCTTTGGAAAATAATTTTAATCCAAAAAAACTTGAAATAATGGAAACACAATAGAAAGTTTGATTTAGGTCGATCAAAATATTTGAAGAACAAAAATTCAAAAAGCATTACAGGATAAGAATAGACAAATATCAAGAATAAAAGAACACTAAAGAAGAAAACAATAAATTAATAACAACAAAAGCTTCAAGTTAAGAATTCTGGAAAAAAATGAGATAATAAGGGGGGGGGGGGGGGGGAGTGGTAGACCAGTCCGTCCGCGCTTCTCTTCATCTTCTCCCGTTGTTCCAACCAAAAATCCACTCCAACCAAAGGCTTTTTTCAGATGCTTCATTCCCGTTCCAAATCAGCCGGCTCACAAATTCTCTTGGCTCTCACAGACAGACTCTTTATGACTCGCCTTTTCGTATGGGATAATCTGTTATTTCATTTGATAATTTGATTTTACCCGTTCGGTGGTTGATTTTTACAATGTGCTTTGAGGGAATTTACAAAAAGTCAACTTATGGGAGTAATTTCACTCTTATTATGATTGTTACATCTATCTCCCCTGCTCTCTCTCTCTCTGAGACTTTGTTCTTCAGTAGGGGGGGTGTTTATTTGAAAACATCATCCAGTTGGTTGTGAAATATCAAAAGAGAAGGATGAAGGAACAAAAGTCCACTTCCTTAGATTGTCATCTTTTTTCTCTCAAAATTTTATGGCCTTCTAGATGACGTTTTCTGATGAACCCCGTATATTATCTATAGATCTACAGAACTTCTCAAAAAAATTAGAAAATTGGACTCTTGATAATCAGATTAGTTGATGCTTCCTCTCTTGAGAATGCTAATTATGATACATTTTCCATTGGCGACTCTGAAATTATTTATTTCCTTAAACTCTTACTAAGAAAACAGAAAATGGGAATACTCCAGTGTCGCTAATGGAAAACACAGGTATACTATAGTAGTGATTAATTTCAGATAAAACATTGAATTATCCAAATTAATTATTCCCAGAATATGAATTGATTATTTTTAGAATGCGATTAGAATATTCAAGTTTATTCCAGGAACATTTCATGAATATACATGTTACACCGTAAAAGTTTACAATAGGTATAACTGGAATATTTAATTGAAATATTCCTAGATTATAAAATCTCCCTAATTAAATATTCAAAGAATATTCCAGGGATATATCTTGCTATCTGAGAAGTAGCAGCTGCCGATTTTTCTACGTTTATTGACGTCTTTCTCAAAGCTTTTGCTACGAGTAGTGTGGTTATCATGTCACAAGACTTGTAAATAAAACTCATCAGCACAAACGAAAGAAAAAGGCGATGTAGCTTGAGTTTCAAATCTACACCATTCAGAAACAACCACGAGTGGAATAGCTCTTTAAATGAAGGTACCTGGACAAAATCAAACCAATTGCACTAAAGGCACTTGTATACTGTTTTGTACTCCTGATATATAAAAATTATAAAACTTCGAATTTCTGAAAATATTTGGCACCAAAACCTTCTTATCAGAAAATGGACAAAACTTTGCATTTCGAAACTAGAGTCTCCAGAAACTAACATAATGGAATAAGTGGACTAGGACCCATCTTCTTGTATAATTCTATATGTCTATCGCTAATGACACAATTGAAAAATATTGAAGAGTGAAAACTTTTTTCTCTTTGGACCTTGTTTTCTTGTACGTATAAATCAATGCTGATAGAAAAAAAAACACTTTGGATGTCTTAATAATAATTTTATTTCAATTAAGTATGAAAAATCCCAGACTACATTAATTATATTAAGTACCTACAGTGCAATCATCCCTAATGAACTCATAGAACTTTAAAAAAATCACTTTATTGCTATCGCGTGCTGAGCTAAAGAGGTAGGTATATATTTACAAAAAAACATAATTAAGGAATCATAGGTATAGCAAAACACACAACACAAAATAAGCTGAAGGAACAAATTCACTTGTTTTTAAGCTTCATTTCAATCATTTCCTGCCAGGAAGTTGTTTCAACTTTAACATCTGAATTTAAGCAATTTACAAGAACTACGTTCTCGCTTTTACCCGCGGATTTAACCACAACCAAATTTTCGTCTTTGGTTATAACACTGGAATCTTTAAGAGCTTCGGCCATCATTACTCTTGGAGAGATTATTTTAAACATATTAGTGTCACAACAGGAATCAGTCAGCTTAAGAATCAAATTACCACTTTCTTTTATAGTTATATCTGAGCTACCAGTAATACGAGATATGTGAATGTCTGCTGATCCGGAGTTGACTATTGTAGATAACTGCCCATCAAAACCAGCTAAGCAAGTTGACATCGTTAATAATTTTGCTTAACCTTAGGTAGGTTATAACTTACTCAACACTAAATGACCCTTCATTAGGAACATCTTGCAGTTTTTATGGACGTTGTTTAATTCCATGTTTCCATTTTCAACAACAAAAATACTATCTTCACAATAGGAGGCGTCAACTGATAAATCACCCTTTCCCAGAGATTTGAGCTTCAAATTTAAGCCCTGCAATCTACCAGTCTTGATGGTCTAAAATGGTGCAAGTATAGTAAAAACAAACTTAATGGTGAGCAATCTTCTAAAATACCCCATTGGTAGTTTTGGCAGATATATTACCAGCTTGAATAAAATTATGTAAAATTATATTTCCATTGAGCGTGGAAACATCTAAAGTATCCCCTTGAAACCTGTCAATAAAAATATTTTTTTCTGTTTCAATTTTCACTTTGTCTCCTTGAAAGTATCCTAGAGAAACGTCGTTTTTGGCTTTAATATGCAAATCTGTAAGTAGGTACAAAACACTTAATCATCAGTCAATTGGGACATTATCTTTAATTACAAATTAGTCAACTGTAAAAGTTCCATAAAGGTCCTTCACGGAAGTAGTCTTAGCGATTGATATGAGTAAATGGGGTCTCAAGACACGCTATTATTGCAGAATTTTCTAGCGTTTTTAACAAATAAGGCTTATACTTATATTTTTAGGCAAACTGCTCTATACATGTGAAAAGAACTCTTTTAGTTATCGTTATTATATTAGTTTAGTTATCGGTTATGGTTAGTTTAGGTTAATTCAGCTTTTGCTATAGATTAATTTGTGTTAGTGCAAAAATCGGGCCGTATTTGACCGTACGATCCTGCTCTCATTTTATTATCAAGACAGATTAACTCTGGTGAGTCCAGATTATCTCATTTTTGGTTGGTTTAGTTCCTGTTTTGATTGGTTTAGTTTAGTTCAGTTTTCACTATAGATTAGTATGTGTTAGTGCAAAAGAACCAAACGGGCCCGCTTTTGCCCTTACGGTCCAGCGCTCATTTAATTGCCAGGACAGCTTGGTTCAGGTCTGTTTGGGTTAGTTCAGGTTAATTTAGTTTTTGTTATGTGCTTGGTTAGTTTACTTTCCTGATTTGGTTATTTTAGTTAAGTGTTATGAATAGTTTATGTTAGCTCAGAGCTTGCTATAAATCAGTGTGTTAGAGTGAAAAGGGGGTCCTTACAATTGTTAGGGCAGGTTAGTATACCCCTGATTAGTTTGGGTTAAAGCAATTATGTATTTCCAATTTAGACCAGCAAAAACATACCACTGCATGTTCATTAGCATCCAGAAGGAAGCCCTGGTAAGTCAGTTATACAAAAAATTTGATAATAGCCTTATTTGTGAAGAGCACTGAAAAATTATTTTATATCAAGTTTGACAACTTACTTCGATCATTTAGCTTGATAAAATTACACACTTCACTGACTGACCTTTATGGAACATTTACAGAGAGGTAAAAGTTCAGAAAATTACACACTTCAGTGACTGACCTTTATGGAACATTTACAGAGAGGTAAAAGTTCCATAAAAGTCATTCAGTGATGGACCTGTATGGGACTATTACTGATTGAACTTATTATTTTTATTACATTTCAATATTTAGGTCATATTAGTAAAAAATCATCTATTGCATATTTCTTTATAGACCTGACAGAAAATTTGAGTAAATTCAGTGGGGACTGTTTAAAGCCTCATGGATATTTAAAGCTTAGAAATGAAAATAAGGCTTTTCTCTGTTCTACAGAGACCTTCATAGATGGAAAGTATGGTAGGTAAAGATTTAAGAAAGTGTTTCTGTTTAGCAACAAAAGCACTGAAGTCTTTCCGACACAGAGAACTGAGCAGAAAACTTAGTAAAATGATTGAAGTCTTTTAATCATGAGGACAACTTTATACCTAATAGAACAAACTTTTGATGTTACATACCTACTGAGTCTATTGAATTTTAAATAGGGTACCAAAGGCTAGATTTAAGCAACTTTGTGCTCCACAAAGGTTTGCTAAAAACTACAGTTATTGATAATTAAATGTTCATATAAACCGTGATGTAAACCATTAATTTATTATTGACTTCAACAGGAGTTGTAAATCTGACTTTGAAATGTTTATCATATCTTCACAACATGAGCTGAACAGAATTAAGTATAAAAAAAACATTTCTAAGGAAATGAGATGGAAAAAATAAATGAATGAATTATAGACACATTATATAATGATTAGATATTATTATGAAAACTTACTTGCTTTTACCGGAGCCTTGATGCTGCACAAAGTATTAGGATTAAGATTCTCATGCCCCTTCACTATCACTTTATTACCATCGATATAGTGTTCGATAGCATTGTCATACTTTTGGTCAGTTTGTAACAGAAAGGCATTTGAGTTGTGGTATTTATGAATATTGAGAGGTTTGATACGAACTTTGCAGGCGAGATCAACGTGAATGTCGCAGAATGTCGGTACTTCCAATTGAGTTTTAACGATGGACAGGTCTGAACACTTGCGATAAAGCTGAAATATGCAAGTATCCGATTTCAGAATTAGGCCTGGGTTTAAAAGTGGTTTCAAAGATAGCCTGAAAAGGTAACATTATAGAGTAGTCTGGAAAGCGAATTATAAACGTTACTTACATTTTAGATGCGTTTAATAAACCTTATTTTAGGAGGAAAGTCGTACTACGTGACCATAAACAGCCAACCATTTTCCTTCTTGTAAAATCCATGAAAAATGAAAACAAAAACATTCTCCCTCCAATATTAAGTGACGTCATGTGCCCTGATTGGTTGCAAATCAGCTGTTTGACACATTTATCAACGTCAGAAACGTCATCAAAATGTCAAGTCAAACCGTTAACCTTGAGGTTTTGACACTGATCTATTTTTTTTGTTGTTTTTCAAGTGTTGAAGATGGCTGATCTGCTTTCGGTACCACTGAAAAAACCTAGCGATGTGGACGTTATTACCCCATTGAGGAACCTAATTCAGTCTCGCTACAGTACCGCAGACAATCCGGAAAACTGTACCGAAGCCGTGAACGAATTTTCCAAGATCCGGAACAATGCAATTTGGAAAGCGTTCGAAAAATACGAAAGCTCGCTGGAGATTATTTATGGGTATGATTCATCCTTTTATTAACTTTTAATAAGAAAATTGTTGCATATTTTATTATTAGGTATTATGATCAGCTAGTAGCCTTGGAGGGCAAGATTCCTGCCCAAGAACTACAGGTGCCTTTTAAGTGGAAAGATGCTTTTGACAGGGGCAATATATTTGGACATAAAGCCAGTTTAAGTAAGTTCATTTAAATCTTCATTCTCTTCCTCATTTTTGATAGTCATCAAGCATTACTCACTATACAATATACATAGTATTTAAATTTTCTATGGTCATTGTCTCCCCAGGAAATTGCTAGTACAATGGGATTACAGCTAAAGCTATTTTTATGTAGCATTAATTAGATTCTAATGGCTGCTTCTGATGTAGTTATACTGATATAAAAAACAAGAACAGTCTCTCCATTATACTGATATAATTCAATCTGAGCAATTAAGCTCTTAATGTGAGTTACCAAATGAAACAGTGGGTGTTACTCAGACAACATAGTCATTGGGCTTTCAAATTGATGACTTATCCCAAAATAAGAACTATTTAGGTATATCTGTAGTATTTTTATATTGGAACATTACAATTGCCTAATTATAAGTAATACAATTTCTCCTTCTTTGTGATGTTGCAATCAAACAATACATGATAATTATCTTGAAAATATATTAGAATACATTTGCTTTCAACAAAAAAAGGAAAACAATTACAGCAAGTTTTACAGTAACTTATTATGGAACATTTGTGGACCAGGCTTTATGTGACAAATTTTGGGGGGATATTCTACATCCAGAAATAACCCAGCTTTGGTACACTTGAAGAAAATCATTAATACTTGTTTTTTTGCGAAAATTTTTAGGAATCAATAGAATAGGCAAAATAGAAAATTATGGATTGTGGTAGAATTTAAATATTCTTTTTAAAGATCTGAGAACATCCTACCATATAAAGTTGAAGTTGTCTAATGTAACATGAGGTTGCATACATAACTGTTGATCAGTTAGTTACACTCATTAATAGTGTTTTCCATTGATAAATTAGTACCATATTAGAGTTGCATGAGATCTGCACTTATGTGTTGTCAGTGCAGTTAAGCAGTAAAGTTGCAAAGTCGATGCAGACTAATTTTATGACCTTGAAAATATGTATTGGGGAAATTTACTAATATGTTAAAAATTTAATATTGTAGTCCGTTTTCTGAGAGGTCCTTCGTCTAGGTTAGTTATAGTTTTCTTTCTAGATAGGTTAGTATCTGTTGGTTAGTTTGGTTAGGTTATTTTAGGTTATGTTCTGCTTTTGCTTATTAGGTTAGTTGAGTTATGTTGTTCTTTAGTTATGTTATTTGCGAAAAACGCAGCATGGTAAATGCAGCCCTTCATGGCAGCTGTGGTGTTGTGTATGTTTTGCCCTAAGGGCTAAGGGCCGCTTTGTTTTTTCTGAGGGATTCTTTAGTTAGGTTAGTTCAGTTATATTATTCGTTTGGTTATGTTTTTTTTTCATGAAGGGCAAGCAGTTCATTAGTTCAGGTTAGTTAAGTAGGGTACAGTTAAACCACACTTTACTGTAAAGTAGAATGATTTACTATTTTTAAAGTTAATCTACATAATTGACAGTGTTTCCTGGTGTTAAAGAAAAAGCAGTAATGTCTTGTACTTATACCGGGTGTCCAGCAGAACCCTGGACATAGGAGATTAACATGGGAAATCAGTTTTTATTTTTTTGCGCCTGTACAGTTGATTTGATTGAAAAACTTTTAAGAGTAAAGTTGTAGAGCTTATGGTCAGCTATCATCCTGTACTTATTTCAATACCTCAGTTTTGGCTGTTTTTTGGAAAAACGCCTCGAACTAGAAATTCCAACCTCTACCTTATAGCCAAAACTGGCGCAAAATTATTTCATTTTATGATCGTATTATACATAATTAATTTTCAAGTCAAAACAGTTTCCTATGTATAACCCAAATCTTAATTATTGATTTTATGAAAACAATGTTTTTTGAGTTGTGCCACTATTGCAGACAATGAGCGATATTTTCACTGCATAATCACGTTAATTACTACGTTGTTGGTGAAGTTAGCAGGATTAGGACAAATAATGCACCTCTTCTTTATTCGAAAATGGCCGACTTTTCGACTATTTATTCAGTCTTCATTAGGGCTATTCTCACTTAGAGAGGGTAGTCAGTTAAAATTCGATTCAAGATAGTTAAGATAGCAAACACCATTCGATTGTTCGGTGACCCTGGTATCTTAGGCTCGACAAACCACACGTCCGCTGCCCAAGGTACAAAATTTGTGAAATCATCATCACAAATTTAAGATTATTTTAAGAGTAAAGTTGTAGAGCTTATGGTCAGCTATCATCCTGTACTTATTTCAATACCTCAGTTTTGGCTGTTTTTTGGAAAAACGCCTCGAACTAGAAATTCCAACCTCTACCTTATAGCCAAAACTGGCGCAAAATTATTTCATTTTATGATCGTATTATACATAATTCATTTTCAAGTCAAAACAGTTTCCTATGTATAACCCAAATCTTAATTATTGATTTTATGAAAACAATGTTTTTTGAGTTGTGCCACTATTGCAGACAATGAGCGATATTTTCATTGCATAATCACGTTAATTACTACGTTGTTGGTGAAGTTAGCAGGATTAGGACAAATAATGCACCTCTTCTTTATTCGAAAATGGCCGACTTTTCGACTATTTATTCAGTCTTCATTAGGGCTATTCTCACTTAGAGAGGGTAGTCAGTTAAAATTCGATTCAAGATAGTTAAGATAGCAAACACCATTCGATTGTTCGGTGACCCTGGTATCTTAGGCTCGACAAACCACACGTCCGCTGCCCAAGGTACAAAATTTGTGAAATCATCATCACAAATTTCACACAAAAAATCATTCACAAATTTTGTAACTTGGGCAGCGGACGTGTGGTTTGTCGAGCCTAAGATACCAGGGTCACCGAACAATCGAATGGTGTTTGCTATCTTAACTATCTTGAATCGAATTTTAACTGACTACCCTCTCTAAGTGAGAATAGCCCTGATGAAGACTAAATAAATAGTCGAAACGTCGGCCATTTTCGAATAAAGAAGAGGGGCATTATTTGTCCTAATCCCGCTAACTTCACCAACAACTTCCAACTTAAGGACGCTAATTACAACAATGAAGTTAATTACTACATAATAGTCTCTCAAAATAAATAAGAAAGGAAACTCGGCTCTGACTCTAACATAAGAAATTATTATGTTGGCGACACCACAGTATAAGGAATAATACATTATATCAGTATCGTCAGTTCGTGTCGGCACTTTTGATATTCCCAAAACTAAAGCGTGCCGCGCGCACTTGCACTCCGCAATTTTCTCGAGTAGTTACAGGGGACTTGTATACGGCTCAAGCATAAGCGATGCACTGCCAAAACCAGCGAAAACCGGTTTGGTGGTGCACCGCCGGGCGGACGGGTCAAGGGGAGGGGAGTTTCAATTTTTCGACCGACTGACGTTACTGATAAAATGTATTATTCTTTATACTGTGGCGACACTGCACATGCATGGCGGGGGTTACGCGCCAAATTAAAATTGTTGCACTTTTCGAGGCGTTTTTCCAAAAAACGGCCACAACTGGGGTATTGAAAAAATTTCAGGAGGATAGCTGACCATATGCTCTACAACTTTACTCTTAAAAAGTTTTTCAATCAATTCAACCGTACAGGCGCAAAAAAAATAAAAACCGATTTTCCATGTTAATCTCCTATGTCCAGGGTTGTGCTGGACACGCGGTATTTATATTTTATTAGACATTTTTGGAAACTTATGTGGCTTACGTTAGGATTAACTAAATGTAAACTCAATAATTTTTATATAAAGAGAAAATAATCAAAACTAAATCAAAGTTTACCCTAACTTGAGTAAGGTTCCAAAAATGCCTATTAGTTATATAACATAATCATAACTTTATTTTACGTGACATTACATTTGTCAACTTCAACTTTATTTTAGGTATTATTTTTCAGGTTTGTAAATATGATATCGATGGTTGAGAGGCAAAAAGTTATAACCAACAAATTAATAGCTTGACACTAGACCGAGTTAAAGTTTCAATGACTCTTAAAAAAATCTATTATATACCCCATTGTTTAGTTGGCTTAAGCTACAAATAATTTACCAGAAAAAGCTGGAAGTCAGATCATTCTACGCAGAAAGAAAAAAGGTGTTTAATGGTCCTTAAAACCTAAATTTGCAAAATTTGTTGCTTATGCCATTTTTCCTTTCTACCATCAGTATACATATAATAATTCTAAGAATTAATGCTATAAAAGTTTTTCTACCACAATCTATAATTTTTTATTTTGTCTATTCTATTGATTCCTAAAAGAAATGCTAAAAAAATGAGTATTAACGATTTTCCTCAAGTGTACCAGACCCAGTAACCATAGTTTTGTTCCAACCACCAACCACACAACATCTTGAAGTTCTAAATAAATGAAAACATACCCAATACAACACATACAACATTTTAAGTAATTTTTTTGTAACTCTGTTTCTTTGATTTTGACCCAAATTAGCAGGAACTACCAGAGGAGAGGTTGGAATATGGAGTTTACGAATTTTTTATATCTGATTTCTTTAGAACAGCATATTAGAACTGGGGTAGTTTTTTTTTTAAGTTTAGTTTTCAGTCTAGCTTTAACACCCAGTTCAAGCAAACACATTAAATAGAAATAACGTGTTTCTGCAACATAATCTTATTTTGACCACTTGCTATGATGACTCACCCTAAATAAATTAATATTTTTTTGTAAGAATGACACGGCACATCTAGCCTGTCCCTGTGTCCGGTGCATATAGGCCTAGAATAATCTTCTATAACCCAGTAAAAAAATTAACTGAAAGGTTGTGTGAGATCATCAGAGTGTTGCCTCTCAAAATGCGTTTCGCTCCCACTAGAGCTCGTCAGTTGGGTTCATTCTATTGATCTCACACTTCAAAATATCGAAATTTTAAAGCCAAATATCTACCCAAGTACGACAATACGTACAGGACATTTCTTAGTGACCTTGAGACCAAAATATCCGACTTAAATATGAAAAGTGCATGGAATATATTATGTGATAATGTAGATATCCTCAAAGTATTTAAATTGAAGGACACTGAATGGTTCCTAATAGAAAGGGTTTGTAAGTACCTTAAAATGTTTAAGATCATTTCTATTACGTTAGAGGGTCAAACCTAATGCACTCTGCCGATGGTAGTAATTGCCATAAATATGTCTTTGCATATTTGCTTAGCAAAATGCCTACATCTTTATTACAAAATCAAGGAACAGATTAAGTAATAAATCTATTAGGACCCTTATGTGTCTGTCTAAACTCATGGCTAACAAACGATATGAAATGAATTAATTTTATGTTTATGTTATAACAATTATAAAAATATTAATAATTTTATTATGTTTCTCTCAGATACCTACTTTGTTTTTTATTTTTCTAACTGCTATCTTAAGAAGTAAATTACTGCAGCATATCGATCAAGTTTATTTTGAAAGTTGATACTTACTTGTACAAACCGTTATACCTAGAATTCAAAACACAAATTATACACAATACATATTTTATCCTTAAAAGTACCAGTGTTTTCTTATGAATCTGCGTCCGCGTATTTCCAGAAATTAGGACGCAGAAATTAGAAATAAAGTGTACAATCGTTTACTAAGTAACTATCAACTCATGAAAACAATCATTAAATTACGATGACTAAAATCAAGTAATTTTTCAAACTACTTGATTTTTCAAGTACTTTTCAGCTTAACTTGAAATCAAGTCTAGTCAAGTAACTTGAAAATCAAGTCAAGCCGTGAATCCCTAAACCAAGTGAAAAAATTCATTGAAAGGTTGTGTGAGATCATCAGAGCGTTACCTCCCAAGAGCGTTTCGCTCCCACTGCAGCTCGTCAGTTCAGTTCACTCTGACATAATATTATTTTGTTCCTTAAAATATACCTATAATAATTTATTTTCTCACCTTTAGCAATACCATCTCTCAGTTATGAAAAAGTCTGCGTTCTCTTCAATATCGCCGCACTGCAAAGTTCAGTTGCAGCTGCTCAAAGTGTTGAAAATGATGATGGACTTAAATTGGCTGCAAAGTTACTACAGGTACCTGTCCATATTTAAAAAAATAATAATAATAACTGAGCTAACTTTCACCTTTTACAGCAAGCTGCTGGAATATTTAGTCACCTGAAGTCAACAGTAATGTTGACCATTCAACAGGATCCCACACCGGATTTAAATCCTGATACTCTGGGCGCCTTGTCCCAGCTGATGTTGGCCCAAGCTCAGGAGATGTTTGTTCATAAGGCCATACATGGTTAGGGCTATTTCACTGTTTTGAATTCTGTACTTAATTTTAACATTCAATATCTGTAGATAACATGAAGCCGTCAATTATCGCCAGATTGGCAGCTCAAGCTGATGAATTATATGCTGAATGTTTAAAAACTTTCCAAAGGGAAAATTTGAGATCTATTTGGGACAAAGAATGGATTTCTATGGTATTTACAAAAATCCTTACGATTTAGTTGGTATATTAAATGGTCTTTTTAAAATTCAGATTGGTGGAAAACAGGCCGCCTTTTCGGCAATAGCAGAACTTCATCAAAGCTTTGTTTGCAGAGAAAATAAATCCGTGGGTGAAGAAATAGCAAGATTAAGGGTAAAATAGTTTATTTCTTAAAGATATATCTTTTTAATGATCTGCAAAACTTAGGTGGCTATAGAGAAGTTCAAAGGAGCCCAATCAAGATCAGGCAAAAGTATGTTCAGCGACCTGTTGAATAAAGCAGAAAGGAACTTAGCTGAAGTAGAAAAAGACAATGATTTCATCTACCACGAACGAGTCCCTGATTACAAGTCTCTGGAGCCAATTGGAAAAGCCCCATTAGCCAAAATTCTACCTCTTGCTGAGAGAATGTCTCAAAACTTTAAAGGTTTTGTTAGTAACTCAAACTTAGTTCTTGTCTAAACTTTTTTGAATCATTTTTAGATCTTTTCTCCAGTTTGGTCCCAGTTGCGGTCCATCAAGCACTAGCATCTTATGACTTAAGAAAAACTGAAATTGTAAATTCTGAAATTACGAAGCTGCGAGAATCCACTCAGGAGTTAAATGGGTATGTAAACATTATACCAAGTAGCTGAGAACTTTTTTTGTAATTTTTCCGTATTTTTTAAAGAATTCTAGCCAGTTTAAATCTGCCTGCAGCTATTGAAGTCACAGACTCTAGTACTGGATTGCCTCCATCCATCCTGGAGAAGGCCAATACAGTAGCTTCTTTAGGAGGTATTGATGCTTTGAAAAAAATGATTGAAGAACTTCCGGAATCATTGAAAAGAAATCAAGATATCCTTGATGAAACTGATAGGTAAGCCTACCTACTACTTTAAATTGTTTCATGGTTGTTTCATCAACTTGATGGACTCGTGATATGCTCTCTATAGGAGGTGAATTTGTCTTTTAATTCTATATTGAATATAGCAGAAAACTAGGTAGATTAACTAGTTTATATTAGTGATCGACTGATATGATTTTTTTTAATAGAATGTTAAATGAGGAGAAATCAGCAGACGATGCATTGAGACAACAGTTTAAGGAGAGATGGACCCGGACTCCGTCGGACAAGCTGACTGAGATGTTTAGATCAAATGCCTCGAAGTATAGGCAAATCATCAATAATGCTGTAGAGGTATGAAAAAAATCAGATTAAACCTTTTGCCATATTTTAAACTACTCAGAATAGTTTTTATTAATTGCTTTTCGGACTAACTTTTGTGAAAATTTCAGGCCGACAAAGTGGTTCAAACTAAGTTTAATACGCACAAGCCAATGATTGAGCTGCTGAGCAAACCCTCTTCTGAACTGGAAACTTCTCTGCCGAGCGGTAATGGAGGAAACGTGGAGAATTCATCGTCTGTGGCAGTATTACGATCCCTTATGGAAGAGGTTCGTAACTGTGCAATATAGTTATTCAATAATTAACATGGAATTAGTTAATCCCAATTAGTTAATCCCAGTTTTTATCTTACAGGTGGAGACAATTAAAGCCGAACGCGACGCCATCGAATCAGAACTAAAGAGCGCGACCACGGACATGAAAGATAAATTCCTATTGGCCCTGGCAAAGGAAGGAGAGATCAATGAACCAGCTTTGTCGTACCAGACGTTGGGACAGACTTACGGACCCTTGCAAAAGCAAGTGACTGAAAGTTTGGAGAAGCAAAAGGGTCTTATTGACAGAATAAGGGTTAGACCTTGAGCGATTTTACATCCGAGTCAGGTTAAGTTTTTTCTTTTGCCGTAGGCGGCGCATCAACAGTTTTCGTCCGAGAGAGGCTCGACTACTGGGGGTAGAGAAGCGATGATGTGCCAACTGGCAGCTGCCCACGATGTGTTTAGGGATCTCTTGAATAATTTGCAAGAGGGCAGTAAGTTCTACAACGATCTGACACAGGTTAGTATTTGTTTTTCCTACAAAACGAGCGTGCAAAAGGGTATTTTAGTTTTTTTTTCTTCTACTATAGATAAGTTTTTCTTTTGTCATTTCTTGTTCAATTTTTTGATTTGAGGTTAATCTGTAGTTAAATTTATCAGGTGAATATGTAGCTATAATGCAGTTTGCTCAGAAAAGTAATACAAATTTTATTCGTCATATTGTCAAGAAAAATAGATTGATGCGGTCCGTTACATTACTTTATTGAATATTTTCCTAGTTTATTAAAAAACGAATTCATCTTTCGATTCGAACGAATCAAATAATGAGTTAACTACTTTTGAATTGGTAAAATTCTGGTCTTGTTAACCGCAATTTCTTTAGAAAACTGAAAGGACCTTCTCATTCGCCATATTACCAAGAAAAATATATTCCGTCGTTGACATACTGCTGTGTTTTGTCATACTTCCGTGATGACTTGTTTGGGTAGTTGTTAGTGGGTTCCGCTCTCTACGACTTTGCTAGTACATTCGGTTAGCGAATTGGCGATTGAGGTCAGCCATGTCCTAATCGCCCTAGTTTAGAAGGAGGGGGCAGATTTTGTTGGTGATTCCTCCATCCATCTGTGATGAAGGCACTTTGAAGAATATCATTATAAACATGAAGAAGCCCAGCTATTTTTTGCCGAGAGATTTTAATCCCGATATAGGAAACTTGGGGAACGAGCGTGCCTACGAATCGGCCAAGCGTGGTTTCCAGACATGCTTTACTGAACCAGATCCATGTCTAGGAGTAAGTAAAAGGTACGTCTCTCACACTCTGAATGAGTGGGCATGGGAGAGTCCAAGGACAAACTGGACACAGTCAGAGTCAGGAATATGTAGACAGACCAAGGAAATTTACCCTAACCCGGATAGATCCAAGGCCTCGTGGCTTCTTGGGAGAAGGGGGCAGTGCCTGGGAGACCTTATAGGAATTCTTACTGAACACTGCACACTAAACAGGCACATGCACCTTCTAGGAATGGCTGACAGTGCACTCTGCACCCACTGTGAGGCGGGCAAGAATCGTTTGAAGAATCACTTTCTGGTAGAGTGCACAATAGGTGGGTGCAACTGCGTCTTAGGACACTTGGAGCCGTTTTCCTTCATCGAGAGGAGCTTCCGACTCTGAAATGGAACGGGATACTCTCTTTCATTAGAGGGACGGGTCGACTCGTGGAGAGAATGAGGGCCCTGGTGGAGTAGGGTTTGGGTGGGCCGGGGGGGCTGTGAAAGACGAGGCTTCGCCGCCCCCCTCAATGTTTACTACTATTACTGTACGCCAGTGCGCACACCTGATGCTAATCCGGAATTAGCTGACGTTAGCAACTTTGATCTCATTCTGGGTGAATGAATGTATTACTTCCAGAAAATGCCCTGTAGGCACTAAAATCAACTATTTTCTTTTCATTTACTAATTAGTAAATTTCATTAAGTAAACATCAAATAGACAATTGGAAGGGAAAAGTTGATGACATTTCTTTAATCAATAAAATGGCTGTTCACTCAGAAAACTTTAAGGACCAGATCATTCACCATATTATCAAAAAAAAATCGAAATGTCTGTGGGGGTAGTATCAGGCTCCATATGATTCTTGGTATAGACGGAAACTTTGGTTGAGACGGAACTTTGAGGAAGCCGCGATCACTGGAGCAAATGCCGACGCTCCAGGAAGATCATAAGAAGGCGTTTGCGTTATGTGCCAGGCACACTAGTGTTAAAAGTGGTTTACATTTAACACTAGTGCCTTAAAACGATTTTTTTGACAATTCAATAACGCACGAGTTTCTTAAAAGCACTTTTAACAGGAATATCCTACAATATTTTTTGTATAAACGAATTAAAAATGATTCTATACATAGTTTACTTTTAACACTAGTGCCTTAAAGTAGTTATTTTTAACTCTAACTAACTAGTGTTAAATGTGACTTAATTTTAACACTAATGCCTTACACCTAACTTATTTTTAACATTTCATTAGCGTGTTAAAAGTTGAATTTTGTAGAAAATAGCTATTTATGTTGTTTTAAAAGTGCAATTTTAAGCAATCATGTAAAAGTTTTGAATTTTACGCATGCATTCTTTAAACCAAGCTGCGGTCGTTGTGCAAGTTTACTAATTGAGGTGTCTTTAATACACATAATATTTATTGGGGCGATGAAAATCCATTTAGAAACCGTGAAGTTCACCATCAAACAAGATGGGGATTTAATGTTTGGATAGATATTTTCAATGGACATGTTTTATTTAACATTTTTAATGATAACCTAACAGGACCAAGATATTTAGCAATTCTTGAAAATTACGTAGAACCCAGTTTAGAAGAGTTGCCTCTTCATGACATAGCCAACATGTGGTTCCAACCAGATGGCGCCCCTGCACACAATTCTGCAATTATTTCTAATCACCTAAATGAAGAATATGGAGATAATTTGATAGGAAATCAAGGTCCTTGCGTGGCCTGCCCACTCACCTGATTTGACGCCACTTAATTTCTGTGTATGGGGATACCTAAAAGATAAAGTGTATTACACTAATCATAATAAGTTAGAAATAATTGTTGTTCCTATTTTTTTCAATTTAATTTTCATAATAACCAACATTTTATACATATTGTTGCGAACTCGGGGTTCAATAATTCCAGTGTAACGATTTAATACGAAAACACTATTTATTAACTCCACAAATACACACGACTACTAAATAACTCACTACTTAACACTTTATAGCCTTCTATTATCGCTTCGTAACTTTAGCTTACTTATAGCTCGATTAAAATACCTACTATTACTCGGGCGCTCTATGCGCCTTTTATATTCAATCCTAAAATTACAGAAAAACCTAGAAAGTTCTTTATAAGAATTCTTGAATAATCTCATATAAAAAAAACGGTTGTAAACAACTGCCTTCTAGATTAAGCCAGACGAGCAATAAATCACTCGTGTCAGCCATGACGCAGCGCGGATAGGTCGCGAAGCTCCACCAACCAACACGCTCCCATGCGTTGCCCCGCCTCCCATGCGGCGTTGCTGCGATCGTAACATTGCCCTCCTCCTAAGTCTGTTCGTCCCGAACAGCTAGAGTTCCATGGTATCGCGCTAATCGATCCAAATGAACGACCTTCATCTTTGACCTAGGGGTCCGCTGGATCCTATACACCACATCATTAATCTTCTTTATAATTGTATAAGGTCCTTCCCAATTTTGGCTAAGTTTGGGCGACTTCCCCACCTTTCGCCTCGGATTGTATAGCCACACCAAATCACCATCTTGGAAGCCACGGGAGTTAGCTAGTAAGTCATATCTTGCTTTGGCTCGATCACTGGATATCCGCAGTTTATTCCTGACTTGCTCATGAACATTGTTCAGCCTCTCCTTAAGCTCCTCCACAAAATTCTCAGAGCTGAGCGACTCTTTTTCTGGTGTTCCATACATCAAATCCGCAGGAAGCCTCATTTCCCTTCCGAACATCACTTTCGCCGGAGTATAACCAGTGGCTTCATGCGTAGAGCTTCGATATGCCATCAACATGAGAGGTAGATGTTGGTCCCAATCACGCTGATGATCTGCCACCATTTTAGACAGGTAATGTTCCATGGTCCGATTAAATCTCTCTACCATCCCATCCGACTGTGGATGCAAAGGAGTTGTCCTGGTCTTGCGAATTCCGAGAAGTTCCATGACCTTCTGGAAAACAGCCGATTCAAAATTTCGGCCCTGATCAGAATGAAGTTCGAGAGGGACTCCAAATCTGCAGAACATTTCATTTACTAGCACCGTTGCCACAGTCGTTGCTTCTTGATTAGGCAGGGCGTATGCTTCAGGCCATTTAGTGAAGTAATCCATGGCGACCAAGATGTATTTATTGCCCGACTCAGTCTGAGGAAACGGTCCCGCGACATCAATTGCTACCCTCTCGAATGGAGCACCTACAGTGTACTGCACCATTCGGCCGCGTGATCTTGTTCGAGGTCCTTTTGTGGCACAACAAACTTCGCACTTGCGGCACCAAGACTCGACGTCTTCATGATAATTCACCCAGTAGAACCGCTCTTTAATTTTGGCCAAGGTTTTATTGACCCCAAAATGACCTCCACTGGTTCCGTCGTGCATTTCCTTTAGTACATCTGATTTTCTGCTATCAGGAACAACCAATTGACTGACTACGGACTTGCCATCCGGACTCTCCCACGCTCTCTTCAGTAGTCCATTTTCTATTTTAAGAGAGTGCCACTGAGCCCATAGCGCCTTCAGGTTTGGACTTTTACCAGCAACTTCTTGCCACTCTGGTCTCTTGTCGTCAGTCTTTGCCAAGAGTATGGGTCCAATATCTGGATCATTCATTTGTTCGTCTCGAAGCGCTTGTGCGGTCCAGCCATCGTTTATTTCCACCGACGTTCTTCTTACAGAACGAAGTCCCTCACGCTGCTCAGTTCTTCGACGATGCTGACTATCTTCTTTACATGGCCGTCTGGACAATGCATCGGCATTTTCGTGAGACCTTCCTGGTCGATGTTCAATTTGGATCTTCTGTTCCTTAATGTGTCCGGCCTCTGTAACACTTTTACCACCCAAATTATTGCCTTGACTTGATTGGTTGACTTGACTGATCCTGGGGGTCTTAACGGCCTCGGTCAATTGCCCCCTTACATTAACAGGAATTGGACTTTCCTGAATTCTAGGGCGGTCTTGTTTGCCGCTCGATCTTCTAAACAACGGCGACGGACTTCTTGCCCTATTACGGCAGTTACTCTTGACGTGACCCAGTTTACCGCAGTTAAAACATTTTATGCCCCGACTGCCTGTTGATCGGGGAGTTCTTTCTAACAGGGCTTGCAAATTGACTGCCATATCCTTCATCGCTTTATGTAAACTGGCCATGGATTCAGCCATAGACGTATTCTTCTTGTCACCGCAAGTTGCCACTCTTACACTTGCAGAAGAACTAGATGACACCCGTGACGCCTCGAATTCCAGGGCCCGAACTAGTGCCTCGCTGATATCCTTGGGCCTTACTAGACGTAAGTGGTATCTCATGTCACTATCTCGAACTCCCTCAATGAACCTTTCGGCGGCAAATTGCGTTTGAAAATATTCAGGGGCTGATGGGTATGCCAGGTGAACTAGTCTGTCTATGTCCGCCTCAAATTCTTGTAAGGATTCACCTGACTTCTGCTGTCTCATCCTCAGCTGGGCCTGGAACACGGTTTCTTTGTGCTCATTTCCAAATCGTAGTTGCAGAGTGTGTACTAAAGCCGCATAATTACTTTGATCCGCTGCCGACAGAGATTGGAGTAACTCAGCCGCTTTTCCACGAAGTGCTACCACTAATGATGTAGCTTTCTGGGGCTCGGACCAACCATTAGCTTTTGCAGCTGCCTCAAACTGAGTTTTATAAATTTCCCATGCAGTAGTACCGTCATAATCGGGAGGCTTAATTTTAGCGTTGGCTGTGCTAAAACTCTCTGTAGACACGTTGTCGTCCTCAAGTTGTTCCCGGAATTTCTTTTCTAGCTCGAGAACCCTCTGGTTGACAGCTTCGAGTCCTTTGTTAACGCCGTTAATGGATTCGTGAACGCCGTTAACGGATTCGTTGACGGATTGCATTATTCTTTCTTCCAATTGTTGCTCCCTAGCTGCGAGATGGTTCATTAATTCTTCTTTGAATTGTTGATGACGTCGCTCCTGTACTTGATCACGTTTTTCTTGCTCTTCCTTCTGTTGTTGATAACGTCGCTCCTGTACTTGATCACGTCTTTCTTGTTCCTCTTTTTGTTCGTTATAACGTTTCTCCTGTTCTAGATAACGTCGCTCCTGTACTTGATCGCGTTTTTCCTGTTCTTCCCTCTGTTGTTGCATAAGGGACAGCAGGGCGGCAAGTTGATCCTCCATCGCTTGATGCTGGCTTCTAGTCACTGGCATAAACAGGTAATGTCCGGCAATGAAGCACTCACTTACAGTTCAGTAATATTGGTCCTCAAATTCCCACTGGAATCCCACTTCTGACACCAATTGTTGCGAACTCGGGGTTCAATAATTCCAGTGTAACGATTTAATACGAAAACACTATTTATTAACTCCACAAATACACACGACTACTAAATAACTCACTACTTAACACTTTATAGCCTTCTATTATCGCTTCGTAACTTTAGCTTACTTATAGCTCGATTAAAATACCTACTATTACTCGGGCGCTCTATGCGCCTTTTATATTCAATCCTAAAATTACAGAAAAACCTAGAAAGTTCTTTATAAGAATTCTTGAATAATCTCATATAAAAAAAACGGTTGTAAACAACTGCCTTCTAGATTAAGCCAGACGAGCAATAAATCACTCGTGTCAGCCATGACGCAGCGCGGATAGGTCGCGAAGCTCCACCAACCAACACGCTCCCATGCGTTGCCCCGCCTCCCATGCGGCGTTGCTGCGATCGTAACATTATGGTACCTAATTAATTTATAACTGTTTTAATAAATGACTCTTGCATGAACAAAAAAAAAACAAAATAATTGATTAGCAGCCTTTGTTTTCACAGCCAACTAAGTGAAAAAATGTTTTTTTTTAATACATATAATTTTCCGCCATATCAAGATAGAGTTGTTATACATGGTTGAATAGGTCTTTTTACGTGCTATTTAATGACGTATAAATCCAATATGGGGTCCATAAGAAATAACAAAGTTGACTATGGTAGCCAAAAATCTAAAATGTGTAGAAAAATATCGTCAACGTCAATCGATTGGTCACAGTAGATAACCCAAAACTACCAAATTTTATTAAAATCGGATTCAAGATGGCGAGATTATTGCAGGTTTTCTGAAAACCCAATTTTTAGATTTAGCCCGATATTTTGAAAACCCCTGTAGATATCGTGGATGTTAATATCGCATCTGATTGGGCTTGGAACAAGACAACTTTTTCCCCATTTAACTGAAACTGTATATCTTACCGTTTACGAAATCCCCATGTATATCATTTTCATCTGGGACACCCTGTATATGGGGATGTTTTGTGATAGAAGGCTGATCGAAAAGCAACAATGTCAAAAATTACAACACCATTTTTTTGGCTTTTTGATTTCCGTTCCTACTCTGCGAGCTTAAAACCATAACAGTTGGTCCACGTTACACAGTATCCATTTTTTGCATTTCAAAATTTTATTTTGTTGTCTTTTCTTTTAACTTACTGAAAAATTATCTTATCAATTGACCCGTAAAAAGGCAATTCGACTAAAAAAATTTCTGTAATCAGTTCGTATTCTGTTTTTTTTACATGGTTTTTCTAAAATTCTAGCTGTTGTTGACGTTCCAAAACAAAGTCTCCGATTTCTGTTTTGCCAGGAAAACCGAAAAAGAGGAATTCCTGAAGGATTTGACGCAGGAGACCAGTAGGGCAGCGCCGGCAGCTCCTCCATCGACCCCGAGTTATTATTCAAGTAAGACATCGATAGAATAATATGCTTATTTAATGCATTGAAATTTTTTTAAATTTTTTATTAAAAAAAAATTTTTTTATTTAAAATTAATTAACGCCTCTCATCTTTCTCACATTTGAAAATATGATAATTAAAAATCGGAGGGTTTAGAAAAACCTTATGCAGGGTGATATGGCATATTATTTGAGTGGCAAAATTTGTTTCATAAATTTGAAGAACTTGAGAAAAGCAAAAAGTTCAGTCTTTTTGAAAGTTTGTAAAATGTTGAAAACTCTACAACTTTATAAATTATTTCACTGCTTTATTTAGAATTTGTAATACAAAAAGTACCTTGAGCAGTGGCTAAAGCTAAATTATTTAACATATTCTGGGCAGCAGAACAAAGAAACATGTGAATCGTCGTATTGTGCCCTGTCAGGTTCCCCTGACGTTGGCAATCACGATGGCAAGCTGATCCCGGTCTTCAGCCACTCTAAACAATTGTTCGACGCTATGTATGCCTGTCCATTCCCGGACGTTCTTTAACTAGAAGATTTGTTTTCCTCCTACGCTCCTGCTGCCTTCTATTTTACCCTTCATTATAAGCTGTAGGATCCGGTAGCGATTTCCTAGTTTTGAGCTCTACACTATTTACGACAATCTTCTCGAATTTAGGCCCATTGTTAAATTATTTTTTTACGAAACCTGCCCTCTACTCAAGATTCCAGTGTTGATATGCAACTAATCTTGGTTGTTAACACAGCTCCGAATCCTGCTCCAACCCCTTCGAATATAACTGCACCGCAACCAGGTCAAGTACCGGCAAATTTGCCGTATCCGGTACAAGTTCAGGGAATGCCGGTGCCGTACGGAGCGAATGCTAACACGCCATATCCATCTTACGTGCCACCCCCGATGCCTCAGGGCTATAATCCTTACGGAACGTGGCCAGGTAAGTACCCGTGCAGCTTAATATACATTACTGAGGTTTTATCATCTTTGATTTTCGACACTTTGAGAATAGAAAAAAAAATAAATAAAATAAATAAAAAAAAAGCGAATTAATAACATGAGTTATCGCTAGAACGTCTGTCGATCGCTAGAGTAGCATGACTGAGAAAACAAGACTTTTTTTTTCAAAAAGCGTATTTTTATACATAAATTACTTGATCCAAAACGGCGACTTTTTCGGAGGTCAGACGCAAACTAGTGTCTTAACTGCGGTTTTCATGGTCATGGTATCAGCCACAATGAGTTTGTAGCATTTTTCTTAAATGAGAGGCGTTATATTTTCATTATTATTGAATAGGAAATTATCAAAACTATCAACAACCCTACGGACCTGGAGCCTACCCCCCAGGATCGTATCCGCAAAACCCACAACAACCACCTCAGCAGCAACAGCCAGGATACCGTCCACCTTGGTAGTTTTATAACTTTTTCAGTAATCGCCTAAATAACAAAATCATATTTTATTACCCTAATTTAGAATTAGATCATTAGAATAATTTATTATCTGAATATAAAAATTTCTAATACCCACCAGAATCTAATTTTGTGTCACCACATTGCATTTAGACTCGCAAGTGTCCTTTTTTTGAGAATGTGATAGTTGGGATATAACTATGAAATAGTAGTAATTACAAGTTAAAAAAATTTACAACATTTGAGGCTTTTCTTAATTATTTCTTTTTTTTTAGTATATTGTCATGTTATTCTTGATTAGTAAATAATTTGTTTGGTATTTTGTATAAATTGAATGTTGGTTTTATAGTGTATCTTTAATGTTAAAGGAATAAACAATTATCTGATTCCAAATCGTTTTTTTTTTGTTTTTTAATTGTCGTCATTACAAATAAGATGGAAACATATTTAATCTTAAAGCAGTATTGAGTAATCTGGATAAATTAAAATCACATTAGTCTTCATCACCAAGAAGTTGCTGGTCATTGCCATATAAGCTTAGTTTCAATACCTGCACACTGTGCAAACCATGGAACCCAAAGAGCTTTGGATTTTCCCTTATGGTAGCATACAACAATTTGGTATCCAACGTGACGGCCCTTTTGATCTAGAAAAATGGAATTCAGTATGACAATTTTTTACCAAAAAATGCTGCTTTGAATGCTTAAAACCTCCATGAGGGAATGAGTATGAGTACTGTAACGAATTTTAATAACCGAGGAAAAAAAGGCCTGTTGGTGCTGGCCGTTTGACGTCCACGCTGGTAATAAATTTTTTTCTGGCGCCACCCTCTAAGGGTTTTACGTGGTAGAGGGTCCACAGGAATGCCTACCGGGTTGCTTTTAAACATTGGAGAAGGATGTCCAGGCGTTCTGTCTTTGATTGCGATTTGAGAGGAAGACACGCAGAAACTCAATACGATAAAACTCTATTTTCAATATGTAATGTCAACAAGGTTATAAAAGTATATCAGTTTTAGCGCTTTTGTGGATTATAACGAGAGGCATTCTAACGGTCGGTGATTTAAAGGAAAATATACGGTGGACTTTTCTTGGATGGGAACGGCTAGGGGAATTTAACTAATTCGGTAAGTTGACGATGAAATGTGTCTGTGTGGGGCCCAACAGACGCTTTGACCTGTGTGTCCTAAATGAGTGGTGCTCAACAAACGCTAAGCCGCGTATGTATGTGTCTGAATTGAGCCCAACAATCGTTTTGACCGGGGTATGTGTGTAATAAGGCTCAACAACTGCTATAGCCCTGTTTATTTTTTGTGAGTGGGGGTTGTCCAGCGATCGCTAAGAACAGTGTATGTGAGTGTGTGAAAATAAGTATGTGTAGATGGGGCTTACAAGGATTGGGGCTTTGGTCTGTTTATATACGGTTTTACATCAAGGATTGGTGGTGTGTACTGTTCAACGGCTGGCGATCGAATCCTCGAAATTTTGCTCCTCAGCTCTTTTATGTGGAAACAACAATGAAAAGAAAGTATCCAAAGGCTGGTTCTAGCTAAAGATTGCCAGTCATTCACAAGAATTTGAAGGAAATACACACATTTTAAAAGCTGGCAAACAATGGCAAACCATTTGGATAACCCTAATTAACTGAACTTGACTTTTACAACTATAGTACTGTGTTCCCATTTTGCTAGAAATTTAGTAACTTCGTTACAATATCAAGGACCCTATAGCTTTTTATTGTAAAAAAGTAAATTTATTATTTACCAAAAACCAGGAACTCAGGACCCAATGTACACATACCTTCTTACTAGCTGCATAAGCAAATGCCCTCTCACACTGTGTCCTCTCTAGAGACATTGTGCACTTAGGTAACAACTTTTCATTATCAAGTTTTGCTGTGTCACAATTGTCATCGACCACATTATTTGAATTTCTCATGTAAGGATCAGGTATGGGCATATTAAAACCATACTGAAACTTGTCTCTCATTTTAAATCCTTTTGCCTTTGTAATCATAGCAGTGATGATATTTTTTAAAAATGTCTAAAACAAAGACAAGTCTGAAATGCACAAGAAAAATCAGTTGTTTATCTTTTTTAACATACCTGACAAGCATGAGCAATAAGAGGGGTTACCCCACTGTGTGCCCCATCCATTCCAAATTCCCAGGCAACAATATTTATTCTACAACTTATGAGGCCACTGTAAGGGGTAAATAACTCTGCAGCAGCTCTGGGATAGGTGTAATTTAATGGAGTACTTCCATTTGGATTTTTTGATTGTACATATTCTGTTGAATTATTAATAATTTTATTTGAAGAACAGGTGAGGTGGTAATGATTTTGAGATTTGAAGTTTTGAACAAAGGTTCTAATTTATAAATAAATTAAAGAATGTTTTGTACTAATATTTCAATGTAATAGTGAAGCCAGATTTAAAGCACTTGCCTGCATAATCTGCTGATTCAAACAACCCTTTATTATTGCCTTGCCGTGCTGGCTTTGCCTCACCCTTGGGGCCATCATTGGAATTCACTTTTGTCAAAAGTGCCAACAGAAAGTTATAATGGCAATTTACTTGTTCATCAGTTTGAAAAAGACCTCTGACTTTCTCATCAAATTCCTCTTTTGTCAAAGATGGGTTGAACAGAAGCCATTGTCTCAAGTAAGAAAAATACTGTATTCTCAGGGTTTCACCCAGGGCCTCATCGAGTTTGTTTCGTGCTTCAACTAGTTCTGACCCTGTAGATCAAGCAATAAAGAAAAACATTTAAAAATTACATACCTATTGCCTACTCACCCATTATATTTTCTTGAAAATTAATAATATAATATTAATGAGGCTAAATTTTAATACATGGTTTACAAATATTGTTTACTTATCCATATTAACAATAAAACATAAAATAAATGAAATAAAAATCAATTTTAAATCTTCATAAACAATAATGTAAAAGGGATTTTCAAATTTTCATTATCGAATAGCTCTGTCTCTCTTTGAGTCATAGCACTAGCGTAAGACTTGTGAGAGACAGAAACAGCCAGAATACTAGATTGATCTTCATTATGAACATTCCAGAACAGCTGATTTTGATAAAGGTCCGCCATATTGACTAGTGGGACAATTTGACTCGTGGGACTCATGTAGCCAAATTTACGAAATTTTCCGTGGTTATACGGAAATGATGAATAATAAATAAGAATCAGACATTTTTATTAAAAAAATTTGGTTCTTTTAAGATAATATATCTTCATTAAAACAATATTTTCCGTCGTTATCCCATTTTATCAACATTATCTTTACCCTTATAAAATTTATAGTCACACACAAATAAATTAAAGTATAAAAGATAGTAAGAACGGCAACACCACAAACAGCTTATTAATTTTGAAGAGCATAATATTTTGTTTTGATGTTTTAGGAATTTATTTTGTCTAACTACACTTACCAGTTATGATATGCCACACAACACATTTATGAATTAGGTGGATTTCGCATCCTTTAAAAGGCATCAGATGCAAAACCTGAGCATTTCCATTTTTATATTTCCTAACCAAGCACCAATCAGCAGTAGATTAGGCCACTGAGGAGATAACTTATAGTTAATATATCACAAAATTTTTAAATCAAACATTAATGATCAAGTTTTATGTTACGTCTAATTTCAATAGGGTTGGTGGACAGCCATATTGCCCTGTGGTCAATATTGTCGAATGACGTAATTCTGGAATGTGTAAGTCATCTGTCAACGTCAAATGTCAGTCAATCAATTGTCTATGAAGCAACTGTCAATTCTCTTCTTTTTTGTTATTTGATTGCTGTCACATGGCCAAACATGGCAGTCTAAGCAGTTTTCTGATTTTTCTTTATTATTTTTGTGAAAAATGTTTAAAATTACATTTTTAAATTGAACTAAAGTACATTTGATAAAATTTATATTTAGGTAAGTTTCTGTCCAATTCCTGAGCATTATTTGTGAGCCTTAGCTGTTTTGTTCCCCACGTTTTCCTTTATCCTTAACAACAAAGCTTTTTGCCTTGAAATATGTGATTTTTGCTAGTCATAGTTCAGAATTTTTACTCTTTTGACTGTAGTGTAAACAGATAAACAGCAAAACAAAGCGCTCTCCTAGCTAGCTGTTTACTTAGCTCACCTAATATTTTCACAAATAAAAGAGGATTAACCACATTTTACAATCTGTTTTGAGGTCAGGACCCAGACCAAGAGCTATTCAGCTTTAAAACTGCTTACTTATTAAGTAGGTACCTTTCTAATTTGTAACTGTTAATTCTAAATCGTCAAGGATTAGTAGAAAGTGATGTTTATCTTTTGCTGCTCAATGCTATTTATATACCTACCTAACTTCTCTGTCCCAAAAGACTCAGAGATATTCAGTAATTTGGATAGAAATACATAATTTCATTCTCAGGGCTTAGGGCTCTAGATCTCAAGTTCAATTATGTTTCAAAGCTCTAAACGTAAGTCCTTGTAAAAAGGTGTGTGTGACAAAAGACAAAATTATAATAGCTGGTTTATACATAAAATCATAAATTAAATTCAATTGCTGTTGACACTAAAATTCATTTATTCAGGTCTGAACCATATTAAGTATAATTTTTTTTAGGGAATTTTGATCTTTTTGAAATTTACAATAAAGAGGGCATCAAAGTAAATAGTTTAAAGCAAAAGAAACTATGGAATTTTTATATTTGTATGAAAAAATAGAAAAAAAGTATATATAATAAGTCCTCTAACAAGAAAAACAAAACAATAGCTTGGAGTGCAACATAAGGATTATGAGTCACAAGTCTTATAGTCAAAATATAAAAAAAATAGTAAAGCTTCCTTTCATTTGATTTCTCTAAATAATTATAACCACAGACTGAATTGAAAATCTTTTTTTCTACACCATGTAAAAATAGACAACTTTCATCACATCTTGCCCTAGCCAAAAACATAATTTTTGCTTCTAGTCAAAAGACAATCCCATAGCGTTAACTTTTGTCTCTAATGATGAAAGTAAGTTGTTCTAATTTCGCGTGTTTATCGCCAATTAAATGCTATTTTAACTGGTCTAATCTTGTAAATCACCATGGAAAATGGTGACTTAATTTTTTAAAGAAGTACATTCTCTATAGATATTGTTTTTAAAGTTAATGAAGACTTAATGTTAGCTTGATTGAAGAAAAAGTATAGTGTTTTACTCCTTAAAAATACATTTTCTATCACTTGAGAATGTTACCAAACTTGGGGAGGGACAAGTAAAACTGAACTGACCAAACCAAAGGAAAAATCTTAACTGATCTAATCAAAGACAAAGTAAAACTTGAAACCTGAACTAACATTTCCAAGAGAGCCCACAGTTATTGTGCAGCAATTAACAGGCCTTATAGGGCCATGATGACAATGTCCAGAGTATAACAAGTATAACTGAACTAACAAAAGGAAAAACATAACTAAACTAACCTAAACCATTCTATTGGCAAAGTAACCAAAGGCAAAGTAAAACTAAACCAGAGTTTTACTTTGCCTTTGAGCCACCTGAACTTTATGGCCATTGTGGGATTCAATACATTTAAACCATTTACTTATTATTGACATCAAGTAGGCATTGGAAATCGGACTGACATTTATCTTCTCAACATATGCTAAAAGGAGATAGGTATAAAAATAAAATTTAAAAGGTAACGAGATATTGAAAGTAAAGAAATGAGTTAGGGTCAACTGGGGTAATTGTGAATAGGGGTAGTTGGAAACGATAAACGTCAACCCTGCCCTAATGAAAATATAACAAATTTGGCATCATTGTACTGTAGTGGGGTTATTTCTGTTATTGGGCCCAAACTTTCTGGTTCAAACTTGCAGTAGTAACTGTTAATTCAGCAAGACTGAGCAAGATAGGTTTATCCTTTCAATTTTGTTAAAAATCATTTTGCCACGTGTTATTTGATGTGAGAATATTGGGCATTTTCCATAATTTCAGGTAAGTATTTAATCTATATCTTCTCGTATATGTAATGTTTGTTAACATTCTAAATTGTTACCTCATAAATTATGTTTTTTAAATGTTTATTTTTATATTTTCAATTACCCCATAAAAAATTGTCACTGGGGTAAATGTAAATTTTGTTTTGCCAACAGGCTATTTTTTTCTTTGCTAGTTTTGCCACAAAACTATGTTAAGAAGCGGCCAGACCCTACTTATACCCAAGCAGACCTTCAAAATGCTGTAAATGATATTACAGAACATAGAAAAACATATGCTGAAGTGCAAAAACATTACGGAATTCCTAAGTCGGTGGTATTTAATCGAATCAAAGGGAAAAAAAAATCGATGGAGAAGTTAAGTCGTGGACGATCCACCGTACTTGGAGCACAATCTGAAAAGGATATTGTTACGATTCGCAGCAACGCCGCATGGGAGGCGGGGCAACGCGTGTTGGTTGGTGGAGCTTCGCGACCTATTCGCGCTGCGTCATGGCTGACACGAGTGATTTATTGCTCGGTTTAATCTAGAAGGCAGTTGTTTACAACCTTTTTTTTATGTGAGATTATTCAAGAATTCTTATAAAGAACTTTCTAGGTTTTTCTGTAGTTTTAGGATTGTATATAAAAGGCGCATAGAGCGCGCCGAGTAGAGTAGTCTTATTTTAAGCGAGCTATAAGTAAGCTAAAGTTACGAAGCGATAATAGAAGGCTATAAAGTGTTAAGTAGTGAGTTATTTAGTAGTCGAGTGTATTTGTGGAATAAATAAATAGTGTTTTCGTGTTAATTCGTTGCACTGGAATTTTTGAACCCTGAGTTCCCAACAATATAGAAAACTGCTTAAAAGCAAGAAGCCGAATGGGCTACTCTTGCGATAAAGAAGAAGTCAAGAGCATCGTTTCTGTATATATCAAATTAAAAAACATTAAAACCCTGTTTATAAACGATACCCCCGGAGATGATTGGTATTACCTATTCATGAAAAGACATCCCTCTTTATCTTTCAAGAAACCAGAATTATTAGAGAAGAGTAGGAACCGAGCCCGTGACCCATTTGTAATATACAACTTTTATGAAGAAATTCAAAATGTATTAGAAGAGAACAATGTACAAGATAAACCAGCATACATCCTAAACTGTGATGAGAGTGGATTTAGAAATGACCCCTCACATCTGAAAGCAATTGGAGAGAAAGGAGTTCCCCTGAACAGAATTTCTGGAGGGTCAGGCAGAAACTCCACTATGGTATTGGCATGTATTTCAGCAGATGGAGTTAATCTTCCTCCTTTGGTGATATTCAAAGGAATCTCTGTTCAACCACGCTGGATGACAGATGATTTGTATCCAGGGACCAGATTTGCATGTTCTTCACAAGGATGGATGGAAGAACCACAATTTTATTTCTGGTTTGTTAATCTGTTCATTGAACATATTAAGAGAATTCGAGTGAGAGACAACTTGCCCAATCAATGTGCAATTTTATTATTTGATGGGCATGCCAGCTATATTAGTGTTAGAATTATAAAGGCAGACATGCAAAATAACATTCATTTAGTGAAGTTTCCGAGCCATTTAACTGATAAACTACAACCCCTAGACAAATGTGTATTTGAACCATTAAAAAAAATGGGACAAGCTGCTTTGCAGCTATTATAAAGAAATAATAAACAATAGGGAAAGTATAAGAATGAGCAAATCCGATTTTAATTCGTTAATAGGAAAATTGTGGAGAAAAGGTGTAAAATTTGAAAACATCATCAAAGGGTTCGAATCTACAGAGACTTTCCCAGTAAATAAAGAAAAATTTCCGGAAAGCGAATTTGACGTTTTGGCTCTTGAAAGATATAAAAAAATGAAACATGCCAATAATGCAAATTGTCCATTACTGAGCCCACTACCATCGACAGGACCATCTAATTCCAGTTCATTGGTACCATCTTCTACCATAGTCACTGAGCCAATACCGTCAACCTCTACTGCTACCACCCCGCCATTACCATCACCTTCTACCGCAAAACTTGGAAAGCCGCCCAGCGAAACGGATAATATTTCACCACTACAAGAGTTAACTGAAAACAACCTTAAAAATAATATTCAAGTTTTGGAAAAATCGCCTACAAAACAACCAGCAGTGCCATCTTCGAGTTCGATAATTAAAATATTTTCCAAACATATTTCTTCTGTTTCGGATTGCACTACCTCCAAAAGAACACAAAAAATAGTGCGTTTAAAACCCTTACAATATGGCGAGGTTCTAACAAAAGAGGATATTCTGAAGAGGATAGAAGAAATACAAAAAGGCAAAAAGAAAGTACCTATGAAGAACAATAAAGAGAGTATCCAAACATGTAAACCAAAGTCTGTGCTAATTCAGGCAAAATTAAGGATAAAACTGATGATAAAACATCACTGTGCCAAGACGATTCTGATGATGAATCACCCTTAATAACCCTCCTGAGGGATCACCAGAAAGATGTTACATATGAAAAACCTTCATATAATGAATTAAAAATAGGTAGGTACATTTGTATTAGTTGATTTCATCGGTGGAGCTAGAAATACAACTCATTATAAATATGTATGTACAATTCAGGAAATTGATGACAATGAAGGCATTATTGTCCAGGGATATGAGAGACATGATGATTTTACCACACAATTTACTATCATTGATAATGACATCAGCATTGTGGCATTCAAACAGATTTTAGCTGTGCTGCCTGAGCCGAGTTTCATTTTGAAGAACAGAAAAATGCTTTACAAATTTCCTGGAAGTGTTTCAGTTTTTGAAAGACGGTAGTACTATACCTATATATCATAATCATGTAAAGTTATTATTTTATGCTACCTTATTTGTGATAACAACGTTAAAGAAATAAAGTTTTAAGTTTTTTATTTAATTTAATGTGTGTTTTAAATTACTGGGGTAGATGTAAACAAACTTCTTCATTTATCAACAATATTTTTGCTATTTTAATAAGGATACTATAATATTTTCATTTACCTCCGATTGTTTGAAATTATATGCTTAATAACATTTTTCAATATTTTCATTTACCCCAAAGTCCAGGGGTAAATGTAAATGTGTAGGGGTAAAATAAAATTGGAAACCATTCTTTTGCAACTCTTTAATATTTTTGCGAAGTTAGAAGTAACTACTAATGTCTAAGTAACAGGTCATACATGTAAAACATGTATTAGATCAAATCATTACAAGAAAGTGATGATTATTTGAATAAATGGCTCAGTTTATTTACTATTAACCCAGTCGACCTTACACTTAACTGTTTGTGAAAAGTTACACTCAACTGTTTCCTGGTTTCTAAATATTGAGAAAGGATCTGGCAACCTAACTGGCCTAATAGTTCATCAACAGCTAATATGATCTAAATAAATTGGCTAATGACATTGTTTTGTTTTCTTGTTAGAGAATCCTATCATATATTCATTATGTTTTTAATACATACATGTAGGTACAAATATGATTGATTATTTCGCACTTTTTTTTCCTTTAAACTACTTAATTCGATGACCTCTTCATTGAAATATTAAAAAAAAACCTCAAAATTACTTAATGCCTAATATTGATCAGTAACCTATCCTAATTAAAGTGAACTTATGAGTGGTTTTCTTTATATTTGTCCTTCCAGTTTGCATTAAAGTAAAAATATTTTTTTCTAATTTTGACATATAAAATGGCACTTTTCAATACTGATGGCAGTGACATAACGTCCTACTTTTTATAACTACTTACGAAAAGTAAAATCTTTCGTAACTGGTGATGAAAAGTTTGTTTCACCACCAGTTGCAGGTTTCGGTTGTGGTTCTGGCACACCGTTGCTACAGTTTTACGGTATTAAGTAGATACAAAGTGACTTAAAAGTAAATATTGAAGTTTAATAATAATAACTCTCTCTCTCTAAGTAGGAATTTGTAGTCAAAATTAGAAAAAATCTTGTATGAAACACGTGACGAAAAGCCTTTTTTGTGTATCTCATTCATATTGCGGAAACTCGCTGCGCTCGTCCCGCAAACATTCATTCCTTACACAAAATCGTACTTTTCATAACTGATTACATAAATAGCTATTAAATTGAAGAGTAAATATCTTTGAACTTTAAAGGGAAACATGCTAATTTCTGATAATTTATGTTTATGATTTGAAGTTAATTATATAAGTTATTTAAGAAGAGACAACATTAAAGAGTCATTCCCTGTTGACTTAGGTAAAGCCCCCAAAAAAATGAAAAGACTGAAAGTTAGAGTATGTAATAATTAAAATATTGTTGCTTTAAAACTGCATTACACGTAACAATTCCATCTAAATGCATAGGGTAATGTAGTCTTTAGACATGGAAGGTAACCAAAAAGAAAGGCTTACAACATGAACACTCACATCATAAACAATCAAAATTCATTAACTTGTGATGTAGTTGGGCTCTCAGGTGCCAGGGAAACTGCATTGCCTAATCATTGAAAAACTGCAATTATGAGAAACCTGAAAATTTAGGATCCTAGGTTATTGAAGAAAATACAATCTAAAATTATTTTTTATTCAATCCCAGTATTTTGGTTTATCAGTCAATAAGATAACTGACATCCGCCATGTTGAAATTTATACAGTTGTTCTAGTTTGTTTGCAGGGAAATTGAACAACTCTGATGTCAAGTCAAAATCATTTTTTCTATATTAATGGCAACACCCAATTTTTATTTTGAATTTCAATTCTACTGTAAGTTTTAAGTTATAAGCACATTTTTCAAATGAACCACATTCTTAAAATCTACAGTTTTCTTCATCCGTCTGTCATCCGTCTTTATCACAGAATCTACAATTATTGATAGATATGAGTTTCATCCCCCTTAAAAATAGTTTTGAACTGTTATTGTAATTCTTCCATAATTGATCAACACAATTCCTGCATTGAGAAACCCTGGACAGGGTTTCCGTTTTTTTAAGATAGAGAGTTGCGGTTTTCGCGACACTGCTACTTTGTTGTGAAATTAAAGATAGCGCCATCAGAATTTGAGATACAATTTTGACCTCTTTATAAACTTAACAGAAACTGTTAACATGGCAATAGCAAGTTGGTGAAACTTAACTTACAGTAAATTAGCTTGGTCAACGAGATGGAACTTGGATAGCAAAGCGTTTTTTATATCAACGGATTTTTGTCAAGAAGGATGTCACAGCATTTGGCATTTGTTGCACTAGATTTGTTAAGGCCAGGAAACAACAGAGAAAATCATGTCTTCATCTGAAAATTTAGGATCCTAGGTTATTGAAGAAAATACAATCTAAAATTATTTTTTATTCAATCCCAGTATTTTGGTTTATCAGTCAATAAGATAACTGACATCCGCCATGTTGAAATTTATAGAGTTGTTCTAGTTTGTTTGCAGGGAAATTGAACAAGTTTTCCGGCATATATGATCCACTCTGATGTCAAGTCAAAATCATTTTTGTCTATATTAATGGCAACACCCAATTTTTATTTTGAATTTCAATTCTACTGTAAGTTTTAAGTTATAAGCACATTTTTCAAATGAACCACATTCTTAAAATCTACAGTTTTCTTCATCCGTCTGTCATCCGTCTTTATCACAGAATCTACAATTATTGATAGATATGAGTTTCATCCCCCTTAAAAATACTTTTGAACTGTTATTGTAATTCTTCCATAATTGATCAACACAATTCCTGCATAGAAACCCTGGACAGGGTTTCCGTTTTTTTAAGATAGAGAGTTGCGGTTTTCGAGACACTGCTACTTTGTTGTGAAATTAAAGATAGCGCCATCAGAATTTGAGATACATATTTGACCTCTTTATAAACTTAACAGAAACTGTTAACATGGCAATAGCAAGTTGGTGAAACTTAACTTACAGTAAATTAGCTTGGTCAACGAGATGGAACTTGGATAGCAAAGCGTTTTTTTATATCAACGGATTTTTGTCAAGAAGGATGTCACAGCATTTGGCATTTGTTGCACTAGATTTGTTAAGGCCAGGAAACAACAGAGAAAATCATGTCTTCATCTGACCGGCGCACATAGGGGTATTTCAGCTCCAAAAGCGGACAAAAATCGAATAATTTAAACTTGTTTATTCATCGCGAAAATTTTACTAAAGCATCTAAAGAATGTATATATTGTACAAAAACTCGATTTAAATTGATAGGATATCAAATATAAGAAGAAAAAATAAGGGAAACCTAGGCATGTCCATCAGCTATCCAGCTCGTATTATAGGCATTCAAGTTTACCTCAAACTTTACGATATTACGAAGTAATTGACATTAAGTAATTCAGCAGTATTTGTGTAGGATGTTACTGCTACGTTAGTGTTGCATACATTTGTCGCCTTTGATCGATTTTTACTCAAGTTTAGCTAGCTATATTCAGGTAGTTCTGTGAGGCTTTCTGCATTTGAAAATTGTAAAAAAAATATTATTTTACTTGTTGTCTTCTAATACACTATCCAGGAATATCAAAGTGTGATTTTAATTCTAAATTAAAGTCTGAAGTATCCATTTCAATGTCCCATTTAAAAAAGTTGCGGATATTTGCGGTTTTCCTACGGCAAGAAACTTAAAGTTGGGTCTACAGTATCCAGATATAGAGCGTAACTTTTATAAACGCGGACTAAATGATTACTCTGTGTTTTTTTAGGCATTAATTTAGTCCTCAATACTTTGTCTTCTCTCAGGGTGTGTTTCTTATAAATAATCATGAACTCAAATTTGATAATACCATGTGTTCACTAGAAAACTTCATCCAGCAGGCTATGACATTTTGACAGAAAAAGATGAGCACACAAATTCAAAATAAATGGGCTTTTGTTGCTCCATCATATTTTTTTGACATGACATTTTCACATTTTGCAGCCAACTAAATAGATGAAGTTTTGATAGATATATGTGTATACACTGTATACACTCTCAGGGTGTGTGTCTTATAAATAATCATGAACTCAAATTTGATCATAACATGTGTTCATTATAAAACTTCACCTATTTAGTTCGCTGGAAAATGTGAAAATGTCATGTCAAAAAAATATGGAGCAACAAAAGCCGATTTATTTTGAATTTGTGTGCTCATCTTTTTCTGTCGAAATGTCATAGCCTGCTAGATGGAGTTTTTTAGTGAACACTGGTATTATCAAATTTGAGTTCATGATTATTTATAAAAAACACACCCTGAGAGAAAACAAAGTATTGAGGACTAAATTAATGCTTAAAAAAAGCACTAAGTAATCATTTAGTGCGCGTTTAATAAAGTTACGCTCTATATCTGGATATTGTAGACCCAACTTTAAGTTGCTTGCCGTAGGAAAACCGCAAATATCCGCAAGTTTTTTAAATGGGACATTGAAATTGATACATCAAGCTTTCATTTAGAATGAAAATCACATTTTGATATTCCTTGATACTGCACTAGAGGACCTAGAGGATAAGTAAAAAAATCTTTTTTAAAATTTTCAAATGCAGAAAGCCTGACAGAAAGAGGTGTAATATAGCTAGCTAAACTTGAGTAAAAGACGATCAAAGTCGACAAATGTACACAACACTACCGTAGCAATAACATCCTACACAAAAACTGCTGAATTACTTAATGTCAATTACTTCGTAATATCGTAAAATTTGAGGTAAACTTGAATGCCTATAATACGAGCTGGATAGCTGATGGCCATGCCTAGATTGCCCTTATTTTTTTTTCTTTTATTTGATATCGTATCAATTTAAATCGACTTTTTGTATATTATATACATTCTTTAGATGCTTTAGTAAAATTTTCGCGATGGATGAACAAGTTTAAATTATTCGATTTTTGACCGCTTTTGGAGATGAAATACCCCTATGTGCGGCGTAGCTTTCAGCATTAATTAAAACTCATTTGCATTCTTTAAACAAATATACTTATCATAGGGTACAGTTAATATTGAAAAAAGTGGTCAATGGGTTTAGGCTTTTTGATTATCATAGTTTCTATTGTACTTTTCTGAATACTCTAAAAAGTCTGGAAATCAAAAATTGTACGCATTAAACTCTTCTTAAGCCTGTGCACAGGATTGTATAATCAATGGAAAACGTTGTAGCATATCATTTCGGCAAACATGGACGTAGACAACGGTGAAAACGGAATGAGTAGCTCCATTGACATCGAACAATCTCTATTGCATCAGTTCAGCTGCATGGGAACCACTGACAAAGATGAGCTCATCAAGCAGTTGCAGAAACTGCTCGGAAGCCCCACTCATCTGAACTACTCTACTGCTGAATTCTTCCTGGACATGAACAACTGGTAAACCCACTAAACCTTTATGTGGTAGCTCATTTCATTGCTTATGTTTTTTTTTGAAGGAATTTACAAGCTGCCATATGTTCATATTTGGATATTGAAACTCCAAATGCTCTACCATCTATGGCCTTAGTTTCAGATCCAGATGCGTCGGAAACTGAAAATATAGAACCCAATACACGGTAAAATATTTTTTTTTCGCATTTCACTTACCAATGCCTTAATTTTGCAGATTTAAGAAGTCATGGCATATAAGCAATTCAGGAAATGATACATGGCCTGTAGGTTGTTATGTTCAATGTTCAGATGGTGATAATTTTGGAGGACAAAGGGTGCAATTACCTTTATTGCAACCTGGGCAGGGCACTTATGTTGTTATTGAAATGACTAGTCCGCCAGTGCCAGGTATATATCAGAGCAAGTGGAGAGCTTGCACTCCTGCAGGGTCCTATTTTGGTGGTAAGTTGATGGTGACGATACTTTCGAATATGCTTCTAGCAAGGTTATTGTAGATCCAATGTGGGCGATTCTAACAGTAGTGGAACAAGGTACTATCGAACTGACTGAACAACTGTCTCACTTTAACGAGTTGGGAGCCATTCCACCTTTGATGCCCCAAGTATCAAATCCTTTTGTTCCCCACTCTTTTCACCGAGACAATAAGGTCAGTTTAAAAGGAATATCAATACATTATTCAACACTGATAAATAATATTTAGGATTCTGCTCCTCCTGACGGGATGTGCTAGTATTAGCGACCTGGGCGTTTGAGAAAAGTGTGCTGGTGTGTTTGTACTTTTGGAAAATGAAATTTTATTGTAAATTTCAAGGTATATAAGCGGACTTTTTTTATTATTTTTATTGACTTATTATCAGTTGTGTGATGCAGCACTAATATTTTTAAAATTGGAAATGTTCCAAGGTAGAAGAAAGAGTGTTATAATGTATATAATATTAAAAAAGTTGTATAACGAAGTATATTTAGTGAGTTTATATATTATAGAGTAGGTACGCATTGAAAGTTGACTATACTATAGGTTTTTGGGTACAATATTTATTTTGTATAAGACTAGGTAACAAAAATTCTATTGGATACTTATTAGGTGCTCAACTTTTTTTATGTAGGTACCTAACTACCAGCATTAACGCGGTTAATAACTTTAAAAATGACTTGGGTAGTCCCTCAACTGACGAGCGTAGTTGATTGAATGATGATATTAAAACAGTTTCATGAAGGCTGTATTTGTTATAAGTAAAGTTAATGAATATGCAAGGAGACATGTTTTATTTTTATTTATTGCCAAAGACGGTAAAAACCACCAATGCCAAAACGATAAAAAGGAGTATCAGATGAAAATTGCAGCGCCATTAGGGCGCTAATATTCGGTACCTTTAATTGATCAAAGGCTAATCCAAATCCAACTATAGACATGAGTGAAGTATTATCTTGAAAAAATAGTACATAAAATCATCAAGGATAGGTACTTTATTGAGTCCCTGCAATGGTTCGCTGATATGTATCGAGCACTTTCTTAGGTCGGAAGTGCTGGCTGGAGTCTTATTCAGAGGAGGGACCAGAACACAAGTATGCTTGTTTCTTCTCAACATTCATTGAGTCAAATAAGTAGTGCTGAGTGTTACGTCGTAGCTTTTGCATATCACTTTGATCCGCGTAAAATGTACAAGACAAAATAGTTATTTACGTATAAAGAGCTGAAAGTACACGATTCCGGCCCGCGGACGAAGTTTAATGCCCGACGCGAAGCGGAGGGCTTTAATGAGAACAAGGGCCGCAATCATACTTTCGCCCTGAGGTGCGTACAATGTTTTACGCAAAACTGATGTACTATTATTGCGTTGTGCTAAATTTTATCTCGGTTTTTACAAACGCTTTTTAATATGGAATGATTAACCATTACGACACCAGCAAGCGGATTGCGAAAAGCCGATTGTTAAAAAACCGTTACCAGGTAAACGTCTTTATTTGATTGTCAAACAAGTCAACTAAAAATTGTAATTCTTCTATTCGAAAATGTGTTCCATCGATGACGAATCCTCGGTAATCATGTTGTGCCCAAGGACATCAAGGGAGCGGTATGAAAAGAAAATTTTGAAAAAAGGTATTGTTTTTAATATAATTATATCTGTTTATTTGTTTGACAGGCGGGCTTCTTCTTGACGGGCGGTAAAGTAGAACTTTCCACCCGCATTTGTGTCCCTATTACGTATCAGTTTTGCGTAAAAAAAATAACGCCCGAACGTATGTAGTTTTAACAGTGGCCACCAGCTCTAAACAATGTCGCTGTTAAGGTGTGTCAGGCGAGCCACACTAGTTTCAAGTTGCAAATCTTTCAAATATTTAACGTATTTTGAAAAATGCCAGAGATACTCTAAAAGGGAACAAACGCTATTGTTACCCCAACCGTCGGTTCACAGAGATTCGGGCAGAAGCGGCAACGCCGACCGCGACCCAGGAAAGCCGTCTAGATTAAACGAGAACCGAGAACAGTCGCCTCCGTTCTCGAAAGTACGAGAGTGTGTTCGGACGGGGTATATAAACCGCGTGAGATCGATCGAATAGATAGTACAGTGGAGAAAATAAGCGGGCAAGTGAACAGTGCGAATTGTTTGTTAGTAGAGAGTAAATGTGTTTTAATCGTGTTCGGTGTTGTAATAGTTAAAGTAAATAAAAGTGAGCAGTGAATTTACGATAAATTATTGGAACCCGTATCCCGTAACAACTGGTGTCAAAAGTGGTATAATTTTCGTCAAACTTGTGACTGTACGGACAAAGAGTGGTCGCGCGCGTGGAATTTTGCGTGGTAAGGACGGTGCAAGAACTTTGGTGTTTTTCTACATGCCATATACTCGATCTACGACATAAATCATGGATGAACAACTGGCAGCACTTATTATGGAATTGCTGAAGAAGAACAAAAAAATTTTCTGAAAGAACAAGAAAAACAAAGGCAACTTGAGAAAAAGAAACTAGAAAAACAAAGGCAACTTGAGATATAGGAACAAAGAAAAAATCAATCTGCTCTGTTTCAAGCATTAACGGATGGTCGTCGCGAGTTGCAAGAACATGTCTCAACAAAAATGACTGAAGTCAAACAAGACGTAGATCAAGTCAAACAAGACGTCGATCAAGTCAAACATGAAGTAGAGATGAAAATGGATTGACGTCGCCGAACATTAGACCACTGAACAAATGAAGGTCGAACAAACAACCCATAATGCTGTGGGGTTAATGCATCAACGAAGTTGGAAAATCAAAGGCATTGATGTGGGATCAATGGGATTCCTTAGCGATTCAGAATGGTTTACTGAAGAGGACTTAGGAAAGTACCGACGGGAAAAGTGCCACGCTCCTACTCTCCAGCTTGTCGTACCAGAAAGTAGACGGAAAGATGTCTTGCGAGAAATGTACAATGGAGTGTCTGCAGGCCATTTTGGAGTGAATAAAGACCCTGGATAGAATTCGGGAAACGTACTACTGGGTGAATCGCCGAGATGACGTCGAAGAGTGGTGCAAAAATTGTGATACCTGCAGCTCCGTAAAAGGACCCCAAAGAAAGACTAAGAAGCAAATGAAGCAATACAATGTTGGCACCCCATTTTAAAGAATTACGATCGACGTGGCAGGTTCTTTCCCGGAAACGGACGATGGCAAACAAATATATCTTAGTCGCCATGGATTATTTCAGTAAATGGCCTGAAGCTTATGCACTACCAATCAAGAAACTAACACCGTGGCAAGGGTCTCGGTTGACGAATTCTTTAGTAGATTCGGCGTGACTTCCGTTAGAGCTTCATTCGGACCAGGGACGGAATTTTGAATTGCAACTTTTCAAGAAGATCGTGGAACTTCCGGGAATCCGCAAAACAAGGACAACTCCGCTCCATCCACAATCAGAAGGCATGGTCGAGCGTTTCAATCAAACAATGGAAAGAAATCTCTGCAAAATGTTAGCGGACCACCAGAAAGATTGGGACAAATTTTTACCTCTTCTAATGATGGCTTACAGAGGTGCAGTGCATAGCACTGCAGGACATACCCCTGTCAAGGTTATATTCAGTAAAGAACTTCGTCTTCCGGTAGATTTGGTGTACGGATCACCAGAAGAACCGGTGCAAGATGTCCAGAACTATGCTGATGATCTTCGAGAAAGATTAAAGGAAATCCATCGAAACTTGAGGACAAAGAAAAAGATTGCCAGCGATCGGATGAAAGCCCGATATGACCTAAGGGCGAATTCTACAGAATTTGAGGCAGGTGAGTTGGTTTGGCTGTATAATCCACAGAGGAAGAAAGGAAAGTCTCCCAAGTTGTTCCCAGATGGCTGCTCCAAGATGGGAGGGTCCATACACAGTCATTAAACGGATCAACGACGTGGTATAGAGGATCCAACGTACCTCTAGAGCAAAGATGAAAGTGGTGTATCTTGAACGGTTAAAGACTTGAAGACTTGAACGGACAGCCGTGGAGATTTCTCTGATCGAGACGATCAGAACTAAGAGGGGGGCAATGTTACGCTCGACCGTCGGTGCACAGAGATTCGGGCCGAAGCGGCAACGCCGAGCGCCCCCGGGAACCCATCTAGACTAAACCAGAACCGAGAACAGTCACCTCCGTTCTCGAAAGTACGAGAGTGTGTTCAGGCCGGGTATATAAACCAGCGAGCCGCGCGAGATCGATCGAATAGATACTGCAGTGTAGAAAATAAGCGGAAGAGTGAACAGTGCGAATTGTTAGTAGAGAGTAATTGTGTTTTAATCGTGTTGTAATAGTTAAAAGGTTAAAAGTAAATAAAAGTGTGCAGTTAATTGACGATAAATTATTTGAACCCGTATCCCGTAACACTATTTTAAAGTTGTTGCACTATTTCCAACGAGAGAAAGAAACAGGAGGTGCTTAAATGCCTTTCTCTGCCCTGTAATTAACATTTATAAAGTAGCTTGTTAAGTTTCATATCATTTACTTTCCTCTCCAACCCTGACCTGACCTTGCTAATAGTATGTGTTCACAAACTATTATCGACAAAATCAGGTCGCCAACATGGAACACAGCTGCTGATTAATTCACTAAATCTTTTTAGAGGGTATCGGATGCTTTAGTAGAGATATCCCTTGCAACTGTTCAAAGACTCGCCACTAATGCCGTCACGAAAAACGAAAGCAAACAGATTTGACAATGGAATTATCCCGAGGAACACCTCAATAGTAAATCAACGAGTACCGGATAAGGGCACGAATTTGAGCCATGTATGCAGCAGGTAAATAGCTAGACAACTAGGCAAACAAAGAAAATGTAAATTAGTCACTGAAGTAGCTAGCATTGCAGCGAAAACGGTAACTGTATGTAGACTTCCCTTATATATTCCTAAGCATAGCCGGCTATAACTAATTTAAACAAAGCCATTAAGAGTTATTTAACGAATTAGTGTATTAATGAAGGCGATTAATAGTCGAGATGGTTCTCACTACGTTCGCGCGTTAATAGAGTTGAGATTATTAATCGCCCATTAATATACGAGTTGGTTACAATACTTTTTCGTCGGCTGCAACTTGGTCATTGTTCTTAAAGAAAATTTATTTTGGATATTTGTTTGAATATTTGAAATCGTCCCCCTATATTTCAAATACGATGACATTGATAGAACCAATCTAAAATGACAGATGTCAGGGTTTTTCTATCCAATGCCTATCAATCCGTAAAAAGATCTCTAACAGGATGTATCTCATATAGAGCAAACGAATGTCATTTATAAACGATTGGGGTATTTGAGACATTATAAAGCAAATGAAAATTCTTTGTTTTCCTCGAAAACTTTTTTTATAGATTTCTGGATTTTTGGCAAAGATAACTCCATTGTTAGAAAAAATTATAATTCCACTTTACATGCCTGTTTAACTCGGTTTCATTCAAAGTATTTCATTGCACTATTTATTGTTTTCTCTATTTTGGTAGGAGCTTTTAGAAAAAGTTGGCAGGATGGAACGTTAAGAACCGTTTCCAAGAAATCGTCTTTTGAAGGATATCAAGGTTTATAGTTTTGCATGCAAGATCTGAGACTTGATTTATATATAAAGAATAGCTTAGTTTTCAAGCCTGGCAGCAGGACTGGGGATTATCACCAATCAATGAACACGAATAATTTGAGAGATGGTTTTGCGACAAATTGTTACTTAACTTAGAGGAACCATCTATAATTTTAATGGATAATGCAGCTTATCACTCGGTACAAGTTAAATATTCTTAAGAGGATGGTTAAATAAAAACCAAATTCCATTTGCTCCATATGCAATGAAAGATGAACAGAGGAACATCGTTAAAAAGAACATTCTGATAAAAAGATATACAAGTAGACATATTATCGATGGTTCAGGATATGTACCACTGTAGTTTGGACGCACCAGTGAAACACTTCAAAAAAACACCTAAATTTATAAAGGGTATAAATTGACAAAAGCGTCCTCATGTCAAGTAGAGGGATATCATAAAGGGATGCGGGAATGACATTAGAGCAGATTGTTAGTTGTTGCTTATTCTATGTTATTACATTAAAAATAAGAAAAATTTGATAGAAATAAATTTTTATTTTTGAAATAAATCGTTAAGAGTACGTTTTAAAATACAAAAATAAACAAGATGTCAGTCCAAAATACAATACGAATCGACAATTAAATATTTCGTTAAACAACCACTTATTAGAGCCATATATTATGCTAATGCAAAAACCTACGAGGATGCTTTCAATTATTATTATCTACAAATTGTTCAGCTAGTCGTATTAAATAACACAATTCGTTTACCCACACACATCGATACAGAAAAAAGTTAATTCAGAGATCCGAAAAATAAAAAAAAAAATAAAAACATATTCAGGCAATAAATTGACCTAACTTTATGTGATTTTTTTAGAATCGACTGAAAATAAAAATGTGTTGACTTTAAATAGAGTTTGGACAATCTCTAAAAGGGTTGGTAATTTGAAAACAATATTTGCATAAACATCAAAAATCTTAAAAAGCAATTACTTTAAAACTAACATGTGCATTTCCTATATACGTATTAAAGATTATCATACAATGCAGACGTTATCGGGCTTTCGCCCTCCATCTAACGCCACTACTTCTCAAACACACACAACCCTATAGAGTTGCCAGGTAGTTTGTAGGGACGTCCATTGCAAAGATTCTGTTTTTTGTTTATAAGTTTGAAGCCGATATAAGACAGTATCACAGAAGAAATATTTGTAGCCTAAGTTTTAATGCTCAAACTTATAAATAAATATTTACCGTCTGAAAAAAACGTGTTTGGAAATGTTTTATTTCGTAATTAATCTCTGCAATGGCGATAAAGAAAGAAATATATTATTATATCACAATACAAGATGTGTAACGTCTCTTGTTACGGATACAGAGCAATTGAAATAGTAATTAAAAAAGACTTACATTAAGTGTTTTTTAATTAAATTTCAATGCTTTGTGCAATCAGTAACGAAGCATTTTTTGACTATCCTCTCAGGCTTCCCACGTAGTTAATATATTATTCCTTCCTCATGAAACACCTTGTATATCGTAAGCTGCGCGTTAAAAATCTACTTTAAATTCGTAAATAATTTGTAAGTTATCCAGCTAAAGGCAACTTCTATGATTACTATTATTATTATTTAATTAAAAACTTAGCTGCAGAGTTAAGTACCACACTATAAAGCTAATGATTAAAAAGTCTAAGGCTAGTTTGTTTATCGGTCCGGACAAAGGATGATGAAACTTCTACGCTTAATGTTCTATGTTGAAAATACGGCAGAATTAAACGCAGATGCGGGACGTTTTTCAATAAATCAAATATACCAATTTTTTTGTCTTAAAAAAGTTAGCTAAATTAATATTAAATAACACGCACTTTACATCACAACAGGTAAAATTAATGTATCTAAAGAGTCCATAAAACACCCTCCCGGACTAATAATCCAAGAAGCCCAACACTTGTTTAGCTTGGCGGTCAAGAATATTTCTTTTCTTATAAGCTAAAGATTAACGATATTAAGAAGCGATGTAAGGACAACAAAAAGCACAAATATCGATACAAATTATTTCGAAAACTTACCCAACACGTCGTAAATAAAATGGTAACTTTGGATGTTTAATTTGAAACAATGAGGTCGTTTGAACACAGCCATACAAATGATCGTTTTGATTCCGTCTTATATCTAGACGCGTTGGGTGGGATGTGAAAACAGAACAAAAATCAGCTGTTTGGAAGTAAAGGCACAACAAAGTACTCTCTTACACTGTTACAGTTTGGTTATTACGTAAGAAGTTATTTCGTGGTTTTTTTCGGAGAATTAGAACCAAAGTGAGTTGTTTTTAATTTTAAAAAGGTAAAATAATCGGCTAGTTTTTCCTTCTGAACTTTGGTTCAAACTCCTGTTTTTTATTTTTTATTTTTTTTATAACAATATAACTCTATGAAATAACACAGAAATGAAATTTATTGGCAGTTTTTTTATGTAAACCAACTAATATGACTAATGCGTATTTTAAAATCAATGATTTAGTTACCTGTCATGGGAATTTACCCTACAAATCAAAAGAGAGCAAAAATACTTACTGAAATAGATATTCATTAATAAGCTATCGCAAATGAAAATTATGGCTATTATAGTCATAATTATTATTATTTCGAACACGTTCTTTGTGGATGGAGAATATATCTCAGTTTACAAGGATGCAGATCCAAAATTTCAATGCCCAGAAACATGCCCCCACCGGAAGTTTCTAGAGGCAACGAATTTTGGATTACTTTCAATCTTAATCTATTCTAAAGTTTAAGAAAAAGCTCCTCTAGAGAAGCATTCCGCGGCCCTGCAGGCCACTGGATCGAAGCCCAAAATATCGAGATGGTTGAGAGGGGTATCGGAGTAGAGCGTCATGTGTCGTTCTGCCGGTGCAAAATTGAGAACCCTAAAATTTGATCGATTAAGCTTAAAGGGCAGCTTTTATGGTCCTATCATAATATGGAAAAGTTATTATACACAGTGACCGCCGGAACTATACCCCTTTTTTAAATCAACAGTACACTCTCGTCATAAAAAAATTATTCAAAAAATTTTATATGTGGTTAAAAGTCTGCCATTTCAGTTACGTAACAAAAATAACCTTGCAGATGACGTCCATCTTCCCTGATGCAATTAACAGTATGCTTAGAAAGCTGATCCACATGCTCTCCACTTCTTCCTCGATCGGCAGTACTTCTCTTTGAAGAACTCCTTTTGGATGTTGTAGTGAACGTCAGCATAAACTCTCTCCTTCAGGTACCCCCATAAAAAAAGGCATACGTTTACCATCCACTCATGCATACTTCCACAAAAAAGTAAAAAATTAAACTATTTTTTGTGGGGGGTAATGCTTTTTTTTGTGGGATAAACCTAAAGGAGAGAGTTTATGCTGAAAAGTCACGTTTGTTACAATCTCCAAAAAGAGACATTCAAAGAGAAGTGCTGCAGATCAAAAAAGGAACACTGGAACACGTGTAGACCAGTTTTCGTATCAGGGTTGAAAATTGCACCAGGAGAGATGGATGTCTTCTGAAAAAACTTATTTTTGCTTCGCAACTCAAATGGCATACTTTTAGCCACATATGAGAATGTTGAATACATTTTTTCTGACGAAATATGCTTGTACTGTTAATTTAAAAACGGGTATAGTCCAAGCACAACGAGTAGCTATGGGAGGCAAAGCAGACCAATCATGTAGGAAATATTCTATCTGTACGATATAAAATAAGCCAATTATGCAAGAAATTCTATCTGTGCAATATTAAGTAAGCCAATCATAACCAATCTATGAGATGTGAAATAGAATAGACCATTTTGGGAAAATGGACAATGTTCAACTAAATTAAGCATGGAAATATGCCAAAAATAATAATTTATTATTATTATTGTCCATATCGCACTCAGCCGATAAAGCACACCGTCTCGTCGACGTCGTCTTCGTCGACCTCGAAGCTCGGTCCTCGTGTAATATGTCTATTACCCTTGTTATACAATATACAATGTCCGTTCAGCTCCTGCGTCGTTCATTTCTCAAAACTTTTTGCATTTGTTAGGAAAATGACTATTTTAAACTGTCCAGGCTTTTAAAGAGATATTTCAAAATAATTGACGACACTTCTTCATTGGAAATTACAATTCTCTAGGAGGGTGAACTTGATGATAATTGGTTCCGTAGAGAGAATTCTTGGGAATTCGATCTGTAATATGGTTTTATGCACAAATTTTTAACATTGTAGTGTCTTTGGCCTTGACGTGAGGAATCTTCTACATTTCTTTTAGGGACTTTTTCTATTTCCTTATTTACATTTTCCTGGCGAATCTTAATTTTAAGTTCACCAATTAATAGGTTCTCAGGTTCTGTAGTAAAAAATTCTCTAGATGAATCTTTTCCTGCTCTTTAATACACTTTTCTTATTCTTACTGATCTTATTTTTGACGTTTCCCTAGACGCGTTTCTTCTTGTTCCTTTTGTTCTTCTAGACTCTTCTTGTTTTCGCCTTCGTTGCTATTCATATTCCTTCTTATCCCCTTGGTGTGTTTTTCTTGTTTTTCAATTTGCCTGTTCAAAGCTTCTTCTTGTCTTCTCAGCAAGTTCAGGATTTCCTTTAAGACTGTTTGTGCTTCGTTTAAACACGACCTCAACACGTTGAAAGGTGTCGAGGTCGTGTTTAAACATACATAATACAACCAAGGTCGTTCTTGGACCCTGGTTGTATTATAAGCTAAGAATCAATTGAAACGATACACCCCAAATTTTGAATGAAATTTAAAACTGCCTATCTCTAAAGCTACTCAACCGATTTTCGTTGGTGATGCCATTTTGGTAAGATCCATGTATAGACTGCTTTAATTGGTTATGTACTCGGTTATATGTTTTGCAGGTTTCCTAATACAGGGTTCAACAAAACTTGATGCATTTTTGTAAAAACTTTTTGAGCAAATAACTTTGCGGAAAAAGTATTCAGAACACGTCGGAGACGCGTCATACCTCGGGACACGTTTGGTGTTTTTTTGATATTTTGCCTGGTTCCGTAGATATTTAGTTTTTTCTAGAAAAGAGGTATCATTTAATAATGGGGCTCCAATTTGCCCCATAATACAAATATTGATAAAATTTTCATATGGAATATAAAGACTATGCATAGGGCAAGCTAGACGAACAGGCGTAATGGCTATATAGTTGGACACATCTACAATGGCGAACAGAAAGTACATTTTTTTTCAAATATCCAAATGATAATCGAATGTCCACAATTAAGTGATGTGGAACCAAACGTATGGATTAATTTTGAATTCCGCTGCCTGATTATTGCAGCTATTAATGATACCTCGGGATACCATTTTTTTTAAACTCATTGAGATATAAAGGACAGAAAAGGGTCCCGAGGTATCAATAATAACTGCAATAATCAAGCAGCGGAATTCCAAAATCATTGAACTTTTTGTTAGCCACTGTAGACGTGTATAACTTTATAGCCATTACGCCTGTACGTCTAGCTTGGCCTATGCATAGTCTTTATATTCCGTATGAAATGTTTATCAATATTTGTATTATGGGGCAAACTGGAGCCCCAGTGTTACATGATACCTCTTTTATAGAAAAAACTACATATCTATAGAACCAGGCAAAATATCCAAAAAACACCAAATAAGTCCCGAGGTATGATGCGTCTAAACATAGTCCCGTAGCAAAAAATGTTCTGATTTTTTTTATCCGCAAAGTTATCTGCGCAAAAAGTTTTTACAAAAATGCATCAAGTTTTGTTGAATCCTGTATTAGGAAACCTGCAAAACATAACCGAGTACATCCAATTAAACCAGTCTATACATGGAAAATCAGTTGAGTGGCTTTAGAGATAGACAGTTTTAAAATTCATTCAAAATTTGGGTTGTATCATTTCAATTGATTCTTAGTTTATAAGGAGTCGTTCTTGGGTTAAGGTCCTATGTTTTAGTGAGGAAAAAACAATGTTTCTTTCACAAACTTCTTTTATGTTATATCTTCATTAGTGAATTAGGTTTTTAAATTTGGTTATCTTCGTGCTAAAGTCCACGGATTGTTTTATCATAGGGAAGGTGTCGCTACGATGAAGTAAACAGTGTGTTCTTTAGAAGAAAAAGTCATCTAGAAAACTATGAATGGTTGACAGTAAAAGGATGACATAATCAAATAAAATACATTTTTTTCCTTCATCATTTTCTTTGTAATATATAATAATAATAATCTTGTGAGGTTTTCCCAGTATGTGTATGATTCGCTGCATGATCGGGCGTAGGTCGCTGCATGACACCAACTTTCGGACGACTTTCGATCAGGTTGATCATGCTCGCTTGGTCCTTAAGTTCTACTACCACTTTAGCGGTGTAAACTTAGAAAAAGGGTCGTCTTTTTTATAACGTCAAGGGCATTGTCATCAGCAGATGCGATTGCATCAGGAATCTTGGAAGTTTCTTTTAACAGCAAATTTACCTTCTCACCACTTCATACAAGTGTCAATGTCTTAATACTATGCGTTTGTCAGACTCAGGCTGGAGTGATGATCGACAATGTAATGTCTATCATCTATGGCAGTCATGGTGTTACCACCGTTCAGGAATATAACAAATACGATCACTCGACTGGTGACAACAAACCTTCCTGCCCCTTTTATGTCTATAGCGTCTTCCCTGTCAAATCCCTAGCCGAGCTAGCGGTACTTATAATCAACGTATATAGTGTCAATACGGTTACACGTAGGACTTCGGCCTGGTCTTGCACATAAAACCCACATAACTAGACGCCAATTTCTATCAAAGCCTCTTTTCAAATCCTGCAGCACTTACAGCACTATCTGCGATCGTGTTAACATTTGGTACTCTCTGTTATCTCAGCGAGGAAGCAAGTTGTACTTTTAGCAAATTATTTTATTCGGTATAGTAGTTTTTATATGTTGTGCTGTTTATAAATATGTTGTGCTTTTATGAGATATATTGAAGTTGGTATTTACTCTTTAATGATTTACGTACGCAAGCAACACGACACATGGACGAACGTCGAACACGAATAAAGGGTGTCCCACTTTAAACGTTCCAGTCGAATATCTCGCAAATCATAGTAAAGGATCTTTTATATGACAGCGAATTCCGCACTTTTCTGACATGTATGACTTTCTCTTGTCAAAATTTTGACTGGGTGTTCAGTCAGCGTTTAAATTTCAACCTTTTTACTAAACTAGTGTCAATAGTACTCAATAGTGTCAAACGTAACAAATTTTGTGAAATCTTGTGAAAGTTAGCAAAAAATGGATATTTATATTCATAGTAATAATATAGTTCATGCACACACATATTTGCTATATGTATATTATTTATGGAAAAAAGGTCTATCAAGAAAAAAGGAAGTCTACTCTGTATGGCACTAATTAAAATTTCCTCAAATGTATTATTGCCATTCTCAGCTGTTGGACCTATTTCCTGTAGTTGATTTGTTCTTGGTGTTAAAGATTCTTCTGATGATGGAACCACTTCATAAGGGACACATAAACTCGTTATATTTACATAGTCTTTACAGTCTTCACAGAAAATTGACTGTAAGATTTGAAACAAAAATTTAATAGTTCAAGTAAAAAAATTAAAATTTTGGGTACCTACCTCGTTCTCTTTATCAAAATTCATTTTTAATCGCTTGCAGGAATAGTAAAAATTAATGAATGCAAGTGGATATCAAATAATGACGATTTCTCTCTTAAAAGCACTTATTGCAAATTGACAATCATAAGTCAACCCTGTGACAAATATAACAAAAACCTGCAGAAAAGCTGATCTAAGGTGAACTTTTTGCAAACTTCGCCAAGGGGAAAAATGTAAACATCATTTTTCTTGTAGCGATTTTGCGAATTTCGTCGAAAATTGCGAATATTCGCTCTCATATCAAAGAGCTTTAAGTACAAGAAAATGTGACAAATAAATATTGGGTAACCCATTTATGTAACCAATTGGGTAACTAAAAGGGACAAGCCAAGGGAGTAATACATTTTTGATAGATGGCGCTGTCAATGTCAGATATATGAGATCTTCATAATTTTAAATAAATCAAAATATTATTGATTCCTGAATGAGACTCAATCCTTAATTCTGACAAAAAAAATTTCGAAGTACATTTAGGTTACAATTTATGGGTTTTGAGATATTCAAAACTAAACCTTTAGTTTTGTGTTTTTTCCTTTCTCGGCTATTCACATAAAATTTCCTGCCAGAGGAGTTCACCCTTTACCAGCATACGTGTCACATTATCAGGTGCTGTTGTTGAGTATTTTGATTTATGCTGTCAGTAAAGTGAATGACTGCTACATTCCCAGCGAATTCGTTGACATCCTACTTACTCTTGGGGAATATCGCAAGAAGTACGCAGTTGCCTCTCGTTTGTATCAGGCCAGGTTTCCAAATCGACAACATTCCAGTCATACTGGGATTCGATTCCTTGAAGAACGAACTTGACAATGCATTTTTAACCGTTAACGTGCAAGAAAACACGTGAAAAATTAGGCTTGTTCAAAATCCACAAATTAGTGTCCAACAGATGAAGACTAATTAGGCGTCCCAAGATCTTTTCCCTAGATCATTCTTTTCTGAACTGATATAAATTCAATCCGTATCACAATACTTTAGTGTAAGCCATTAATGATAACGATATGTTCCTGCGAATATTTCCTTCCTATGTTAAACCACACCATCACAGTATAGAGAATATACCAGTAGCGTCATTCTCGGAAAAATCAAAGAAATTCCGAGTTCAAGAGCGTTGTGCCGCCGTATGCGTTGGAACGTGAAATTGTCTAGGTTGCCAATATTAAGTATAGGACGGTGGCGTAAAGTTGCCAAACTTTTGTTTACTTACTACTACCGAAATCTTAGGCGAAGTAAGAGGGGAAGAACTGTTCAACTGTGGTTAAACTGTACATATGAGGAGCGATGTTTTCGAAAACTTATAGCGAGCGCAATCTCTCGCGGAAATATGAAAATAAACTCATGCAGTTTTTAGAAAACCCGAGTTGATGCAAAAATTATCTGTAACTTTTATGCACTAGTGTTATCGGGCTATTAACTCCGATTACAATTTCGCCACTGGTCCCAAGAAATGTTAAGAAATGATCAATTTTTTTTTATTATGTAATGTTTTCCGATGAGGCAACGGTTTGTAACACTGGAGAGTTAAATCGGCATAATTGTCAATATTGAATATTGGTTGGATGAAAATCGTTGATAGCACAGACAAGTTGATCACCACCATTGTTAGATTCTCAATATTTCGTGGGGAATAGTTAACGGTTATCTCGTAAATCTTTATTTTTTTTTATGCTAATCTAAACGGTGAAAATTACTTGAACTTTTTCTTTTATCAACTCCCAATTTTACTACTGGATGTCGATTTGGAGATCAGCGGCAGAATGGTAATACTCCGCCTGGGGCATCTGAGGGGCGGATTGAGTAGCTTTCTCGGATGTCACTGCCGGTCCCAAGCCCGGATAAACGAGGGTTGAGCGTGAGGCTAATCACCCCACCTCATAAAAATATCGCGGTTGTGAAGACGCAAGACAAGCCACGGATCAGGATGGATAAACAAACACGACCAAAGCAAGGAAAAGGAAGGTACAGGACGGGTGCAGCGGTCAGGACAATTAAGAAATTAGCGATTGAAAATGGATGTCACTGCACTACGGGAAATAAGATGGCTCAGGAAATCTAAATATAGAAAACTCAGTCATCTTTTATAGCGGTAACAACCAGAACGTTCATCAACTCGGTTCAGGCTTTGCAATTAAGAAAAACCTGTTGGGCTCAGTCCTAAAATTTGAACCGCTTAGCGAACGATTATGCTACTTTAGGATGGAAGGAACATTCTATAACTACTCCTTACTGTCTGTACATGCACCAACCGAAGACAAAGATGAAGCAGTGCAAGACGATTTCTATGACACCCTGGAGAGTGGCGCGGAACAGGCGCTCTACCTGGATATGAATCTTATATTAGGAGATTTTAATGCAAAGCTGGGAAGAGAAGCGACATTAACTCCCCAAGTGGGTACAAAAAGCCTACACGTATTCTCGAACGATAATGGGCTAAGACTTGCAGAACTAGCAGCATCTAACAACGTCCTTATTAAATCTACCATGTATGAGCACAAAGATATCCATAAAGAGACATGGGCCTCCAATGATGGCAAAGCAAAATACCAAATTGATCACGCTGATGCAAGGCATGGAAGCAACGTCGTGGATGTAAGAAGCTATCGAGGGGCAGAAGCGAACTCGGATCATTTTATTGTCGGAGCAAAGCTCAGAATCAGAATATCAAGCTCAACACATGTGCAATCCAAACAAGATCAACAGTGGGATACAGCAAAATTGGAAAACGAAGAAACCAGAAGGCGTTTCCAGGCGGAAATAGAGCACCGAAGCCAAGAAATTACAAATACAGATGACATCGACACGAGATGGAATCATAGGGGCTGCAAATGTGACTGTGGGAGCAAAGCCAAGAAACAAAAATAGAAACCACTGGTACGATCCGGAATGTGAGAGGGTACTTAAGGAGAAAAATAATGCAAGACTAATAATGATGCAGGATCCTACTGAAGGCAATAACAATAAATTCAGGCGACTAAGAAGAAAGACTAATAAACTACTAAGAAGAAAAAAAAGAGAGAAACAAGATCAAGAGTTGCAGGAATTAGAAGTCAACGGAAGGAACAACACCAGGAAATTCTATAAGACAATAAGAACAAGAAAAAATGGCTTTAGACCCAGAACCAACAACATCATCAAGAACGACAACCATTGATATAATAAATTAAATGCACGCGGCGAACATTGAATTGTTATTAAGAAGCTCGCGTACCAAGATGTGGTGCAAGAGAGATAGACATAGAGTTCCTCCACAAAATAGATGACTATGATTTCTTATGGCAATTTTGTAAATTTCGATATTTTTTTTTGCTATTCTTATTTAATTTTATCAAATTTCTATGATCATGCTTGGTTACTGAACATTAGAACAACATTCTAAAAAAAAATTAATAGTACACTGTTTTTAATATTGCTGGTAAATGGATATGAAACCAAGCAAGTTTCACAGCCAAAAGCTAGGTTAGTTCAGGTTAGTTAGTAGAAATCAGTAATATTACGAAAAAGCTGAATTTTTTAAAGTTTACAATATTTAATTTTATATTTTTTATGCAAATAATCACAGGATGAATAAAATCCAGAAAATGTAACATAATTTTCCATCACTTAACTGACTATGTATCCTTCAAACAGTTCGGTTTATCTCTGTACAAGAACTCCATTGCACAAGGTCATCCAACGCGAACTGCAGAGAGCCCTACTTTTGCACATCTTTGTATCAATAAGAATGTTTAAACTGTCCTATGGCTATCTTGAACTTGAGCTTTCTTGAAATAACTACCTTAAACTTTATTGTTGATGCAAAGAAGTCCAAAAATTGTAATCTGTTCAGTCTTCATTAGATGACCCTATACCTCACGGTAAACTGGACACAAATCTATAGAAGAATTTATACTCCCAAAGGAAACAGAGTTTACAGAAATCTGTCCTTCTGTATTAGAAAACAATAACCAGACGAGTTATATGTAGTTGTGGACATTGAGGCTATTTGGTGTGTTCATGCCCGATGTGTACTAAACTAAAGCTGAAACTAAAACTAACCTAGTAAAACAAACATCAGGTTAGCACTTTCTTGCTAGGACATGTTACTCCATCTTTCATTGGAATAATGAATATGAAAGCATCTATTGTACTTCCCCAAAAGTAAAAATCCAGTTTCTGCCTAAAACTCCTGCATGTGTTGTCAACGGTTGTTCGACTACACTTCAATCGTTGAGAAAATTATTTAAAACAAAAGTGTAAAATAGCTATTTATGTAACCAGTTACGAAAAGTCCGATTTTGTGTAACGAATGAATGTTTGCGGGACGAGCGCAACGAGTTCCCGCAATTTGAATGAGATACACAAGAAAGGTTTTTCGTCACGTGTTTCATACAAGATTTTTTCTAATTTTGACTACAAATACCTGCTTGGAGAGAGAATTATTATTATTAAACTTCAATATTTACTTTTAAACCACTTTGTATCTACTTAATACCGTAAAACTATAGCAACGGTGTGCCACAGCCGAAACCTGCAACTGGTGGTGACACCAACTTTTCATCACTAGTTACGAAAGATTTTACTTTTCGTAACTAGTTACGAAAAGTAGGACGTTACGTCACTGTCATCAGTATTGAAAAGTGCCACTTTATATGTCAAAATTAGAAAAATGTATTTTGCGGCATCCTTTTTAAGTATTTACCTTTTCCCCACAGTTTGAGCAGTAGAAAATCTACAAAATGTATGAATTTATTTTTTTACACAGTTACTTTTATGTTCAAAACCCATACTTAACCTAGCTTTTCGCTGTGAAACTTGCATGCTTTCATATCCATTTACCAGGAATATTAAAAAACAGTGTATTATTAACTTTTTTTTATGATGTTCTTGTAATGTTCAGTAACCAAGCATGATAATAAAAACTTGATAAAATTAAATAAGGATAACAAAAAAAAAATATCGAGAATTACAAAATTCCCATAAGAAACCACGGTCAACTATTCTGTGGAGGAACTGTATGTCTATCTCTATTGCGCCACAATTTGGTACGCTATTTTGACCGTTGGGCGCGTCCATTTTAATTTAATATGTCAATGACGGCAACGGAGATCTAATAACCAGGCAAGAGCAAATACTGCAAACATGGAAAGAGTACTTTGAACAATTACTTAACCAGGATGATACAGACAATGAAGAACCGGCCAGCTTCCAAACTGCGGAAAAGCGAGACGAATACACTTCTCGAATGGAAATTGAGGACGCTATGAAAAAGCTGAAAAACATTAAATCTCCTGGTGAAGACACGATAACCGCTAACGAGAAGATCCCAGAAAACTGGAAAGAAAGCATAATAATCCTCATACACAAAAAAGGACAGAATGGTATGCAAAAAGCAAAAATTATAGAGGAATATCGCCTATAAACGTAGCATATAAAGTGCTATAAAATATAATCCTGTCAAGAACTACCCCAATCACAGAGGAAATAATAGGAGATTATCAGTATGGCTTTCGGACAAACCGATCAACAAGATCAGAATTTAATAGGCAGCTATACCAATTGTTTGTAGATTTTCAACAGGCCTATGATAGTGTGAAAAGAGTTAAGATCTGGGAGACGATAGCAGAATTCGGGATACCTCATAAAATTATAAGACGCGGTCCCCCCACTCTTTTCAGTATTGCCCTGTAGAAGGTCATAAGGGACTTCAAACTCGAAGCAAAGCTCTTCCAAACCTGGTTCACAACTGGTACTTGCTTATGCGGACGATATTGACGTGGTGGAAACTAGCGTAATTAACAGCAAAGAAACGTTTCTTAAACTGGAACATCTAAAATGGGTACAAATACATGCACATCTCTAGAATGCGCAGAGGGAGACTGGGATAAAATGTGACAATGAATGAATACAACTTTGAAAATGTCACGCAGTTCAAGTTCCTGGGTTCGACCATTAGAGCCGACAATGACATCAGCGAGGAAATAAAGTAGCGACTAAAAACCGCAAACAACTGTTTTTATGCCCTTAACAACGTATTTGGATCCAAAGAAGTTACTAGAAGATCTAGAATGAAAGTATACAAAACTGTCATGAGATCTATCACCATGTACGGCTGCGAATCGTGGACGCTATCGGTACGAAATGAGGAGGTCATCCGAAGATTCGAAAGACGAATACTCAGGAAAATATACGGCCCGACAAAGGATCCACAGATGCAGCAGCACAGAAGTAGAACGAATGCAGAAGTGAGAGAGCTATACGACGAACCAGATCCGTGCAACATAATAAAGGCTCAACGGCTTAGATGGGCAGAGCACCCAACCCGAAGATAGGCTAATACGACTGGAATGGCAGAAAGCCCCAGAGGCGAAAAGACCACTTGGCAGACCCAGATTGAGATGGCGAGACAACATCGCTGCGGATCTGAGAAAACTTGGCGTCGAAAATGGTACGGAGCTTATGACCGACCGAGTTGAATGGAGGCAAGTCGTCGAGTCAGAAAAAAGCCCATCAGGGGCTGTGGCGCTACGGAGTAAGTAAGTAAGTAAGGCAGAATGGTAACAGCACGACGGTGCACCTGCACATTTTGCAAGTGCTGTTCAGGATTATTTAAATGTGCATTATTACAGGCGTTGGATTTATTGTGGCCCCCGAGATCAGCTGATCTAACTATTCCCGCTTTCTACTTATGGGGATATTTGAAGACAGCAAAGAATGAAACATTGCATTGCTGCTACTACGACATTAATGTACTAGACAGGTATCATAGTTACTTATAAATATTTCGAATTCCGTTGGTTTTAGTCTATACATAACTTGACACTTTTCTATTTATAATTAAGCACCGAGTCCAATTCAGGAATAAACAATATATTGATTCAATTAAAAATTTGAAGTTGTCATCCATCTGACGTTAGCAGCGCCATCTATCAAAAATTTGATATTGCTTTCTCATGTTTTCCTTGAAGCTACACAATATTTATTTAACACGTTTTCTTGTACTTGCCTTGATTGGCGACATACCTTACCGGAAACTTTTAAATGGGAGACCCTGTATAACACTCGGCATTTCTTGAAATTCCGTACTTAGCGTGCGGCCCTTCCGGGAATCCGAGTTACACGGCACATTGTACAGCTCAGAATTGTAAAAAAGAAACTACTAAAACTAAAATCCTTCGGTGTCACCAAATGATTAAGAAAATTTAACAATATCTTCAATCGTAACAAAGTGACGCCTCAATTGCCGTTACTCTTAGTGTCTTGTGCACTCATTGGACTCACTGGAGAGGTTTTAAGATAATTGCGCTAAAGCTTATAACGGTAGTGAAACCTTTCTTTACGGGGGATCTATTTCAGTTACTCAATTCATGTTTATTGAATTTTCTTAAAGTGGCTAACAACTACGTCAAATCTGAAAACAGTTTCGTCATATTTCGAAAAAATAACTGAAAACTAGTACCCAATGCCCAAGTTTAAAAATAAAAAAAAACTGTTTTTGCGTTGGGCGACAGCCTTGTCGTCAAGACTGCAGCATCGTTCTAATTGGAAAAAATGAGTATTTACCCTATAAAAGGATATATTCTTAGAATGCAGCTAAAAGCACCTATGTTAAAGTTCATTATAGACTCGTCGTAATTGGAGAAGAGCTAAAAATAGTGTGGATTTTACCACTTAATGGGTTGAATTCTGAATGGGTTCACAAAAACACGTGACAATTAAAAATTAAAAACACAAAAACTTACTTTGAATTTTGTAGATTCACTTTCGTCCTGTATTTTACAATCGGCTCGCATCTGATCTTGGCCACGTTCTTCTCTTTCGGAACCTTATTGGCAAAACTGTTATGAATAAAATTAACAAACACATCTATGTGTTTCTTCTCGCTGGCGGCCCAGTCAACCGGGGCGTACAGCCATGAATACGTGCCTTTTTGGCTGCTTACTTTTTTCAGTAAGTCGGCGTAAGACACCTCTGAAAATGCACTGTTAATTACTTATTTCTTCCAAATTAACCTAAGTCGTACTTTTTCCGACGCTCAGGAGGTCAATATTTTCCTCCTTGTAAGTGGAAATGATCACATCTTTTTCGACCCTCAACAATACAATGGCATAAGCCACAGCTGCTTCCAGCAGTGTCAGAAATTTGCTCCCTATACAATGTGCTTTTTTGGCTTCTGGGGTGACATCGATAGTCACCAAGTACCTTTTATAAATTATGGCTTACAATTAAGTTTTTTAAACACATCAATCAATACCTTTTATTTGTAGGGGTGACATTGCTGCAAGCCAAGTCGAAGCACTTCATAAGGACACTCATTATATGAGGACATTTTATTTCAGGCCTGGTTTGCACCTTTTTAAGTTCAGCTTCGGGCATCTTCTTTTCGACTTGCAAATATTGTATTAATTTCACATCTGCTGGTCTGAAACCATTAAGTAGTCATTACTAAACAATCTAATGAAAGCAAATAATAAGCAAGCTTACTTCCCGCCTCTTTCAAATCGTTTCATATAAGTAAAAACCTCAATAGGATGGACACCGCTGGCTTTTACTTTTTCGGGATTAGTGAATAAGTCTAATAAGTGGTTGGTAATTGTTGAACCTGACTTTAAAAAGCCGTGCCTATACAACTTTAAAAGATATGGAAGAATCTGTTGTATTGACATATTTTGTATTGCTGTACTCCATACCTACAACCATTGGTAGTTTTAGAATAATACCGTTAGGACCCAGTTTTTTCATCAAAACTCCTCATATATTTTTCACATACACGTAAAGAATAATACTTGTTGTATTGCGTTCTTTACGAACTAAACGTGCAGTATAAGTCTCAGCATGAATTTTAACAAAACATAAAACCAGTTTAATTAAAGGCTTACAAAACCTACATCAGCATTTTGATGTAAACTGGAGGACACCTGGTGGATTGTTAATTTGTGGGTTGCAAGAATTGGAACAGCATTAACTGACTCCTTTGTCTGTCTTAACTCATTTGATTTAGACAGAATTTCAAGTACTTTGAGTTCTTCCTCTGATGCTTTATCACTAAGTTTCCCAGTCAAGATGTAGTTCACAACAGTGTTTTTTACTGAAATAAAATTTTGCCATAACAAAAAGTAATACCAGTCATAAATTAGAAACTATAAAGAGAGATCTAAGTGTTTTTTTTTTTAGTTAGTATGTGGAGATACTCTAAGGCATTTTACTGTGTCCTTTAGAGCTGCAGGGCAGTCTATATGAGTCATTTTCTCTAATGAGACAAAAGTTGGAGTCATATCTTTCATGATAAATAGAGCAGTAAAATGCATTAAATTTATGTTTGATAATTTTTTTGGTCAAGTACCTTTTAGATTAAAGTTAGACATTAAAGTCACTACATATTTGTCAATAAATACTTACATGGAGTTTCAGATTTGTAATGTGCCAATTTGATCAAATCCTTATGAGACCACTTGTGCATTTGATGAGCTTCAGCAACACATTGTGCAAGCTCCATGGGAGACTTATCTGCATAAAATGTCCTGATTATTTTTTGTACTGAGGAAGGTATTTTGCTTTTGTCTCTAATTTGGGCGTAATACTTTATAAAACTAAAAAAGTCCTCATGGTTTTGAATTAGTGCAGCAACTTTTGCTGATATTTGTTGTTTTTGTTCAGGCTTAATCTCTGCATGATTCATTAAGATCCCCAATACAAAAAATATGATGGATCTTCTAGGCAAGTTGTCATCTTTGTTAACAATATCCAGGACACTAAAAAACTGCTGTAGATCTGTTTGCAGTATTTCCTGCATGGTTTCCTTTCGTAGCAAGCTGAGGTCTTGTTGATAGACATCAGGATCACCAACATAAAATTGGGGGTCAATATGATTCAGGTAAATCATTCGTTTCAGCTTATCATCAAAAGCAAGAGGGGATGCCATGACTGGAATAACAAAAATAATCATCATAAATTCTTGAGGCGCTTACTATCCAGATGCCACCTCATTTTTAACTTTTTTTGTGCAAAAGTTAATAAACTTCTTGAACGAAAACATGCCTGATAGCAGAGAAATGATATAATGGACTGCCGAAAAAGGCAGCAAGAACTCATTTGCACTTTTTGGTTCAAAGTAGTCGTAGCTAAGTAGCCGTAGATAAGTGGTAATACATAATTAATGAAAGATTTTCTGTTGGAAAATGTTTCATATTGTTTTGACACCCAACTTACCATCAAAGGCCATGTTTGGCAAATCATATTATTACTTACTTTTAGTTTAAAATCTACAGGTATTTTTAATCTTTTATTTACACATTTATTTTACTTTTTAGAGGTTTGACATAGTCCCGAGGAAACTGCTGAATTTTAAAACATGTTTGGATTAGATTGATTTAAGAAATTTGTTTATTTTAATACTAGAAAAATGTTGACTGATATGATTTTTGACAAGGGATGTACACTATTGGCCTCATGCAAGCCATGCTAAGCACAGTGTTCACCATGAATATAAATATCTATCCTAAACTCAGTTAAAGCTAAACTCACCTAAAACTCTCAGCATTGACAAATGAGTTCAAGCTCACTATCTTTAAAAAAATTTATTGTTGTTGAGTTGATCTAAGATCCAATTTTGAATAAGAACTGCAATTATTTTAAATAGTTATGTGCATGTTTTGTGTTTCTATTTTCTTGAAACTGTATTTTAGTAATGTAGTTAAGTAAACTAAATGTAGTTAAGGTAGCAGTGGACACCAATTCTTGAAAGCAATAGAAAGGAATACTCTCTATGAGCTCCAGTTCAAAGCCAATTGCAAGTTATGTTCTGCTTTTCTCTCAGTCAAGGACAAAGAGCCTTTAGGTTTTCCAAGAAATAAGTCTCTTTCTATACAGTTTTTCTAAAATAGGAAACTTTTATCTTTCTAAAGAACCCAGATCTACTTCTCCCGCCAGTTTTCTTCACTAAAATTCAAGAAGTCCTGGTGAAAACAACATGATGGTTACCAAGCTTAACTGCATTTACCCTAAGCTTAGTTTCATTACCTGTGTGTGTGTATCTTTTGTCTTTAGTGACAATCACACTTAAAGTATACCGAGACTAAAACAAAACTAAGCCCTCTGAGAGTCATCAGTAGGTGAGACATATGGTTTTCACTGCCATGTCCAAGACTCCAAGATGAGAGCATGATAAACACTGATGATCAGATGTATATCATGCTCTGATGACTCTCCAGAGCTTTGTTAGTTCTAGTCTGACTTGAATTTGAATGGTCTTTAGATACGTATCTTAATTACTATTTCAACCAGAACAAGTAAAAATGAGCTGGTGCCTGAGTAGTGAACTGTTATGGAAATTATTTCATATCCATGTCTGGCCTTTTTTGCAAAACTATACTATGTGTTAGGCTGTTGGATGGCTTTCCGACAGTGGATAACTCTCTGCTGTGGAGCATTTTATCGGTTTTTGAACAAAAAAAAAAGAAATTGAGGTGGTCTCCGGATAGCAAACAATTTACCGACTTTATGTTCAACTTTCTTTACCGTTTCACGTTCTAATTTTTTTCTCGCCACGTAAATGGTGACGGTAAAGTCTAGAAATATTTTCCAGACCAACATAGGAATTTTTGAGTAAACTTACCTTGCGATAAGTAATCTAGAATCTAGTTGTTTCCTTAAAAATAAATTGACAAAATACTTGAGAATTTTTCAATGGAGAAAATCAATAAAAATAAAAGAGTAAACAGCTGACATAAGTAATGACTTTGACAGATGTAGCAAAGTTGTCTAGAGCGGTTTGAGAGTATCCCTATTCTTTGTTTCTAATCGAGAAAATAAAGGACAGGCATATATTATAGTTGAGTTAATAAAGTGTCATTCGTGACGTGACCTCTTCAAGCATGCTCTCCTGAAATTTGGAGCTTTTGAAAATGTGATTGAACAAATTTATTAATAATTCAGGTTTTTTTATAGAAAAAGGCTTGAAACTTCAGAGTATATTTTTATAAGTCCTTTGCAATATTTTTCAACTATACCTGGCGACTCAAAAATATAATTACGATAGTTATTAGAAACGTTATTTTCTTTAAAAAGAATAACTTTCTATGACAATTCTAAAGTTTTTTTTTGTATAATACTCTATAAGTAAAGTCAACAGTTTCGTCTCAAAAATGTAGTTTGAAAATTTTTAATATTTTCTTTTATTAACTAAAGGTACGGAAGAACAATAAAAAAAAATAAGGGTTTTTATTTAAAAAAGTTAAACTTGCATTCGTAACTTTATTTTTTTTGTCACCTATTGCTAAAAAATATCTCAAAGTATGTATACCGCAAATTATTATTATGAACATGTTTCTAGATAACCCTGCCCTGAATATTCTGTTAATATTTTTTTCTACGACTATTGAATAATAGATTAATTACTATTTTGATGTTAGAATAGTAATACTCTCTATTACCCATTCTAAACCGTGAGTAATATTTACTCACTGCTGTGTGGACCAATAAGATCAAAGTTAGGTTCAAACCCCATATTAATGATATGACCAATCGACATATTCTTTTAAGCCGATTCTACATCTGTAAAACATACAACTGTTGCTCAAATTCATTTTCTGCCCGAGAACATCCTGACTTACATAAGTGTATGTAGTTGTGCAGGCAGATAGACTTAATTTTTTTGTTTTGCACAAAAATATTGACATTAAACGTCTTTTTTGGCGATATTATTATTGTAATTGTGAAGTCTAAATTTGGCTTTACGTTTATTAAATGGCGCATCCGCTGTGCGTTATCATGGAAACCGGTGGCAACAGACAGATAAACAAGCCGTTGAAACAAATCCGTCACATGTGATTATTGACAATTAGTGCGAGCGTATTTTAAAACATTAACCACAATGTTGAATTCAACTTCATCTCAAGCACAGGAAATCCTCTCAAGCGATGCTGACGAAGAAATCGGGGGAACACCACCAAGTATTAAGGAAGCTGCTAAATTAACAAGACTAAACTTGCTGCCTGAAAAATCTCGCCACAAATATGAGATGATATACTCAAATTTCATGGACTGGAGGAGCAAAAATAATGCCAGATCGTTTTCAGAAGATGTTGTGTTAGTGTATTTTCAAGAACTGCCGCAGAAATACAAATCCTTTTCCTTATGGGCGCAATAATCGATGCTGAGAAGCACACTCGCACTGAACAATGAAGTTAATATTGAAGGATATTGTAGGCTTCGGGCATTTCTAAAACGCAAGTCTGAGGGATACTTTTCAAAAAAAGGCCAAAACTTTGACGGCTTTGAACATTAACAAATTTATTGAAGAAGCTTCTGATGATATACACCTTGCAACAAAGGTAATTTGAATTAGTTGATGTATTTATGATCTAAAAAAAAATAATGGTTACTAAAATTTTAGGTTGCGCTCATTATGGGTCTAATGGGAGCATGCCGTACCAATGAACTACATTCAATGCAAATGAGCCATTTTCAAGACCTAGGCACAGCGTTTCTAATCACGATTCCAAATAGAAAAACCAAAATCGTTGGAAAATTTACAGTGACGGAAAAATTGATGAAATTTGCAAAAGGTACATCAGTCTTCGTCCTAGCAGTGTCAAATGCCCACCATTTTTTTTCTTAAATTTTCAAAACGGAAAATGTACAACCCAGAAAATCGGTATTAACAAATTTGGACAAATGGGAAAGCAAATTGCTACATTTCTGAAGCTGGAAAATCCAGAAATGTATACGGGTCACACATTTCGGCAGTCCTCGCCAACGTTGCTCGTAGATTCCGGAGGAGACATCACCACATTGAAAAGGCATGGTGGCTGGAAGTCGACATCGGTCGCGGAAGGATATATTGACGACTCATGTCGACGAACAAAATTGATACTGCTAATAAGATTATGAATTCTGTTACAGCTAATAGTTCCACAAATTATAATTTAACTCAAAAAAATCATAACATATTAAATAATGAAGATATTAATTTAGATATTAATAATATTCCTTCATTAACTTTTATTAACTGTTCCGGAATAACAATTAATATTAATTATTCCCGTCAAAACGAATAGTAAGTTATAAGTAGGTACCTCAAAAAAGTGTTCGAAACAGCTAATACTTCTAATTATAATAATGTTTTTATAATGTTTTTGTAGGTATCTCAAAGTTTCTATAATTTTTTTACGAATTTAATTTGACGTTGTAATGTTTATGAATTATTGTAAGTAATTCAGTGAAAAAATAAAATTCATTCAAGAACTCGTAAATTTGACAACGTTGCAATGATTTAAAAAAGTTTGTAATTTAGATCATGTGTTGAGGATGACTCAACAATCCAAGTGATATCTCCTTTGGTTCTCCAGATATGTCTAAGGGACCATCGACTACGAATCGCGCTGTATAGTATAGTCGTAGAAAAAGTATGATATTTGACTCGCATATAATGGCTATTACTCACTCGATATATTACTACACTCGCCTTCGGCTCGTGTAGCAAACTTTATCTTCGTGAGTAATAGCCAGCATTATATGCTCATTAAATAATATACTATTTTGTACGACCTGTCTATTCTGGCATGTTTACCGTACCGTACCTGCTTTCGAAACAGTAAGGACAAGTTCCCAGTTGCTAAGGCTAACAAAACGGTAAGTGATTTACTTACTGTTCTAGAACGGTAAGTAAAATGTGGGGTTAATCCGATATTTTAAAGGCTTTCAAGCATCAATTCAGCTACTCACACACTAATAACTCATTGCAAATTGATTAATATTTTGCATCAATAAAGAGAAGGATCATTCATATCCTTGGCAACCAAATAATGGGCACACATATAGCCACGCGTCTGGTGCTGGTTATGTCCATATGTCGATCTTAATAATATTGTCGTGTATTTTTCAAAGTTCCATTACTTAATAGTTATTTATGTATTAAGAGCGAAAAGTACAACTTTTTTGCTCGGAGAGTGAAGTTTGCCGCTCGACGCGAAGCGGAGAGCGGCAATCACTCGAGAGCAAAAAAGTTACTTTTTGCTCGTAATGCATACAACGTTTTTTCTGCAAACGATCAATTTCAAATAATGTGAATCACAACTGTGCATAGCTGAAGTCACAATCTGAAAATTTAAATCAAACTGACAATGACGTTTTAAATAATTGGTTGAGTGGTGGTAGTTGCTGTTGACAGCAAGCGATAAAATCTTTTTCGCTTGCTGTCCTGGGCAACGCGCGGAAAAGTAAACTCACATTCTGATCCTCAAAAATGGTTATAGGTTTTCGTTTGTCTAATGAAAGCGTAAAATGCATCATTATTTGACGTTTGTAGAAAAAAAATATTATTATGATTACGCAAAACTGGTCGTACAAAAAAATAGTATAAGCATCACAAACAGTAATAGTTTTACCGGTCTTAGACAAATTGTCAAAACTTTGTCTTCAACCGGTAAAACTTCCTTACTGTTCTTGATACTTAATATACTATTACAATCTTCTATAGGGAAATATTCTTTCATAAATATTCTAGTTCCGGATTTCATAATAATATTCAATGCAGTTCTCAAAAAATTAAAAAAAAATAAAACTGTGCTTTAATGCTCCTTTTCATCCCCGCCAAAGAAAGTCCCGTAGATTCAATAATTTTGGGAGATAGAGTTAGACACTTATTTCGGTGGCCGATATTTAGGCAATTTTAGAATATGCTTTTGAGACATCTAGAAAAGAGTATACTTATGGGATTAATTTCACTCTTATGTTTGTTACGTTCATAGAAGATTAGAGTCGCCTTATTCCAATTAATAACAGTAAAAAAAATAATTAATCGTTTTTTCGAAATTGGCCAAAATGGGGGAGGGGTATTCCTTCTGTTTTTTTCTGATTTATTAACTTTTACCGCATAAGTACCTAACTTACGGAACGAGTGAACCGATTAGAGTGAATTTAACGGGTTTTTGTTCTTTTTAATGTCCTGTTTTACTTTACACCAAAGAAAATTCCATAGATTCAATATTTTGAGAGATATAAATATTTGAGAGAGAAAATCGAACCCTTCGGTGTTCGATTTTTAGTTACTTTTAGAATATGTTCATCAAAGGCACTTAGAAACAAAGGTCTACTTATGAAATGAGTTTCACACTCTTATTATATGTTGTAAAAACAGCAAAAAAATCCCATAATTTGTAAAAAATTGAACAAACTTGTCTTTGGGGAGGGTGTACCCCTTTTTTCTCAATTTCCAAGTTTAACCGCCTGTAACTTTAGAACGAGCGGATCGTTTGAAGTAAATCCAAGAATTTTTTGTTCTTCTCGATGTTCTTTTTTTACCTCCCACTAAAAGAAGTCCCGTAGGTTCAATAGTTAGGGAGCTATAGACCTTCTCGGTAGTCGATTTTTAGGTACTTTTAGAAGCCGGAGTTCCTTTTGATGACCTCTTTCACCTCCAAAACAGAAACATATCTTGCTATCTGGTTTCGAGAAAAAAATAAACTTATAAAAAATCTTTTAATTTTTTCTGAACGTATTTGACGAACTGAGGATTAAAAAACAAATTTTACATTCCCATTACCTAGCACTTTAAAAGCTCTTTATTCAAATGAATTCAGGAAAAAATGCAAATCATTTTCGAATTAGTTCGAATATTTCATCAAATTATTTACCTAATCGATCTTAAAAATGATCGATTATATTAGAATCGATCAAATATTAAAAAAAAATAACTGCTTTCATTTTGCTCAAAGTATATAATATTTATCACATACACAAAACACAATATTAATGGTACAAGCATGCATGTCTCCTCAGTATAACGAGAGACTAGGTAAACTCATACTTTGGCTATTTAAATAATTAATTAGCTACATAGTACCTGCTAAGTACTGTTTTTTTTAATTTTAATTATTTTGAAAGTTTATGTTGGTACAGCATATCGAGAACATGAACTATATATATACTGCAAAATATTGACTTCCAGTTAGGTACTTCATGCGCTCAATATGCTTTACAAAATATATCGCCTAAAGTACGTATAGCTTAATAGAAAGCTAAACAACTAAAAAGGAACCATTTATTATAGTAGAAAAATATATTAAGTATATAAAAAAGCTAATTAGTTCATAGGCCGACAAGAGATCAAAATTAATTGATCTTACAAAAATTGTTATAGATTGGTTAACCTATAGCCAAAACCTATGTAAGAGTAGGTACACAGTACAGCGAAACTTATATAAAGACATCAGAGTTTGATTGGTTGTAGAATAGATAGGTACTTCAAATATAGACGCTCTTTAAGTTATATAATAATTAATAGACGAGTTTTGGAATTCATATTTTAATGCAATTAGACTATGGATATGAAGTCAGATTACATACAATATGTTATATCAGCCTTAATCAATTTAGAAGCAACATTTTAAATTTTGTATTAATAATTGCCGTTTTCTATACGCTTCTAGTTAAAAACTATTTAGAATACAATGCTTTATATTTTTTTCCATATTATATTTACAGCATAATTTTAGGACTAAAGCATTACTAATACATGTAGGAAGAAAAAACAAAAATAAAGTCATCTCCATATGTTTGATTCATCATAATTGACTGTTAATTGATTGACTTAAATCAACACAAAGTTTTATTACTGCCGTGTGCATGGAATGGAACACGTTGAAGGGTAGAAAAAAAATGTATGCTTGGTGCACATTAAAACGTAATGTCCCCCAAGCGCACAATTTTTCTCCCCTTCAGTCACCAGTAGTATCTTGGTAAGTGTAGGTAAGCTCTGAGATGACCCTCAAAAGTTTTCAAAATGAAATTGAATATTAAATTCACCTCAAAACGTATATTACATGGATGGATTGCCATAATTATATCCAAAATGCAAAAATATTTTTCGACCTATTATTATGAAAATCATACATCTACTTTTTGGCAATATGTTTTCTTATGTATATAATAAACGTGTAGGTATATCTAAAATTATTTGTTTGACACGTATTATTATATATTGGCTTTTAATCTCCCTAACGTGATGCTCTGAATTACTTATGTTTTGTACATGGAAGAGGATAAAACGCTCCAAAAGGCGTGATATGCAGAAATGTAATTTCTATGGTATGACGTAGTCAGCGAGATGACATCACCTACGCTGGAGAACCGGTATAGCCCTTCTACTATATACACAAGTACTTAAAATGATATAATATTCCTTTTATACAATGTTGCTCTCAATAGAGGTTCTGATGCCTTTATTCCAAGGTGAGGCACAGAGAGATTAATATACGACTCACTCAAATTTATTTTTCCTAGTAAAAATGGAAAATTCTCTCGTAGACTGAATTGGTTTAATATTTTATATCTATTAGAATAACCTGAAATAGCGTGAAAAAAAGTAAAAAAAGAAATAGACCCCTTATAATCAGCAAATTAAAAGAAACTTCATATAAAGAAAAATATGAACACCGGAGTGCGGGGAATAATCTAAATGAAATGGCGAATGATATGGTTGTTCTAAAAATGACTTTTTCAGTTTTTTTATTTTGTAACTAAATTTTGTTGATTGTACAGTTTTTGTATGAAGGAAGACCAATTTGGCTCGGCCGCCCTGACCAGATGTAGCCCGAAAAATGGCCGACTCCTTTTCTACTAAACCATCTCTTTACAGCTGACATAAGTCCCATCACATTTTATTAACTTACACAAATTCTAATTAGTTTTATACAAGAAAGACGTACCAAACTGCAATCTGGCAAACTCCTTGTTTAAATCACAATCTCATTAACAAACATCTTACCTGCATTACATGTAATATAGGTATAAACTTATTATATTCAAACAATTTACAAAAGCCATATACTTAACTTAAGCATAACTTTGACTATGTTCTAAGGGGATCCCCGAGGGTAACTTACTGCCTTGCTCCACCCAATTTTTGAGCCTCCCACGTAGCTCCTCCAAACTCTTCGACTTCGCTTTGTTGATCCTCTTGTACTTGACATCCTTGGGCTTGGTAACGGATCTGTGATTGGACATGACTCGGTTGTACGTTTTGACTTGATTGGTGTTGGCGGGTTTTTGGTTGTCTTCCTGCTTGAACCTGGTATTGTCCTCTTGGGGATTGTATTCCGTGTTTTCGTGTGATGATCTCCTGGCGATTGTTACCGACAAGCAACTGTCCTCCATCGATTTTTTCCTGGCATTGGTAGTACTGGTTTCTTCGTGGGAGTCTACATTGCAGTTTGATTTGCCTCGCATCGCAAATGACTCTCGCCTCTTACTCACATCACTTTTCTCGTCTTTTTGATTCTCATTATCGGCGTCCTCTTCCACACTAAAATGTCCATTTAGACAGCTTTAGTAGACATTAGTTTATAATGTAACCAGAATAAGCATGCAATCAGTGCAAAGCAATAATTTTATCAAACTTTTCTGAATAAAATGTCGAAGGCGCAAAATTATCTTTATTTTATTAGTTCCACCTGCTTCTTCTGATGACATAAAAGAACTTTGAAATAGAAAATCTATAGATACCGTACCTATATACAGTTTCCAGAATTTCCGGCCTCCTCAAGAAGCCATTACTCCTTCTGCTGGAAAACTTCAAATTGGGATCCATGGCATCGGATATGGATCTCATCACAGTGACACCGTCTGACGACAGAGTCCGAAATTTGGGTATGTGATAGGCATTATCGTAGTCCGGGTCTTCCATTACCACCGCACTATCTGAGTCGTTCAGCGACTCCAGATCTGGAAACGTGTAGTCTATATCGGTGATTTCGTTTTGAGGGACTTCGAGACCGTTGTCGGCCAGCCTACTGGTGAGGGTTTCTATCAGTCTATAGTAATTGAAATAGGTATAATTAGATACAATGATTATAGAGTAAAGTTAAGTGTTTTTATTCTTACCGTTGTTGCTTAAAAATTAAACTCTCCCTAACGTTCAACATCACAGCAATGTCTTTCTGTTTCCGGATGAGACGCGACTCGAAAAGGAGCAGCTTTGAACTTATGGCCTTTAGTTGATCACATTTTTCTCGTTTAAGCCTTGTGATGAAAAGTTCCTAAAAAAAAATTGTTGTAGAAAGTACTGACTTTGTTGTTTGTTTTCTGCTTAAATAATTTAGCACATTATATACTGTGTATCTCAAACTCTTGTCTGAGATAATTTCATAAAAAATGAAAAACGACACATTTTGTGACATTTTCGCCTTTCAATTGTTTTTATGGAGTCATCTCAGACTTACTGTTCTAATTCCATGGCCTGCTTGAGGTTTTTTTTAAATGAACGCACGTTATTTATTTTAGAACTCAAAGCATCTCACTTTGAGTCCGTGCGGCCCATGTCCGACTTTCCTTTATTTCCTTCTTAATTATTATCACCAAAAATTTTGCAAAATAGCACTTTTCCATTACCTTTTATAAGCCAGAAAAATATTTTAACAAATTTAGAAGATGGACACACACAAAATTAAAAAATGAGTAAGTTGCGAGTATTTTTGAGTTTATGGGGAAAAATAAGGCCAAAAGGGCAAATTATACCGAGGAAATTTAGAAACGAGCGATACTCATACCTACAAAACTAAACAGTGAGTGAAGAGGAGAGTATTTTCCAGTGTATGAATCAAAAATGAGGTTGTGGGGTTTATTTTTTAGTTTATGTTTCTCTTTTCATACTTTTGAAATTGCACAATGAGTTAGAGACCCAAAAAGACTTGAGTTTATGGATCGAAAAGAAGGCTACAAAAATAAATTTTACAGAGGATATTCAGAACCATAACGAACCATAAGCGACACATGAACAATGAATGAGTGACAAGTGTATGAGTTTCTTGAATAAAAATAACAATACAAAAAGAAATCGTATTGAGAAATTTTAGAAAAAATCGATATTCACACCCACAAAATTGAACAATGACCGAGTAGATTTGAGTTTATGGAACAAAAAAAACCCCTAAGAGAGAATTTCACTGAGGAAATTTAGAAGAAACCGTTTCCCGCATCTAAAAAGTTTAATAATTAGTGAGTGTCTAAAAGTGTAGACTTTATGGAAAAAAAGACCATAAGAAGGAAATGAATAAACAGAAAAAGAATAAACAGACCTCATACCTAAAAGATTGAAAAATGAGCCAGTGGCGAGTTTATCGAACAAAAAGAAGACCATAGGAAAACATTCTGCCGAGAAATTGGAGAAAAACTGATACCCACACAAAATCAAACATTAGGGAGTGGAGAGTATTTTTTAGTCTATAGAACAAAAAAAATACAAAAGAAGGAATTCGACTAAAGAATTTTAGAAGAAATCAATACTCATATCCATAAAATTGAGCACTTAGTGAAAAGAGTATTTTTTATTTCGTGGAACAAAGAGAAGACCATAAAAAATGAGTTCTACTAAGAAAATTTAGAAGATATTGACACCCTAAACACCTACAAAATTAGACAATAAGTGAATGACGAGAACTTCTGAGTTTATAGATTCAAAAGAAAACCACAAGAAATTAGTTTTCCTGAGAAATTTCAAAAGAAAAACCGATACCTACACATACAAAATTGAACAACGAATGAGTGGCGAGTATTCTTGAGTTTATGGAACAAAAAGAAGGCAATAAGAAAGAGAAAAGAGAAAAAAATTAATTTCAACCTGAGTACACCGTAAAAAGCAACTTAAAAATGTTTGCCAATTGATTGTCTTCCGCCAGAATTAAAAAATACATATATCATAATACAAGTACCGAAAGTAAAAAAATCTGGTTTAAAATTAGTTAAAGTTAAAACTAAAGTAAAGAAATTGCGAAACAAAAAATGTCCAAAAGTGGCATTTAGAGGCATACATTTGAAATTCTAACTGTGGGCCTCTAGTTTCTAATTGTGGGCCAAAATGGTTTAAAAACTTTCAAAAATATGCTAAAAAGAGGTCCTTTTTGGAACATAATTCTCTCATTAAAAACTGTATAAAAAAAACTAAAAATCAGGAATCATTAATTGTTTTTAACACACACAGTTTTGGGCCTTTACAAATAAATACATTATCATGTTTCATTCGTTCTAAAATTCTTGTTTTTGGTCAAAATTACAACAAAAGAATGAAACCCCAACAAAAGTCCAATTAGGATTGAGACAAAAAAATGACGCAATAAAAAGTTGAACGAAATATGAAAAAAATAATATAAAAATGTAACAAATAAATAAACATTGACAAAGAAAAACTTGACGACAAGGAAGGGAAGATGGAAAGAGTTAGAATAGGAGATGAAATGTTGGTTGAATACAGGAGGAACTAGTACCTAAATCACTGGAATTTCTTGTTGAAGGACTGCCACAGCAAATGGCAGAGACAATAATTCTAAGAGAAAAGGGAGTACCTAAAAAGAAAGGTGTAAAAAACCTAGTAATAAAGAAATAGAAGGCGATAAAATAGGAAAAAACTGAAACCGGCACTATAAAACAGAAGCAAAACGCCTCAAACAAACGATGGTTACAGTTGCAGAAGTGTCCAAGACTTTAGTATATGTATACTATTGAGGAAGTTTCTGGTAGCGGACACAAGAGATCGTTATTATTAATTAAGTTCTTTCTATAAAAGTAATTAAGAAACTAATCCTAAAGAAGAACAAGGGCATCAAAGAAGAACGAGCACAAGGCTGGGAAACAGCCACTCACTACACTACTTATTGCTGAAGAAAAACCCCAGAAATCGGAATATTAAATTCAAGAACTACTCGAGGATGTTCAAGATATAACAGTTTTTAAACACATAGTACCTAAAAGCAGGTTTTGAAGAGGAGACTAGTTATTTAAAAAAAAAGGTGACAAAGCAGAAGAGAAAACAGAAATTGTGTTTTTAGAGGAGCAATGTAAAAACTGCTAACCAAGGTCACTATGGAAGAAAGTCCGTTAAAAATGGTCATTTTTAAGGTGCCATCTTTTATAATACAGAAGATGGATAGAAACATCGATGTTGCCGGTATATTTTTTGACCTCTCAGGGGCCTGTGACATGGTTGATCATGGAAGGCTGTTGAGAGTGCTGAGTGCAGGTGGGATAAGGGGATTTTCTGCTTAGTTAATAGAGTCTTATCTTGCCAACAGAGAACACACCGTGTGTGTAACGCAGGATGGAGTAACCCAATTCTCTGACCCATCAATTCTAAGTAGAGGGGTACCACAAGGCTCAATATTGGGTCCCATATTGTTTCTTATTTATGTAAATAACATGGAGCAGCACCTGGGCCCCTGGAATTATCTGTCAGTATGCCGACGACACCTCGGTGGTCTTGGCAAACAAAAATATTGACATCCTGGCAGCAACATGTACCCGTCCTGTGGCCTCAACCGGTGAATTCATAGTTTTCTAAGTCTGAACTCTGATAAAACTGGCTTGTTGTCTTTTGGGAGAAGAGGTTGAAAGGAGCGATCACTATACTTTAGATGTAATGGGAGGTCTATTCCAGAGACAGAAACCACAAAGTTTTAAGGAGTATATCTGGACTCGGGACTAAGCTGGGACCGGCAAACTGAGCTTATCACAAATAGGCAATGCAGTTTCTGCATATTGGCTAGGAGACCGATATGCAATTCATGCAGCTTGGATCAGAAAAAAACACTCCTGCACTGCGTGCACTCGTGTTTTTTTCATCCCAAATAGCATTCGTGCATATTGTCCTAAAATTACCGATAATTTTCAATGCACTGTTATATTACATATGATAACATGACCATCATTACGAGACATAGAGAGAACTTGAGTGTGAATTACATTACTGCATTCTTCCAAAAAACATTTCTGTCAGCATAAAGCTGTCATGGAATATAACGAGATGTATGATAAGTGAGAAGTCAGAAAATCATCTACATAAATTTAAGCAAAAAACTACCGAATACCTACTTGATGAGTGTCTCTATGATGTTAACATCTAAGTGGACTCTTGTCTTCTTTTTATGTATATTCAAATTACTATAATTGTTGTTTTTGTTTTTGACGTTGCTAATGTTCCATCAGTATTAAATTACCCAGACTAAATTTAAAGCTCGGAACCAGGAGAAGAGTAGTATAGTTCAATTCTTGAATCTGGAGAACAGAACTCTTTGTGGGTGCCAGTGTCAGCCTAATGTGAATTGTAGATGGCTTAAAATGAAGGGCTAACAAATGCACGTCATTACTGCGTTGTTCTTCGGTAGAGAGTAACTCTCCTCTCCTGTTTCAAGAATCCGACTCCAGCCGAGCAGGAGATTAAAGTGTTCTCAAACAACATGGTGGATTGCCAGGGAAAGCAATGAAATTGTATTGAGGGCCTTTAACCGTTAAACCTTTATTAGGTTACCCAAACTAAATTTAGGGTTCGTAACCAGGAAACCAGGAGTGTAGAATAGTGAAGTATTGGAAGAGCCTGATGGTATTTTAGGGGGTATATTTCGGATTTTCTAAAGGAAAAGTGAGGAAACAAAAATTGTTGATGTTTTTTCGCTAATTTTCAAGGCCATAAAGGTTCGAATGAATGTTTGATAATCTGAATCAGGATACCAGATTAGTCTCTCTGATAATTTATAGTGCTGTTTGCTCAAGGTTGGGCGTAATAGACATCTATATTGCCACTACCATTATGCCTATCAAATGACATTTTTGAGCAGCCAGTGGATGTGGCGGCAGTTCAAGATGGTTCATTAACTGTGGGGTAGAATAAACGTATCAACGGTAGAAAGAAAGTTTCGTTTAACTATCGTTTCCATTACCTCTTCTGGCTAATCTTATTCTTCTTCTAAATATCAGCACGTTGACTTTTATTTCTGAACGATTAACAGCTCTACTAAATCTACAGTCAATACTGCCGAATGGATGTAATAAAAAAAGTGACAACCATATATGAGTGGAACCAAAAAAAGAAAAATAAATCAATTTTTGTCCAGGTGTACCTAAGGCAATACACTGGCAATAGAAAAGTTGTCTAAATTTTTCCAACTTAGCCCTAATTTAATAAACCTCCTTAGGGCTGGATTAAAAGTGATTTTGGTCCTGGACAATCAGAGGAATTTAGCCCTCCCCTCCTCGAGTTTAACTACCAATTTTTTAAATTTCTAAACTGTGGTCATGACAAACTTAATCGCTGAATAGGGTAAACTGATTTATTTTTGGTATGTTTTTTAAATTTCTTATTCTTTTCATGTGTCCATCTTTAACTTTTGGCCCCCGAGTCCTGTCTTAGATAACCGACGAGAATCCCATCTCGAACTCGAGAATCGGGCAATGTCTGTTTGTTTGGTAAATATCTCTTCAAAACTATTTTGCAATTGACGTTTAGCCATAATTCATTGCCTAATTATCTAAGACCTTCCCCGAATCTCAGTCTATAAAACTGTTTAACGCAATGGAATTCTTCGTGAGAGAATTTCAAACAAACCCCGAGTTTCCTAACAAACTTCAAACTGAACCGCGTAATCAGTTTATTGCTGTGAAAACGTGATCGCAGACCGAATGTAGGTAAATAAGAAGGCGTGAGAAAAATAAAAGGGAACGTGGTACCGTTATAGTTGTTGGTACTAATAATATTGAATTTGCTTGTTATTAGTAAATTATTATTGATTAGTGCGAGTCATTTTGGATTTCCGTTATAGTAATTATTGCTACACCTACATGTAACTGCAATTATTGCAAGGAAATGTGTCACTTTAGGCCAAACACTTTCCTCTGGGCTAACATAGTCCTATTACCTTCATTATTTCTATGATTCTAATATCTAGGCATTAGTATATGGCGGTTAATTTGTTACATATATAAATAAATTGACTTGACACGGTGAATTTAGATTGCAACAAGCAATTAAAGTCAACTAAGTGCAAAATATGCTATTTAAGTAATATTGAAAAACGATTAATACATATACGGTAAAGGAATTGATTTTAACAGGAAACAATCGAATTTGCACAACATCTTACGCAACCTACTGACATACTTTTATCTATAGTTTTTCTACTTATGCATACACTTTTTTATTATTTATCACCTAAATGTTGGACTGTTACCACTACTTGGTACTTTTTAATTATTTTTTTTCATTTTATATATCAAAAAGACAGCATAACACTCACCTGCATTTTGTATGCTCTTCTCCACGCCATAATCTGTTGCGCCTGCTGCCTGGTCTTAGCCCTAAGATCCCGTATGAGCTTCCGAGCATCTTCCAATGTTTCTGCATCACTGCTCATCTGCTCATCCGAAGGATTGTGGCTGGGCTGCAGGAAAGGTTTCGGCGTAGAGCCTAGACTTCCCGATCTGAAACCGATAAACAAGAAAAATCATTGTAGATCCGACCAAGGTAATCATTGACAAGATCAAGCCGAACAAATTTAGAACAAGGTTTAGATCAGGTCGGCAGGCAGGCTGAGTAGAACCCACAGATTTTACGACCGTAAGGTTAATGTACGCTAATTTAAAGCGATTTACACTGTTATTGCACACCAATAAGGCGTCAAAGAAAAACCACCGTACATAATTTTACACAGAATTAAAATTTTTTTATTGGACTATTAAACGTTTAATTATTCTTGTACTACTTGCTCAAAAAAAAATAATTTAGATTGCGCCGCGGTTGGTAGCGATAGCGACGTAGACACGAAATTAGGTTGTAGCGATTATGAAAGATTTAAATTTAATTGTTAAGTATGAAATTACAAAAAAAGTGGGGTAGACCGCTGGAACCACGGTCAGGACATGCTTAGGTTTTTAGGAAAATAGGTAAATTGCCATGGATATTTTATTTTAAGTTTATATCCTACTGGATACTGCGACTATTTTGATTGATAAAACAGCAATTGCTTTCTGAAAATTTCTAAAATTTTTTCTCTTTACTTTTAAGTTAAATAAATATTTACTTTGACTAACAAGTTTTCAAACCAACCAAAACAACAGAAATTTGACAATTACTTACTTTTTAATTGTTTGCTCTACGCCTTTTTATTACCAACAAGACAAAAATACGTTTTTAAAACATTGAAAATAATACTTAAATGGTTTAGTTGTGATGCAAGACCTAAATAACTTTTCTTTTTACAGAGTTTTGTAAATTTTCCGAAATGTTATCCTTTTTGTTATTCGAAATTTTTTAAAGTTAAAAGTCAAATCAATTTACTTTAGGTTAAGAAGGTCGACCTAAAACGTCTTAAAATGGGCATTTGAGTATTATTAGTGTTTTTTTGCTGTAATTTTATGTTTTGATCTAAAATCAATGGAAATCGACGTAAAACGCCTTAAAACAGCTTAAAATGCGTCTTTCAGTATTATTAGTGAATTTTTCGTGTAATTCTATGCTTCCAGCTAAAATCAATACATATCGACGTAAACGCCTTAAAAGGTCTTAAAATGCGTCTTTGAGTACTATTAGTGGTTTTTAATGTAATTTTATGTTTTCAGGTAAAATCACTAGATCGACGTAAGACGCCCTAAAACGGCTTAAAATGCGTCTTACTTAATTTAGGTTAAGAAGTTTCCATGCTTCTTGCAATTTCCCAATGCAATTCCAAACATAAAAATGGAAATTTGACCGATTAAATACTTATTTACTTTTTAATGCTTTTTTATTATATTTTTTTATGCTTATTTATTATATTTACGCCCATTTCTGAAAAGTTGCTTACATTTTCCAAAAGAGAAATATACGTTTTTAGAACGTCAAAAATACGTCTTAATTATTTTGGTTTAAATATATAACCGCGTGTTTTAGTGTGTATGTAGAAATAACTACATACTGCATCCTTTTCATTTTTTTTACGGATTCTTCTACATAAAAGTCATATAAGACACACTGAGTGTTTACTCAGGTTAAAGAGATTTTTAAATCAACACACATTTGACAAATTATTTTTCGAGGGTTGCTTTAATTTCAGGGTTTGCATCTGAATCAAATTTTAAGACGAAAAGAAATAAATTTACGCAACTTTTAAGTTAAGATTTAATGATTCATTTGATGCTCTCTTGCAATGACTGCATAAAAGCAAAATTCTTAACATAGGATTTATAAATCAACCATAAGAAGCAATTCGCCTAATAGAGTGTGAGTGAATAAAAGATATGAAGCAATAGATAGTGAGGAAAAAGTGTAACTTTAGAAGTGTCAAAAATGAATCTTTAAACCTCTCTTTTACGCCCGATACCTTCTAAGAAGACAAGGTCTAATCGATCTCTAAACTTTATACCCAAAAGGTAGGCAACAAAAAGTGGTGACATGGTGACAATATTAGGGCAGGGAGTGAGAGCCCTCCAGATTCTTGAAATTGGGGAGAAGAACTCTCCCTTTGAGTGACGCTAATATGACAAATAATTGTTAGTACAGAGTATTTCATTTTTGACAAATTTTTCGTTGAGGCTCTACAATTTTGTTCCCAATCCGCCAATTCACCACAAATCAATAGATCCTGGAACGCAACTTTTCGAGAGAGAGAGAGAGAGACAGTTTCATTTTCCAGAGCCAATTCTTGACTGTTGAACTCAAAATGATAAAGGATAAAGCTCAGTTGATTATACAAGTTCAAGAACTGTTCAGTTCAAAAGTTGAACTAGTTAAGCATACTGTCGTGTTGATTAAGAATGAAGAAATTTTGGTTATTGGAAAAACAGCATTTGTCAGTTGTCATCATTCAATTGTCAGGGTCATTTTTTGCCAGTGTCACTTCTTAATTTTAATAATTAACGTACCAACTGTTTGTTTATATCTCTTTATTGAGTTAATGCCTACGTTCCGCCGACGGCAGCAGCTGAGAAGTTTAGTCAGCGAACCCTGAAATTGGCCAATCAGGTGCCGATTTTCAGCGTTCGCTGATTAAACTTCTCACACATTCGAATCACTCACTTTCACTTTCACACTTATGGAGTTTTGCTTCATTTTGCCCTTTCTATTTATTCACTGAAGGAATTCTTTCGCCTTTGTGTTGCTACTGAGGTCTGGTTTCCCCCTGGCTTGTCTGATTTTTATAAAACTGTTAGTTTTATGCACTAAATGCCTTTTTCTTACCTACTATCATCTTTGTTTGCAATGCAACACATGTTGTGGCAGTGGCATTGCAGTTCCGATTATGTTCTTGAGGGCTTTCACAAGGAAACAGCCTTTTCCTTGTTAACTTTAATATTTTCTATTTTGTTTGATTAAATAACTAAACCTAACTTATCATTTTTATCTTTTCTTGCGGACATTGACAGTAGTGACGTCCTTCATTTTAAATGTCACTTAATGGCTCGCTAAAATTTCTTGGTTCTGTCCTTGCGCTAGCGTTAGACGAGGATGCAGGAGTTTTGCCATTCCTATGTTTTTTAAACTGATCTCATTTTGGCGTGCGTGGCGTGTCATATTTTTTCCTCACCTGGTATCTGACCTAAAATTGATGGTCATCTTCTTCATGCAACTTTTTTCCTACCTGAGCCTGAACTTGAAACGGGAAGAGAAGATCCAGCCGATGATCTGAGTTCCATACCCAGCGCCCTTGGATTTTGGAGGATTCAGGACTCGATTAACTGCCTTCGGCAGGATTTAAGTAGCAGGCGACCTTTTCCCCCCGTTCAGGTTCAGGAAAGCCTCGTGACGATTTCCCGCATCACCATTACCCTTTCCGAGCTGCAGTTGCCGGAATTTTTTTTCCATTGTGGAAAAAAACCCTAGCGATTTTCATCCTCAGCGAGGGTTCTTTCCGTTGATTTCTGGATTTATTTTTCTGGACTGTACCAATGAGGTATAATCACTACAACAAACCTCATTGTCAAGAGCCGTCGAAGGACACAAGGTCTCTGGCTTCAGCCGTGACGTATTGGCCCAGTTTCTGCTCCACCCTATAGAGACATTAATTTTAAGCACTAACACCACAGTAATAGAGCAACTAGTAAACTACCCAATTGACTTTTTTTTGTGTGTCTCATCTACCTATATCTTTTAGTTTATATTTTGGTTTGGTGTTGAGTTCCAGATTACACCTTCGAAGGTTTCTGGCTTCAGGTACTGTCAAAGCCAGTGGAGCTGCGCGTACCCCACTCTCCGAATTATCTAAGCTGGGACACACTTAATTTGCCAGGCCACTAAACAACTCGCACTCCTGTCATAAACTTAAATTGTATTCACTTTTTGCTTAATTTTTTTTATGGACCTTTTTTCTATATTAACCTGAAAAAAAGCGTGGCAAATTTTTGGCGCCAAACGTGGGGCAATAAGCCAAGGGCATGAAAAGAAGTCGAAGAAAGTTGATGAAATTGACGCTGGACTGTCACATGTTCAGCATCGTTAGTCGAAAGGATTATTTGACAAGTCACAGCCACCCCCCAACAAATAGACCAGTATTAACATCTGCTGAAGAGATACCGACGACGTGTAATAAAACATAAAAGATACTATATAGTCGCCCAACAACAACTATCTAATCCCAGTCACTTGTCTAATACACTGGACAAGCAACTAAAGATGGATAATATTCTTTAATGAGATCTATTGTGATACGGGTGACAAAGAAAACCGACATCAAATAGTTTTGTGTAGACTATGAGATAGTGGACTCTAGATAGTGTAAAAAATCTGAAATTTTATCATCTTGCAACCTGTTAACAAAGCATTTTCTTACTCACCCTGTATAATGAACAAAAAATTATGAAATTAATGCATGAAAAAAGTAGTCTTGATCGACCATCTAGAAAGAGAGGAGAGTTTTAAGGGTACCGATCCTGAGGATATGGCTTGTCTTAGCCGTAAAGTACGGGGTGTTCATTATAAAACTTCATCTAGCAGGCCATGAAATTTTGACACAAAAGGATGACGTAATCAAACTAAATGGAATTTTTGTTTCTTCATCCTTTTCTTTTCACATTTTACAGCCAACTAGATGAAGTTTTATACTGAGCTTTCAGAATTTATTTTATTCCTTCTTTAGGGCAAACAGTGTTTAAAGAAGATCTTACTGCACTCTGAAGAAGGAATTAAATACATTTCGAAAGCTCGGGATACATTAAATCTTAAGAACCCTCCTATCTAAAAATAATGCGACTTGTGTATTCTCCCATTTTCCATTTTGGAGTCTACATAATTTTCACATGTAGTTTAGAAACTATCATTTGTATTTTAGAACAGTCACTTGGATATCAGAATATATTGTATTTCAGAATACTGATTTTGATTTTAGAAATAGTCAGTTGAATTTCAGAAAACTACACTTGAATTTCAGAACGATCATTTAGACTTTAGAATATATCACTTGACTTGAATCACTCATTTCAGAAAATTGTTTTGGAAACAAACAAGGTTTGTTATTTGCATTTGTGTGGAGTTTTTTAAAAAGGTAAGTATTTAGTGCAGTGCAAAAGTGAATAAGGTCTCAAAAACCACTTCAACACAATATATTTTCTAAAAAATTGGACTTTATTCGCACAATTTAGCTCTTAATGCTGCCTTCTTAGTAATGGCAGCTATACCAGTTGACTAAATTTTATATTCGCCAAGAGTAAATTGTTGTCATTGTTAAATTTTTTATGGTATATCAAATATAATTTATATAATATAAAAAAAGAAAACTCTGTTGTAGTTGCATCGCATGCTTTTTCATTCCGATTCTGAAGGTATTATGTATAATTCATTCATTTTCTGAAATATAAATGACGAATTCAGAAATACATCTGAACTTTTTTAAAATACAAATAACTAATCTAAATTCCAACTGATGGTTTCTAAAATACATGTAACACTTCTAAATTTCAAATGATACTTTCTAAAATTCAACCGACTATTCTGAAATACAAGTGTTGATTTCTGAAATACAAGTGACATATCTGAAATCCAAGTGACGTTTTCTAAAATACAAATGATACTTTCTAAACTACATGTGAAAATGGTGTAGAGCTCGCTACACAGGTTATAGCCTGAACAAAGTGTCTTGTAGTCGTTTTTCAATACGTCGATTTAAATCTTCAGTTTTTATTTTTCATTGAAAGTGAGTTTGTTCTTCTATTTAAAGTAACAACATAAACATTTTTTTGGAAACTTTGAAATTATTAGACATATTTACGAGGTCCTTCTACTCATGTAAAAAAAAACTCTTTTTGTCCTTGCTCTGTTTTTTTTTTAATTTATAGTCGTTTTTTACTAAATCCTACCTTGGTTTTTTCATTGGCGGTTTTATTTTCCTAAACGGAAATTTTTGGTTTCACATTTTGGCACTACTATAAATATAAAAATGGATATACACAAGAAGTTTGGGTAAAACTAAAAATGTATATCGCAAAATAAAATACACTAATTTGTGTTATTTCTAGGTTGGAGAAAGTGATTAATGAGAAAAAACTAAATATATTGACAAAATCTTTTAAAATCACCTGAAAGGATAAATAAAGCAATTCTTGTTTGTTTTGGCAAAGCTTGTAATAGGTCAATTCTCAAGTAATAGGTGTGTTTAGGAAAAAACAAAACCAAGACATTGTAGATTTAAAAAAAGTAATGTTGATTAAACTTGTGTGAAGTTAGCGCCCAGGGCGCCAGCGCTTCCTAGCGCTCATTCAATTCCCCTCCCCCCCCTACCACCGTGTTTAAAACACATGACATTCGTTCAATGTTGCCAAGTTATTAGTTTGGAAGGTTTACCGCAGATTTGTGTTATATAGGTATTAAAATTTTATCAATATTAATAATAATATAATAATAGTTATTGAAGGGCATAACTTTAATTTCAATAATACGGGTGTTCATTAGAGAAAGTCATATAGTTGGCTATGATTTTTTTGCAGAAAGGGTCTTTTGTCATTTTATGTTTTGCTTTCATATTTCACAGCCAATCTAAGGACTATTTTTAATAAAAACTCATATAAAAACACAAAACATATTGTTGTTACCTACAATTCCTTATATAGGTACCTTTAGACACTTTTCCACTGTTTGAACCAAACTAGATCTTGTGAGACAACGAAAGTTTAGAGGTTAGATCGAAGAGGCGATTGCAAGTACAGGAGTTCAATCAAAATTTTCAGAAAATATGGAGGGAGGCCCAAAACAACCCCAACCCTTAAAAACTGTTTTTTACCACTGCGAGAAAACTAGACCTTGTGACACAACGAAAGTTTAGAGGTTAGATAGAAGAGGCGATTCCAAATACAGGAGTTCATTCAAAATTTTCAGAAAATATGGAGGGAGGCCCAAAACAACCCCAACCCTTAAAAACTGTTTTTTACCACTGCGAGAAAACTAGATCTTGTGAGACAACGAAAGTTTAGAGGTTAGATCGAAGAGGCGATTCCAAATACAGGAGTACAATCAAAATTTTCAGAAAATATGGAGGGAGGCCCAAAACAACCTCAACCCTTAAAAACTGTTTTTTACCACTGCGAGAAAACTAGATCTTGTGACACAACGAAAGTTTAGAGGTTAGATAGAAGAGGCGATTCCAAGTACAGGAGTTCATTCAAAATTTTCAGAAAATATGGAGGGAGGCACAAAACACCCCCAACCCTTAAAAACTGTTTTTTACCACTGCGAGAAAACTAGATCTTGTGACACAACGAAAGTTTCGAGGTTAGATAGAAGAGGCGATTTCAAATCATTCAAAATTTTCAGAAAATATGGAGGGAGGCCCAAAACAACCCCAACCCTTAAAAACTGTTTTTTACCACTGCGAGAAAACTAGATCTTGTGACACAACGAAAGTTTAGAGGCTAGATCGAAGAGGCGATTCCAAATACAGGAGTTCAATCAAAATTTTCAGAAAATATGGAGGGAGGCCCAAAACACCCCCAACCCTTAAAAACTGTTTTTTACCACTGCGAGAAAACTAGATCTTGTGACACAACGAAAGTTTAGAGGTTAGATCGAAGAGGCGATTCCAAATACAGGAGTTCAATCAAAATTTTCAGAAAATATGGAGGGAGGCCCAAAACACCCCCAACCCTTAAAAACTGTTTTTTACCACTGCGAGAAAACTAGATCTTGTGACACAACGAAAGTTTAGAGGTCAGATAGAAGAGGCGATACCAAATACAGGAGTTCAATCAAAATTTTTAAACTGCACTTATTTTAAAATTCTTTAAATGAGGAACAATCCACAGACAATATATCAACAAATGAGGGAAAACACATTAAGGATCTTTACCAGGCTTCCAAACTACGACGATTTACAAATAACAGCAACAAAAATTCCACGCATATTACATTTCGCTCTGTATAAAAATTGATTGCTTAAAAAGCTACAGCTGATTGAAAATGACACGAAAAATTGCTTGTGGCGAATTTTAAGTTGAGCAGTTATATTAAATGTAAAATGATTTTCATTGAGCTAATTTTGAAGCAAAACTCTTTTTTTTTTTAAATTAATCATTTCTGATTTTTGAAGTTTTTGTTTGCTTTTGAACCAAAATTAAACTTTCCCAGCGAGTGAAAAATCAATTTTTATTGAAATAATTTTGGTTTGAAAAGGAACTTGTTTCAGAAAACATTTTTAAGTTTTAGACGATTTTTAACCCTAAATTAAAAACAATTCTTTAAATTTTTGTCTCTAAAAACCTCTTTTGAACTTATTTTTTATAATTTTTTAGACTTCTCCACTTTTCTTAACTTCTGCATGGTCAACTATGGTCATTTCTTACTAAGATCTATTTCTTCACAGCAGTTCCCTCCACCCACATTTTTAATAGATGTGTCACAATTTTAATAATTCATTACAATATTCGACTCCTCTTTTTTTCAGACCTTTAACGAAGTTTTTATCAAGTCAGCTTGCGACTATTCTACTTTAAAATTTTCGGTAAATGCAGTAGGACGTAGGTTATTAGTGGCTTATACGATATCCAAAGTTAAAAGTGAAACAAATTTCGATTGAACTCTTGCATTTGGAGTTACCTCTTCTATTTAACCTCTAAACTTTCGTTGTGTCACAAGATCTTTTCCTCCCAGTGGTAAAAAATAGTTTTTAAGTTTTGGGGTTGTTTTGGGCCTCCCTCCATATTTTCTGAAACTTTTGATTGAACTCCTGTATTTGGAATTGCGTCTTCTATCTAACCTCTAAACTTTCGTTGTGTCACAAGATCTAGTGTTCTTGCAGTGGTAAAAAATAGTTTTTAAGGGTTGGGGTTGTTTTGGGCCTCCCTCCATATTTTCTGAAAATTTTGATTGAACTCCTATATTTGGAATCGCCTCTTCTATCTAACCTCTAAATTTTCGTTGTGTCACAAGATCTAGTTTTCTCGCAGTGGTAAAAAATACTTTTTAAGGGTTGGGGGTGTTTCGGGTCTCCCTTCATATTTTCTGAAAATTTTGATTGAACTCCTGTATTTGGAATCGCCTCTTCTATCTAATCCTTATACTTTCGTTGTGTCACAAAATCTAGTTTTCTCGCAGTGGTAAAAAACAATTTTTAAGGGTTGGGGTTGTTTTGGGCCTCCCTCCATATTTTCTGAAAATTTTGATTGAACTCCTGTATTTGGAATCGCCTCTTCTATCTAAACTCTAAGCTTTCGTTGTGTCACAAGATCTAGTTTTTTCGCAGTGGTAAAAAATAGTTTTTAAGGGTTGGGGGTGTTTTGGGCTTCCCTCCATATTTTCTGAAAATTTTGATTGAACTCCTGTATTTGGAATCGCCTCTTCTATCTAACCTCTGAACTTTCGTTGTGTCACAAGATCTAGTTTGGTTCAAACAGTGGAAAAGTGTCTAAAGTTATATAAGGAATTGTAGGTAACAACAATATGTTTTGTGTTTTTATATGAGTTTTAATAAAAAATAGTCATTAGGTTGGCTGTGAAATATGAAAGCAAAACATAAAATGACAAAAGACCCTTTTTGCAAAAAAAATCATAGCCAACTTGATGACTTTCTCTAATGAACACCCGTATTATTGAAATTAAAGTTATGCCCTTCAATAACTATTATTGTTAATATTGATAAAATTTTAATACCTATATAACACAAATCTGCGGTAAACCTTCCAAACTAATAACTTGGCAACATTGAACGAATGTCATGTGTTTTAAACACGGTGGGGGGGGGGGGGGGGAGGGGAATTGAATGAGCGCTAGGAAGCGCTAGCGCCTGGGCGCTAACTTCACACAAGTTGATTATAGTATATAGTCGAAGTCAAAACTTTGAGATATTTAACTAAAATTTGTCCCCTAAGCTTCTAATTTTCATCCAAAATGTTGCTTGTTAGAAATAATGGAAATGTACCATTTATGTAATGTCGTTAATGATTAACAATTTCCTCTTCATTTCTTATTGGTGAAAATGGAAATGTTTGGTATTGATTTCGATGCTTTTAAAGAAACTGGGTTTCGTTTCTTTAAAAGCATTCTAATAAATTGAGTAAGGGACATGATGTGGGACGTTTTATACTTGTATATCAAGTCGATTTTTTTTTAAAAACAAGTAGTAATACAGATTATGTTTAAAATTGTTGGAAAATCAGCGCTGCTTTGGAAAACAAACCTAGACTGGTGGTTCACCTAGAATTTACTTATGTCTTTAAAAGGAGCTAGAAGTGATCCAAAATCCAAAGTTTGTTTTATAAATAGAGCTTAATAAGAATATTCCGAAAGGCTCAAAGAAAAAGGCATCAAGGCTGAAAAATCTTATCATTCACCTGAAAAACATATTGATATATGAGCATTTTTCAGAGCAAAGAGAAAATAAATAAAGCACAATAACTAAGCATATACAAGCGTTCGAAATCTGACTGACATTTTTATCTTCCAAACATGTGCTGAAAGGAGAGATAAAAAATAAGATGTAACGAAAAAATGACGCAGTTCTTGTTGGAAACGGACGACAGTAGTATAAAGGACCGTCCTGCCCGGAATAAAATTCTATTTTGACGAAGGTCTGTCAGGTTCAGCACACAAATGATCATGGGGCCGTTTAGTTGGACCAAAAGCGACACCATTATCCTTTCTCAACTTTACGCGATTAAGAGCGACAAAATAAAGACCGCATTATGGCAAATTTGCCCTTTTATTGTAAATTGGTGGTTTTCCTCTTAAACGGAGAATTAATTAACGCCCAAGGGAACGATATACCTAGAGCACAAAAGGATAGTTATATAGTAAAACATACCCGCAGTCAATTTCAAACACAGTTCTCAAAAACACCATGGCGAATCGTGCTTGGCAGGAACCACTTCGCATTTAACAAACAGCACCAAAACAATATTTTAAATTGAGTGGTACCTATAAACATGACACTACAATGCGGGGCATTTAAAAAAACATATCGGAATTCGTGCGGGAATTCGCGGCGGTGTCGCTCGAGCAAAATATCAACCGGTACTAAATCTGGCCAATAGGTAATACACTTCGAGTACCCCATGAACCGATGGTTGGTACTATGCAAAAGTCAAAGTGGTCTAGGTACCAACTATAAATTTATAAACATAATAGAGTAAGCGGCGCGGTGTGGTGTTACTCGAGATGGATAAATCTCTCGAAGAACGGCCTTGCAGTAATAATGCAAGGTCGCGGTTTATATGTAGAAAGGCTGGTGCACTGCCCGAAGACAAGACTTCGGACAACCAGAGATGAATTTGTTTTGCATAAATATTAAATTTATATACAAGTTAGATAACTAATTTACAATATGAATCATGCAAAAAATATGTCCTTAGTTGGTTGATGCTAATATTATTTCAAAAATAATAGGTAGAGCTATTTGCTCTTATATAGAGACAAAATGTGTATCGTTAATTATAATGAACTTTATTTCAATTAATGCGTAGGTATTAATACTCTATTTGTAGTGCCTTAATTATTAAAATAAATTTAAAATGCCAATAATAAATAACCATAAGTTATTTAGCTGTAATGAAACAAACGTGGTATTAAAGTTCAAGAAACATTCTCTTTGCATAGGCAACAGGATCCCAATGGTCTGCATTATATCATATTATATCTATCAATGGCGCACCCGAAATTCTCGTCCAAGGATTTTTGATTATTATGGCGCCTTTTGTTTTCTGCGTTTTCCTGTACTTTTTTTGTGTAACAAATTACATAACACTGATGGAGTGGCTTGGCTTATGGGTTTAGGTGCATGGTACACATTTCGAGAAATAACCAGGCATGAAGGTTTCATGGAGTAATTAATTTACTTATCAATGCAGTTGATTAGTTACATTAATTATTAATTAAAGAACCAAGGGAGTTTATGTTAGCTTTACAATAGAAAGCAATTCTGGTTATATTTTCCATGGAAACCATATCATGTGGCTGCTGCAATAAAAGTTATAGCGGCAGTTCCGCCGTAGGTATATTTGCCCCAAAATCTGAGATTATATCTGAACTTATATAAAAAATGCTTTGGCAAATGCAAAGCAAGGAATGCTTCGAGACCTCATTGTTACTAAATTATGAATCGGCATGTCGAGGGCTAAGTCAATTAACATGATAAATATTTATATTTGGTTTCTATTGAGAATTTCGAGTTGAGAGAAACTTTTTGTGCCCGGCAAGTTTGCGAGACATATAAAAATCTAGTTGTAGTATGCCAGTGATCAATCACAAACAGCAACTGTATGAGTTATTGACCATTGTTACAGTGGCGGCTGCGAAGTGCCGGAGTGCTCCTTGGTTGATATTGAATCTACCGAAGAAACGCGCGCATTACCACCGCCTTTCAGTTTCCGCGGTAAACGCACTCTACTCAGTCTTGCTTTCGCTATTGCCCGATAGGTGCCGCATTCAATCTATTGATTATCCCTGCCTCCGTATGCGTCTGATTCTCTCTCGCTCGCTCACATACGAACGTTCTGTGCGGTGCTCTGTTTAGCTCTTTTTAATTCCCACATCGATTCAAATCAAATTTATAACCTCAATTGTCATTATTTACTATTTTTTGTTTTGTTTGTAAACATTAAATTTGGGAAATGAGTGCGATTCCCGTAGGAATTACCATAGAAAAAACGAAATACGAATGTGCCCAAGTACCCAAACGGTACCACAAAGAGGATGTACTACGCAAGACCGGTTTGCAGGTCGGCAAAGTCGATCTGTTTTACAACAGGAGCATGAGGAACGATGCCTCTCTTGTTCCTCCTATCCGGCAAACTGCGTCAATTTTTAAACAACCAGTTACCGTCTACAAGACACAGGAGAGCAAAGTTAAAGCGGGTAAGAAACTGCAGTCTCTAGTTTAATCTGAAGTATGATGAAGGGCGAATTCCAAAACTCACCAGGTCATTTACCTCGAAGATCAGTCACCTGCTTATTCATTGAATTGCTAGATGGACATCACATGACCAGCTTAATTGGTAGTTGACCTGGTGAGTTTTGGAATTCCCCCATAGTCTCAAGTGTCTGAAGCTCTTAAAGCATCCTCACTTACAGCAGGATTTGGTTAAAAGCAGAACGAAGCGTAATTTGACAGATGAATTTAAACCAAGCAGATAAAAGGTAAAGTAAGAATTGACATGTGTAATGACGCTATTGACATTTCTGCTCCTTTCCGCTCCATTCTGTTCCGCTGTATGTGAGAGCGGCCTCACTGATGGCATTGCCATTGCACTTTAAGACAACTTTTACAACTTTCAGTAAAACTTCAGTTTGATGTTAAAACACTAGGCATGCTGTACATTGCATTGTTTACCTGACAGATAAAAAAGTAACTCTTTAAATTAACTAACCTTTAAGGTGACTTCTACATCTCCAGTTTAAACTCCAGATTTGACATATATTAGCATTGCTTAGGGTGACTTTTACAGCTATCAGTAAAACTTCACTTTGAAGTTAAAATACCAGTATTGACATAGATTGCATTGTTTATGTGTCAGGTAACAATGCATTCTACATTATTACTGGTGCTTTAACTTCAAACTGAAGTTTTACTGATAGTTGTAAAAGTCACCCTTATGTGCCAAAATCTTTCCATAAACCTCAAACTGAAATTTAAACTGAACTTGTAAAAGTCGTTCTAAGGGTGACTTTTACAAGTTCAAGTAAAACTTCAGATTGAAAATAAAACTCCAGACATAACCTACATTGCATTGTTTATCTGTCAGGTAAACAATGCAATGTACATCAAGTCTGGTGTTTCATCTTCAATCTGAAGTTTTACTTGAACTTGTTAAAGTCGCCCTTAGGACAGCTTTTACAATTGTCAGTAAAACTTCAGTTTGAAGTTAAAACACCAGATATGAAGTAGATTGCATTGTCTATCTGTCAGGCAATGCGATCTATGTCATTAATTGTGATTTTACTTCAAACTGAAGTTTTACTGATAGTTGTAAAAGTCACCCTTAGAGTGACTTTCCAGAAACTGCAATCCAGATTTGGATGATGCCTTTCAGCTGATATTTAACCGAGTTGTCACCAAAACCACATTGACTGGCCTGTCATTGGTCATCCATCTGGTTGTTTACTAATTACTATTTCTAAATACATACTTGCGTGCACAGTGTTTCGCTGCATCTACTTATCTGTTACCTGACATATTCAAGACATTATAGTGCTGATTCTTGCCAGAGTCGGGCATGGGGCTGGTTTCCTGGGGTGTTCCGTAGAGCTCCATACTGGGTCCTTTGCTCTATATCATTTATACTAATAACCTGTTTGACAGTGTTAATGGAGCTGCACAGTTTGCAGATGATGTAAATTTAATTAACCATTGAGAGCAAACAAATTATGTCTGACAATATCTTCAATACACTATCACTGTTCGAAAAGTGGTTGAAATGAATATTTTTGGAGTGAAATAATCAACATCAAAATTAGATGACCAGTAGAATTTTCTGTAAATTTGAATGCTAAAAGTTTTTTGCATTTTTTTTGGTATTAGCAACTAGTGGAGGAACTGGTATTATCTTAAGACTTTTCTTTACTGATAAGAAGGCGAATGAGTTTTCAACATGATGGCCACCCTGTCGACTTTGCATTGGTTGTGAGAGAAAACCTAAATAATGTTTTTCCTGACAGGTGCATTGGAGATCAAGGACGTACTTTGTGGCCATCACGCTCACCGGATTTAAATCCATTAGATTATTTCTTTATTGTTGTTATGTGAAAGAAAATGATTATACACTACTGATCGACATTCGCGAAGAGCTATGACAATGGTTATTGACGTTATAAGTGCGGTAAATATAATTTTACTTCATACTGTATCATTTAGAACACTTTTACGTACTTGATTTTAATCCGGTAAATAGCTTTTTACAGGATTGAATATCGTAAAGAAATTTTACAGTATTGAGTACCGGCACATCCTCTATAAATCCATTGTATCCATGGTAACCTGTACCGGTACCTGCACCGATACCTGTACAGGATACCGTAATGAAACTATTTGTCAAATTGGCGGATTTGTCAAAAATATATTCGCCGCGCATAAAATTATGTTTTTCGTGTTTTTAATGTATGATGTAAAATGTTGTACAGGGTCATCCAACGAGGACTGAACAGGGCAGTTTTTTTCGGAATGGGTTAAATGATATAAAAAAACAAAATAGCTATTTGTTATGTTCTTTACCGGTGAATCCAAAAATGATACATAAGAAACAATTGAACATCAAATAAAAGCGCTACGGCACATTTTGACATTTTTTTAAATGGAATGTCGTATTTTTTATATCATATTTCAATTCCTGATATAATTGTTGATATAAACTGATATTTTTTTTCTAATAACGTTGAACTTATGCACTTATTAAATTACGAAAACATTCAACCACCGTGAGATGACCTCCTATTAACACGTGGAGTTGCCACTAGTCAGGTACCACTTACGATACTGTTTACCTGTTTTATATTACTTTATATATTACCTTTTAACTGTGTTTTATTTCTTGTCAGATTCACTTGACAGCATTGACAGGCTTATGCTGAACAGGTGCAGTATTATAAGTAGTACCTGACTTGTGGCAACTCCACGTGTAAATAGGAAGTGATCTCACGGTGGTTTAATGTTTTTGTAATTTAATAAGTGCATAAGTTCAACGTTATTAGAAAAAAATATCAGTTTATATCAACAATTATATCAGGAATTGAAATATGAAATAAAAAATACAACATTCCATTTAAAAAAATGTCAAAATGTGCCGTAGCGCTTTTATTTGATGTTCAATTGTTTCTCATGTATCATTTTTGGATTCACCGGTAAAGAGCATAACAAATAGCTATTTTGGTTTTTCAAATCATTTTACCCATTCCGAAAAAAACTGTCCTGTTCAGTCCTCGTTGGATGACCCTGTACATCATACGTCCGGTAACGTGTTACAGTAATCGTTTCGAAATTCCAGACTCGGCTACCGCCTCGTTCGGAAACAACTTACTCCTACTGTAAAACTATATTTACCGGACTTATAACGTAAATAACTATTACAGTAAGAGTAAGATGTTTCTGGACGAGGCGCTAGCCAAGTCTGGAATTTCGTAACGACTACTGTAACACGTTACCAGACATATGATGTACAACATTTTACTTCATACTTATTAAAAGCAGGAAAAAAATAATTTTATGCCCGGCGAATATATTTTTGACAAATCCGCCAATTTGACAAATAGTTTCATTACGGTATCCTGTACCGGTACCGGTACAGGTACCGGTACTGGTTACCATGGCTATAATGAATTTATAGAAGATGTGCTGGTACTCAATACTGTAAAATGTCTTTACGATATCCAATCCTGTAAAAAGCTATTTACCCGATTAAAATCAAGTACGTAAAAGTGTTCTAAATGATACAGTATGAAGTAATAGTTATTTACGTTATAAGTCGGGTAAATATAGATTTACAGTAGGAGTAAGATGCTTCTGGACGAGGCGCTAGCCGAGTCTGGAAGTTCGTAACGACTCCTGTAACACGTTCTACTTCACACTTATTAAAAACAGGGAAAAAATAATTTTATGCCCGGCGAATATATTTTTGACAAATCCGCCAATTTGACAAATAGTTTCATTACGGTATCCTGTACCGGTACCGGTACTGGTTAGCATGGATACAATGAACTTATAGAAGATGTGCTGGTACTCACTACTGTAACATTTCTTTACGATATCCAATCCTGTAAAAAGCTATTTACCGGATTAAAATCAAGTACGTAAAAGTGTTCTAAATGATACAGTATGAAGTAACAGTTATTTACGTTATAAGTCCGGTAAATATAGTTTTACAGTAGGAGTAAGATGTTTCTGGATGAGGTGCTAGCCGAGTCTGGAAGTTCGTAACGACTACTGTAACACGTTACCAGACATATAATGTACAACATTTTACTTCATACTTATTAAAAACAGGAAAAAAATAATTTTATGCCCGGCGAATATATTTTTGACAAATCCGCCAATTTGACAAATAGTTTCATTACGGTATGTTGTACCGGTACCGGTACAACATCCGGTACTGGTTATCATGGCTACAATGAATTTATAGAAGATGTGCTGGTACTCAATACTGTAAAATTTCTTTACGATATCCAATCCTGTAAAAAGCTATTTACCGGATTAAAATCAAGTACGTAAAAGTGTTCTAAATGATACAGTATGAGGTAATAGTTATTTACGTTATAGGTCCGGTAAATATAGATTTACAGCAGGAGTAAGATGTTTCTGGACGAGGCGCTAGCCGAGTCTGGAATTTCGTAACGACTACTGTAACACGTTCTACTTCACACTTATTAAAAACAGAAAAAAAAATAATTTTATGCCCGGCGAATATATTTTTGACTAATCCTCCAATTTGACAAATAGTTTCATTACGGTATCCTGTACCGGTACTGGTTACTATGGCTACAATGAATGTATAGAAGATGTGCTGGTACTCAATACTGTAAAATTTCTTTACGATATCCAATCCTGTAAAAAGCTATTTACCGGATTAAAATCAAGTACGTAAAAGTGTTCTAAATGATACACAGTATGAACTAAAATGTTTTTAAAGACCGTTTACAGGGAGGTTTATACAAAAATGTTAGTATGGGTCATTATGAACATTTACTCTAGGTTGTTTTTCGTTAATTATCATAAATGATTAAATAAATTGTGAGGTGCTGGTAAAAATTGTACCCATTTCCTCTAAGCAGCCAAAGAAATATTTACTGTTTTATTAATAGTTGCTTATTATAACATTTTCGATGCCATTTCAGAATCTAAGAGAACCATGCTACTTTCGGTGCTTAGGAGCATCACTTTTGCTGCCTACAAGCACATTTTGCCTTTTGCTATAGCAAAATTTTGTTTTAAACATAAATATAAAAATACTTTTCTACATAGTGTTATGTAAAAGTAAAAGTGTGAAATATCAAGTGATGTCTGTTTTTGTAGATTTCGAAAAAAGCAAAATAAAAAATATCACAAACACCTTAATTTTTTTATTTTCCGACTTCTCAAAGATGGGTCTCTCATCAAATGGAGTACAGTCGAAGTGTTATGGTACGCTATAGTCACCCACAAGAATGTCATTTAATTCTTAGATATATTAAAACACATTCAATATGTAGATAGTTGGAGAAAATAAATGTAAAAGCTAGAAAAAAACATAAAAATGCAAAAATATTGTCTAATTGCAGTAGTGCGAAGGACATCCTTTTGGTGGACGGGTTTGGGCTGTTAGGCCTTCTGGGGTATTTTGATTATTTTAATGTTGACAAGATGTGAGGCCCCACACAACATCTATGCCTATTGTCATATTTTAAGCTGTCGTGCTGTGTCTTCGTTGGGAATGTGCATAAGAAAACGTCATCTAGTTGGCTGTGAAATGACAAAAGAAAAGGATGAGGAAACAAAAGTCCACTTACTTTGATTGTCATCCTTTTCTGTCAAAAATTCATAGACTTCTAGATGACGTTTTCTAATAAACACTCGTACTTACTTTGTTGTTCGGGGTGTATCCTTTGATGTATCTTTACAATTGACATTCTAAGACCTTCCAGAAGTTGGAGAATCCATGGCGCGGTGGTTTCTTTGCCCCGATGGTTAACGCACGAATTTTGGGCGCTAATGATGGTCTAGAGGACGACACCGATCCGCCAAAAAAATAATAAATAAAGATTTGCAAGAAGTATAAACCTTTTCTTTCCTTCAATGTGTTCCACACCTGTAAGTAAATGGGAACACAGATAATAGAACGCTTATCACTGCGATTTTATGATTAAGAATCAGGGTCTTACTGGTGTTGTCTAAATTTAACCCATTCTCACGCATCGTGCATCAGGAAAGTAGGAAAACTCTGAAAAACAGAAAACATTTTACGTATTTCTAAGCTTAAGACAAATACATTTGAAACGTAAGTTCAGATACTTAACAGCCAATAGTCACTGTTTAGGGCTTTATGTAGGTATTCATGGACCCTTATTTATTGGGTAGTAACAACATTTAATGTAACAAAAATGTTGGCCTTTGCATTTCAAAGTTTTTATTTTATAATTAAATAGGCCACTATTTCACGTATTACCTAAATTAAAGTAAATTCAGACTCAGACATGCAAAGGCAGGAGGCCTCCTCATGTTTCTTAAAAGCCATTGAAGTGTTGAATGTATTGGGTTTCTTTAGACTGTTATATAATACTTGTGCAAGCAGGGACATACGAACTTATAATAGATTGATGTTCCCAAATGTTGAGGTATTTTATTTGGTTTACAGATTATAAAAATGGTAACCAAGAGAAGCCGAAACAGCTGTTCTGGGAAAAGCGATTGGAAGGTTTGAGAGCGTGCGACACTGATGGGATGGAGTTCGAAGCCATGCAACTGCCCAAAGGCTTAAAACCTGTGGGGCCAAATGTCACCGAGGAAACCATAATTCAGAGCGTGGCCACTGCATTACATGTCTCCTCCAGTTCCGTAACAGGTAATCCACTTAAAAATGCTTTAAAATCCTTTCTTTGAAACCTGTCGATAATTTCTCATTTAAGGTTTCTATTTTTGATAGGGTTTGCGTTTGTCACGCCAATAATGAATGTTTTAATTTACAAAACGTGAAAGTTGAATATTAGCACATTTTTTTAGCTTCTTAAACTAACATAATATTGTTATTACTTTGTTGCTTTTTCTATTATAGGTCAAGGAGGAGCCAAATCCTCATTGGAAAAAAATCCGGGAGTTTTTCTGGATCCCAAGCAGCCGTTGGTGCAAGCAGTGAACGTATCTGAAGACGACATCAAGAGACAAGAGGAAAGAGTGGCGGTGGTACGTAAAAAGTTGCAGGAGGCGTTAAAAGATTAAACTGATAACAATAAAGTGTAAAAGGTGTGATTTATTACTACTCTAAGGACTTTAGGAAGATAAGGAGCAATAGAGGACTTTAGCACTACTGTTTCTATTAATATATTCGTAAACTTATACTGATAAAATAAGCAGGTTAATTTAATGTGCGCTGGCTAGTCTCTATTTGATCGAAATATTCGCAGTTAGTTAATAACTCAAAGTCGCCAAATTGACTCGATGCATACGGTGAACCTGACCTAACGTGCTCGTTAACTTTTTCACGGATGAACGGCCCATAAATTCTATTTTCATCGTGAAGCGAACGGATACATACACGCTCGTTTAAAAAAAAACAACTTTTGAAACGAAACGCTATGGGGCAGGAATTACGTAATAACCATTTCGTTTTGCATTTCACAATAGGAAATCTCGGAAAAATGATAAGCAATGAAAGACGTTATTCGGGATGGGCCGGGATAAGTGAGACTACTGCGATGGAACTGATGGAGTATTAGGAAACAGGCCAAAAGTGTAGTATTACCAATTGCAAGTACCTTCGGAGGTTTATGTGACCGTTATGGGCCAATCAACTTGAAAATGTTTGAAACAAGATTTGTTGATGGCCAATTAATATGTTTGCTCTTCAAATCCATCAGCGAAAACACACACACACACATCTTATATTATGAGCTTCAATATCTGGGTCACTGTGGTCTTAAAACCTCCCAATACATGTGGTCTTCATCGAGTTCCTGAGCTGCTGGCTAAAAATGGGCCCGCGAGTCGCAATTTTTGATTAGTAAATAACAACATCCTAATGCAGAAACAATAATATGGTTTAATGGGTAAGAACGAGATGCCGTAATGCGCCATAGGAAATCGTTTCGTTACAGAATGGATTTACTTTCACTCGAAATAAAAATAGTGCAAGACCTTACGACGTGATCTGCAAAATATGGTTTCCAAACGGCGAGGCTATTACACAGTTCACAGAACATAAATAAATAATGGTTATTACGTGGCTTTTGGAGGAGTTCAGCTGCGGTTTTTGAATGGCTGTTGCCGTTTCAGCATCTCAAACAGTTGTAAAAGTGCAAAATGTAACGTTATCAAAGCATTTTATAAATCCAACGTCAATTTATAATCCATATTACGTCAACAACTTGGGTATGATCTAAGAGTTTATTGAATTACTCCAGGAATAACAGTAACAAAATTAATAAAAGACCTATTTACAGGTCTTGGTTGATGGAAAATTACATTTTCTAATAGAGAAGATTAGTATACTTATATTTAACAAGCGCGAAATGGTACTCATTTATACGAACGTGATGTTTGGCCACAAACCGTAGGCGAGTGCATTAAGTGGCATAAGTGGGAGATGCCTATTATAGTGGGAGATGACTATTATCTGCAAGTTGTGTACGATGCTTTTTTTACATCTATAAGGAACCGAAATCAAATAAAAAACGATTTAGGGTCGTTGACAAGTGCAGAAACTAATTCTGAAGAATGGAGGCCTTATCTCGACCGGCTCTATACTTCTTGTCCTCTCTGATGTTTGTCAAAAAGAACCCGAAGCTTGTATAGAGCAATTTGAGTTTGCAACTTTTTTTCACGCAATATATTAGGGAAATATCAAATGATCCAAAATTTCGCAGAGGCACATTAGTGTTTCTAAGACCTAAATGTTATTAATCTTTTCACTTTGTGGAGTAACGATAAAATAATGATATATTCAGTTTGACAATATGACAGTTTTTTTTTCTTTTTAGCATATTATGTTATTTTAAATTTTATTGTTAAGGTGTCTTAGACATCTTATGAATTTGCATGTGATTAAATCATTTTCAGCAAATAATTCAAAGTATGATTTTCTTGCTGGTAAGGTTCTTTAATAGATGGGACAGAGTCAAGTCTATGGGAACGCCAAAACATACTATATTGGATGCTTTCTTATCTTGCGAAAGGTTGATAATTCTCAGGTAGATGTCAACGATGGTGACTTTATCTCTGATAGACGGGCCACAGTTGGAAGACCAGAACCTAAGTCTAACCAGAAAGTCTAAGACCCAAAGATAGTCAAACAGGCATATATAATTATTTACTTCTGGTTACCCAGATATCTCAGTTCCGTGGGGTCGTCACTGACTGCGGTTTTATTATTATTATTATTATTTTCATTATCATTACAAAAATTGAGTTTGTTAATAACTCTTTTGTTTCGTATACTGTCTTGAGGCTACAGGGATTAGCCAACCATATCCGGCTGACTTCAAAGAATTTCATGAAAACCTGTTTATTAATGGAACGGAAAGGTCCGCTCAATTCGGAGTCAAATTAAAAAAAAAACCAGACAAAACACCTCGGGAGAGTCATTAGAGTGATAGACAAATGGTTCATACCGAAATGTCCGAGATGGCAACTGCTAAAGGTGTTAACAGGTTACATGAAAATCAAGATGACTGATGACTCTCCAGATCTTTCTCCTGGTCCTGCCTTTGTTTACCCTGACCACGGTTTGGATTAGAACGGACTTTATTTTGTCATCTGACGTGGACTGTAAGTTGTAACAGTAATCTTTAACAGGAGTCTTTGAGATGAGAAGTTGATTTGAGTAGTTCCCAAAAGAACAGAGTGGTTTCCAAAACAACAAGGTAGGCCTATTATGACCGTCATCTATCCGTATGTTCAGAGATCAAAAAGTGCGTCCGTCATATGAAGCATTGCAGTTCTTATAATCAGCTACTAGATATCACTTCTACACTCTTACAAGCAGGGATGCCTCTATGGCGTCTTTCCTTGAGGCAGCTTCTCTTGTGTTGTCTTGTCGACTTTTTAACAAATTTGTCTTGATAAACCAATACAACACATGTCTTGAATCATTTTTATATGATGGTCCTAATTTTCCACTGCATTTTTTCACAAACTCCAAATTTGCATTTTTTAACGCCTCGATCCATTTTTGAATGATTTTCGACCCTAACTATTACTTGAATTTCTTAAAAAAACTTCAAATTGGCAATATTAGACGCAAAATAGCATATTTGCATGTCGATGAGTTAGGTGCAAAATTTTTTTCATTTTAGTCCCGAAAAAAGTAATTTTACTAAAAACAACTAATTATAAGATATGAGTCAGTTTTGCCCTCGGTTTTCCCTGATTTTGTCAAAAAATTGAATTATTCCAAGGAAAATAAAAATTCGCATTTGCAACACATTTTTAACCAATTTTAGCTCTATTTCTCACCTGAATATTTAAACGATATGGGCCATAATCTTAACCTGATTTTCTCCAAATTTCTATTTTTTTACGCATTTTTCATAAGACTTTCTCGAAAAATACCGAAATTGCATTTTGAAGTGTTTTGAGCCAAATGTCATTTAGTTGAGTCAAAAAAATTGATTTGAAAAAACAAATTAGAAGATGTGTCAGTCTTGTCATGCAAAAAAAAGTCCTAAGAAAGTTGATTTTCTACAAAAACATCGCAATTTGCGTTTTTAGAGGCTGTAAAAAGTTAAAATTTTCATTTTTACATGCTTTGAGAGATTTTTAACGATTTTTGATTTGATTTGATCGACAACACTAAATTTTAGTTTTGAAGCGTTTTTAGTCAAATTAAACTTATTTTAAGCAAAACAAATTACCAAAAAGGACAAATTAGAGATTTGAATAAAATTTTGCCTGATTTTGTCCTAAAACTGAATTTTTTCCAAAAATCTAAATTTACATTTTTAAATAAAGTGGTTAATTTTTAATCGATTTTTGCCCTAATTCTAACCTTAAATTCTCCAAAGGCTACAGACTTGCATTTGTTGACTTGTTTAATGTTCCATATATTTAATGAACAAAAATGAAACGACAAAAACCTCTACTTATTTTTGCTTATTCAGTAAAATGTGTAAACACACGTAGATAGTTTGTATACAAATGCAAACCTTTTTTTTTGTGCTTCCAAGGCGAAGCGATAGGATTCCTTTTTAAGAATCTAGCTAGTGATAGTAATATACAGTAGAGCGTTTAATAAGCAACACGATGCTGCATTTTTACTTGAGATTCCCCATATTCCAACAGGTTATGGGCCCCAGGTACTTTTAATTGACTTTGTGCTTAAAGCAGAAATTAGTTGTGGAATCGAACGCGTGAATTCCAATCAGTAAAAATGGAATCGTCTAAAATCGCGAAACGAAATATTCAACCGTTTGCGGGCGAAAAGTATGCGGTGTGGAAAAATCGAGTGAACTTGCAGAACTGAATGTTTTAGAAGTAGTGGAAGAAGTTTCAGATGACTGGAAGCAAAAAGACTCTCTGGCTAAGAGCCAAATTGTGAAATATTTGAGTGATTCGTTTCTTAGTTTTGCGAAAGACAATGCAACCGCAAAGGACATCATTCAAAGCTTGGATGCAATTTATGAACGACGTAGTTTAGCGACTCAGCCACCTGCAATTTGTTGTCGGTACGTCGCATGCACAAGAGCGGCATGAAAATTACTTTTAACAATGAAGGGGTCACAGTACAAAATGGTGATCACCAAATCATCTTATCTGGTAAGTCTCATAATAGTTTATTTACTGCTATATGTACCATTAAAAAAAACATCGAAACTGAAAGTGCGGTCAATATTTCTAAAACTGACAATTCAAAATTATGGCACGCACGTTTAAGCCACATCAATAAATCAGAATTCAATCAAATTAAAAAGCATGATATGTTTGAGGATATTATTGAGCTTAAAGACGTAGTGTGAATTGAAGCTATATACGAGCCATGTATTTTTGGTAAACAAGCGCGACTTCCCTTTAATAGGGCAAAGGAAAGTAAAGAACACATTTTAAGATCTTTATTTATTGTACGCACGGACGTGTGTGGACTCATTTTGCCACCAACTGTAAATAATAAAATAGTAGATTATGTCACTAAGAGTAAAAGTGGGTCTTTTCGTGCTGAGCCCAGAGATTGACGGCCGAAGCGAAGCTCAGGCTTGCCACTGGGCGAGGCACAAAAAGACCCTTTTACTCCGAGTAACATATTAGAATATTATATACTAAGGTTGTGAAGTACATTACTATGACCCGAAAGTTTCCGAACCGATCTAAGGCGAGAGGGTCATAAGTAGTTCACAACCGCGGTGTATACACGATTTTTTCCACTACTAGACTAAATCTACAACAGAAAATTGTCTAAGTTAGTAAGATAGCGCATATTTTACTACTAAAGGGCCGGTTGTATAAAGAAAGCTTAAGCTGCTGCTCTTGTAAAATAGCTATTTATGTAACCAGTTACGAAAAGTCCGATTTTGTGTAACGAATGAATGTTTGCGGGACGAGCGCAGCGAGTTCCCGCAATTTGAATGAGATACACAAAAAAGGTTTTTCGTCACGTGTTTCATACAAGATTTTTTCTAATTTTGACTACAAATACCTACTTAGAGAGAGAATTATTATTATTATTAAACTTCAATATTTACTTTTAAACCACTTTGTATCTACTTAATACCGTAAAACTATAGCAACGGTGTGCCACAGCCGAAACCTGCAACTGGTGGTGACACCAACTTTTCATCACTAGTTACGAAAGATTTTACTTTTCGTAACTAGTTACGAAAAGTAGGACGTTACGTCACTGTCATCAGTATTGAAAAGTGCCACTTTATATGTCAAAATTAGAAGAACCTAGTTTATATCTACTAGACCGTTGTTCAATTGTCGTTTTAGCTATAAGCTTGGTATAATTAAAGTAAGATTTAACTTAAGCCAGGATTGCTCATGGTTTAAGCTCAGAATTTAAAATTCTAACCTCAATTCGTAAATAAATAAAATCATCAACATCAATCAAAACAACTGTTTTGCTCTTTATTAACGAATTACGAAAGGGTACGAGTTCATCAGGATGGAACAACTTGATCGATTAGAAGGTATGAGTGATGACGAGGAGTTTATGGAGTTGGTTAATATTGTGGTACAACCTGAAGAAGGCCACGATTATTCAGAGTGAGAGATGATATGTTCATTAAATACAATGAAGAAGACTTCAGAAAACGATTTTGCTTTTTCAAACAAGCAGTTAGGTATATTTTGGACGAAATAAGATATGAAATTGCCACTCATACTCAAAGGTAGGTAGAAAGTACCCAAAGCCCAGAGTAGTAGTTAATACATACGACCTTTGCGGAAACCTACATAAACTTTTGTAACCTGCCCAAGTAACGACTAGTAACATCAGAAGTAACAAAGATTATTTAGAACAAAATGACATATTTCATGTATAGTAGTTATAGTGGTTGTTAAGTTGAGTAGGCAGTTAGTTTCCGAGAAAGCTTGTAGTTGAGCTAATAGCTGAGCTTGGGCAATATTCAAAACTCACCAATGAGTCTACTGGTACCACGTGGTCATGCACCAACCTTAACCTCACTTCCTTCTATGCTTATTTTATAGCGTTTTTGCGTAGCCGCTCTAGACCGCTCGGACGCTTTGAGAGAATTGTCGTTGTTCCTTACATTCTTATTGAGAAAGCAAAAGATGGAGATACTCCAAGAGCCCTCTACAGCGGCCACCTAAAAACACTATAAGATCGCAACAGCCATCTGAGCTTATGCTAAGTTTAACCAAGCCTAGTTTATCTTTTTCCTCTACAACATAATATATATTTTAAGCTTAGTTTAAGCAAAAACCAAGCTTCGCTAAGTGAAAGCTTAAGCTTCTTTTATACAACCGGCCCTAAGAACAGGCGCGTCTTCAATCCATATGGAGGCTTCGTTACCGTGGCAATCGATAAACAAAATCGCCGTATGACGATATCACGACACCTAATGCGCCCGACAACTGACAGCTTTATCTCCCTAGGGAGATAATCGGCCTAACGTTGTCATTATAGACCGTTTATGTTCAATTGTTTTATAAACAAACCGAGAAAACCTACTTCACAGTCATTCTGCTGGTCTTTAACGGTCCGCATTAAGCATGCAAGAAATAAGTCTATTTCAGAGTGATTCAGTTGCGCAATTTTCTCTCATCCTCTTTAAGCGGGTTTAGGTACTTACCCAATTAGTGGTGTATATTATTTGTAAAATAAATAGAATGTGTTAGAATGGTGGTTTTCAATGTTTAATGGTTTTAGTGGTATTAAATCGTAACCAATGGTTATGGTAAACTAAAAATTTGTAGCATTAATATCAATATTAAATTAATAAAAATCACATTGACAGATAAATGTGATGACGCGCATGACATTTAACAGACGAACTCAGTATTCGAGAACCTATGCGATTTCGACTAGTGACGGTTGTGGGCTGGTGCTCTTGAGCGCTGTGAGAGTATTCCCATCCTTTGTTTTTTCAGTAAGAATGTAAAGATGAAAATACACTCAGATCGGTCTATCTGGTGCCATCTAGTATTCAAATAGTTTTGAATGAAAATCGTTTATATATTTATTATTAACTTATTACTTTACTTTTGCTGCCTAGACTTTTTTGGTTTCAGGGTTAGAAAGCCCACTTTAGATGTGCTTATGGAGAAAACAAATGACGTACTTTTAGTCCGCTTGAAGAAAAAACTATTTTGTCACACTTCAAAACAATCATCCCGTTGTTGGTACGAAAGTTTTGATCAAATAATAAAGAACAGGGTTTTTAAAAAATTGTTTATATAATCTGAACAAAGATGACTTTTATTTGAGATTCCCCATACTCCAACAAATATTGACTTGATTTTTTTAATACACTCCAAATTAGCATATTTTACTGATTTTTAACCGACCAAGGATCTAATTTTAACCAATTTTTTCCCAGAAACTTTTAATTCGCATTTTTAATTAATTTTGGCCATTATCTTCAGCCACTATCATACAACTATTTTTACAAATTTGGAGTACTTCATAAGAGCTCCCAATTTGTATTTTTTTAACTTTGAGTTTTTCCAGCAATTATTGATTTACACTTTTTATAAACGCTTTCTGTCATTTTTAGCCAATTTTGGTCCTAATCTAACTAAAATTTTTCCAAAATTTTAAAGATGCATTTTTAGACCTTTAAGTGTTTTTTTTTGACCAATTTAATGGTAAAAAAAACTTATAATTTGCATTTTTTAATTTTTGATTCATCTTTAACCGATTTTGGCAATAATCCTGAAATTAATTATTTTTCAAAACACCTCAAAACATTCTAAAGTTGGTATTTTTATGCGTTTGGAGTAGTTGTTAACCGATATTAACCTTAATCTTAAATTGACTTTCTCAAAAAATATAAAATTTGCAATTTGAGACACTTTGAGCCAAACTTCATTTATTTTAGTTCAAAACTGTGCTTTACAAAAAAAAAACAGTAATTTATGTGTTTTGGATCAGTTTTGCCTTATTTTGTCCTAAAATTAAGTTTTTCCAAAAACATCAAAATTTGCAATTTTAGGGCATGTAGATTATTTTTAATAAATTCTAGATTTTTCCAAAAACTTCATATATGTTTTTTATACGTTTTGAGTCATTTTGAATGATTTTTTGAGGTACTTTTTAGATATTTTAATCTAAAAGTTTATTTAAGATAAAAACAACAACAACTAACACAAACATAAATTTTGCCTTATTCTGTCTTAGAATTCTTAGAATTTATCCAAACAACATCAAAACTTGCATTTTTAGACAATGTGTGTGACAATTTTTCAGCCTTAATTCTTACCTCAATTTCTCTAAAGAATCTGCATTTGCAAATTCTCTAGTTTGAGACATTTTTAAACGTTTTTGGCCCTAATCATAACCTGAATTTTTCCATTCAAAATCTGTATGTATGTAATATAGTTAAAGGCGTCACATTTGCGTTTCTTGATGCCTATGTAATTGTACTAATTTTTTAATGATTAGGGCCCTAATCCTGACTGGAAATTTGTCCAGAAACTTTTAATTTGCTTTGTTAGACGCGCTATGAGACATTTTTAATGGATTTTGGCCATAACAGGAATTTTAAATTTTTCAAATTATCAAATTTGTATTTTTGTACAAAATGAAAAATTACTTAATTTTTAATCGAGTTTGACCTTGATCCTAGCCTGACTTTCTCATCTAGCAGGCATAATAGCCTGACAAAAAAAAATCATCAGAATTTTTTAACCGATTTTTGCTCTGATTCCAATCTGAACTTTTTGAAAGTAACTTTTAACAGATTTTAACCGAAATGCTTTTTATCATTCAAATCAACTGAACGTGACTTGGGCTTTCATCAAATTACAATTGTTTTTATTAAAAACAACACATTAGAAGATTTGAGTCAATTTTTAGACGATTTAGGTCAATTATTATTATTACATTACATTTTGTTTTTTACACGTTTTGAGTCATTTTTAATGATTTTTTGAGGTATTTTTAGTCAAATTTCACATATTTTAATCTAAAAATTTATTTTACCAAAAACACCGAATTAGGAAATTTGAATAAATTTTTCCTGATTTTGTCATTGAATTTTTCCAAAAACATCAAAATTCGCATTTTTAGACAACGTGTGTGACATTTTTTCAGCCTTAATTCTTACCTCAATTTCTCTAAAGGCTCGGCATTTGCATATTCTGTAGTTTGAGAAATTTTTAAACGTTTTTGGCCCTAATCATCACCTGAATTTTTCCATTTAAAATTTGCATTTTTATACGTTTTGAGTCATTTTTAAACGGTTTTGGCCCTAATCTTGACCAAAATTTTTCCATAAATTTTTAATTTGCTGTTTTTTTAGACGCTTTGGGTCATTTTTAAACAATTTTGGCCATAATTTTAATTTGAAATTTTTTGAACACTCAAATTTGTATTTTCAAACACTTTGGATCATTTACCGGTTTTGGCTCTAACTTTGACCTAAATTTTTAAAGAACCTTTTAATTTGTTTTTTTTTAGGCGCTTTGTCAAACAATTTTGGCCATAATTTTAATTTGAAATTTTTCAAACACTCTAATTTGTATTTTCAAATACTTTGAGTAATTTTCTTATTGATTTTGGCATAGATCCTACCCTGATAGAAAAAATTCTTATTTCTAAATAATATAATTAAAATTGAGGCTGTTCTCGACCGTTAATCGACAAGGAAAGGATTTTCTCAGGTGATCGATCAGATTTTTTTTAAAGGGAGATGACATCAAAACTAACCAGAACGAAACCAGCTGGGAAGCATAAGTTTTGGTCAACTCAGAAAATTCAAAACTGTCCATGATGAAATAGGGATTGTTTTTGTTGCATGCATTTGTGAGAATTGAGGTAAGAAGAGCTGATAGCTTGCTGTGGGGGGCATTGATTGAGGAAATTATGGGCCTTAAAGAGAGTGTGGGCTTATGGATTTTAGGCAGTCCATAAAACTTGGGTGAGCTATGATTTTATATTCGGAGCTGGCCAGCTTCTTCTTGGGAAATTAGGCGTCTTTCCTTGAGGCTCGAGACCAATCTGTTGCATCTGTTTTGATAGGTGTTGGTGGGATCACAAGGAAGAATAGTGTAACTCGATTCATCGTTCAGAATGTCTAATGCTTTTTGCAAGTACATGTCTCTGGGCAACAACACTGTTACAGTTTGCCCTTATCTGCTCTGGTTACTGTGATGTCTTGATGATCTTTCAAAAAACGTCTTGTGCGAGTATACAATAAATTTAGGTTAGGTTGGACTATTGTTGACCGGTGCGTTGAAAAAGTTAGTTAGGATGTTTTTTGAATCCGGCCCTGATTAAATCTACGTTAGTGGGTACATTTTTTAGGACGCATTCAAAGCTGGTCAATATTCGCTTGCATGATACATTCTGCTTTGTAGGGGCAATGCCAAACTTAGATCCCAGCGCAAGAAAATGCTTTATGTCAATAGGGCTGACCGATCACCTGAGAAAGACGTCACATTTGCATTTCATGATGCCTGTGTAATTTCACTAATTTTTGAATGATTAGGGCCCAAATCCTGACCTGAAATTTTTCCAGAAACTTTTAATTTGCTTTGTTAGACGCGCTTTGAGGCATTTTGAATTGATTTTGGCCATAACCGTAATTTTAAATTCTTCAAATCCTCATATTTGTATTTTTGCACAAAATGAAAAATTACTCAACTTTCCATCGAGTTTGACCTTGATCCTAGCCTGACTTTCTCATCTAGCAGGCATAATAGCCTAACAAATCAAAATTTGCATTACTTTTTAATCGATTTTCTCTAAAGACTTGGACTTTAATGCATTTTTAGAAGCTTTGTGGCATTTTTAACCGATTTTTGCCCTGATTCCAAACTGAACTTTTTTTAAAGTAATTTTTAACCGATTTTAACCGAAATGCTTTTTATCGTTCAAATTAACTGAACCTGACTTGGGTTGTACTCAAATTACAATTGTTTTCGTCAAAAAATGTTTTATTAAAAACAACACATTAGAAGATTTGAATCCATTTTTAAGCCGATTTAAGTGAATTGTTTTTACAAATTGTTTTTTACACGTTTTGAGTAATTTTTTATGATTTTTTTGAGGTATTTTTAGTCAAATTCCACATATTTTAATTTAAAAATTTAATTTACCAAAAACCCCAAATTAGGAGATTTGAATCAATTTTCCTGATTTTGTCATTGTATTTTTCCAAAAACATCAAAACTTGCATTTTTAGACAATGTGTTCTGACAATGTTTTAGCCCTCATTTTCACCTCAATTTCTCTAAAGGTTCCACATTTGCATTTCCTATAGTTTGAAAAATTTTGACCTGAATTTTCCACTCAAACTATGCATTTATAAACGTTTTGAGTCATTTTTAACCGGTTTTGACCCTAATCCTGACGTGAATTTTGTCAGAAATTTTTGATTTGATTTTTTTTGAGGGTTTGACTAATTTTTTTGTTGGCCTTGATTCTAGTCTGAAAGAAAAAGACATCAAAATTTGCATTTTTAGATAATATGGTTAATTTTTAACCGATTTTAGCTCTACTCCAACTTAAATTTCTCCAAAGGCTACACGCCTGTGTAATTTTTAAATAATTTTGGTTCTAATCCTGACCTGAAATATTCCAGAAACTTTTAATTTGCTTTTTTAGACGCTATGAGTAATCTTTAACTGATTTTGGCCATAGTCTTAATTTTTCGTTCTTCAAATACTCAAATTTGTATTTTCCCACACAATGAAAAATTACTCAATTTTTCAACGAGTTTGACCTTTATCCCCTAACCTGACTTTCTCATCTAACAGTTATCCTAGCCTGACAATATAAACATCAAAATTTGCATTGCTTTTTAATCGCTTTTTTTCAAGAACCTGCATTTTAATGTATTTTTAGAAGCTTTGTGTCATTTTTAACCGATTCCGATTGCAATCCGAACGTTTTTAAAAGTCATTTTTAGCCGATTTTAACCGAAATGATTTTTATCATTCAAATCACCGGAACCTAATTTGGGTTTTATTCAAATTACAGTTGTTTTCATAAAAAAAAAATATTAAAAACAAGACATTAGAAGATTTGAATCAATTTTTTTAGACGATATAAGTAAATTATTATTATTTTGAGGTATTTTTAGTCAAATATCACATATTTTAATGTAAAATTTATTTTGTCAAAAACACCGAATTAGGAGATTTGAATAAATTTTTCTCACCTGAATTTCTCTAAAGGTTCCACATTTGCATTTCCTATGTTTGAGAATTTTTGCCCTAATCTTAACCTGAATTATTCCACTCAAACTTTGCATTTTGAGTCATTTTTAATCGGTTTTGACCCTAATCCTGACCTGAATATTTCCAGAAATTTTTGAATTGCTTTTTTAGACGCTTTGCGTCATCTTTCGTTGATTTTGACCGTGAGTCTAGCCTGAAAGAGAAAACATCAAAATTTGCATTTTTAGATAATATGGTTAATTTTTAACTGATTTTAGCCGTAATTCTAACCTTAATTTATCCAAATCCTTCCCATTTTCATTTATTGACTCCTGTGTAATTTTTAAATAATTTTGGCTCTAAATCTGACCTCAATTTTTTCAGCAACTTTTAATTTGCTTTTTTAGACGCTTTGAGTAATTTTTAACCGATTTTGGCTATAGAAAAACATGGCCGCTAACAGATATTTCTATAGATTAATAGAAAAAGCCGTAAAACGCATTTATTACGATTTTGTAAAACTTTCTCCAAGTGTTCTCTCCTTTTGACGTGGGATTTTTTTGGGAATGGATCAAATATGTTATTTTTAATTTGTTATATTCATTCGTCTCAATGAACAAAATATTCTAGAAGAAAAAAAATTGCAGTGGCAGAAAAACTATAATTAGTTAGACAGAGAAGGAGTTATGAGGTTAATAGTCCACAAAAGAGAGATGGACAGTTTCAATTATTTTTTTTGCAATTTACTGCTCAAAACCATATGCTTTTTATTTTAGTGTCGCCTCTATCTCCTACCCTTACAACAACACCTCAGAAGATGAAAAAAAAAAATATTAATTTGAAATTCTTCAAATACTCATATTTGTATTTTCCACCTTTGAGTCATTTTTCATCGATTTTAACATTGATCCTAGCCTGACTTCCTCATCTAGCAGGCATTCTAGTCTGACAGAATTTTCTCCAAAGACGTGCATTTCAATGCATTTGTAATGCCTTTGTGGCATTTTTTAACTGATTTTGGCTCTAATCCTAACATTCTAAAAGTCGCTTTTAATCGATTTTGAGCATACTTGTACCCGAAATTTTACTTTTTCAATAACTTTCAATCAAAATACAATTCAACCAAAATCTGACCCTAACAAGTGTATTTAAAATATAGTAATCACTTCTAATTTAAGTTTGTATAATTAATTAATTGAGGCGAAGTTACCCTATGCCCAATAAATCAAACGCAGCTGATTTATTGAGCAGGTTCACTCGACTAGTGTTTTCGAAAACCCGTCTCGTGTGTAAATTTTAAGAGGAGTAAATCAAATAAACACATACTAATCGAACCGATTCGACGAAATTTAAAGTTTCCACAATAGGTTGTTTTAGACGTCATAAAGATAGTTTATGTGCATTAATTTATTGTATAGAAATACTGTAAACCGTAAAAGCACATAAAAGTGCAGATTGAAATACCAACGTTCTTCCAAGTAACAAAAAGCTTTAATTGGACATGTCGAAATGCATCGAAACTATCCTGCTGGCACCCGAGCATGACATCTGAAATAAATGGCACAGCAATTTCTCAGAAAAATGTCTTCAGTTAGCAGCGTTCCCCAGTCTGGGAAAAACTTTGTAACAATTTAGAAGCCACTGTTCAACCGATTAAAATGGAATCTGATAAGTTCTTCGTGGTTCGTCCAATAAAACATTGCAATTTAACGAGACTAACTGAACGCTCCCATTATGTCGACGATATTAATCGGAGCAAAAGCAAATGGCCTCTTGTCAAACAGCAGTTAATAAAATTGCACTGCAGAATTTTCCACTTTTTGCGGAGATTTACGATTCAAATCTGAAATTCTGTTTAAGGCCAAACGTTCGCGTTTCCCACTAGTAGTTTGCATGATTTATGGGAAACGTAAAAAAGGCCCACTGGGAGATTCGCTTTGTATAATATCCACTTGACCCCAAAAAAGTTCCGTTTTGCAGATTAGGTATTCAAATATTCCCAGCATGCTTTTTCGCTGAAAACAGAGTTGTAAAACGCTCTCTTTTCGGTTTCGCGCAGTTCAAAAGAGAGATTATCACATTCTGCCTGGTTCTCAGAGATACATCGCGTTTACGACCAGGATTACTTTTAAGGAAAATGTATCATAAATTTGCTTTCATGGATTTAAATTAATATTCTTCTGTGAAAATATCTTTACTAGAATAACAAAACAAAGAAACCTCAAATCTATTATAGTAGTAATAGAAATGTCACATGCAAACAGTTTGAGAAAAATAGCTTTATTGATGTCATTTCTCTCAAGCTCGTTTTCTAGTAAACGTAGATGTAAGTCAAATTCAATTTCCTACATCATTAGCCATTGCACGAAAGGAAGCTTTTGCGGATTTTATATATATTTTTACTTTATGGCTGGCTTTAACGGTAACCTAGAAAACGATTGTCGTAATGCGTTAAATTATGAATTTTCTCAGCTTTAAAAGACGACGTATGGGAGCCATTCGAGGTGCAATTCTGCAGCATACGAGAGTAGGACTGTCTTTTTTAGTGGATAATGGGGCTATATTTTTCAATTCTATTACATTTAGGCTCTAACGTTCTTAATATGCAAGTCACAATCAAAAACTTGCGCAAATTGCAAATACGCCAAGGATGTGCTAAAAATTCCTGGTATTAACCACACTGTTTTTGATAAAGAGTGTGTATGCTACCAAAGAGAAAAACAGAAAGCCAAGCAACGCATTTGTCACAAGTAGCAACCAGTCTTACAACAGGAAGAGCTAATCTTGTGTGTGAATATAGCAGGATTGAATTCTAAGTTGACAGAACTAAATCAGATGTTATATGAAGAAGCTCCACTGGCTGTTTGTGTGACTGAAACCCATGTGACGGAAGATACTGAAAATTTGGAAATATCAATCCCTAACTACAGCCACTTTTTGTGTACATCTCACAGTCGCCACACTGGTGGTGTCATTATATATATAAAGTGTGGTGTGGGAGCTAAAGTCATAAGAAATGAATCAAGCCTAGGAGACTTTTGGGCATTATTTGTCGAGATACATTTAAAAGACGAGAGACTCGTACTGGGATCAATATACAGGTCACCTAACGGTAGTACAAATGAGTTTTTCAAATTTTGGAGTGATTTGCTTGATGAAGATTCACTTTTCACATCAAGGACTATTATTATGGGCGATTTTAACATAAACTGGAATGTGAAGTCGCCAATGAAGCAACAATTAAAAACTCTTAGTCAAGCGTCAGGGTTTAAACAAATAGTTGTCAACAGCACGCGTGTGGCACTGAACTCCCATACTCTTATTGATCTGATATTCACCAATGATTATAATATACAGGAATGTCCAAGAAATTTTCCACAGTTGTCTGATCATATGATAATCGGAGCAGTAATAAGGAACCATATTTTGGATAAGATATATGAAAGTGTATCAAAGCGTGATTTACGCTCAGAAAACATGGACAAAATTAAAATTGAACTTCTAGGTAAACCATGGAACTACACTTCAACAAGTGTTGATACAGTATACACAGATTTTTTTAAATAACATTAGGGAGGTTGTTGATCTGGTAGCCCCCCTCAGGGCAGTTAAAGTTAATTTAACCCCTTGGTTTACGCCTAACATAAGACGAACCCAGAGAGAAAGGGACGCAGCATATAAAAGATTTCATTTAACGAGATCTCAGGAAGACTGGACTGACTATAAAATAAAACGCAACAGTTTAGTATCGGTGATCAATTCAGAAAAAAAACATTACTATGAGACGGTGATAGATAACAGCAAAAGTGACAGCAAAAAAATGTGGTATACTATGAAAGAGCTAATTGGGGGTAAGAGTGGAAAGTGTTTCGATACTCAAAATATATTGTTTGACAACAACGTTGGTAGTTTAGAAGCTAATTTTAACACCTTTTATGCCGAAAGCATTAAAGATATAGCCGAGAGTATTCCCAAAAGAAACTTAGATTATACAATGGAATTTAGCATTACAAAATTTGAAGAATTCAAACCTCTAAATATACAAGAATTAAAGAAAACCGTTATGAGCCTAAAAAACAAAAGTACCAGCGATTACATTATGAACGTAAGATTTATAAAAGACGCCTTGGGTCAGATCGGATTTCCACTGCTATATTTAATAAATACTTCACTTGCAACAGGGCGAGTACCAAGTGACGCGAAAACAAGTGTGATAGTGCCAGTTCCCAAAGTTCGAGCCCCCACAAGACCAGAGGAGTTCAGACCAATCAATTTACTCCCGGTGGTAGATGAAATTTTAGAGACCACAGTGTGTAGCCAGTTGCGTGCTTATTTTGAGAAAAACACTTTAATATATGAAGGCCAGTCAGGATTTCGCCAAAGGCACTCGTGTGAAACTGCCTTACAGTATGCTTGTACTGTCTGGAGGAAAGATATATCTAAGGGGAATATTGTGTTGACTACTTTTATAGATCTTAAGCGTGCCTTTGAGACAATTAGTAGAGAGGTTTTATTGGTTAAATTAGAGAGGTATGGTATCAGATCTGGAGCTCTATTGTGGATTGAGGACTATCTGACAAACAGATATCACAAAACAAAAGTAAATTGTCTGGTTTCTGAGCCTTTGGCTAATGATATTGGTGTTCCTCAAGGAAGGGTCCTGGGACCACTTTTATTCATAATTTACATAAATAATCTTCAATATGTCCTAAAAAATAGTGCTCTGAATCTGTTTGCCGATGATACAGTGATTTCAGTAACAGGTGATAATTTTGATCAGGTAGTTGAGATTATGAATAATGAGTTAACAGTTTTATTTGAATGGCTCTGTGTAAATAGGTTGAAGCTAAATTGTGATAAAATTAAGTTTATGGTATTAGGAAGTAAAAAAAATTGTAAACTTTTTATGGAAAGGGACTTTGAATTACGAATTGATAACAACAAATTTGATCTTGTCACAAAAATGAAGTATTTGGGAATTTTTCTTGATCACCAGCTAAACTTTTCTGTACATGTGGAATTTATGTGCAAAAAAATTGGTAAGAAAATAGGCTTTCTTGGTAGATTGGCACAGCATTTGAGTACTTGGAGTAGACTCTTAGTCTTCAAAACAATTGTACAGCCCCATTTTATTTATTGTAGCTCTCTTTTGTTAGTTTGTACTAGTGAAGAAGTAAATCGGCTTCAATTGTTGCAAAGCAGGGCAATGAGAATTGTTCTGGGTTGCAACAGATACACACCAATTCGTTTGATGTTGGAAACTTTAAACTGGACTTCAGTAAAACAGAATATTGAAATATCAAATTGGTTAATAATTTTAAAAATAAAAAATGGTTTAATGCCACAATATTTCACCCAATATGTAAAACCACGTTCAGAACAGCATCAATATGATATTCGAACTAAGGATGCACTTCATATATCGTTTCAACGGTCAGCTTTAATGAAAAAACAACTTTTTGGAGATGGATTGCGCCTTTTTAATGCTTTGCCTATGTATCTCAGAGTAATGACAAATTTACATTTGTTTTTAAAATCTTTAAGGAATTATTATGTACGTTTAAATAACATTGTCGTTCCATAAGAATGATCGTTTTGGCTACATGGTTTTTCTTGAATTGTTTTTACCATAGGTACCGAATAACTTAATGTTTCCAATGTAAAGTTGTAATTGATTATTGTCTTGTATTGGTTGTAAAGAAATAGCACTTGCTAAATAAACATATATTTATTTATAATAGCTTTTAATAGGGGTACCTGCAGTTATAAGAAATTATCACTCTATAACTATCTACACAATTAATTGTCTGTAGGCTACAGACCTACTTATTATTAAATTAATTGTGTATAAGTAATTCACTTATTATTTATATCAAGTAGGCGTTAGAAATCTGACTTTGACATGACAATCTGACTAACATGTGCTGAAAGGAAATAGGTATAAAAACAAATTCAAAGACGATGAGATGGAAAAAATAAGTGAATATGTTCTAGGCACTTATAGAGTTGTAAATTCTTTTAACTCTTTTTTTTTAAGTTCTTCCTACCCAGATGAACTAAAATGCTACTGAAGACTTTGAAAAAGATTGAATAGGAATGTCAAGAATAATTTCTTTCACTATACTGAATAAAAATATGAAATAAAGAAATAAAAGCTTGAAGTTTATTTAGAACAATATAAAGTATTACTTAAACTAAAACAACGTTTAACTAAAAACATAATTGGTGTAATAGGTTCTAGTTGCTGCTTGGCTGCCTTCAAGATTTACTGATGTCGGCTGGAAAGTCTTCGCGTCAGGCACTTTTAAATTCTGTTTGGTGCTTTGAACTTTTTGACTTCGCATTTTATTAATGATTCTTTCATAATGGTTCTCGTCAAGTTGCAAGTACGGTCTGATTGAAGAAGTAGAGGTATGTCCCGTTATTTTGATGAGACTCTCTCCCACCCCACAGTGGATGCTCTCAAGGAATAATTAGTAATTTAATTTCTTTTTACATCTAGACCTGCATTTCTAGCTGCTTTTTGAGTCCATGTGGACATGGTGCTTCGGCCATCTGGAAAATTTTTAAACCATTTTCCAGAGTTGCATCTTATTGGAATCGGAGTCAAAATAAAGCGTTCAGATTGAATGTCTTGTCTTTTATCCATATATTTGTTGAATAGTTTTACTGGGCATCTCGATTTACTTTATTTGCCACTAACTACTTGGAGTCCACACATTTGTTGTCACCTCCTTGAGCCGTCTTGGGAAAAAATCGGATTATATTCTATTCTGCCAGTGTTGTTTCCAACGCAATCGATTTCTGGTTTAAAGAATATTGAGCAAACCATCCGCCGTGTTTTCACCATACATAGTAGCCATTCGCTTATTATTGTCGTCAAGTAGGCGTTGGAAAATTGACTTTGACATTTTTGTCGTACATTCTCAACATGTGCTAAAAGGAGATCGGTATACAAAAATTTAAGGTATCAAAGGTAGCTAGATGACAAATATAAGTGAATGAAAATTCTTGCGTTTCTAGCTTCTTTGTAAGCGATGTCGGTGAATTGTAAAGAAAATGTCATCTCGATTTTTGCCTTAATTTTGATATCGTTAGAAAGCTTGTGTTAAGATTAGCCAAGTAAAGCAAGTATGGAAATACATTGCTCATACTTGGCAGTTGACTCATTTTTTTTTTTTGTAACCACAACACACATTCTTCTTCCTGTCGTGCCCTGTCAGGTCCCTCTGACGTTAGCAATCACGATGGCGAGCTGATCCCTGTCTTCAGCCACTCTAAACAATTGTTCGACGCTATGTATGCCTGTCCATTCCCGGATGTTCTTTAACCAGTAGATTTGTTTTATTCCTACGCCCCTGCGTCCTTCTATTTTGCCCTTCAGTATAAGCTGCAGGATCCGGTAGGGATTTCCTCTGAAACATGGCCGAGGTATGCCAGTTTTCGGCCTTTAACCGTTTTTTAGCCAAAAACTTTCTTTAACCAAAGACACCCATAGTATTCTTAGCATCCGCCTATGTAACCACATTTCAAATGCTTCTAGACGGTTGATTGTGTCAGCTTTCAGTGTCCAGACTTCAGCTCCGTACAACAGCATAGACCAAAAGTAATATTTAATCATTCTTTATCTCAACTTTATTTTTTACATCTAATTTCCCTATCCGGTTCGAGTTGATCGGTGATGTAGCATCTGAGGTATTTAAAATTGGATACTCTCTAAACGTTCTGTCCATTTATCTGTAGTGACGCGTTGAGGTATGGCTGACGGCTAAAGACCATAAACTATGTCTTAGCAACATGTATGTTCAGTCCCATTTCCTGTCACACTGCACTAACAGAATTTATGAGACTTTGGAGACCCTGAAGATCATCACATAAAATAGCCGTATCGTCAGCATAGCGAATGGTGTTAATCAGCTCGCCGTTGATTTTGACCCCAAATTCTTTTTCATATAAAACCTCTTTGAAGACTTTGTCAGAATATAGGCTAAACAACAGTGGAGACAGGATACATCCCTGTCGAACGCCTCATTGGATTTCATGTTCATCTGTAAATCTTCCATTGACACGAACGACTGCCTTCTGTCGCCAATACATTTTCTTAATTATTCGTAAATCTTTGCCATCAACACCAGTATCTCTCAATATATTTATGAGCTTTTCGTGTTGCACTCTGTCGAAGGCCTTTTCATAATCAACAACACGCATTACATTTATAAAATTCATGGTTTTTTCATTTTAATGATAATTTAAGTTTCAAACGAATCATGAATTCAAATTTAAAAATTAGCATTTCCTTACTAGTGCTTCTCGACTGATTGATGAAAATGGCAGGTGGCATATAAAAGATAAAGTTTGTTGTCGTTTTTAAAGGCAGTGGTCAGTTCAGGTTGGTCCAGTTCTAATTTTCAGTTACACTTTTTACCTATAGGTTAGGGTACCTCAGGTTACTTCAGATATACTCTTCATGTTAAGAGTAGAGAATAATATTAAAAGTAGGCCCTTGGGGGCCCGATTTTCTTTTATTTTTTAGAACAGGTTAATTCTCGATTAGTTCAAGTTACGTCTGGTTAGTATAGGTAAGTTTAGTTCCAGTTTTCCTGGTTACGTTACACCTTTCACGTTTAAGTTGGTTTAGCTCAGGTTAGTTCAGTTCTAGTTTTCCTAGTTTCATAGTTCCAGCAGTGAAGGTAATAGCTGGCATTCCATTCGATTTGCTAATCCAGGGGCTAGAGATCTATAGAGAGGGCAGGGAATGCAAAAAAGAGGCCAGAGAACGGCTATTCGCGGCGTGTCAGAGGAGATGGGACTGATACACGGGCATTTCAAGGGTACTTATTCCAAATATCAAAGTGTGAACTCAAAATAACGAAGGTTTGACTAACTATTACACAACACAGGCTCTTACAGGACATGGGGCGTTTGCCAGCTACCTCAGAAGAATAGGGAAATCTGAGTCGGACGACTGCTGGTTTGACTTTATTATACACTGCTTGTATGCAACAGATTTGCAAATATATGGACAGAAACCGCCCAGAAAATAGAAAGGGAAGTCGATGAAGGAACTGGGTCGCGGCTGTCTGCCACTGGAGAAATACAGTGGCAGACAGGAGGAAGCAAACGTCAATGTTCAGGAAGATAATGTTCAGGAAAATACAGGAAGAGAGGAGACGGGAATCAAATGCAAAACAGGTCATGTGAATGCAATCCCCACAAGTATAAACCATTCACTTATTATTGTCATCAAGTAGGCGTTAGAAATCTGACTTTGAAATTTTTATCGTAAATTCTCAACATGTGCTGAAAAGGCATAGGTATAAAAAAAATGAAGATTTCAAAGGTAACGAGATGCCAAAAATAACTGAATGGGGTATATATACATACATAGTTCAGGCCGGAGCAAGGAATTAAGGGAGAAGTGATAGTCTAGATATCAGAAACACAGGCTACCACCCCCCACATCGGGCTTGTGAGGGCCCGATTTTCTTTTAATTTTTAGAACAGGTTAACTTTCGGTTACTCCAGGTTAGTTCCGATTCAGTTTTTGCTGGTTAGGTTAGTTCAGTTGCACTTTTTACGTTTAGGTTAGGCTAGCTCAAGTTAGTTCACTTCTACTCTTTATGTTAAGAGTAGAAAAAAATGACGAACATTTTGATTGTTATTTTCCTAAAACGTGCCCTCCCCTTCGGATCGGGCTCGTTTTGTCAAACAACAATCAAAATCCGTTTCAGTTTTTGCTGGTTAGGTTAGTTCAGTTGCACTTTTTACGTTTAGGTTAGGCTAGCTCAAGTTAGTTCACTTCTACTCTTTATGTTAAGAGTAGAAAAAAATGACGAACATTTTGATTGTTATTTTCCTAAAACGTGCCCTCCCCTTCGGATCGGGCTCGTTTTGTCAAACAACAATCAAAATGCATTAAAGCTGTTTCTGGGCAACAAACCTTCAGGCAAAACTTTCGGCAATTTTATATGCACTTAACATATTACTGTTGAAAGCTTTTCACCTTTAAAATTGTTTTACTTCCCGCAAAAAAAATATGATGAATCGAAAAGTAAATTTAAGGGAAAAAGTTTTGTTAAAATTTCTTTTGAGCCCTCTGAGCCGTCTTGGAGTGGTAGATGTTACCATTAGAAGTTTGAAAAAAAAGTAGGGTCAAGTGGTACATAATATCAAAGGGCGTTTAATTCGCTTTTCAATGCTAGCCTAATTTATTATTTCTTGATGACCAATTAATGAAAATTTTTCACCTTGATGCATAGTATTCAGGTTTAAATTTAAAGAAAAATTATTGTGTTGAGTAGTATAAACTCCTTTTAGTATAAAAGTATCGAAAAATAGGAGGTACTGCTTTATTCCTTTATTAGAAGAAAACTAGCCATTTGGTATAACCATCCCAACAAGCGACGAATTCCAGAAAGAGCTGCTTCAGCAACCTTCTGAGAATAATCAGGTATGGTATATAGATGGATCAAGAATGGCTAATACACAGTCGTCAGGAGCCGGAATATACAAAGCAGGCCATGTACAGGGCGGGGGCTTGCCTTTGGGAAGCCTTACGACGGTTTTCCAGGCGGAGGTGTTTGCAATACTGGTGGCCACATGAACAGAAGTCAGACAGGGAGCAGAGCAGGACATACATCTCTACTCCGACAATTAGGCGAATCTGCGAGTCATCTGCGGGAGCGGAACGACTTCAAAGCTCGTTCAGGACTGCAGGGATGCTCTTAGAGTCACTAGCAGAAACAAAAACTGGGACGGGTTCCTGGACATAAGGGCGTCGAGAGGAACGAGCGTGGTGACGAATCGGCCAAGCGTGGTTCCCAGACATGCTTTACTGGACCAGAGCCATGTCTAGGAGTAAGTAAAGGGTACATCTCTCACATTCTGAATAAGTGGGCATGAGAGAGTACAAGCACAAATTGGACACAGTCAGGATTACACTAAGGACGTCTACCCTAACCCCAAGAGATCCAAGGCCCCGTGGCTTCTTGGGCGAAGCCGGCAGTGCCTGGGAGACCTTATAGGAATACTTACTGGACACTGAAGACTAAACAGGCACATGCACCTCCTAGGAATGGCTGACATTCCACTCTGCACTCACTGTGGAGCAGGAGAAGAGTCGTCATACCACTTTCTGGGAGTGTGTCATAGGTGTGCGCGACTGCGCGATAGGACACTTGGAGCTGCTTTTCTTCATCGAGATGAGCTTCCGACTATGAAATGGGACGGGATACTCTCCCTCATTAGAGGGACGGGTTGACTCGTGGAGGGAATGAAGGCCCTGATGGAGTAGAGACTTTCTGGGAGTGTGCCATAGGTGGGCGCGACTGCGCCATATAGGACACTTGGAAACGCTTTTTTCATCGAGAGGAGCTTCCGACTCTGAAATGATACTCCCCCTGGTGGAGTAGGGGTGGGTAGACTGGGGGACTGTGAAAAAGGCCTCTAAGGCCTAGTCGCAAGACTTCGCCCCCCCCCCCCCCATTGTTTTACTACCACTACTAGGGGAAAACTAAATGAAGGATTTTTAGTTCTTATTGCTGATATTCCACAAGTTGCTTTTCCTTCTCGCTACTTCTTTAAAAACAGATTAATTCGTTTGATAAAACAGATTAATTCGTTTTATTGGGAAAAAAACTTTTTAACATATTTGAAAAATTTTGTAGTTTCATTCAGTTTTACTTGGTGAATATTCAGTGATCAAAAGTACTGCGTGAATAAACTGTGAAAATGATTTACACTCTTGGGAAAAGAATTTATAAAAAATATTTATGTATGGAGACGTTGACAAGTGCGCACAAAGAACGACAGTTCTTTTTAATGAAGAAAAAAAAACAAATCGTGGTGATCCATGTGCTTGATTTGGTGAGAAAGGGAGAAAGAAAGTTTTCTGAAAGTGGTTTCACGGAAAATAAAATAAAATTCTATACAATAGGTAGTATGTATGTAGATGGAAAATGAAGTAAATAACTCAGGCGCACTAAACATGAAGCTCAAATTACAGTTTTGAGAACATTTGAAGAAAACCTCTCAATGCACGTTTTATCAAAAAACCCTGTTTTATCAAGCAAATGCCAACTCTATCCTTTTGTTAAATACCTCTTTCTCCAATTAATACCCATTTTTATTTAATGGAAATGTTAGCAGGACAATATTGCCGCTATTGGAGTGACGAAAATCCGCATATTTTTCGAGACAGTAATAACCATCACCCCCAAAAGGTAATGTTTGGGGTGCGTGGTATTTTTGGAAATACCACGTCCGCTTATGGAAGATAAATTGACTGGCAATCTGTATCGTGACGACCTTGAAGAATAACTGAACTTTTTATAACTCACGAGGTAGAAACTTAGATTGATGTAGAAAATAATAACCTACTTCTGCAGGAGAATCCGTAACATTTCCAGCAGGAGAGAGCTCTATCTCATTAGTTGTTTATATCCGACAGTGGTTAAAGAAGATATTCCCGCATAGATGGGTCAGCCTAGAAAACACTGCATATTCTATTAATATTCATACAATCTTCCATAGGAAATATTCTTTTATAAATATTCTCAAATATTCTTTTATAAATATTCTTCAAATAATCTTAGAATATTCGGATTATTAAAAAATATAAAATGTTTCAGAAATATTTCTATATTATGTAAATTGGTTTTAGAGTGGAATATTTCAATTGAAATCTTCCTAAAATATTCCACTTTAACAAACTCGCACTAAAGAGAGTTCCGAAGGTCTAATAGTTCTAATAGAGATAGCGGCTTACGCTGACGACATTGCTCTTATAGTAAATGCAGAAGGCAAACACCTTCTCGTAGAAGAAACAAATCGTGCAATTGAGCAGATTATTGTTCGTTTGTATGGTTGCTCCATACAAAATCATTAAAACTGGCCCAGACAGAATATCACTTGAGGTACAGGTGGAAGTGGAAATAGTGGCCAACAGCCTCGTTGACGTAATGTTAACGTCACCTCAGAATTGGAACGATTGTGAAACATTTCTGATGGAAGTTACGCGAGCGAAAGAAAAGGAAGGCAGAAACCACAAAAATGTAGCATAAAGAGAACAGAAAAAAAAAGAAGAAAGGCTAGAAATAAAGCCAAAGATTCCCCCCTGGTGCTTCGAGTAATACCCTAAAGGGTGGTGCCGTAGCGATCGGTGACGGTGAAAAAAAAATTGGAGTCAACGATGTTGTGTTTAGTGGGTAGGCACTTGGTACCTCCGTTGCCCTCGAGGCAGCTTGCTAATCCCACACTAGCCGGTCGCCAGAACAACAGGCCGGGTGTCTTTAAAAGATTTTGTTACCTCGTAAAAAAAAAGGTGTAGTAGTTCAGTAGAGAGTCCCCTTCACTACTTTTAGAACGTGCTTTGAAGGCATTAAAAAAAAGGAACTTAAGGGACTAATTTCACTATTATTATGTTTATTAGTTCATAGGTGATTGAAATCTTACATTCCGACCAAAAACCGCAGAAAAAAATGACTATGAATATTTTTTAAAAGTTAACCAAATGGGAGGGGGGGAGTATTCTCTCTTTTTTCTCAATTTCTAAATTTCACTACCTATAACTTTAGAACGAGTGGACCGATTGGAGTGAATCTAACGGTTTTGTATTCTTCTTGATGCGCTCACCTTTCGCCAAAAATTAAGTGTAATAGTTTGGGAGATATACCTCTTTGATGGTCGATTTTTAAAAGTCAACTTCTAAGAAAAGTCAACTTACGGGACTAATTTCACTCTTATTATGTTTGCTACGTTCATAGCGTTTGAAATCGCTTAATTCCGATTAGAAAAAAATACCATTATTTTTTCGAAATTGACCAAAGGTTATCTCCTATTTCTTCTCAATTTTCAAGTTTAATCGTCTATAACTTTAGAACGTGTGGATCAATTGGAGTGAATCTAACGGTTTTTTTATTGTTGTGGTTATGTGTTCTTTGACCTCCCACCAAACGAGGTACCATATAGGTTCAATGGTTGGGGAGATAGACCCCTTCGGTGGGGTTTATTGGACAACATTTTTGAACAGTTTTATAATAGAGCTTCATTAGATCGCAATGTTTATTTTTTAAATCTTTCTCGAAAAGGAAAAGATTATTTTGTAAAAATAACATAACCAACAAATAAAAAATTACACGTCTGTATTCCTCTTATTGAAGAGGTTATTTCACCTACTCTTCTAAACGTGCCTAAAAGGATATTCGATCAATAATTTGTGTTTTATTGAAAACGTGAAAATCATGCATCACTAATCTTTTCATAAAACTGAATTCTCTGTATTTCGAAAACGAAAGGATTTCGAAAAAAGTGTAAACTAACTTTTTTACTCCTCTATGGACTATGGCGTGGTATTATGTATTGCACTGTAAAGTCATCCTGTAAACCGGGTGTCCCAGGTCAAAGTGCAAATATTTCAATATTTCAACGACAGATTCTGCTAATGAAATTAACAAACAAAACCCCTTAGACAAAAAGACCATTTTATAGCAAGCCCAATTGACCAATCTAATGCAAGTGAGGCTTAAGTTATGCTGAACTTCAGCTCAGAGCTTTCTCATCCGAGGACACTTATCTTAGATCTTCGATTGGAGGGCTGACACCTTGCGACTAGGCCTTAAAGGTTCTTTTTACAGTCCCCCGAACCACCCATCTCTACTCCACCTGGGCCTGGGCCCACAGGGAGTCGACCCGTCCCTCTAATGGAGGAGAGAATCCCGTCCCATTTCAGAGTGGGAAGCTCCTCTCGATGGAGGAAAACGGCTCCCAGTGTACTGTGGTGCAGTCGCGCCAAATTATAGCACACTTCCAGAAAGTGGTATAACGATTATTCCCGTGCTCCACAGTGGGTGCAGAGTGGACTGTCAGTCATTTCTAGGAAGTGCATGTATGTGTTTAGACTGCGGTGACCAGTGAAGATTCCTATAAGGTCTTATAGGCAGGCACTGCCGAATTTGGGTCTAAGTAAACTTCAAAGCACCTAGAGTTATTTTGTGAAACATTAATTTATAAATAGATACAAGAATATCTTTGCTTTTGCTAAAGTGCGCTGAAAACAAATATATCCGACGTTTCGACTTTTTTGTTTACTGTACGCCATCATCAGGATATTCTTTTTTATTATAATTATTGCTTTATAAATGTGCCACGACCAAAAAATGAGTTTTTCGTATATGACTGACAAAATAGCTTTAACGAAGACTTTTCGACTAGTACTAACTGTGATTTTATCACTTTTAGCTTCCGAGATACTATTGATTAAATTTCGGATTGATAGCGGGGCAGAGTCAAATTTTCCATTTTCTAATAAAGGCATTTATGAAAATAGAACAACAGTATTTGAACTAAATGTGGGCCGTCTCAAATACTACTCAAAGAGTTTATTACTGTTTTGCTTTTATAGCTGTTTGCTTGTATAGCAGTCTCATAACAAGTGAAAAACTGCTAAAATTGTATGAAAATTACCTGATGTTTTATTTTGATCAAGCATTATACCGACTAAATTAAAAGCTTGGAGCGACAAATTAAGTAGTATTTTGTGGTCGTGAATGCTCTATTATTATATAGATATAAGAAGTATATAGATATAAGTAGTAAAATGTCTATAAAAAGTGGAAAAATTACGTTTTAGGCTCCATTTTGAAGGAAAAAGAAGTTACTGAAAATTCAAATTTTGCAAACATATTACATATTTTTGTCCCCTCTTTCATATGAGACTATTTTTGATGAAATATGACAATTGATGTGACAATTTTTTTCCTTTTTCCTGTTTATCTCGAAAACGATAAGGTTTTTTGATATGCAGGTTAATATGTTGCATGAGGAGGCCATTAAGGACTATCATCAGAAGGAACAATCAAAACTAAGCTGCCGTTCACGGTTTTCGGGAAAATTTAAAAAAAAACTGCAAAATGTTTACTTAATTTTTGGGCCACCAGTGCTTAATAACCGTTCCAGACAGACATTCGATAATAGGCACAACATGTAGCCTTACTCTTCTACTTTTTAGGCCTTCTTATAGATTTTCGGATAAATCTTCAGCGAAACGAGATATGAGCTGTTAAAAGCCACAATGCACGATTTTGATCTCCAAATTTAGGTTTTTGAGCCGGTTCGAGAGCCCCATATGCTTACTATAGAAATATCGACTTCCCATACAAATCAATAGCAATCGACTTTATTCGTCGGTTCCAGTAGTTTTATGATAAATAGGGCATATATTACCCATTAACTTTTTTTTGTCATCTAGTTACCTTTGAAACCTAAATTTTTTTATACCCATCTCTTTTTAGCACATATTGAGAAGATATGATAAAAATATCAAAGTCGAATTTCCAACGCTTACTTGACGATAATAGTAAGTGAATGGCTTACATTTACGTTTTAAATAGTATAGCGTGCCCTAAAAAATGCTGTAATATGTCATTTTAGAATTTCAGCATGTAAATCTATGTTAATTAATTTATTGCATTAATTCGATTAGATTTATGATCAATAGAGCGTTGATTTTTGCTGCAAATAGTATACGGCGTCCCAAATAATGTTGTGACATTTAACTTTAGGTTTTTGTTTATTTATCAATATATTTTGTTTGTAAGTTTCATTCACTTTATTATAAACAGTGCCTTGATTTCCTTGTTTAGATGCTATAGGGTGTCCCAAAAATTGGCAAATATTACATTTTTAGAAACCATTAAAGATAGAAACCTCAAATTTTTGTTGTAGGTTCTTTTCATATTCACAAACAATGTTTCACCATTGGGCATCCTGATACCTATTGGTAGTACCAACTTACATCTTTTCATAAATTTTCGCACATTTTTTACCATTCTTCAAATGCTGTCACGTTTGCGAATCTGAAATAAAGTTTTCAGACGTTTCGACTTTTCAGCTACTTTTAGGCATCATCAGGTCCTCTTTTATCCGATACTACGGAGACATGGCGCGTCCCAATTACAAAGCACACCAAATTGTTTATTCAAAAAACTATTTCGCTCATTTAAAATCGGGCCACTCCGCCTAATGGACACAAGCAGAAATACAATAAAGAAAGTGTTTCGAATAAAAGAAATAGAAACAAGCAGAGCACTTTGCTCTGTACCTGTATAAAAAGAAAAACTTTTTTTTTGCCTTAAAGTAAAATGCATCCGCTAAATAACAAAAAAGAGGCAACCAAATAAACGAAAAAAAAAAAGCTGAACTTTCAGAACTAAATCGGTATTGACGAAAGTTGGTTAATTTCACCCTGCTCTCCTGATGTCAGTGCATTTATTCCCGGACTTTGCAACTAGAGAAAATTGAATTCGTTTTGTTTGCTTGTTTCAGATCGCTAATGCAAAACTTGATTCAATTAGTTACGGATAGCCAGAGGAATTTAATTAAGTCAGAAAAAGGGAATTTTGTTTAAAAATATCAAAATACGCAGAAACTTTCAATAATAATTTCAAAATCAATTTCCGTTATCTGTTCGGAGCCTTTACGAATGTCTCGTGGGATGATAGCGGGGGATTAAAGCCCCAAGAACGATAAGTGAAGACAAATAGAGCGGAATTACTTGTGAGCGAAACATTCAGCACTTTTTAGGGAGAAGGGTGGGGCATTAAACCAAATAAAATGAAAGTCGTCAACGTTAACGACCCAAAGGGAGAAGAAGAAATGGCTCCTGCCTGAAGTCAACAGTTTTCACATTAATCTGATTTTAATAAGTAAATTTGCCCTTTTCACTTTCAGAGCCTCCGACTGGAATAGGTTTAATTTGAATTGCTGCAAGGTTGGGAATGTGAAGTTAAAGCCCTGGAATGCGAAGACAAACACGGACTTGTTGACTTAAGTTTCTGTGAATGGCCCCACAACCATGGCAAGTTGTTTGTCTGGCCTCTTATATAGCCACAAGATAAATACACTGTCGTCTGTTTGCTACCATTTGTCAAGAATAATTATTGAAAATCCAAATAAAGATTTTTTTAAGTAGAAATGGAAGATTTGCCTGAGTTTCGGGCAACAAGACTGGGCAATTTCTTTGGGAAGTATAGCGTGTCTGAAACGAATATTTGAATGGCCACATTCCGAGACGCCGGAGAACGGCCGCATCCATTACTAATTGATGGAAAGAAATGTCTGCCTGTCTTGATCGCTCCAACTGATAAATATTTGATTTTAGGGGTACTCCTACTGGTGGCTAACCGATTATTTATTTGCAAATTTATATGAAAAGTTTAAACCTCGCAAAGTGAACAAAACTTTGTTAATTTAACTTTGATAACGAATATGGAATTAAAAATCAACATTTATGTATATTTTAAATACCATTGGGAAGCCAAATTCATTTTCATCATTTTCATATCAGAGTTTATTATTATTTTCTAGTTGGAATTTACAATTCGCGTTTTTATATGTATATATATACAGACTGCATGCATCAATGCCATTTAAGTCACCTAGCGCACCCGAACATGACCAATTAGGGTGTTTTCAATAGCCTGATAATAAATTCATCGCCGTTGCAATATGTCAACATGCAAATCACGTTCGAAACTTGCAGCCTAATAGAAACGTTTTAGCATGTAAAAGTGCATCAATAGAGTGAAAGCTTATAGAGATTATTAATCAACTTTTTAAGCTGTTTTCAGAGGCAATCGGGGACGAATTCCGTTCTATGGCTCACAACAATTTAATCACTCATTGTCCAAATCAATCTGGAAATGAGGTCAATGAAAATATATTCGTTCTTTGTGTTGGACTTATTGTAATTAATATTATAGTGTAACCAGTTTCTTTAATTAGATTTTTTAAACTAATTTTTCGAAAAATTTCGCAATCAAAAAGCATTGGAGAGCCGTCATGCGACAAATAATTATCCAGAGCTGGCGTTTTGATCGAAAAGAGGGCTCTAATACTATTGGTATTAAGTGCATGCCTAGTGGGTGCTAAAATAGGAAGAGAAACGACCATCAAGTTTTCGTTTTAGCGCTGTTATGGTATATTCAGTATTTTTTCTTTTTACGAAAAAGCTGGTCTATTTGTCTATCGTCATGTCGGTTCAAGAATAAAAATATCGTTATACTTATTAAAAAAAAGAAATATTCTCTAAGGCAAGGCATATAAAAGTTTATTTTGAAATCTTGGCAGCTGTCGAATGCTCTGATAGTATTTCCACTCTTTGCTTTCTCAATAAGAATTTAAGGATAGCAATACCTAGTCTTTTAAAGAGCGCTCTCTAGAGCAACCACCCAAATCAGTCACCTCTATCAGTTGCTTTAAAGTTAAGTGACATTCACTTATTTTTACATCTCTCTACCTTTGAAATCTTTATCTTTTTTTATACCTACCTCCTTTTAGCACATATTGATAACATACGATAAGATTGTTAAAGTCAGAGTTCCAACGCCTACTTAACGTCAATAATAAGTGAATGGTTTATATATTTATATTGTGTCTTGTGAGAGATGAAAACGACTCATTTATAGTGTGCTCGTAACAGTCCCTTTTACCTTTTTGACCAATGACTGTCATTTGAACTACTTCATATTTTGCAATTCTTCTCAAAGTTGGCCATTTGGTGCGTTCAACTATATAGTGGACACCCTGATAAATGTAAATAAAGAATAGAGATAGAGAACAGAGCGTTGTCTATCAATGACCACTTCTTTTCCCTTTACACTTCATTTTGTAACATCTCGATCGGAAATAAAAAAAAATCTCATAGATTGTGTATCAAGGTGGTATAGTCTTCTAGGAAATTTTTTCCGTGTTTGTCACTCGAGATGCATTTTCTTAAGGGTGACACGTGATAACTTCCCAGAAGACCGGTTAGATTGTCAAGTTTTCACCATGTTTGGGACTGTCACCACGGTACTGACAGTCAACCCTGGTAAGACAAAGCTTGTGCAGGTGCTCTACACCAAAAGAAGGAAAACTACAGGATTCCGCTCACCCACGCTGTACGGAGAACCTCTGCTACTAAAGCCTGATACTAAGTACCGGGGGTGACCATCGACAGTGGGCTGACCTGGAAAAGTCACGTGGAAAAGGCATGCAATAAGCACTGACTTGGCAACTACGTAGGGCAGTGGGCAGGAAGTGCTAAAGGCACACTAAAGGCTAAAGCCACACGTCCTGCACTGGCTCTACACTGCGGTAATCTGACCTAGGATAACCTATGGAGCCGTGGTGTGGTCGCCAGCGGTAGACGTGCTATGTGCTGAGGTTGGACAGACCGCAGATAACAGCCTGCCTAGCCATAATGGGTGCATTCAGAACAACACCGAGAGTAGCACTCGGTATGACGGAGCTTCCATCGTGCAGACGGACGGATTGCTGCGGCCAGTGGAAGCATACAGATATGAGAAGTGGTCACACGCAGATCGCCAGCCTCATTCAGCGGGGCATCCCGATTGTCCTGTCCTAGGAGGGGCGCCCACGCGATAAGCTGGGACTGAAATAGCCATTTGGAATAATTACCCCAACAAGGGACGAATTCAAGGAAGAGCTGTTTCAGCAACTTTCTGAGAATAATCAGGGAAGGTACATAGACGGATCAAAAATAGCTAATACACAATCATCAGTAGCCATAATATACAATACAAACCTTGTAGAGGGCGAGGGTTTCGCCTTGGGAAGCCACACGTCGCTTTTCCAGGTGGAGGTGTTTGCAATACTCGGGGTGACCACACGAACAAAAGTCAGACAGGGAGCAGAGCAGGACATCTAAATCTACTCCGACCGTCAGGCGGCTCTGCGAGGCAACTGCAGGAGCGGAACGAGTTCAAAGCTCATTCAGGACTGCAAGGATGCTCTAGAATCACTGCCAGAAACAAAAAGGATAACTCTGGGATGGATTTCTGGACATAGGGGCACCGGGGGGCACGAGCATGTCGACGAACCTGGATCAGCCAAGCGTGGTTCCCAGACATGCTTTTCTGGACCAGAACCTTGGCTAGGAGTAAGTAAAAGATACGTCTCTCACACTGCGAATGAGCGGACATGGGAGAGTATAAGGACAAACTGGACACAGTCAGGAATATGTAGACAGACCAAGGAAATTTTTACTGGACATTGCAGGCTAAACAGGCACACGCACCTCCTAGGTATGGTTGACTGTCCCACTGGGCGTGGGCGCGACTGCGTCATGGGACACTTGGAGCCGCTTTTCTTCATCGAGAGGAGCTGGCGACTCTGAAATGGGACGGGTGATTGTGAAAAGGACCACTAAGGCTTAGCCGCAAGGCTAGTACTACTTTCACGATGTTCTCCTTGTTGACGATGATCTTATTCTTTTTTTTAATTTTTCCAGGTGTGCGTGATTTTTGACCAAAGCGCAACATTGCAGCGCTAAATCTACTTAGAAAATGACTTGCGATGGTTCTATTATGTCAATAAGGTCAATGACCTTTTAAGATCACAATCTTTAGATGTTTCTTTCAAAGAAATTCTAATATCTCTCCAGGAGAGTGGATTGAAGCATTTATTCAAAATTGAAGTTCTCCAACGAGTGAACTATTGTAAGGTATATTGATTTGTAATGAGACAATTTTGGGAAAAAAACTGTTTTTTAAGATTAATAGTTCCCGATTTTTAAGTTTTTCATACGGTTTTGACCCAAAATGGAACTTTCACAATACGACATGTAAGTCCATTTATATTGAAATAATTTTTGGTCCAAAAAAAGGACATTTTCTCGCTCATTTTAAAGATTTTACACCACTTTAGCTTTAAATTAGAAAAGCTTTAAATTTGTGCTTCTAAATATCTATTTATTTTGCACATATTCGTTTCTATAATTTCTGCCTATTCTATATTTTTTTGGTGCTTTTCGTCTTTTTCATATAAGATTTTTTTTCTTATATTGGTGACAATTTGCTATTATTTTTTGGTTATTTAATAATTTTTCTACGTTTATACAAAGTGATTCAAAAGTACTTTGACAAACTTCAGGAGGTGAGTGCTGGCATTATTTTAAGAAAAAAAGTTCTAATAAATGAGGGTCCTTAAGAGCATCCTTACGAAGGGACAGGGTGTTAAAGTTTTATTGAAAAATAAAAAATAATAATAATGACTAGATGAGACTAGATGCTTGTATTTTGGCCGAGGGAGGACATTTCGAACAATTTATTTAAGTTAATTTAATTTAAAAAAAAATTTTTTCAAGTTTGAACTGAAATAATATATTCCATTTTGTTGACGTAATCACCACATCGCACGCGTCTAACGAAGAAAACTTAAGAGAGCTTTTTTCTTTAGAATTGAACAGAGAACAGAATGGAAGAATTTATTTTTTGATTGAACCTGTGGCGTACCATACTTTTCTTCAAAAACGTGAAGCGTCATTGCGGTACGCGCGCCACTTGTCGAAAAAAAAAATTTCATTTAACAGAAACATGGCTACTTGCTAGCTATTGACATCTGTGAAATTTTATTAAAACCTTTCAACCGGTTTAGGAGATATTATTATTTTTTTAAAATTTTTTATAACACTTTAACACCCTGTATCTTCGTAACGATGCTTTTAAGGACCCTGGTTTATTAAAACTTTTCTTCTTAAAATAATGCCAGCAAATCACCTCTTGAAATTTGTCAAAGTACCTTTGAATCACTCTGTATATAATATTTTACATTTTTCCATTTTTCTTAACTGGTGGCTTTAAAGTTTTATTTTTTTCTTTCTTATTACTCACTTATTCATCATATTTGTCTACTTTTTTTATTTGCTCACCTTCGCTAAATTTTTTGTTTCTTCATATTTTTTCATCTATCTAAATAGCACTTTGCTTTTGGCTCATGATTGGACGTTTAGAATGAAGTAAAATGATTTCCATGGAACAATTTTAGCTTAAAACTGTGTTTTTTTTACGATTCCTGATTTTTAATTATTCTTGATTTATCAATATACGGTATTGGCCGAAATAGACCTCCCCCTTCTCTCTCGGAATTTAACTAAATTCTAAATTCCGGCTTTGAACTCGGATTTAAAGAAAACAAATCTTGTTGATCCTTCTACGCCTTCGAACTCGGAATTTAATTGAATTCCGAATTTAGTTGGTCGCAAATTAGTTAACTTCTTCAAAACTCGGAATTTAACGACTTTGAACTAGGAATTTAACTAAGTTCCGACTTTAAACTCGTTTTGGAATGTAAATAAATTCCAACTTCAAACTCGGAATTTAACTAAATTCCGACTTTGAACTCGGAATTTAATTAAATTTCTACTTTAAACTCGGAATTTAACTAAATTCCAACTTTGAACTCGTAATTTAACTAAATTTTACTTTGAACTTGGAGTTTAATTAAATTTCAACTTTGAAACTCGGAATTTAACTAAATTCAGACTTTGAACTCGGAATTAAATAAAAACAAATCTTGTTGGTCCTTCTACGCCTTCGAACACGCAATTTAATTGAATTCCGAATTTGGTTGAAGTCGCAATTTACTTAACTTCTTCAAAACTCGGAATTTAACGACTTTGAACTAGGAATTTAACTAAGTTCCGACTTTAAACTAGTTTTGGAATGTAAATAAATTCCAACTTCAAACTCGGAATTTAACTAAATTCCGACTTTGAACTCGGAATTTAATTAAATTTCTACTTTAAACTCGGAATTTAATTAAATTCCAACTTTGAACTCGTAATTTAACTAAATTTTACTTTGAACTTGGAGTTTAATTAAATTTCAACTTTGAAACTCGGAATTTAACTAAATTCAGACTTTGAACTCGGAATTAAATAAAAAGAAATCTTGTTGGTCCTTCTACGCCTTCGAACACGCAATTTAATTGAATTCCGAATTTGGTTGAAGTCGCAATTTAGTTAACTTCTTCAAAACTCGGAATTTGATGACTTTGAACTAGGAATTTAACTAAATTCCGACTTTGAACTCAGAATTTAACTAAATTCCGACTTTGAACTCGGAACTTAACTCAATTCCTACTTTAAACTCGGAATTTAACTAACAAGTTAACTAAATTCCGACTTTGAACTCGGAACGCAACTAAATTCCTACTTTAAAGTCGGAATTTAACTAAATTCCCACTTTGAACTCGGAATTTACATAAATTCCGACTTTGAACTCGGAATTTAATTAAATTTCAACTTTAATCTATAGCATTTTGAATAAGTTAACTAAATTCCGACTTTTAACTACTTCAAAAATCGGAATTTAACCACCTTGAGCTAAGAATTTAACTAAATTTCGACTTTGAACTCATAATTTAAGTAAATTCCGACTTTGAACTCTGAACTTAACTAAATTCCTGCTTAAACTCGGAATTTAACTACATTTCCACTTGAAACTGGGAATTTACATAAATTCCGACTTTGAACTCGGAATTTAATTAAATTTCAACTTTAATCTATCTCCACTAAATTTTGAACAAGTTAACTAAATTCCTACTTTTAACTACTTTAAAACTTGGAATTTAACGACATTGAACTAGGAATTTAACTAAATTCCGACTTTGAACTCGGAACTTAACTAAATTCCTACTTTAAACTCGGAATTTAACTAAATTCCCACTTTGAACTCGGAATTTACATAAATTCCGAGTTTGAACTCGAAATTTAATTAAATTTCAACTTTTATCTATCTCAACTGAATTTTGAACAAGTGAACTAAATTCCGACTTTAAACTCAGAATTTAACTACGTTCCGACGTTAAACTCGTAATTTAACTAAGTTCCGACGTTAAACTCGTAATTTAACTGAATTCCGACTTTAAACTCGGAAATTAACTAAACACCGACTTCGAACTCGGAATTTAAGAAAAAAAATCTTGTTGGCCCTTCTACGCCTACATATTTTGCCTCACAATTAGAAATTTTTTAAATTTGTGCCTCTATCTGGGGGTTTTGAAAATATGTTTTTTTTATAATTTTTGACTTACTAAAAGAACCAAATGTTATAACTTTTGGTTCTTTTAGTAGTTTCTTATTTAAATTATTTAATGCTTATTTTTCTTTTATTGTTACATGATTTTACTTGTTGTTGTAATTCTTTTGTTATAGTCGGTTTTGAAAATATTATATTGTCATCCAGAAGGCGTTGTAAAATTGACTTTGAGATCTATATCGTATCTTCTCAACATGTGCTAAAAGGAGGTGGGTATAAAAAAAATGAGGGTTTCAAAGGTAACTAGATGACAAAAATAAGTAAATGGGTAATGGTTATTGCACCTTTTTCTTCAACTAGCACATTTTATTAGCTAAGTTTATTTGAGGTTGTTGAGCGGCAAAATCCCTCTACTCTCTTTTAAACGAATTACAAATCAATAACCCAATTTTCTCAAACTAATCTGGGAATTGCGTTCCTAAAAGGTTAAAGTACAAATTTAAATTATTGCGAGTTGTTGAAATTTGTAATGTTTTTTATTTTAAATTTGTTATAATAACCCGACAATTCACAATTTTCAGTCTTCTGCATTTATAATTTTTTTAATCTCAGAAAGATCATTATTTTAGACAATTAGACAAATTCACTTATTATGTGAAAACACGATCTTGCCTTTTAAATGGAATAAGTTATTACTCTAGGGATTTAAGCCAAATGCAGTTTCCTTCCGGATAGGAAGCAATTACCCCCGACGACTCTGTTCAATTAAATTTTGTCATATCTTGAATTATTTGGCTTAGAAACTTTTATATGACTTATTACAGAGATAACGAGTTACGAAACTTGGTAGTATTACATACAATGAAACGAGTGAGTGTCTTAAAGATGTTGCACGTTGTGGCGAAACTTCAAATAACTTTTTCCTCCAAACGTCATTAAACTACCATTTTATTTGACACACTAGACGAAGGTAAAACAATTAATTACCTTACAGTCATCCTGGCGTCTTTTCCTGCCGCTCGATTGATTTGACATTAGCTACTGTCACTTTACTTAGGCGGCAAGTAAAGTATTTATCTGCCCGTTAAAACTACTTAAAAAAAATAATTCAAAAGTTGAAACTGCACAAACACGCCAAAAAAAGTTACCCTTTCCCTTTCTATGAAAGCAAATACTATTTTAGCCTCATAAAATAAATGTTTTTTTTTCGAAAGAAATTACTGATGCTTTAGTTTTTTTAAAATAGAGCATCAGTAATTTCTTCCGAGACAAAACATTTTCCTTTCTTTCACATACACATTCTTGAGCATGCAGATAAAATGATGCACAACTGAAACTAAACTTTCCACGCTTTAAAATCAGAATTTCTACCACATCTTCACTCGTAAACTTTCGGAGTTATGACTTTGTTCTAAAACAGTTGAGCCCTGAATATGATAAATTCCGACCAAAGGTAGATGGAAGGGGAGTTCGTGTTTTATTGCCCGAATAAATCATCAACTTAACTGGAGCCCATTTACCACTAAAAGCTTTTAAGTGATTATATTTTACTTTTGTTCTTCCTCCTGTGAATTATTGCCATTTTGCGATCAGGGGTTCTTACTAAATTTAAATGTCACTCACAGACCTGATGCCGTTTAATATTCCATAAAATTGCACAAATGATGGAGCATTTACCATCTTTTTGTGATGGATACATAAGAGCTCGGCCTAATATCCACTCGGTATTACCTCATATTATGATCGATAGTGATCTTTGCGTTTTGCCTCTGAAAGCAAATCGAATCCGATGTGCAGGTACGATATGCATGTCACATCGGTTATTAATCTTAGCAGCCTCAATAAGAATAACATATTTTCTCTTTTAGAGCCGTTATGTAAAATATAATCCAGTTTTGTATACATTTCCCCTTCGACAAATTGTAAATCTTCCTGTCGTCTTATGCAAAGTTTGTGCAATACGCACGAAGCCAACGGTGAAATGTCTTATTGACTTAATGTTCTTTTTTACCATGTTGTATTTAAGTGGTACGAATATATATGTTTGTTTTCTCGAAAAGAACTTTCCTTTTCGTTTTTGTTAAATCAAATCGAACAAAAGCAAAACACTTGGCAGTAAGAATACTAACTAATCCCATTGCTTAGCAGTTTATTTGCGTAGGTACGTTCTATTATTCTAATGGATACCATAGTTTCCTTCGTAATCTAGATGAGACATTTGTCATGTGGGGGGCTCAGCATTACGCTGACGTAAGCCAGGAACTTTTACTGCTAAGATTAACTTTATGACCCCTGCAGCAAACCGGAAATATAGCTTCCAGCCCAGGAAATTAACTGTCTGGAAGCCCTTTGTCGGGGCTCTATTGGCTTTTTGACTTTTATAATATTGAGCAGATTAATTAGCAACTTTTAGCTAATTAAGAACTTAAGAAAATCGTTTCTAAAGCTGATAAAAAATTCAGGTCTAATTTTCTCTTGGACTTGAAATTTCCTAAAACAACTTTTAATTAAATGGAGTGTTTTAAGTCTTTTCATGTTCGCCTACGTTGGGTGGGCTTATAATTAAGACCTTCCTAAAACGGCAATGTATTGCTCTACTAGACACGTGAAATTGTATTCCCACGGCAGTTATGTAATTTTTATTATTGTTTGAAGTGGCCGACGCCAAAAACAAACATGGAGAACCAACACGCGGCTCGTGGTTTAATGCTCTCGTGCTTTCGTTGCCAAAAAAAGATTTTTTTCCTACAGTCGCACAAAAAATGTATTTTATGTAATTCGGTTCCTTTAGCTTTTTACTAAAACACTGACAGCGATGCCTTTACACCCTTATTAAAGCATCGTTATAGTTATTTTAGCTCTGTTGACGTTAAGTAGCAGCGGTTTATGGAAATGTCAGATAATATTCAGTCAAGTTTAACGTCAATGTCACGCGGCAGACTTAATTTCAAAGAACAAAATCTTACTAGACGTTTGAAATAATTACTTATTTTTAGTTATTATTCTTTTTAATCTATCTTATTACATAAATAGTATAAGATACACGTTTCATAACGCCATTGTCGCACTCATCCATTGCAAAACTTGTCGTGCGCCAATGTCTATACCAATGTCTTCCACCAAACAAATTTTAAGTAAACCTAAAGTTAAGGGCCCTTAAGCCATAGCTGTTAGCATGAATAACCATGGTAATAATGTAAGCCTTAACTAAGTGTACTTAAAATTTGCTTGATGCGAACGGCCATTAATATACTATTTTAACATGCTAGTGAAGTATTTCTAAGTAGCGTTTTTAGTGAAGTTAAGGTGGCTACCACGAACCCAAAAACTAGGAAGTATATTATCAAAATGGCAATCATAGAAAGAAGTGTGGATTTCAACTGGTAATCAGTTGAATCACATACTTCTGTATTGAATAAATTTCCCTCACACGCATTTACTTCGAGTAACCGGAGTAACTTGTGAAAATATCGCCAACACTGGATGTCAAGAATCACGAACCAAGTGCTTTCGGTCTGGTTCGTGATTCGTGGACAGTACGTGTACCTAACGGCACGGGGATCTGCACTGCACTGCGCCACTTTCAAAAGGGCGCTCATTTTTCGGCATGTGCAGAAATTGCAATATACGAGGAATTGTGTTTCCATCAACTCCTTTTGCACTCCAAGGCCAGCAATGAAAAAGATAGGTAATGTCCTGTACGTTATGGAAGTATGTGCTGGTAATACGTGGTGGTGGAACTATTGCCACGTTTATACGAATTATAATGCCACGATTTAATCACGTGGAATTGTGGCTGTTTCCACTTAACCAACAATTTGGTCTCCTGAGCGATGTAGTGTCATATTGTTTTCTCTCTCTTGCAGCTTAAAAAATAATAAATAATTTTGTCCACCTCTGTGCAATAATACGCTCATCATTTGTCAAGTTGTAAGCACATAATATGGTGTGTTACAATTTCTAAACTGGAACACCGTGAATAATATAGTCGTTTTCAGGAAGATATTGATCTAGCCAGCTATGGAAATATCTGATTTGTAGTGGCAGCCCTTCTTCCAAAAATTTTTCAAATGAAATCTGGGGAAATTCTCATCATTTTGTTGGTATCAACGGCATCGCCATTAAAATTTAAGAACCGACGTGGCGCTTATGTGCTATCCTTGTTTTCTGTACATATTTTGAGATAATATTCGTTGGTCGATTCTTTACGTTCAAATTTTTTAATTTTCTGGTTTTCTGATTAATGCCAACATTTTAATTTTTTTTTAGAGTAATTTTTGATTTTTCATAAAACTACTTCAGCTAATGTCATAAACAGTCCCTCATAGGACTAGTCTATTTCAGAAGATCCTTTAAAAAAATTCAAATCCTTTAAACTGGCCAATTTGAGCGCCCGCGAATGCGAAGCTATTGTCCGTTGCTACAAGGAATTTTTAAAAGAATCTGATAACTCCAGTAGCAGCATACATCAGGTAGCTCTTGTTTTTCAAGTTTGCACGAGGACCGTAAGCAAATTGCTTGACATGAAAAAAAAAGGAATACCATTCACAGACACTATCAAGACAAGACGAAAATCCATTATCCATATATAGCGGTCAAGTTATGCTTTCAAAAAAGAATTGAATGGGTTTATATTCTCTAAGATCAAGAAGAATGAACATTTAACCATCCAAGTTATCTATGAATATGCCAAAGAATATCTGGACTTTTCACACAGTTCTACCAGTCTTTATAGAATAATAAAGTCTATTGGATATTCATTCAAAAAGTTGATAGAAGAAAAATTCTCATAGAACGTCAACAAATTGTACATTGGAGAATAAGATTTTGTTACAAGTACCTTCAATTATTAACGGAATGATACTAAATTCGTTTTTTGGATGAAACATGGATATACCAAAATGGAAGCCCAGTTCGACAGAGGGTTTTGGAAAATAATCCTAAAGGGGTTCCTTCCAAATTCAAACAGGAAGGCAAACGGTTTACCATCGTAAATGCTGGATGCGATGAAGGCTTTTTAACAGGATGCGACTTAATTCTAGACACCAACATTAATGATCGAGATAATCATAAGACCATGAATGGAGACATTTTTTTAAAATGGGTAAAAGAAAAATTAATTCCCGCATTAGGATTAATGAATACCAAATGTGTTGTTGTTATGGACAATGCATCTTATCACTCTGTTAAAATCAATAAACCTCCAAATGTATCATCAAAAAAAGAAGTTTTACAGCAGTGGTTAGAAAGCAGAGGTATACCATATGAAAATTCTTACTCAAAAAAGCAACTTTTGGACTTAATAACATCACATGCAGGCCCTGACTGTATAAAATATGAAGTAGATGAGCTTTTAAAGGCTGCAGGACATGAAGTATTGAGATTACCACCTTATAACTGTCAATATAACCCAATTGAATTGGCTTGGGCTGACTGCAAAAACTTTTACAACAAACTTGTTCCTTCTCAACTTGATGGTAGTATTAGTTCAATTAATAAAGTCAAAAGCGTTTGGCAGGCAGCAATCCAGCAGTGCACCAAGGAAAAGTGGCAAAATTTCATCAAACACACAGAGAATGAAATCAAAATGGACTGGAGAAAATAGATGGGTGTGGATGATATTGATTCTGTCCCCCCATTTATCATAAACGTTGATGAAACCGATTCTTCTGACACTGATGTTCTTTCAACTGACCTGAGTAATTATGAAGATGAAGAAGATGCAAGTGGATCTGGAATACAAAGTGCAAGTACAGCAAGTGGATCTGGAATGCATAATATCGACTTGCAAACAACTGAATCCAACTTTTCAGACTCCCAGTCAGGTTATGAAGAAATCACTCTTATGGTCGTTGACGAATGAAGATACAGATAGTGAATAAATTGAAAAGATGATCTGAAACAATTTATATGGTGGCCCACATTTCAGTGTGACCATTGGGATCTTAAAAACTCTCAGGTACAGTCAAATAGTAAAAAAGTTACTAAATTATTTCCTCAACAAAATTTCATTTGGATAATTGACAATTTACTATTGGATAAAGCTACCAAGTACTATTTTGTTTGGATATAAGGAGATAATTTGCCCAATTTTGCCACATTTTAACTAATCCTTATATCCATTATGTGCCTGTATTATATCTTTAAACAAACAATTAACTTAAGTTTCATGTACACATATTTCATTTATCAAAGTTAAAAGTGTACTTACGGGTAAACCTGCTTAGATTTCGAATTTGGCAGAAGTATAAGTGAGTCCACCTAGTTCCTTTAAACTTTGATAAATTAAGTTTAGTGTAAATGAAAGTTTACTTGCATTATTAATTTGAAGTTATAAACTAGGCATTAGGGTTTTAAAGATCCTAGATTTTTATCACGATCTAATTTGGGACACTCTGTATAAATTGAACACTGAGATGGACACTTTTAAAGGAGGACCTTAAGATGTAAATGAGAAGCTTATAATAGAGATAGAAAAAAGCTGATGTGGGAGTCAGGAGATCAAATTTGAAGAAAAGGATAGTGACAAAAACAGCATTACAATATCTTTTATTCACAAATAAGAAATTTTTTGAAGACTTTTTCATTTCAACAGTAGGTCTGTTCTTGTAGCAATCACAAAACAGTTTTCCAGTAACAATCAGGTTCTGATTGGTTAGTCTCTTAAGTGAATTGAACCAATAATTAATGTTGTCATATTATTATTGGAAACTGGTTTCTGACTGATGTTAAAACAGACCTTTTATATTCATAGCATCATCAGCTCACATCCTAACACCTTGTCTTATTACTGACATGGTACTTGCAGGAATAAGTCACCGCCCTGAAAAAACTGTGCAACAAAAATATATGACCTTAATTTGACAGACACATAAGCAATTGTGTTACAAAAAAAGACAAATGCTAAAGCTAGTATCTTTGAGGCTGAAAGATGGAGAATCACACACATACACACAATCACAAATGAAGACATCTAACAAATGATAATATGTTGAAGGAAACAGTGAACTAGAACCTGGATGAGACAATTACCCAAATATGACAACAATTTTAATTATTAGACACCCACTAATTAAATTTTCTTTTTATTGTGTTTTATAGGTCCACCTCAAGACTCTTTAGAAGACATAATGGGACCATGCCAAAACACAGACACACCCATTTACTCTTACAAGCGACACAAGCATGTACCCCCCCCCCCCCCCTCCTAACACACTCACAGACACACACATATATTCTAATATAATATGCACACTTATCCTATCTATACATCCCAACCTATACAAGGGCATAGAGGCCCGGGTGAGTTACCTACCACTGCATTTTGTTGAGCAGAGCAGTAATCATTTATTTACTGTTTTATGTGCTGAGCCATTTCTTTCTCACTTGGAGTCTACAGGCCACCTAAGTGCCCTGGGCTTCTCAACTATTCCATTGCAATATTTGTTCAGAAAAAGTTCTATGTATATCAACTATATCCTATTATCATAATATTGACAAAGCTCCTCAGTGTATTGTTATAGTGATCATATATATGACATTTTAAGGGCTTGTTTAATAGAAATCTAAGTAGTCATCAAGTTGGCCGCAAAAAGTCAAAACAGTTCATCCTTTTCTCTTAACTTTTTAGATATTCCATTCTTTTCTGTCAAGAATTTATATAGACAACGTGGTGACTTTTCTTTTGAACAGGTGGTAATAAATCTGATTTTTTCATTTTGTATAATATTTATATCAAAGAAACTATTATTTATAGAACTTCTTGATCAGTTACTATGAAGGTGTTTCATAGAGATAGGGTACATAATATTCGAGATAATAGTGATATTATATTAATAAGCTATACCTACATTGATGTCAATGAAATAAAAAGTTATTGTGACGGCTAAGTGCAGCATTTTTATTTCAAGTGAGTTATATGTAAAACAGTACCAAGGCAAGTACATAGGTACTTACTTTTCAGACCGAATAACTAACAGAAGTTATCTGATTCTTATGTATAGGGTTAGACACCCTATAACTCTCACCTATGTGAGATTGACACATTGGTTAAATTAGGTACCTATGAGATATAATTGAAACATTTTGTCCCAAGAAAAAAGATTATATTTCTTATCGAGACAAAAATGTTTTAGTCTCTTGTTATTTACTATTTACTAAACACGAAATTTGACTGAACCTAATATAAATATAAACATAAACAGGAAATACCTACCTAAGAATGTATTTACGGGGTGTTCATTATAAAATTTCATCTAGTTGGCTGTGAAATGTCAAAAGAAAAAGATGGAGAAACAAAACTCCATTTATTTTGATTATGTCATCCTTTTCTGTATAGCCTGCTAGATGAAATTTTATAATGAACAGCCCGTACTTATAGTAAACAAAAATTGCACTTTTATTTTACTTCTATAAACATCAATGAAAATGCCAAAACTGATCTTACTATGGAGCTTTACACAAGCCATATGACTTGAAATAAAATTGGTTCATGTAATAGAATTTCTTTGTTTTTGAGGCAATGTTAAATTGCCTCAAAGAAAAAACAAATGAGATATATAATTTCACTTTAGATCCAAAAAATAATCTCAAGCAGCCATAATCTCCAATGTATGGGGTAGTCACAAATGTGATTCTATTATGGAATATGTAGACTGCTACCTTAAATAGGTAGTCTTCTGGGTGAGTCTATTTGGAAGTCTTCAAATCACATGGTTCCAGTTCTTTCCTTTGCAAGTATACATACTAGCTTAATAGTCTAGCTAAGAATATGATTCCTTCCTTGAATGTTATGTTCCACTCTATTCTTTATTACCTATTTGTTTGCCATTAACTATTATTTGAACCAGCCAAAATTTGAGGTAGCTTGAGAGCTAGCCTATCAACTCAATTTCTCAGGCAGAATAAAATTTCTTTCAAAATGTAATGTTATTTGCAGTATTTTATCTTTCCTCATGGTCCTGCAAGGATGAAGCAGATTTAAATAAAAAAAAGGTACTCTGGCCTTATGTTTATCCCCTTTTCTAACACGCATTTCTTGATGAGGTATTGGCTCATGCAGTGAATTGTAAACGTAGTTCTGGATGATAGTTACTCACCTATTTGCTCACTATACTTTTCTCACATTAGGAACAATAGGAACGCAGAATAATAACTGGATTTAAACAAAATTGGTAAATGTTTACCAAAACACAAATTTTGAGGTTAAAACAGTGTTGCTATGAACCTTAAGCTTGCTTCGCACCGATCTCCGATCTAGTAACTTTTCTGGTAACTTTTTAATCGTTTTTTTAAGGTGTAACAAAACAAATGAGTGTTCCAACTATTATGGCCGCCCTGAGAGTTTTAACGTCACTTCGACTTTGACAATCAACACAACGTGGATGACCGAGTTATCTAATTAGTATTGTGCAAAAAATGTAAATAAAGCCGTGGACAAAGTATAGCATCCAACTTGCATATAATAGGCATCACTACCTCAGGTAAATTGCGCCTTTCGCTACGCTCATGGGCTTAAACGTCACCTTCAGTAATGATGGCCTACATTATATGCTTATTGGATAATAGACTATCCCCCTTCCCCCTTTTACAAGCCCTATTGTCCTTAAACTGTGTTTTGTTTGCAGAAAATTTCGTTAAATTGTGAGGCATAGTAACATAACAGGGTGTCTAGTTTAAGATGATATACATGTGGTGGATATTGGAAACCGTTGGAGATAGATGGTCGCTTAAATTGAAGAAAAGTTGCGTATTGGTCTGCTTAAAAATAATCCAAGTCAATGATATAGTTCCGATGATACAGGGTAAACACCAGAAAGGTGCATTTTCGAAAAACCTCAATAGTTTACGTATTAGAAAAACTACGGTCATGAACATTTCAGATTAGAGGTAAGAGTGATTCCGAAAATTCGGTCAAAGTTGTCTAAGTCTACTATGTTGTGCGCGGCCGTTGTCAACTTTCTTGTTTTTTATGGGGTCCATATTGAATTTTTGCACTTTTAAAATCCCCGTAAAAAATGCTCTTCCACTACGTATAACATCTTTATGTTCGGCCAAGAAAAATACTTAAAAATAACAAAATTAAGATTTGATCGTATCGGGCTTGGATATTCCTTTTAAAATGTACATACTGTAAAGGAACGGCAACTTTATTTATTAAATCGGCAACTTCATCTATTACACCAACTAAATATAATTTGCTAAAGTGCATAACTATAGGGTAGAGTTTAGGTTCATGGTAAAAGGGGGCTCGAAGAAGACGAATATCCTGGCTAAAGAACTTGAGGACCTGGCTTGAAACATTCACAGCGGGACTCTTCAAAGCAGCAGGAAGTAAAATAATTATTGCCAGAATGAATGTTGTCAGCATTCAGTAAGAGATAGCCCCTAAAAGAAAAATATTAATTGCTTCTAACTAGGATTGAAACTTTGGGACTCTTGCTACTTTTCACGTTATCCTATTTGGATATGTAGGCCTTTGAACAAAATCAAAAACCATCGATGCCAAGAAAAAGAAAATTAGAAGAGTAAAACGTGTAGTAGGTATTGTTGACAAATCTCCAGTTGATTGACTTGTGTTCCAGTGATTGGAGTGAGATGTAGTATTAACTTTTTTTATGATAGATAGAAGATAACTAAGGGCTAACATTTTTACTGGCAATTATATCTAAATACACTGCTTTGGAAGGAATCTTAGTTCAGGTTAATTAGGAGAAGTTATGTGTAGATATACTAAGCTACGCATTTTGCCAAGCTTACTAGTAAAATTATTAAAAAGACTGTACAAACCTGAACTAAACGCCTTTATTCATACGACGTCCTTTATCCCCTTTAAAAGTCCTATTTCGCATTAAAAGTCCGTTACCGTAACGGCTTCTGTCCGTTAGCGTTACAGCTTCTGTAGCAGCTAGCCTAAGTTCCTCCACAGCTTCCTTAAGTTCCTTCACGGACTTATAATATACTTGATTTTTCAGATGACCCCATACAAAAAAATCGAGTGGTGTTAAATCAGGGGACCTCGTAGGTCATCCAATTGGTCCCAGGTTACCTATCCACTTATCGCCAAATTCAAAATTTAGATAGTTTGTAATAATCCGCCCATTATGAGGTGGAGCACCGCCCTGCTGAAAAAACATTTACTGTATGGTGGCTAGTGGAAGTCCCATTATTTCTTCTGCTACGTTAGCTTACCAGAGGTTCAAATATCTCTCGGAACTTAAGTTCTCGTTAAAAAAGTACGACCCAATCACACGTGTGTCTACATTTTCTAGTCACACATTCACACATAAATTCCCATCTAACTTGGTGCCTAACCTGACCTGAACTTGCCATTGATTTGCATCGGACCCGTAAACAGTATTCTTACGATTCAATAGTTCACAGTTAGTAAATCGGCTCTCATCAAACCAGAGGACTTTCAAGGTAAAATTAGGGATTTCGTTAGTTTTTCGAATAAAACATTGACAAAATTCCATTCTTCTAGTATGATCACCATTCTGGAGTCTCTGGCTGGGATGATCACGATAAGGTTGATATTTATGAGGCTTTAAAACGGCACCAACCGTTGACCGAGCAACGCCTGTTGTATTTTCAATTTGACGCAAAGAGGTATGAGGTGTTTCGACCACGCTTATCAATACCAAATGTTCCTTATCTTCGTCTGGAGGTTTCTTCTTTATCTTAGTCAAACTCCCGCAATTAATCAGATTGTGTTGGAGACGTCTAAACATAGCTCTGCCAGATTGTCGTCTTTCTGGATATTTATTAAAATACATTTCTTCAGCATAGTCATCATTTCTGCGACACAGAATAAAACACTGCAACATGTCATATTTCCCACTATTTGAAAAGTTATTAATTATAAAATACCAATTTTTTTTTAGCTGCAGACACTTAATACTGTCAATAAAACTATGCTCTGACGGTTGGGTAATAGAATAACAAATGACAAATCTAAGCACACTATGCCAAAATTTTAAAAGGAATATCCAAGCCACCTACTTGTACGGGGATTTTAAAAGTGCAAAATTTCAATAAGGCGTCCATAAGGAAAACGAAAGTTGACAACGGCCGCGCACAACATAGTTGGCCTAGACGACTCCACCATATGATCACCATATTCTCCTAATCTGAAATTTTCATGACCGTAGTTCTTGAAGTAAGTAAACTCTTAGGGATTTTCAAAAATGCACTTTTTTGGTTTTCACCCTGTATCATCTGTACGATATCCATTTAAAATATCATTGACTCGGATTATTTTTAAGCAGACCAATTCGCAACTTTTCTTCCATTTACCTGGACACACCCTATATAAATACTGTATTTTATCGATATACAGTGTGTCTCAAGATTGTTGAAACGACTTTCGTGAATAGTGAAAAATGCAAATGTGAAATTCCATTTTTGTGTTCAGCCCTGTTTAGTCAAAGACCTATTTCTGTTATAATTTAAATTTGAAAAATGGAAAAGGCACTAGTGGTTATTAAGAAAAGTTGCTTAGAATTAGTTAGCTAATCCTTTATTCCAAATTTCAAAATTATCACCTTTATTCACCTTTATCACCCATTATTATGTCAGTGATAAAAGTTGTCAGAAATTCTCAAATTGTGATTAGGTTCTTAATTATGATACAAGTCACTTTTAAGAATTACTTTGACATATCTGTTGCTGGAAAGCTAAAAAAGAGCTTTACCAATAAAAGCGGTTTTTTGACAATTTCTACGGCCTCTTATTTGAAAACTTTGACCAAACAGAGTTACATCATTTGGTTTTTGTCTTTTTAAGCAAACTGGCACAATGTTTTTTACAACATCAAAATGACGTCGCATTTTTGAAACAAGTTTGAATAGATAACTGAATTCAGTAATTTTAGTTATTACCTAAGTGAGATGCTTAGATTTTGATACACATTTTGAATAAGTCATGTTATTTGAGAACTTTTCCGCTAAATTCAGTAATTTTAGATATTACCTAAGTGAGATGCTTAGATTTTGATACATATTTTGAATAAATCATGTTATTTGAGAACTTTTCCGCTAAATTAAATGAAAAAAAATCACTAATTGAGAAGGACATTTGATAAAAAAAAGGGTTAAAGGACAATTTAATTTTTGAGCCTAAAATAACGTGGTGACACGTTTTTAAAATTTCCAAATAGTGCCTAACCTCTAAATCAGTTCATTTCTGTGGACATTTTGAAAACAAAAATAATTTTTTGTTTTCGCTCAAACTTATATACATGCCTACGTATTTGCTTTAATATTATGTGTCCCAAGTTCACTTTGGTACTTAAAAATGCAGTGAGACATGTTCCTAAAATTACAAAATGGCGGCATATATTAATTTAATTTAAGCAAACGGTATATTTTTAAAATCAGTTTTTATGGCTATAGGGTCACAAAATTATTTGGCGTTACGTATTTATTATGACAATAGTGCTTTTTGGTATTATGTTGGTCAAATATTTAAAAATCTTAAATGTGAAAATTGTGCAGTAAAATATTCCGCCGTCTTGAAAGTTTTGTAGTCATTTTGAATTCACCGATTTTGCAAAATTCTTTATAAAGCAAACTTTAAATATGTATTTGCAAAAAAAAGCATAAATCAGTACTTAAAAATGACAGTGCTGCGCCCTTATAACTTACCAAATTGGCGGTGCAATTGCTGTCAAATTTTTTATAAAAAAATATAGAGATTTGAAAGAAAATACTTCTAAATTATTTGATAAAATTCTTGTTTTTATTACAAATATTAAGCAAAAGTTCGTTGGAATGCGTACAAATTTTGAATCAATCTGGTTTCTATTCGAGAAGAAAAATTTATCAAAAAAAAAAGTATTTGACAATTCAATTTTTGAGTGTACTGTTGAATGGTTCCACCAAAAAACAAAATTTTAAATTTGGCAATTTTCTACTTTTTACAAGAGTCGTTTTACCTAATGTATAGGCTGGAATTCTCGTGCTAAGAAAATTTGCCTTTTGGGTTCTGAGGTCAAGGGTATTGTTCAAAAATCAATTTTATACCTGTGGTGTTGTGCTATATATTACAGACTTTTATTGACATTAAACAATGTTATAAAAACGTATGACAAGGTATAAAATGAGTAACGTATAAAATAATCGGTACGACTAAATTAGAAAGAAAAAAAATTGCATTTCAGATGAATTGTTACAAACGGATATATCATTTGTCTCCATAACAACAGTGAGTGAAAAGTAGAAATTCCAACCTGCCCATCGAACCAATCACACCATCTAAACTCGGATGGTTTCATCTTTTCCACGTTTGCAAATTCTAATTAGAAATTGACAATAAAAAGGGGAACGGATGAAACGAGGATAAATTTGAAATGTCTTCAGGAGTGGGAAATAGGAGTGTTTATTTGAAATCGTCATTTATTTGGGTGTAAAATGTTAAAAGAAGAGGACGAAAGAGCAACAGTCCAATGACTGATTATGTCATACTTTTCTATCAAAAAAATCATAGCTTTCTAGATGACGTTTTAGAATGAACACCGGGTATTTATCTTGTGTTAATTTTTATTAAAAATTAAATTTGGAGAATTTATTAAAGATTAAATATATATATATCAGTCTGCCCTAAGTATACTTCACTACATATTAAGCATGTAATTCTATACCCAATATTTGAATGAAAAACGTTTTTAATTTTCCACTTTTGAAGGCTAACACAAACTCCTAACAAGTCTCATCAACTTTTCTTTGTGCCTTTGGTCCAATTACTTCTTTGATATTGGTCCTCTTTGTTCCCTGTCGACATCGAGATGAAGGATCCATATTCTTAGAGTTTCTTTTGATACCTGTGTGTCTGAGTTGCTATTTAAACTTGCGACACGCAAAATCTTTCTAAATTTTTAGTATTTATCGTGTACAGGATATACTATTTTCGGTACTTTTGAATTTTAATTTTTGTTTGAATTTTAGTAACCATCATCAACTACTTTTTAATAGGAATATTAGTTTTTTATTTTTTTAGAACTTTTTACTTTTCTTATCGGATCACACCCTATTGTAGAAAATTGGGAACGAGAAAGAGACATTTATTTTTAGAAATAATCAAACAAGTTTAGAAAATAAAACTAACCAATTATAACACATTTCGATTTTTTTTTAATATTTACAAAACTGGTCGGATTTTTGTAAATTTAAAACCAACATCTTGTCGAGCATTAAGATGGGCATATTTCTCCCAATTTAATCTATTTCAACAAATTTCTTTTTTTGTTGCGTAAAATAAATGAATCGTTAAAAAGATATAAACTCTAACAAATGTATAAAGTGGTCCATTACATATCATTAAATTTGTAATAAAATTGCTATCGATTTTTGACATTCGAGATTAAGAGTCATATTTGAAAAACTAACGCTGATGATACCACAGAAAAGTCGAAACGTCGGACTACAAATTGAATAATACCGACTTGTAGAGCAGAAAAGTACTCATGAGAATGTGCAATTTATTTTAAAATAAGGTTTCAAATTAATTCAGGAAAAACCAAAAACCATTTTCGTAAGTTAGTTTTTTTGAATATCGGAAGCAGTCAACATTTTGAAAATTTTAAAATGTCATTACGATCTGCATCCAAATGCGCAACTTTGCCCCAATTTAACGGAACCTGTATCTCTTACGGTTTTCGAGATCCCAATGATAAGCTGCGAATTCGAATAAGCCTCTATTCCATAAATACAGGTTATTTGAATTTTGAAAATTGTCAATAAAAAGAGGATCGGATGAAATGAGGATAAATTTGAAATGTCCTCAGAAATGGGAAATAGGAGTGTTCCTTTGAAATCGTCATCTATTTGACTGTAAAATGTTAAGAGGATGAAAAGACTTTGATAATGTCAAACTTTTATATAAATAAATCATAGCTTTGTAGATGACGTTTTAGAATGAACACCGGGTATTTATCTTGTGTTAATTTTTATTAAATATTAAATTTGGAGAATTTATTAAAGATTAAATATATATCAGTCTGTCCAAAGTATATTTCACTACATATTAAGCATGTAATTCTATACCCAATATTTGAATGAAAAACGTTTTTAATTTTCCACTTTTGAAGGCTAACACAAACTCCTAACAAGTCTCATCAACTTTTCTTTGTGCCTTTGGTCCAATTACTTCTTTGAAATTGGTCCTCTTTGTACCCTGTCGCCATCATCGAGATGAAGGATCCATGTTCTTAGAGTTTCTTTTGATACCTGTGTGTCTGAGTTGCTATTTAAACTTGCGACACGCAAAATCTTTCTAAATTTTTAGTATTTATCGTGTACAGGATATACTATTTTCGGTACTTTTTAATTCTAATTTTTGTTTGAATTTTAGTAGCCATCATCAACTATTTTTTAATAGGAATATTAGTTTTTTATTTTTGTAGAACTTTTTAGTTTTCTTACCGGATCACACCCTATTGTAGAAAATTGGGAACGAGAAAGAGATATTTATTTTTAGAAATAATCAAAAATAAGTTCAGAAAACAAAACTAAACCAATTAAAACAAATTTCGATATTTTTTTAATATTTCCGAAACTAGTCGGATTTTTGTAAATTGTAAACTAACCTGAACCAACATCTTGTCGAGCATTAAGATATGCATGCTTGGGCATATTTCTCCCAATTTAATCAATTTCTACAAATTTCCTTTCGTGCTGCAAAACTTTAACAAATATATAAAATGTTACATATCATAGAATTTGTAATAAAAAGTGCTTCCAATTCTTCACATTCGAGTTTAAGAGTCATATTTGAAAAACTAAAGCTGACGATACCACAGAAAAGTCGAAACGTCGGACTACAAATTGAAAAATACCAATTTGTAGAGCAGAACTCATGAGAATGTGCAATACATTTTTTCTACGACCACCTCGAAAATGAACAAATGCGCACTACTAACTACCATTGAGAATCACATATGGCAAATAGCGTGCGCAAAGTGCGCTTCGTGCATGCTCCACTAAAATGCTCCAAAATAGCAGTTGTAGAAAAAGTATAGTGTGCAACACGTACGAAAAACTCTTGTGACGTTGTATCACTCGCCTACGGCTCGTGTTCAAACCGTGTGAAAAGTGAAATTTTCTGCTAACTAGTTGCACAATATACTATTAAAATAATGCTTCAAATTAATTCAGAAAATAACCAAAAACGATTTTCGTAAATTTAATTTTTTTCGAATATCGGAAGCAGTCAACATTTTGAAAGTTTTTAAAGGTCATTACGATCTGCACCCAAACTTGGGCACTTTGCCCCAAAGTAACCGAACCTGTATCTCTTACGGTTTTCGAGATCCCAATGGTGAGCTGCGTATTCGAAAACCCTGTATTCCATAAACATAGGTTATTTGAATTCTTCATTTAAGAATGCATATTTAATGCCCAATTTTTGATCTACTAACGTGTACATTCCACTCTCAAGGACAATAATATTAGTAGCTTGCTGATAATAATCATCCTGCCATTGGTAATTACAGCTCATCCTAAAGTGCGTTACATTGTTCTTTATGACATGTCCAGTTAGCTTTACGGTGTGACCAGACGTTTTGACCTTGTAGACTCTCTGTCATATTATAGGAGGTTAGAATAGAAACAATCATATTGCTCTTTGCGTCCTATCAATAATTAGAAAGGTGTTGGATCGCAGGTGTAGGAAAAATAGTCACTTCACTTTCTAGAAATCGACAACGCTTCGACTTTCGACCTTAATTTTTAGGTCCTCCTTAGGGCTTTTTCAATCAGTGAAGAACGTCACCAAAGCATATACAGACCGTCATGACAGTACATAAAACCAAAATTGTTAAAATTCAGACGCTGCACGGTGCCCATGGTTTTATTTCCCGTTTTGTTTCGGAAATAAAACCAATGGTTTTATTTCCCTGTTTTGTTTCGATGGCCCGTGTGTTTGTTGCTTGTCTTTTACGTGCACCTTCTGGATTTTAACAATTTTGGATTTATGTACTGCCATGACGGTCTGGTGACGTCATATGCTTTGGTGACGTTCTTCACTGACTGGAAAAGCCCTGAGGAAGACCTAAAAATAAAGGTCGAGACGTTGGCGATTTCGAGAAAGTATAGTGGCTATTTGTCCTACACCTGCGATCCAACACCTTTCTAATAGAAATAATGTTATTGCTTTCTCTTGACGTTATGAAAAAGTCCTGCGGAAGACTCCGATAAAGGTAGAAACGTTGGTATTTTAATAAACGGAGAAAATCTCTTTTTGTTTCATGGTCGCTTCCACCACTTCCAACTTAATCGAAAGTAAAAAAAACCCAAGATTGGATGAATTTTGAGAAAGTCACTTGTGAGACTTTATTATAGAGCAAGTAATTCCCCCTTTACTAAAGGCAATTATTTACTGCTTCTTCACATGTTTCAGGGATGTTCTATGATACTTTATTAATAAAGAGAGAGAGAGAGAGAGAGAGAGAGTTATTCACATAAACAAGTCATTAAAACATGCAGTAGAAATCATTATTCTGCTTCTAGTTTTTACTCTGACATTTTCAGTTTTTGCAACTTTCTCAATTAAGTTTTTTCTTCACAATTTAAAATTTTTTTCAGAAAGAGTTGAACTGTTTTAGTACCGTATTTAGTGGATATCAAAAGGCGCAAACGTGTTTCAGTTTGATTCAGGTCCTTTCTCTTAAGGTTTCCTTTATACCAATGTTTGGATCTCACTTCTTTTAAGCTTAAAGATTTAAACAAATCACAAAACTTCTCTATAAACTAAGACGCAAACAATAATTTCTTTTATTCTCTTAATACAGTATACGACAAGAAATTACATACTTGCTAATAATGTAATTCAGCAGGCTTACGCGAAGCCGACAGTAAAAGACCCATTTTTGCAGGATCGTTTAATATTCATGACGTCTTAACGGGAAGACGATGCAAAATTAATGAATTTCCTGCTTAATAGCACCTGATGAATATGGGCCAAGGCAGAACGAAAACCGGTAATCTGCAGGTATTTTAATGTCGTCCCACCTGATGTTAACTGGGCAGGATAAGACAAGGTGTATCACAAAAACCTCCATACATTCGTAAGAAAAGTACAGACATTGTTTCTTGTTTTGTTAATAGGCACAAAAAATTAAATGATTTAAAGCTTCGGGAATAGTTTAAAATGAATCCTATATTTACTTATTAAAACTTTTATAACAAAGATTTCTTAATATTTTTACTGGTCGATGACAAAGTTTTCAATTTGTTTGAAACCAGTAAAGTTGATTTCAAAAAATTGTCAAAAAAGCAAATCAAAAAACGATAGAAACCACTTGGACGGATCCTAGCAAGAAAATTTTTGAAAAAACAGACACTGAGGCAAGTAACCTCACTTTAAAATTTAAAAACACAAGTAGATTAATTGACTCAACCACCAAAGAATTAACTGAAATAGATAATAAAAACACGAATACAAAAAAAATAAATTAAAGATAATTCTGCAAAACTCAGAAGCATTAGCTTAGTAGCAGACACCATTGAAATGTGGAAGCTGCTGAGAAAAACCAATGCATCAATCACTAGCAATACTGTAACGGTCGACTATGAGACACAATCTGAAACAGCACTAGACACTGCGTCACTCAAAAGTCACCCGAATAAAACCAATACCCAGAAAATGAGCACACAAATAGCGATGGACTCACTGCTAAATAGACTACATAATTACACAATCTCACTGCTGGTGCTTCTTCTGGTATGTTGGTTGAAATAACTCCACCGCTTTTAACAGAGTTACTCAATTACGTACTACAAACTAATAGGACACGAACAATTAAAACATTAGAAACTAAGATTTAACACTCAGCACCTGGAAACAAATAGCAAGCAAAGACTGGGATAACACGATTTACATAATAACAAATATATAGTAGTGGGTAATCCACTGGAGATCGTGGCTGAGACCCCAAAAAGTATAGTCGTTTTCAGGAAGATATTCATCTAGCCACCCATGACATTGTAAACGCACCTTTAAAAAACAATTGAAAAGTTACTAGATCGGAGAGTGGTGCGAATCGAGCTTAACGAACGAATTTATCGGGTTTTAACCTCAAATTTTGTAATTTTCAAACATAACTACTTTATTTCTCAAATTTTGCTCAAATCCAATTGTTATGCTGCGTTTGTAATGTAGAAAAAGTAAACTGGGTTAATAAGCAACTACCTACCACACAGAACTATTAACACAATTCATCGCATGATCCAGAAAACTCATCTGCAACCTGCAGCCTCCAACTTCTGCAAAACAAGATGCCAGAGTAGAGTTACAAAAATTGAGACAGGAAGACCAGATTCAAGCAGTTATTGATGAGAGAAGGACTGAACTGGACCATCAACCATGAACAAGATTTCCAAAGTGCCAAATATACTGACTAAGAAATTACCTTAGTGTCCAAATGCCCTGGGAATAGACCATACATTAAACTATGGTTATGCCTATGTCTTACATAATATCATTGTATTTAAATCTAATAGTAAGTCAATGGCACTTATGATGGTGTTCACTAGATGTCACTGGAGCCTAGTGACATCATCATTTTAGGCAAATATTTCAAGGCCGTTTAATTTCCGGCGGTGTTGCAATTGTAATTTCCGTAATACTGACTTCACGTCAGCTAAACAAAGATCTCCGAAATGCTCCTTGCTCGCTTTGCCTGCAGTCATATTTGTCAAGGTATGTCAGTTTATTTTTTTATTTACAATTCATAATTTCTATATTTTTATGGATATTTGGGCTAATTAATGAAGCAGCCGATGAATAACTCAATAAGTACCAAAATGCATTCGCCTGCTGCTGTTAGTTAAAACAGTGGTGAACAGAGAAGTGAGTGAATCTAATGGCGCGAAAACCCAGGGTATCTTATGGATATTGGAGCAAAAAAGCTGAATAATTCGGCTAGTTAATGAGGCAGCCTATAAATAACTAAAAAAGCTGCTGCCGTTACTTAGAACAATGCCAAACCTAATGGCGCGGAAACCAAATTAATTATATGTGAGAAGTTTCAGGATGTCCCTTACAAAGCAGGGAGTTTTTTACAAGCAAATCAACACAAAATTAAGATGTTATAATGTTAAAGACTAGTAAGACAAATCCTTACAGTTTCAGTTATTAAGGCTAAATTCATGCTAGTATGAAACAAAAGCAATCACTGGTTTTGTTTTATAATTAAATTAATAATTTCATTATTCCTCCGGTACCAAGGAGTGTATCGCATTCGGACTACCACGGTTTTTAAGGAATTATAGTACCTTTCTCTAGTTGGTTCGCACATGGACTTGCATGCCCTGTGAGCTGAGCAATGACGGTGCATATCCAGCATCCCATACTGCACATGTTGTGCTGAGATATATAATGATAGCTCCGGTCTCAAACAGTGTATCGCGTTCGTACTACTATAGTTATTATGCAAGGGTAGTACCTTCCTCCAAGTAGTTCGCCCTTGGACTTGCATGCCCTGTGAGCTGAGCAATGACGAGACAAATATCCAGCATCCCATATGACACACGTTCTAGTGAGACCTATACTGATATAGCTCCGGTCTCAAACAGTGTATCGCGTTCGTACTACTATAGTTATTATGCAAGGGTAGTACCTTCCTCCAGTTGGTTCGCACTTGGACTTGCATGCCCTGTGAGCTGAGCAATGACGGTACAAATCTGGCATCCCATATTACACACGTAGTTGGGAGATATATCTACTGATGGCTCCGGCACCACTGAGTGTATCGCATTCATACTACCACAGTTTTTAATCAAGTGTAGTACCTTTCTCCAGATGGTACGCACTTGGACTTGCATTCCCTGTGAGCTGAGCAATGACGGTGAATATCCAGCATCCCATATTGCACACGTTGTGCTGAGATATATACTGATAGCTCCGGTACCAAGGAATGTATCGCCTTCGTACTACTAAACAATCACAATATTCACAATCCATTGAGGTCCTTCATGCTGGGCTCTGAAGCCTGGGTTCCCTTGCTGGCCCATTGTAACTACGGCTCTGGGCTCTGGGTATAGGATAACTTAAATGGATGGGGCGACAGTACGTAATAAAGGTCATCCTTTCTCATTGTTCTTTGTGGCCGGCATTTGTAAAACAAAGGGAGTAAAATAACATAATATCACAAATACTTATACCTACACTACATAACCAAACTTTAATAAATAATAATGACAAACGAAATGGCATATCTTTTTCTCTACGTCTGTAAAATTACTAGTTTTTATAATGACTTTATATTTATAGAATATATCCATCCTTGTTCACCCAATGCAATAGAGAAGTAGAAATTTTGTTTTTATTTGTATAGAGTATACAGCTGTGGTTATTTTTACTTTTGCCGTGACATTTCCACCGTTGCCAAGTTTATGGTCCCCCATGAAGTTGACAGGATTGACAGATTGGATGAGGATTACCAGACTGAATTTAAGTACTGGTACTGCCATATGATTTGGATTGTGTGATTAGGATCCATGGTGAGACTTCCAGTGGCCTTTTCATATAGGTTACCTATATGTCATATGCCATCCATAATTCCTATATCCATACACCATCCATAATGTTCCTCGATGATCACTATGGATCGAGTTAATATTAGTCGAGATTATTCCCCATCATAAAGAAAAGAATATTTCCTACCAGATGAATTTACTGTTATATCACTTCAGTTGTCATTTGGGTATAGCTCCATTATGGAGGTCAACTTATAAAAGTTGACCCTTTCAGTTGTATGTGTCGGTATTTAGAGAAGTGTATTTTTGTTTGTTAACTATATATGATTATTGATTTTAAGTTATAAATTACTTACACAAAAAGATGTCTTGCCTAATTGAGCATTTAACTTCTTAAACTACCTAAATATCAAGAAACTAAAACATTTGTGTAGTGATTTAATATGAGGTTTGTTCCAATATGCTGGAGAACCATTAAATGAACTTGAAGACGAGCAGAAATTCCACTGCTCGAAACGTCGTGAAAAACTCAATAAAGACAATGGAAGTCCAAGATGTTTCTTTTAATAATACATCATTGTCTATCACCTTTAAACAAATGCTAGAGAACCATTGCAGAACCTTTAAAAAAATCATTTTGGCCAACTCACTAGCAAACATTTCAAATTGAAATGAGGAACCATCTTGACGTTTGCAGAACCACTCTGGACAAGCACATTGTTTATTTCAATATCATATTAGTGAGTTGTGACGAATGATAGATCATTCTGGAATGGTTTCTTGGTGGAATGGAACAACTTTTCAACTAAGAGAGCTACAGTTCTTTAAAACTAAATGGCATATAAGCTGGGGCCATTTCTTATAAACTCAGTTGAAAATGTTTCGACTTATATGCATAGACTTTGAAGTAACTTTTAGAAACAAGTAAAGGCTATTTATTAGTTTGAAATTAAGAACCCCCTTTGCAACTAACTTTCTATACCTGGAATAAAAATGCTGTTGAAATTGCAAGAACTTTTTTATTTTATATACAAAGCAAAACAAGTATAGTGTGTTTAATGGAAAAACTCATTAAGTTGGCTGTGAATTATCAGGAGACAAGAATGCTGGAGTAATAAAGTACCAGCTACTTTCATTGTTCTATCCTATTCTATGAAAACTTCCCAACCAACCTGTACACATTTTGGAAAATATTTAAAAAATTATAACACACATATTGGTAGTTTTTATTGATTACAATATAGTATAAACATTTTATATTGGATATTAGGACTTTACTTTCCACTACAGGATGTCTACCTTAACATGATTTCGGAAGTGTATAGAGCAGGTCAAGGTCACCGAGTTGTTTTAAACATTTTTTTCTCAATGTGGGCTCTAGGACATACCTTGGGCTCAAAAGATGCACTTGAGAGTTTGTGATTTGGATACAAACTTTCAAACTCACTCGTGTATTGTTTTGGAATTTTTAATGAAATGAGCTATGAGCTATGAGAAAGAACCATGACATGACATAAAATACAAGGTTTCTGCTTGGTTTCTGTTAAGATCTCAGGTATAATTAAAAATTATATTTGCAGAAGAAAATAATTCCATACACATGCCGCTGGCTTTTTTCTAAGAATGGAAGATCCACTTCAAAGGCACAGGAAGGGGTAGTGATACATTATACAAAACACTTAAAATGTATGGTGAATTAGATATTAGCACCCAGGATTGTAAACTTCAAGAGGCCCCTTTTGAGGTCCAGTCCTTAGCAATCACAATAGCAAGAAATGAATATACCTAAAAGGATATGCAGGAGTATGATAATATATAAAAACTTAGTGTTATTTTGACAAATGGTGAGATGTTGTGCAGAGCATACATATATTTTTGGCTTTAAGCCGCAAACACATGGTCTCCAATTTGTTGAGAAGCCAAAACTGTACTGATGAGAAGTAGACCCTGAAACTAGTATGCAGATGGGTAGATCGACAAATTGGTGACTACCAACTCTTTAAACTGTTTTGACAAATGTTATATGCATTCTTTGGTGAGATTAACACTTACATAATTAGCATTCTGTACAACTGAGATCACAATGGTCACCCTCAAATTGGTTCCTACACAATCACTTAACAGAACACTTAATTTATAAACAGAAACACACATTTTTTGTTTAGGTTAGTTCATCCTTCCTTTGGTACATTCACAGATAATTGAGATGGTCAAATGATCATTATTCATTTGGATAATACAAAATCATTCAGTAGCACCTTGAAGATGTCACTTGAATACTAGAAACTGGGCAATTCTTTTCTTCTTTCTTTCTCAAGCATCGAGCACTTTGCTTACAGTTTTCATACAAAGTCAAAAAGCAGTCGATGCATGCAGCTGCAGCTCTGCTACTGGAGTTAAGGAAATTGAAATTGTTTAAAAATAGCTTCATTCTGTAAGGGCTCCAATCCGTGGTAGGTCGTAGGTTTATTTAACTTTTTGCTTTCACTATATAAGTTGTTGAGTATAAAATTAGTCATATAAAGGACTGTTAGATGATAATATGCAGTGTAGTTATTTAATAATTACTCACGAAAATTGGAATAAGAAAAAAAGAAATATGAGAATTAAATTCACAATATTTACAAAGATGCATATTGCATCCAAGGAATTGACGGACGTAATATTGCGCTCTCTTTCTCAAAATATATGCAGAAGACAAGGATGGAAAGTAAGGGTCATGCTATTTCTTAAATTTTGACATAATGTGATTGATACCAATAGAAAATAAGAATTTCCCCAGATTTCAGTTGAAAAATTTTTGGAAGAAGGGCTGCCACGACAAAACCGATATTTCCATGGCTGGCTAGATGAATATTTTCCTGAAAACGACTATAGTTTTTATTGAACTAGATGATCCCGAAATGAACAAGAGCATTCACTCTCTCTATAAAAGACGCTTTCCTGAAATGACACATCTGGACACGATGAAAATCTTCTCCAATATAAAAACAAAAATGACCAACCAGACTACGGGCCAAAAACTTATCAAAGGGATTCTACCTGAAACGGCAAACGAGATATTCCAAAAACTGCTAAAACTAGAATGTGAAACTTGTGTCTTAACAAAATTGGCCATACACCATGTCAACAATTTGACATTGGATAGTTACAGGAAAATGGTTGAGCTTATCTTCCACAACCAGGATACTAGAGTAGACATTTACACCACCGATCTGAGACTAAACTCTGAAAGCGTATAAAAGAGCAGCGACCACCGCACAAACATAGAACTTTTGGCACATATACCATAATGGTTGATAACAAAAAAAAAAAACACGAAAGAGACTCTAAACAAAACAAAAACTAGCCTTCAAGGAAACAACACAAAAGATACCATCAAGTCCATGAAAACTAACGCTGATGGGAACCTCATCATTACGATGTAAAAAAACGAAGAAGCTTTGAAAATTGTCGGTAATGATATACGAAATTCCCTTGGCACCAAAAACGCCAAGATCATCAGAGACACAAGTGAAATAACCACTATATACCTGAGAGGTATGGACACTACAACAACAAAACAAGAGGTGGAACTAGCAATAAAAGAAAAAATTGGAAACGTCAACCCACGTCAACGCTACAGACTTTACTATAGGCGATTTTAGCCCATATGCCATCATTCTGTTGGCGGTTACAATACGATTACTAAAGGCTAACATCCTGCTCAGCTAAACAGGAAAATTAGAATTGGTCTCGTTAGATGTACGCTCGAAGCGCAGATACATGTAAAAAGCTGCCGGAAGTGCTGGAACTTTGACCACATGACGGAAAACTGTGATGAGCCTGATCGCAGCAAATATTGCTTTCGCTGCGGATAAGCAGGACATAATAAGAACAGCTGCAAAGATGAGACGGAAGCATGCCCCCTTTGCAACATAAAGAGATACAGCCCCAGCAGCGGAAAATGCCCTCACTTCATAAAAGCTCTTAACATAGCGAAGAGGAAAAACGGAAGAGAATTCAATAGACTACTCAGCAGGCAGTTCGCTCGAGAACCAGAAAATCAATAAAATGCTACAAACCACAACACTGTCGACACCTAAACACAATACTATAAAACTACTACAAATAAACACTGACCGCTCTAGAGGGGCGCATGACGTGGCATATGCTACAGCAAAACAACTCGATGCTGATATCATAGCCAGCGAACCTAACAAAAAACTTGCATAAGAAGGAAGATGGATAGAGGACACCAAGCACGATGTGGCAATACTCTTTGTCAAAAAGAGCTTGCCAGTCAGATGATGCCATAGATTGTAAGGTATCGCAGCTCTGGAAGCTGAAGACCTCAATATTGTAGGATACTACATCTCCCCATACGTTCCTCTAACCGCGTACCAAGAATTTATAGAAGACCTAGAAAACGTGTTAATATCTTTAGAAGGACATACTATAGTGGCGGGGATTTCAACTCAAAGTCCCCGGACTGGGACTCTCCAGTTGAAGACAAAAGGGAAAGTATTTTAACGAAAATGACAGCGGGCAGAAATAAACACAGGAGAGGCTACCTTTGTAAGGAAATTTACGCATTCGCCCATTGATATTACATTTGCAACCTGTAACTTGGAAAAACGTATAAAAAACTGTAAAATGTTAGAAACAGAGAGTTTGTCGCCACATAAGCATATTTTCTTTGATATACACTGTAAAAATAAAGTGAAAAACACATTAAAAATCCACCCTACTTTCAAAAAACAAGTGTTTGAGCAAGAGAAAATAAACACCATAACCCTGGACAGCTTTACCTACGACAACTTGACCAGTAAAATAGTGGCGGCCTATAGGAAATCTGTACATAAGATTGAAACAGAAGAAACCCACTATTGGTGGAACGAAGAGATTGACAGACTCAGAGAAGACTGCACTAAGACGAGAACATCGTATACTAGGTCAAGAATGGCAGGGCTGCTTGCGGATGAAATCTTGGAAAAACGCTGGGGAAATTATAAAACCAAGAAAAAAGCGCTTAACAACGAAATTAAAAAGGCTAAAGCACTTCGCTGGAAAGAAGTTTGTAAGTAGCTGGACGATGACATCTGGGGAGAAAGATATAAAATTTTTGTATAAAAGCCTGCACCAAGAAAGCCAATATAAAATGGCCACTAGCAAAACTGCTCTTCCCTGCATTCCCTGGCACGGTGGAGCACAGCCTCTTCTTCTTCTCTAGGTGGGAGAATCAAAGGAATCTTCTGAGTCTGCAGCTGGAAAATGAGGTGAATGCGGAAACTTTGTTGGAACTTATGGCTACATCTAGAGACAAATGAAACAAATGCAAAAGCTACGTAATGGAAGTAGTCAGGAAAAAAAATACAGCATGGTCGAGAAGCAGCGTAGAAAAATAATGCACCTCAACTTCTATCCCTTCTGGAGCAGCGAAGTAAAGCTGATTACTGTTTGTAACACTGGTACCATTTATTGTACCACTGGTTATTGGCAGTGGTACAGTTATTAAAAGCAATAATTAAAAAAAAAAAATGAATAACGATGTTTATGTTGTATGTGTGTGTTAATATAAACCAAAACGATGTTTCAATAAAAACAATTTGAAAAATGTTGAACTTTTTAGGCTGAATTTTCCATCTCTTGTTAACTTTACCAATAACTAGAGGTACCATCAGATAGATGAATCCGCCCTTAGAATAACAAATTTGCATACGAATATTAGTATATATAGATTCTACATTTATACTAAATATATTATTTATTACAATTTTTTTTAATATTATGGATCAGTTTTAGGAAACTTTAGTGGTTATGCCATTAAGCACATGGCACGTATTTTTTTTGTTTTGCTAATTTTCAACTCTTTTTGCCCAAATTTTTAGGGGAAAGAATGACACATGGTCTCGTTATTTATTGTTAAAGTTGGAAAGCAGCTTTAAGCACCAATTTGTCGAAAAGCCCCCCGTCTTTAGCTCCCACTTCGCTTAAAACCTTACCTGGATTAGCCAGATACAAACACGTTGAGTGTTTATAGCTTTCCTTGTCAAATTTGAATTTTGCGGCCTGTATAATAAATTCCACGGGGCTAATGGAGTTAGTGTCGCAAGCAGATTAATCTTTCCACCCTGGCGCGTCTCCGCATTTAGTTTTGTGAAGGGTCGTTTGTTATTAATGCCGCCTACCCAGGAGACGTGCACGTTTTATTGGTTTTCCTCCCATTTTCATTAGGGCCATATCAAAAGTTTGCACTAGGGAGGCGAAAGTTTCGCTTTTTCGCGGGCGCAAAGGGCCTGCAGCCTCGCAAATTTCGTCCATAAATATTTCAGCAGTTTTCCTCACGAGAGGAGACCGGACGCTTAATAACTTTAAAGAATTTAGCTGCAGTCTGCTGGGAAATGGGCAAGATAATGTAGTTGCCGCCTCCGCGTATACCTCAATGTTGATGTAAATACAGGATGAGCTTTGTTCGATGTTTAGTGAAGAGATCTCAGAGTTCCGAAGTCAGTGAATTAAAATGGGGGAACCATTGTAGTTTCAGGAGATGAATTCAAAACCAGTTCCTCATTTTTAAAAAATCTCGTGACCCATTATATTAATAGCAAAATTCTAATTTTGACGACTTCTTTAAATCAATCTACTTAGTAAGAGTAAACATTGGGGGGGGGGAAGCCTTAGGAGTAGGCCATAGCGGCCCTTTTCACAGTCCCCCAGTCCACCCACCCTTACTCCACCAGGGCCCTCATTCCCTCTACGAGTCGACCCGTCCCTCTAATCAAGGAAAGTATCCCGTCCCATTTCAGAATCGGAAGCTCCTCTCGATGAAGAAATCTCTAAGTATCCTATGGCGCAGTCGCGCCCACCTAGGGCACACTTCCTGAAAGTGGCATGACGACTCTTCCCATGCCCCCCAGTTGGTGTAAAGTGGACTGTCAGGCACTGTTTAGTCTGCAGTGTTCAGTAAGGATTAATATGAGGTCTCCCAGGCACTGCCAAATTCTCCTAAGAAGCCACGAGGCCTTGGATCTATCCGTCTTAGGGTAGATATCATTGGTATATCTATATACGCCTGACTGTGTCCAGTTTGTCCTTGTACTCTCCCATGCCCACTCATTCAGAGTGTGAGAGACGTACCTTTTACTTACCCCTAGATATTGCTCAGGTCCAGTAAAGCATGTCTGGGAACCACGCTTGGCTGATTCGTCGGCACGCTCGTTCCCCTCGATGTCCCTATGTCCAGGAACCAGTCCCACAGTTACCCTTTTTTGTTTCTGCCAGTGACTCTCAAGCATCCCTGCAGTCCCGAACGAGCACTGAACTCGCAGATGACTCGCAAAGCCGCCTGGTTCTCTGTCTAACTTCTGTTCGTGTGGTCAACTGAGTATCGCAAACACCTCCGTCTGGAAAATTGTCGCGTCGTGCGGCTTCCCAAGGCGAAGCCCTCGCCCTCTACATGGCCTGCTTTGTATATTCCTGCTTCTGACGACTTTGTATTAGCCGTTCTTGATCCGTGTGTATACCATACATAATTATTCTCAGAAGGTTGCTGATGCAGCTCTTCCTTGAATTCGTCCCTTGTTGGGATCTTTATCCCAAATGGCTGTTTCAGTATCAAGTAATCGCGTGGGCCCCCTCCTGCGACAGGACAATCGGGATGCCCCGCTGAATGAGGCTGGCGATCTGCGTGTGACCACTTACCATAACGGTATCCTTCCACTGGCCGCAGCAATCCATCCTCCTGCAGAGCGCCATCGCCTCCCTCTGAACCCAGATTGGAAGCTCCGGCAGACCCAGTAATGCATTAAGTGCTGATCCCGGTGTTGTTCTGAATGCACCCGTTATGCCAGACTGTTCTCTGCAGTCTGGCCAATCTCAGCACATAGCATGCCCTGTCCACCGCTGGCCGCCAGACCACGGCCCCATAGGTTATCCTCGGTCTGATTACCGCACTGTGGAGTCAGTGCAGGACGTGTGACTTTAGACCCCTCTTCCTGCCGACTACCCTGCCAGTGCTGTTGTCTTATTGCATGCCTTTTCCACTTCAGCCCGTTATCGATGGTCATCCTCAGGTACTTAGCCTCAGGCTTTAGTAGCAGAGGTTCACCGTACAGTTTGGGTGAACGGAATCCTGTAGTTTTCCTTCTTTGGGTGTAGAGCACGAGCTCTGTTTTGCCAGGGTTAACTGACAGTCCTATGTCGTACAATATTTTTCTAGTATTCTATATGCCCCTTGCATTCGATCACAAACGCTGCCAACGAACTTTCCTGGTATCCTGACCAGTACGGCCAGCCTTGTGGACAGACGCCATCGACCTCGATTTCCCTCCGGTGATCTCCCAGAGAGGCCGTAACCTTATGGTTGCAGAGTGCCGATCTTACCCAGCTTACCAACTGTGTTGGGGGTCCCCGGGCCTTAAAGGCCTCGCAGATGTTGTTTGTTCTGGCTTTGTCGAATGAAACAGCACTTCCTTATTCGAGTATGCCTTCTCTATTTTATGCACTAGAGAGTGGAGAGCGGTGTCGGTCGACTTACCCTTGCTGTAGGCATGTTGATCTTTGTTTCTCCTCGGTGATGTACCTATCGATTATCTTTTTTAATGTTTTCATGTTTTCATCAATCTATCTAAGTAATTATTGATTCCAGCAAAATGATGTAAGTAGAAAATTGATAAATAATTATAATTTGTTAAAATTTAGTTCTTGCCAAGTATCATCGAGTCTTTCTTCACTTCCACATTATAGTGAAAAATGCGGTGGATTTGAATGAAAAAGTGATTTTGAATTCATCTACTAAAATTGCAGTTCATTCCCTATTGAACCCACTCCGTAACTCTGCTAGCTTTGAAATATCTTGACTAAACATCGAAAAAAACTCCGCCTGTATAATATATGACAAATTGTCATATTTAGACCAGCAGGTTACTCTCGGAGTCACAAAGTTGAAGGGGAAAAAAAAGGTATATTTCGTGCAATTTTTACATTAAATTTTCTTTTGGCAGACCGTTTTCGGCTCTAAGCCATCATTAGCGCCCAAAATCTGAGAGTAATTGTGGCTCGTTAGAAACAGCTTGTATAATGCTAAATTTTAAACTTGGTTTTCATATAAATTATTTTAGTTTTCTTATATATATATATAAATTGCCACAGGGATTGAAAACAAAAATATAAATAAAAATGACTCGGGGTCATACAGGGCGGCCACAAAGAAGCCGCGTTGTATGACACGGATGAGAAGCTTCTGAATCTCTTGCTGCTCACCACCAGCTGGAAAGAGGTCTGAAAACGGTTCTCTTAAGGTTGCTTCTGACCCAGTCTCCCTGTCGACCTTCCGTTTGGTCCTTTCTTCCCTTCTTCTTTTAGTACTATTTATAATCCTGTGTTGCTTCCTTTCCTCTTTTTCTCAATCCAGCTTGGCTGCAAAGAGGCCCGCGGCGTCATCTTTGGAGAATTTCTCATCCGCCGGCAGGCCCTATTCCCTCTCGCCCTGCGAGTTTCCCAAAGAGGCTAAAAGTTTATCCTTCTTAAAATTCCCATCGTGTATTAGAACTGAAGCAGAGTGCAGAATGGTCGAGATGCACATTGTATCCCGCCCTATCAGTTATTGATTGAAAGGGCTGCCTCCTATATACTAGCTGACCAAAGGTAGGCCCCTGTAATACCCAAAGGTCTACGTTCTTACGTCCTTAGAGGAGCTTCGATAATGTATCCTTCTGAAATATTTTATTTTTATCATTATTTTTTCCTTATTTTTTATTTTTTGTTTACTATTAACTTGTCCTCCAATGTTTTTTCCAAAATTATTTTATACCTTACAATTGTTTGCTTGAACTCTTGTCATCGTGGATGACTATTTTTTTACGTTTTTTGAACCAACTGACAAACGATACTCACGTTTGGTTTGCCTTTTGCTTCTTTAATATTGAAGGTAATATTTTCTCCGTTACATTTTTTATAATTTTCAATATAAATTGGATTTTTTCAATATCTTGCCTATTTTGAATCGCTATTTTATAAATTTCAAACCCAGTTCTGTAGTTTGTTTGTTGCCTATTTAATCGTGTATTCTCGATTTCTCCTTTACCACCTTTCTAACTCTCTTTTTCACTTTTTGTTTTTAACCATTTTTTCAACAAATCTGATTCTGCTCCCTCAACTTTAAATTTCTCTTAATTTTTGACAGTTTTTTTTTATTTGTTTATTGTTTCATTCTCTATTCTGTGTTTTTCCTTTAACCCAGGAGAAGACTTTCTTTTTGTTAGCTAATAGGAAGAGGTTGGTACAGTTCGAGAATTGTGTAAATTACCAATTAGAGATTTTGATGATCGAGATTTGCATTTAAAATAAATACAGGGTGACTCAAAATTCAGTACAAATATTTCAAGGGCATATTTGTGGGGTCAAAATAAGACACTTTTTTCCTATAAATAGGGGTCCTAAAATAAATCACCACTCCCTATGAGCGCTCAAAGTTAAAATAGTATATTACATACCGAAGCGGGAAGTCGTTCATTACTGTCGAGAGATTTGATAGTTTATCGAGACGCGCAGCGCCGAGATGAACTATAAAATCTCAAGACGGTAAGGAAACTTCCTACCGAGGTGTGTATACTATTTTATTTACAACCTACATAGTATAAATTTATATATTTCGTAAAAGATATTTATAATATCTTAAACTAACTTTTTTAAAAATTACCAGTTAACTATCTTATCTAGTTCGATGCTACTACGGTCACCTTTTTAATTCTATAAAGACTTGAAATTTTAAGGGCCAAGAAATAAGCATGGAAAATGAGAGTTGAAAGAGATGTAGGTAATAAGTAATTTCCCACCCTCCTAAATAAAAATATTTTTTTTTATAATTGTGGCCGTATTTTTTATGAACATTCTTGAAAATGTGTACATCCTCGTTTTTCAACGAGCTTTTTTCATTTCTTTTCTCAGAAATGGCGAAATATTAATTCTTCGCAGTTTTTAAGGACTTACTCATTATGATGACCAACCTTTTAAACCTTTTTCACCTATTATGACTGTTAGGAACCGAGAAAATAGCAAACCTGTTACCTACAAAACACTGCAAATAATTAAAATTTTGCCATTTCTCGGAAAAGAAATGAAAAAAAAAACTCTTTGAGAAACGGGGATGGACAAATTTTCAAGAATTTTTATGAATAAATACGGCCACAATTATAAAAAAAAATATTCTTTTAACTTTGAGCGCCCGTAGGGGAGAGGGGGTTCATTTTAGGACCCATGTTTATAGGAAAAAAAGTCTTATTTTGACCCCACACAAATATGTCCTTAAAATCTCTGTACTAAATTTGGAATCACCCTGTATATAGGCGTTGTCTTATAATCTCTTTTGCCAGTCTTCCTTCCACAATAGAATTCAGAGACATATTGAGACCACTGTGTAGATATTCAATATGATGATCTCTGCCTTCAGCTTTGACACTCCTAGCGTAGGGGCAGGCTCTATATGCCACATGAGAAACATCTGAACATCTGAACATCTGAAAAGCTGAGTATCCACTGGATCCTCACACGTAACATTTTTTGAAAAAGACGAAAAGGGAGTGTATTACCTCGGTTTTTCTCAATTTTTAACTTTGACTGTCGATAACTTTGGAACGAATGGGCCGATCGGGGAGAAATCAACTTTTTTACTGTTCTTGTTCATCACTGTTACATATCATTAAATAGAGCTCCATTGGTTTAATGGTTTCAGAAGAACTTCGACCTTCGAAGATAGACTCCTTCTATGGTCAATGTTTAGAAACTTTTGATTTGCTTTTTGACGTTTAAAAAACTTATTTAAGGGACCAGTTTTATTCCCATTCTCCTCGTTACGCTCATGGGGAATCGAAATCGTCTCATTTCTAGCAAAAAAGATTTGCTAAATTGCAAAGGTTTGTTACTGTTCGGGTTTCTCCACTGTCATCTCCCATTAACTACAGTTCCATTGGTTGCGGAGATAAACCTCTTCTATGGTCAAATTCTTTTCAAAAATGTGGAAGTGTTTTTGAATTAAATTCCTAAAACTGCAGATATTTTCTCATTTATTCCACTTCCTTACTCGGCTAATTTCTGAGATCTTTTAACTAAATATAAAAAAAAAACTCACTAGTGTATAATAGTTTGTTAGTTGGGCCGGCCACCCTATATATCTTCATCACTCACCTGGATGCAACGTCCTTTCTTAATTGATTTAACAGTCTTAGACTCACTTGAAACCGTACCTGCAAATAAAAAAACATATGATAACTGAATAAATACACTCTCTACTAATTTTGACTAAAGTGCTAATTTTGAGCTTACTACTTGAGCAACATTTTGGAGCTAAAAATTTCGAAAAGCATTTACTTTGAAATAGCTGGCAATTTTTGGTCCAAATCGCATACGAATCTTAAAGTACAGCCAGGCAAAAGTAAAAAAATCGAAGCAACCACAAGGCGAATTCCTAAAATATACAAAAAAAAAATGCTAAACAATGATATTGGGGCTCTACGGCAGGTCGCAAAATTTATGTTTTGTAATTAAAACTTTCATGTTTTGGTAGTCTTCTGGTAATGAATTTTCAATGATCTGAAATGTAATTTAAACGAAAATCATGTTTTCCTTGCTCGACGTTTCTATCGTTTGATTTCAACCTGAAACGAAGCAAAAAAGAAAGTAATCTTATGAGGTGTCATTTGTCCAAACCACTAAGACGATAACATAACAGGCTAACACTCCTTTTCGGGTTTCAATCCAATTTTACTTTGCTTTTTTTCAATATCTCGATTAATAAGAGACGTTTGATTGTGCACAATGCATAAATTATGCATAATACAATTCCACCAAAGCAAAATATATGTATATCAGATGATTATCCTAGCGGCAGAGGAACACAAAGAGAACTCCTTTGAATATCCTCGGGCAAAGGAAAATTAGCTTCACGTGTGCTTTTGTGACAAGAATGTTCCACAATATTTCAGCCAAAATTAACTTCTTGTGCAGCTTCTTGCATATAAAACATAACATATCTTTTTATTATGTACTTCTAAAGCAGCTTCAGGAGTTTAATATAAGTGAATACCATAAAATGAAGTTTTAGCAGCTTCCCTTGCAGAGCATTTAAACGCGAAGGAACTTCCTCTCTCCCTCCCCCCGTTGCCATTTCCATTGTATCAGGGTCTTAACAAAGCCTTTCGCTAAATGGCTTTCTGTAATATTCTAATCCCCATCCGTTTGGCAAATCGGACCATAACCGTGGCAACACAATGGCTTCCAGCCTTGAAAGTGAATTAAAATTTACCAGATTTAGTCTCTGAAGACTTGTTGAGAAAGCTAGCAGATAACATTAGCTTAAAAAGTTAGGCAGGTAAGTTGTTTAAGCACTAGGGCTGCGAAGGCAGGGATGCTACCGTTATTTTCAATATCAATAAAAGCGACTTTCTAATTAGGTATCTTGTTGTCATTATTCTGGGTGTAAAACTTGAGAAAGTCGAGCACAATAATTTGTAATTTTTTGGACCGAATAAGTCAAATGGCTATCAGTAATACTTTACTAAACCACTTTCCACCTTTGTACGCGCACTGTTGCGATGTTAATAATCACCATTAAATTATGTTACCCACTGACATTCAGGTATCTGTTTGATGTTTGCAATTGAGTTTAACTACCGGTTATAGAAGAGAGCAGTTTTCATCAAGTTTGCGATAATGCTGATGCTAACGAACCCCGGTGAAATGTTTCGCTTCATTTAGCTGAAAGCCTAATTATTTAATGCCAGGCTCTTTACTTAACATCAGATATATTTAATTTGTTTATACGCGAAAAGTTTACTTGCAGCTAATTAGTGCAGTCACAATAGATTTCCATTAAATGTGCATTTATTTCATTGATTATGGGATGGTGCGCAAAAAAGTTTGATTGTGTTAACGGTTGAACAATAGATTGAATAGAGAAATTGTTGCATTGTAATGAAACCTGAAAACTTTTCTTTTATTTTCAATAATATAATGTATGGGGATTAATTACTGCGATCTGACGGGTGTCCCAGTTCAAAGTACAAATGTTTCAACAATAGGTTCTGCTAATGAAATTAACAAATAGGTATTTTTTTTTCATTTTGTTCAAAATTCCTCCCTTCAAAGTCTAGGGCTCTTTAAATCTTGGGCCGCATTTAGATAAATTAACTTTAGATAACTCTTTAGAACATTTTCATAAAATATAGTGTAGCGATATTTTTTAGACACAGAACGAACTTAAAACACACACATAGAAATATTTTTTGATATAAGAATTTAAAAGAATAAGTTCTTTAAAAAATACTGTTTTTGTTTAAAAAATGTTTTATCAGATGAAACAAATTTTTCTTCGACGGATAAGTGCTCTCCATTTATTAGAAGAGTAGTTATTTTCCTAACAAGTGCGCAAAGTAACACTTTCGCACACGCGACTGCCGTTGCCCGAACAACGCGAAGCGGTCAAGCGCGCGGAAGACAGTTTGCGCAAGAATTAGGAATAACAATTTTTCTACAACCGTATAGAAAAAAGCGCTAGGACAATCCAAGTATATTCCTTAGGCTGTAGAACTCTGCAAGGGATGATTAAGCTTCACAGTTCTTTTCTGCTACCCCTGTATTGACGGCGTGTGCGAAAGACGTTTTTCACGTGGCCTATGGCAACCAGTAATGCGCAAACCGTATCATATTGTTGCGAACTCAGGGTTAGTAATACTCACAAGAACAATTCGCCTACTAAATAACTCACTACTTAACACTTTATAGCCGTCTATTATCGTTTGGTACTTTAGCTTACCTATAGATCGATTAAATAAGACTACTCTAACGACGGCGCTATTCGCCTTTTATACAAAATCTTGCTTAGAAGAAAAATAATTGCTAAGAGACACATAAAAAAAAAGGTCGTAACTAACTGCGTTCTAAATAAACAGAGCAATAAATCACTCGTCAGAGTGCCCACGCCGCAGCGCCCGGATAGGCCGCGAACCACCAATGTTGCTCCGGCTCCCAGCGCCCGCTCTCCGTAACAGTATTTTGACGGTTGTAGAAAAAAATGTTTATTTTCAACCACATATGTGATGATGATATTTCTGTCTTTTTAAAATCTAGGAAGTGTCTTATTAGTTATCTAGGACTGGAAGTAATTCCATTACTGGTCTACGACGGAAAGTAGTTACTGCCATTTAATCCTCGTTATTTAATACAAAGGTTCAGTCCAAGTTTTGAAACCACGAACTATTCTCGAGATATTTATACAATTTTCTATTTTTCAAAATCGATCACGAAGTTTCTTTTTCTATGCAGCTAATATATTTTTTTGAAGCCTCAACCGGTTCTCAAGATTATTAATAATTTGTTTGTCTTTTGTTGTAATTGTAAAAGTCTAACTTTCCAAAATAAATCCATAAAGTTTGTATTAATTTTTAACTAATTATTTCCAATTAAAACAATGGTTAAGTACAAGTTTTGAAACCTCAAACAGTTCTCGAGATATTTGCACATTTTTTTATTTTCCAAAATCGATCACGAATTTTCTTTTTGTGTATAGGTCGTTTTTTCTAACCAGCATGGTAGTCTAATGCATTTCTTTGGAGCCTCGAGCCATTCTCAGATATTAAATAAATAATGTTCTAATTTTCCAAAATAAACCCATTAAGTTTGTATTCTTATTTTTAGTTAAATTTTCAGTTGTTTATCGAAATCTCAGTAAACTCCAACCGTTCTCAAAATATTGAATAATTTTGCTATTTTGCAAAATATACAAACGAACTAACACGATCGTCTAATGAATTGTGTGGAGCCTCAAACCGTTCCCAAGATATCTATTAACGTCTTTATTTTCCGAAACAAATCCATGCAGTTAGTCCTCGTTATAAGCTAACTTTTTCTAAGAAAGTTAATTATGCAATTTATTTTTTTGATTTTTAAATCCGTTTCGAGGCATCTACTAATTTTTCAAAATAGTTACACTATCTATTTGTTTTTGATTAATTTTTCCCAACCAACACGAAAGTCTAATGAACTTTTTGAAAAAAAAAAATTTTTGAGCTACCCCAACTAGACACATGGTATATTGGGTATTGGCGGCAATTAAATGCCACTAAAAGAATATTAGACTTTAAAGCAACACAACAATTTCTTAGGTCAAAAAACTATTATTTTCCCTTAACAAAAATCGAAAAAATTCAAATTAAGATTATAGTCAAAATCAATTACAAAGTACTAAAAACGTCAAGAATACCAATTTGAAGTCCTGGAGCACTTTAGATTGGAATTAGAAGTAAACTTTTTGGAAAAATTCATTTTACCTAAAAATAATAATTTTTATGTTTTTTGAAAAAATCAAGATTATTGCCAAAATACGTGAAACATTACTTAAAGTGTGTAAGAACAAAATTTGAAGGCTTAATACAAAATTTAAATTAACAGTTTTTTTAACAAAAGTTGAAAATAAAACTTAGAAGAAGAAAAGTGGAAAAAACTGAAAAAAACCCAAAATTAGCAGGTACAAAATAAATTTTAAATATTTCTGGTTTTGTACCAAATTTTTCTTATTACAATATGTATTACAAATTAGCTTACATTCCATTGGTCAGTTCTTAAAAAAAATAATTAGGTATCAAAATTCTCTCAAGAGAATGAAAACCGATATCTTTTCTTCGAACTAAAAATCTAATATAGATCGAAGGAAAAAAATTAAAAGAACAAAAAATTTGTATAAAACATAATAACGAATATATGAAAAATGAAGAAAACAGTAAGACAGAAAAACTTGGACAAAGAAAAAATTACGACAAGAAAGAGAAGACAGAAATGTTTATAGTAGAAGAGAACGCAACCAATTCCAAACAGCAGTAAATTTTGTTTCTGTATTTTGTTGATGACTTGGAGGAGAAACAAATAATTAAGTTGCCAGAATCTTAATTGCAGAACTGCCACGGCAAACAGGAGAGATAATAATTGTAATATAAAAAAAAATAAAATAGAAAAATCATGAATGGAACCCAATCAATATCGAATTTAGATCAATCAGAACAAATATATGAGAAAAAAACAAAATAATGCAGAAAACGTGACACAGAATAATAATAGAAAAATTATTATTACAAAAATGTGCACTAAAAACCTTTTCTAGAATAGAGGAAATGTTAAATTTTATTGAAAAAAAAAAATATTTGTTTTTGTATAACACATCAACTTTTAGGTCTCTTCTAACTAAGATAACGATATTGTAAATTCAAGATCGTACCAATTGGTTCAAAAATAATGACATTGTTTCTTCTTTAAATAAATCAACTATTTGACATTATCTTGCGTGGAAATTAAGTTATCTGAAAGAGAAATAATAAATTAGTTTCTTATAATAGAAGATATTATTCTTTTAAGAAAATTAGTTCATATTTATATAAGATAATGTACATTGAATTATTACACTAGTGTTTCATACAAAGTAACTAATTCTGAAAAAACTATTTTTTTTATGAGAAAAAGTATTATTTTCGTTATATGGAGAGCACAAAATATTTCAATTAAAAGCAAGTTGCTTTGATCGTACTAGATATTTCTTTTTTGTGTGCACAGCTATGCCCTTAACGCAGATATAAGGCCCGGACTATGAAGATAGGAGCCCCTATTTTATTAACTGTTAACGCTTTTTATCAAGAGTTTACAGTACTTGGTTTGTTTATGGCGGTGTTTAAAAAAAAAGAAAAAAAAATCGTAATTTTTCGTAGGATATCACGTCGCTTCATTCTAGTAGTAGTGTAAAATTTTACAACTTTTTATTGCAAAAATTTATTAAATAGGTTGTAGTTTAAATAGCCATGCCACTCTTTCTATCAAAAGAAGTGCGAATTATCATTTCCAGCCATATTATGTACAGGTGGTCTTTGTTGAGATTATTATTGCTGTATTCTTAAAAAGTGTTAAGGTTAGTTTAGGTCTCATATCTACACAGTGGTCCATAAAAAAACGATACAAATTTCGTGCGCTCTTATCATCGTAAGTCATTAAAAATTTTAAACTTTCAGTGTCGCAATGAAAACCCCTATTTTTAGAGAAAAGATTAGGAGGCACTTTTAGTTCAAAACAATATTTGAAACAGTTTTATGATAATAAATGAAGGCGTGAAACTTCTCGCCTTAAGGGTGACTTACTGTTAAATTTATAGGAGCCGGACTCGATTTATGTCCACCTTGCGCTCGTTTTGAGTCAGTCTTCAATCGAATCACTTAAAAGAACGAATAATATAAATCGTCTACATCAAAAACAAATAGTTTTTGAACATGGACAGCAAAGTAATCCTTTTGTTTTTGTTGAAATGTTTAAAAAAAACATAAATTAAAACAAAATAGGTATGAAATAAGATTTTTTTTGGGCGCCGTCATTTACTGTGTATTGAGTTATTAACATTTATTTAAAACCAAAAATTGCTCATGGTTTTTCCAAAACATGGGCTTCACATTTAGTTAATAAAAGTTTAAAACTCTCTAACCTACGAAGATATGAGAGTACAAAATTTGTACGGTTAATAATGGCCCGCTGTGTATATTATAGTATAGCTGTGTTTTTAATATTTTTTGTTGTTGAGTTTATATGATGAAAAAATGTTGGTACACGAAATTTTATAATTGACCTTTGAATGGTTTTTCTAAAATAAATAAATTCACCTGAATTGGGATTAAGTCTCAACGAGCCCTAATGCTTAAACGATGGAATTTTGGACAAAAATAAAAAAAAAACATATTTTTTAATATCATGAGCAGATTGTATTGGTTGAAATATTTTGACTTTGATCTGCGACTCCCTGTATAACACGATGTAAAACTTGAAATTGTAAAACATAATTAAATTGAATTATTGTCTGTAGCATAAATATGGGGTGTTCATTTAAAAATGACTGTAAAATGTCAAGAGAAAAGGATAAAGTGAAAAAACATTTTTGGTGATTATGTGATCTTTTTCTGTAAAAAATTCATAGCCTTCTAGATGACGTTTTCTAAAGAACTCGGCATCCTTATCGCCCCTTATCATAATGGAGTAAGAAGAAAAACTATACCCTTAATAGAGTTTAATTAAATCATTTCATTGGCACCAGGAGCGTCTGTATTCCAAACTTTGGAGAGCAAATGTATGTACTATGACTTCTTGTTAAACTGATGGCAAAAACAAAGGGTGTTATCAAACCCTAACCAGAATAAGCCAAATCTATCATTAGAGAACTTCGGCAAGTAACTTGTAGCTGAGCAAACTAAGGAATAGTAACAATTGGAAACAGGTTTCGAAGCCAAGTGAATAATGGGTATTGTTGTCAGTTTGTCTGTTAGCATTACTAGTAATTATTAGAATTGAGGGCCTTTGAAGGAATTGATCTGTTATATGAATAGATACCGCAACATATAATGTATTAAATCCAAATCAGCATGATTGTGACCACTCTGTCATTGGCGGTTATTAAGGATTCTGCTCCTCTACCTTGTATTCATTAGAAAACGTCATCTAGAAAGCTGTGAATTTGTGACAGAAAAGGATGGCATAATCAATGTAAATGGACTTTTGTTCTTCTATCCTTTTCTTTCGACATTTCACAGCCAACTAGTTTTTAAATGAAACCCCTTTATTTGGTGTGGGGGTTCTTGGGGTTTTACTTTAACACTTGATGAGCTTACGATTGAGCTGCATTTGTAAGGTCTTTAATTTCAACCTCTAAGAAAATGTACTTGCTTGATAACGAAACATTATTGAAAATAGTGTTGGGCGATTATGAATGATATAATCGAAATATTTCGATTATGGCATAATAATCGATCATTCGATTATTGCAAGTAAGACGGGAGTTATGAATTATGAATATTTTAATTCTAATGATTAATGATATTTATTTTAATGATAAATAATCAAAACTCTCATTTTCATATTGTATTTAATTTCTTTGTAAATAATTTTTAATATTCTCCCTTCTATTATAATCGAAAGTAACATTTTTAGATAAAGTCGTTTATTTTCAACTGATTTTAGTCCTAATTTTAACTTACCTAATCTGGTTTTCTCCAAAGACTCCAAATTTCCATTTTTAGGCACTGACTTTTGACTCTGATCCTACCCTGAATTTGCCAGAAACTTTTAATCTGCATTTTTTACGGTTTGGGCAATTTTTATCTGATTTTGGCCGTAATCTTAATTTTTAATTTTCCAAAGCCGTCCAGTTTGTATATTTACCACTTTTGACCCTAAGTATAACCTGAATTTGCTTCATTCATCATTTATCATGAGAAACATTTAATCTGAATTGAATTGATTAATTTTTAACAGATTTTGGCCATAACCTTAATTTTAACTTTTCTGAAGCCTCCAAGCTTGTGTATTTACACGCTTTAAGTCATTTTTCGCCGATTTTGGTCTTAGTTTCGCTGTTTCCAAAAGTTCCAAAAACTAAAATTACCCCTTAAAAAAAATGGTTTACCTTTAAACAATTTTAGTCCTAATTCCATCTTGAATTTCTCCAAAATCTTCCCAATTTGAATTTTTGGACGCTCTGTGTAATTTTGTAACCACTTTTGACCTTAATCCTAACCTTAATTTGCCCTGAAACTTTTAATCTGCATTTTTGACCATTTGAGTAATTTTTAACTGATTTTGGCCATAATCTTAATTTTTACTTTTCCAAAGCCTTCAAGTTTGTATATTTACAAGCTTTGAGTCATTTTTCACCGATCTTTGGTCTTAATCTTAGTTTTGCTTTTTTTCGAAAACTTTAATGTTGCCATTTTTAAATAAAATGGGTTACCTTTAAACAATTTTAGTCCTAATGCTAACCTAAATTTCTCCAAAAAATTCCAATTTGAATTTTTGGACGCTCTGTGTATTTTTTAACCAGTTTTGACCTTAATCCTAACTTTAATTTTCCCAGAAGCTTTTAATCTGCATTTTTGACCATTTGAGTAATTTTAAACTGACTTTGACCATAATCTTAATTATAACTTTTCCAAAGACTCCAAGTTTGTATATTTACACGCTTTGAGTTAGTTTTCGTCGATTTTGGCTTTAATATTATTCAGGCTTTTTCAAAAACTTGAAAATTGCCGTTTTTTAGATAAAATGGTTTACCTTTAAACCATTTTAGTCCTAATTCTAACCTAAATTTCTTCAAAGATATTCAATTTAAATTTTTGGATGCTCTGTGTAATTTTTTAACCACTTTTGACCTTAATCCTAATCTGAATTTACCCAGAAACTCTTAACCTGCACTTTTGACAATTTGAGTAATTTTTTACTGATTTTGGTCATAATCTTAATTATTGCTTTTCCAAAGCCTCAAAGTTTGTATATTTACGCTTTGAGTCATTTTTCACCGAATTTTAACCTTAACCTTAGTTTGGCTTTTTTCAAAACTTTAAAATTGCCTTTTTTAGATAAAATGGGTTACCTTTAAACAATTTTAGTCCGAATTCTTATCTAAGTTTCTCCAAAGACTTCCAATTTGAATTTTTGGCCCTCTGTGTAATTTTTAACCACTTTTTACCTTCATCTTAACCTTAATTTGATCAGAAATTTTTAATCTGCATTTTTGACAATTTCAGTAATTTTTAACTGATTTTGCCCATAATCTTAATTTTAACATTTCCAAAGCCTCAAAGTTTATATATTTACACGCTTTGAGTCATTTTTCACCGATTTTTAGCCTGATACGTAGTTTTGCTTTTTTCAAAAACCTTTAAAATTGCCATTTTTAGATAAAATGGGTTACCTTTAAACAAGTTTAGTCCTAATTCTAACCTACATTTCTCCAAAGACTTTCAATTTGAATTTTTGGACGTTCTGTGTAATTTTTTAACCACTTTTGACCTTAATCCTAACCTTAATTTGCCCAGAAACTTTTAACCTGCATTTTTGACAATTTCAGTAATTCTCAACTGATTTTGGCCACCATCTTAACTATAACTTTTCCAAATCCTCTTAGTTTGTATATTTACAAGCTTTGAGTAATTTTTCGCCGATTTTTGGCTTTATTTTCAAAAACTTTAAAATTGCTATTTTTAAATAAAATGGGTTACCTTTAAACCATTTCAGTCCTAATTCTAACCTAAATTGCTCCAAGAACTTCCAATTTTAACTTTTGGACGCTCTGTGTAATTTTTTAACCACTTTTCACCTTAATCCTAACCTTAATTCACCCGGAAACTTTCAATCTCCATTTTTGACCATTTGAATAAATTTTAACTGATTTTGGCTATAATCTTAATTTTAACTTTTCCAGAGCCTCCAAGTTTGTCATTTTTCGTCGATTTTGGTCTTACCCTTATTTTGGCTTTTTTCAAAAACTTTAAAATTGCCTTTTAGATAAAATGGGTTACCTTTAAACAATTTTAGTCCTCATTCTAACCTAAATTTCTCCAGAGACCTACAATTTGAATTTTTCGACGCCATGTGTATATTTTTAACCACTTTTGACCTTACCCCTAACCCTATTTTGCCCAGAAACATTCAACCTGCATTTTTGACAATTTGAGTAATTTTTAACTGATTTTGACCACAATCTTAATTATAACTTTTCCAAAGCCTCTAAGTTGGTATATTTACACGCTTTGAGTCATTTTTCACCGAATTTTTAATCTGCATTTTTGACCATTTGAGTAATTTTTAAGTGATTTTGGCCATAATCTTAATTTTTACTTTTCCAAAGCCTTCAAGTTTGTATATTTACAAGCTTTGAGTCATTTTTCACCGATCTTTGGTCTTAATCTTAGTTTCGCTTTTTTCAAAAACTTTAAAATTGCTATTTTTAAATAAAATTAAGCCATTTTTAAATAAACAGATTTAGTCCTCATTCTAACCCAAATTTCTCCAAAGACCTCCAATTTGACATTTTGGACGCTCTGTGTAATTTTTTAATCACCTTAATCTTAACCTTAATTTGCCTAGAAACTTTTAGCTTGCATTTACAGCAGTTTAAGTAACTTTTAACTGATTTTGGCCGTATTCTTAATTATAACTTATCCAAAACCTCCAATTTTGTATATTTACACGCTTTGAGTAATTTTTCATCAATTTTGGTCTTAATTTTATTTTGCATTTTTCAAAAACTTTAAAATTGTTATTTTTAAAGAATTTTAGTTAATAATTCTTATTTAAATTTCTCCAAAGACTTCCAATTTGAATTTTTGGACGCTGTGTAATTTTTTAATCACCTTAATCCTAACCTCAATTTGCGTAGAAACTTTTAACCTGCATTTATAGTAATTTACGTAATTTTTAACTGATTTTGGCCGTAATCTTAATTATAACTTTTCCAAAGCCTCCAGGTTTGTATATTTACACACTTTGAGTCATTTTTCACCGAGTTTGGGATTTAATCATAGTTGTGCTTTTTTCAAAAACTTTCAAATTTGCCATTTTTAGATAAAATAGGTTACCTTTAAACAATGTTAGTCCTTATTCTAACCTAAATTTCTCTAAAGACTTCCAATTTGAATTTTTGGACGCTCTGTGTAATTTTTTAACCACTTTTCACCTTAGTCCTAACCTTAATTTGCCCAGAAACTTTTAATCTGCATTTTTGACCATTTGAGTAATTTTTAACTGATTTTGACCATAATCTTAATTATAAATTCTCCAAAACCTGCAAGTTTGTATATCTACACGCTTTGAATCAGTTTTCACCGATTTTTGGCTTTATTCTTAGTTTCGCTTTTTTCAAAAACTTGGAAATTGCCATTTTTTAATAAAATGGGTTACCTTTAAACCATTTAATAATGGGCTACCTTTAAACAATTTTAGTCCTAATTATAACCTAAATTTCTCCAAAGACTTCAAATTTGAATTTTTAGACGCCCTGCTATCATAAGGAATTGAATTCGCCCCATTCCGAACAAAAACAGCATTAAAAAATATATAAAAATTTCCAATGGTTCAATAATTTCGGAGTTAGACCACTTCGGTGGTCGATTTTTTGGGAACCTTTTAAAAATCGATTTTTTTACTATTTTCCATAAAATCACTTGTTAGGGTCATATTAAGTTTGTATTAAGTTTGTTACGGTCATAGGGGAATGAAATCGTCCCATTTATATCAAAAACTGCATAAAAAAGTGTGCCAAAGTGAGCCTTTAACTTTAGAAAGAGTGGACCGATTGGAGTTAATATAACAGTTTTTTTGCTTTACTCGATGTCTTCTTCCACCTCCCACCAATGAAAGTCCCATTGGTTCAATCATTTCAGAGATAGACCCTTCCAGGGTGCGATTGTTAGGCACTTTTACAATCAACTTTTTTATCACTTTTAAAAAACTCGTATTAAGTTTGTTACCTTCATGATAAAAGATATGTTTATTTTAATAAACAAGATTTCTACTTCTGCTATGTCAAAAACTACTTTTTTTTTAAGGTCATATATTTTGACACGTGACATTAGTTGTTTTCAGATGAGCCAAGATAAGATAGAAAAGATGCATGATGCAAATGTACACTGTTGAATTTACTGAATTTAGCAAGGTTGCTTTAATTTAATTCAAGTTATTCATTAACTCAATTTTTGTTGTTTCTATTAAACATTTGTAACTTTTTTTGTTTTTAAATTAAATTCCTGCCCTACTTTTTTGCAGTTTTATGGCCATAGTTATAAATTTTTAATCAGGTCAAATGCCTTCTCAAGTTCTATTAAGAAAAACTCTTTTTTACAATGTCTTATTTTTAACATAACTGACAGCCACTTTGTAGTAGAAAAAACGTTTAATTAAAAAATGGTTTAGTTTAGACCTATTACTTTAACCTGAATTTAATCATGCTGTATGATATCACATTTGTTTAACGATCCACTACAGTTATCCAAACACAGTAATTATAAGCTCATTTCAGGAGTTAATAATTTTTTATAACTTATCCGAAAATTATCAATTAATTATCCATTAATCAAGTAATCGTAAAAACAACGTTAGACCATGAGACAGTAGGTATTGGGTGAGTAACCTTGGCAAAAAAAATGTTTCGGTAAAAAGTTAAACCTAATCGCTGTTATTTAGTGAGTGTAAATATACAAAATTGTGCTGTTATTATATTGGTTAATTAACTCTTGCGCTTTAAGAGGAGTTGAAAAAATGTACCTTATCAACTTTGAATACAATCAGGCATTGTCTTTTTTTAAGAAACACCGGGGTCACCTACATTCTATCGCATCAGGCTGCGAGAACATGAAACCTATTTAAAGTATAAATTAATTTAAAACATTCCTTTGTAATTAATTCAAACTACAATTCTCACTTCTCACGACAATGGCTTCAGAGCCTTGTCGCTCGTGCAAGCGCAAATACATTTATTATTATTTGTTTAAATATAATTTGCATACTAATTCTATTGCCGTTTTCAGTTTCTTTGTGAAAGTTAATGGAGTCTTATTTACTAATGAGTTTTGTTTTAATTTTTTGATGTAAATAAAACAATAGTTAAGTATGCACATAAATCTTTGAGGTAATTAGAGCTTTAGTCCCGATTGTAAAGGGTAAATCCACGCTGGACTTAAGCTTCGTGAAATAAAATTCTTGTGTGAATATTCATAGCCAACCAACTATAGCAAAGTGTTGCTGAAGTTTGAAAGCTACATTTTACACTTCTGAAGATAATTCGCTGTATTGCTCTGTAAGGCAACTCAAAGATTCGGCCACAAAATATCAGGTCAACAAGAAAAACTTGAAACTCGAAAATGTATGCTTGATCGACTGTCCCCGCACCCAAAAGGCAGGTTTCCAGCCCCTTAACACTTTAATCACATTGGAGAGTCACTTCTTTGAGGCCGGCAATTTGAGACTTGTTGCTCTAATAAATTTTGCGCAAATATTTACTTTTTTCGTACCTGAAGAGCAAATTTGGAACAAAAAAAATTAAGTTGACTTGAAATATTGATTTGAGATGTTAAGTTATAAATGAAATATAAATAACATACAATGGAGGACCAGGATAGTTCAGGTTAGGACTTATAGTCATATTTTTGCTTTTAGCGTTTTGATTTAATACATGTTAATCTTAAGTAGTTTTTAAAGCAAAAATTACATGTCAAAGCACAGGAACGTTACATTTTTTGCTTTCTCTTCTATGTAACAAGTACTAGCATATAAGTTATTGGGATTAAAATATTGTTGTTATTTAGTGTCATTAATATAATATTACTAATAAATAACCTTGCTGGAACAATTTGTTGCTTTGAAAACGACAACGTTTCGATATTTTGCCTGTTACTCATAAAAGGGCTTTTCAGCACAAAAAAAATGAGAGGAACATGTACTCTCTCAGTTTTCTAATGGTGTTGAGCTACGAGGCGTCAAATAGAAGCCAAAATTTGAGAATTTCCGATTTTTGTAAATAGGTGAATAAATAGTTGGTTTCCGTGCATTTTAAATTAAGAAAACGAAATATATAGATACCCGGCATAAGGTTCGGAATTTGATTAAAGTAATTTGGCGCAGCATAAGTCGGCAGTGGGATGGCTGTAGCTCCTAAACTCCTGCAGCTACAAGAAATTATCTTTGGACGCTATGCCCTATTCCTGAAATTTTGACTACTTCTTGCTACATCATCTACATTATCTATTAATGGGGTTGCGGGCCGTCACATAGGAGCCAAAAATATTTAATTTTTGAATAAAGGTGAAATTACAAAATGGATCTTCAGGTGTATTTAAAAAGTTTTTAATGCGATTGAAAGTGAGTAGAGTTTAGCAGAAGGACATCGGTTCTAGTTTTGGCTCATATGCAAATGGTTGCAGCTCCTAAATCCCGTTAGCTACAAAAATTTGCAAAATTTTTAATTTTTTTTAATATGAGCGAGTGTAAAAAGTCAATTCTTGGACTTTTAAAATGCGATTTTTGGACTTGCGGGAGTTCGAGTTTATTCCATAGAATAAACTCGAACGAAGGGAGAGGAAAGTGGAAAAAGTCCAAAATGCTTGGAGAGAAAAAAGTAGAGAGTCAAGACAAAAAATGTAATTGTATCGAACGAATGTAACTCGAAACAAACCACAAGTCAGAAAGCAGTCCTCTGCACCAAAAATTCTGATAAATACATAAAAAATAAGCTAAAGTCTAGAATAAAATATTCTATATTGGTATATCAATAGATAGTGAATTAGATATATTAAATCTGTCGTGGTACGGGTACCACAAATATACCCACACCATATACCAGTCAAAACTTTTGACAGATTTTGAGAGAAGACAAACAAAAAGGTTTGCGTTTGACCGACCTCTTAAGAGTAAAATCTAACTTTTTTTGACCCAATCGCTTAAAAATATCTATAGGGTATGTTACATGAAAAATTGTCAGAATTTGTCGCAAGATATTTAATATATTTAATAATTTCGAACACGACACTCGAAAGCTATTTTGATGAAAAGTAGGCTCTGAAACTCTTATGTAGATGGGCTGTTCGACAAATTGGTGTCCATCATGCTTTACTACCATGCTTTACCAAAAGTGCAGCAATTCGGCACACATATATTCTAAAGCACACAGCATGTTGTTTTTGGAGACAAAGAGCCGGAGGAAAAAATGGTGAGAACTGGGGTTCCCCTCGAGAGTCAGTTGGGATCAATGAAGAGAGCAAATAATTGCCAAATATTACCTAAAATTGTTTACGTTTTTTTGGTGGAAAGGGCACCGTGTGAGGAAAAAATGGTGAGAACTGGGGTTCCCCTCGAGAGTCAGTTGGGATCAATGAAGAGAGCAAATAATTGCCAAATATTACCTAAAATTGTTTACGTTTTTTTGGTGGAAAGGGCACCGTGTTTGGGTGCCTCATGACGTAATGTCATCGTCATATAATGGAAACCGAACGACAACTTCGAATAGTTTTACTTAGGACGTCACTACCAGCCGATTTTGCTGCCGTTTTGGTTTGTTCCATCATTGCCAGCATTATCAAATATTTCTTATTCATCGGCATTGAGAAATGAAAAATGAAGTCAGATTGTGTTTGCACTAGGAACGCATGAATCGGAGATCCTATGGGTCAAAATATCCAGATTTAACATTAATAGTTGTCCTTAATGAACATATCAGATTACCTCACAAAAGAAAGAGAACCACTGGACAGTTATCCTCTGCTACGAACCTGCACTATATCACTACTAATCGCGTCATCAGCCATCAACACTTTGTCAAAAATAACAGTGTTCAGTAATGGGTAAAATGTTGCGTCCCAGTTTCTGTAATTAGTTTGTTGAATTGGCGGGTAGGGACAAGTTGTCAACAAACTAATAGTATTCAGTAATGTATACCGAAGACAGATAGAGGTCGACAACTCATAAGAAGAACGGATTTCTCTACTGGCATTGACATCTACACCGTTTGTAACTGTAATTCAGAAAGTAGCAAGTGTAGTTCAAAACAAATCAAGTGTAATTCAGAATAGTCCAGTGTAATTCAGAAACCGTCAAATGTAATTCAGAATAGTCAATTGTAATTCAGAAAGTATTAAGTCTAATTCAGAATAGTCAAGTGTAATTCCGAAACCGTCACTTAATTCAGTTAACTGGAATTCGGAAAGCATCAAGTGTAATTCGGAATAGTCAAGTGTAATTCAGAAAACATCAAATTTAATTCAGAAAGCATCAAGTGTAAATCAGAATAGTCTAGTGTAATTCAGGAAACATCGAATGTAATTCAGATGATTCAGATGAGTCTGACAGATCAAGTGTAATATTTCAACAGTGGTTTTTCACACTAGTTTTTAAACTTCTACGTTAATTATTAAACCAAAGAATCTGTTGTATTTCCACATGATTTTAAAATTCTTGGCTTCAAAGTTATGTTAATAATTCCTAATTGTACTGCTTTCTGAATTACACTTGACTATTCACAAATACACTTGATACTTTCTGAATTACAGTTAGAAATGGAGTCGTACTTTAAAGTTATGCCAATTTGGACTTTGCTATAATGTTCAAGTTGTAATGGAAAGCTTCTCTTGCCGCTTCATGCAATAAAAAACTATAACAAAATTAGATCATATCAACTATTTTATAAATGATTGGAAAAACATCGAATTTGTATTAAAGAAAATGACAGTTTTATTGAATCCAAAAAAAAAGGGTTGTGGTAAGGTGAAGATCAAAGAGTAGGAAATGGAAGTCCTTAGAGTTGGCCAGAACCCACCGAAGATTGCCGTGATCTGGTGGCCAGTGGTGGACAGGACATTCTATGTACTGAGGTTGGCCAGACTGTAGAGAATATCTGCCTAGCCATAACGGGTGCATTCAGGGCAACACCAGGAGCAGCACTCAATGCACTGGGTCTGCTCGAGCTTCCAATATGGCTTAAGAGCGAGGCGATGGCGTCCTAAACGAAGGAGGATGGTTTGCTGCGGCCAGTGGAAGGATACAGCTATGGGAAGTCGTCACACACAGAATGACCATGAATGAGGCTAGCGATGTGCCATCCTCTTTCAGCGGAACATCCTGATTGTCCTGTCGCAGAAGGGGCGCCCACGCGATAAACTGAGACTGGAACAGCATTTGGAATAAACATCCCAACAAGGGACGAATTCAAGGGAGAGCTGCTTCAGCAACCTTCTGAGAATAATCAGATATAGTATACAGACGGATCAATAATGGCTACTACACAGTCGTCAGGAGCCGGAATATATAAAGCAGGCCATGTGGAGGGCGAGGGCTTCGCCTTGGAAAGCCACACGATGGTTTTTCAGGCGGAGGTCTTTGCAATACTCGAGGTGACCACACGAACCAAAGTCAGACAGGGAGCAGAGCAGGACATCTACATCTACTCCGACAGTCAGGCGGCTCTGCCAGCCGTCTACAGGAGCAGAACGAATTTAAAGCTCGTTCAGGCCTTCAAGGACGCTCTCGAGTCACTGGCAGAAACAAAAAGGGTATATCTGGGATGAGTTCCTGGACATAGGGCATCGAGGGGAACGAGAGTGCCGATGAATCGGCCAAACGTGGTTCCCAGCCAAGGGGGGCACCCCTTTGGGAACTGGACCAGAGCCAGGTCTAGGAGTAAGTAAAAGGTACGTCTCTCACACTCTGAATGAGTGGGCATGGGAATGGTTCAAGGATAAACTGGACAGTGTAAGGAATATGTAGAGAGACCGAGGAAATCTACCCTAAACCGGATAGATCCAGCCTCGTGGCTTCTTGGGAGAAGGCGGTAGTGCCTGGAGGGCCTTATAGGAATCCTTATTGGACACTGCTGACTAAACAGCCACATGGACCTCCTAGGAATGGCTGACAGTCCACACTGCACCCACTGTGGGGTAGGGGAAAGGTTGTCATACCACTTTCTGGGTGTGTGCCATAGGTGGGCGCGACTGCGTCATAGGACACTTAGAGCCGCTTTTCTTCTCTAGAAGAGCTTCCGACTCTGAAATGGGACGTGACGCTCTCCTTCATTAGAGGGACGGGTCGACTCGTGGAGGAAATGGGGGCAATGGTGTAGTAGGGATGCGTGGACAGGGGAACTGTGAAAAGGGCCTCTAAGGCCCAGTTGCAAGGCTTCAGCCCCCCCCCCATATTATTACTACTATTACTACGACCATAAGTGATGTGGCAAGGTTCGAGGCTTATTTTGTAGGCTGCAAAGTCTCGAAATTTCGACGTGAAAGAGTGATGGCCAATTTTTAAATGATAAGGCTCCCAAAACATGCAGCCAATTTTTGTTGTAGGATTAGTTTACTGAAAGAGACCCATTTGAACTTGGATCGAAACGTCAAAAGCAGCAGATATTTCTTCACTGGAAACAATCCTGTCTGACAACTACTGATACTACGCCGAATCACTGCTGGTCGAGGGTCGATTACGCACAGATCCGCGATGAATTATTTGTCGTAAGGAGGGCCGGGGGGCGGGGGGGAGGGCAATTAATAATATGAAAAAGTAGTTGTGAATATGGACGAAAATATATTCAACAAGGCAATGAAAGTGCTATGAATTTCATACCTATAATATTTGCTTTTAAACGGGCAAAATTTAGATGATTTCAAGAGATATATTTAATAAAAACATGGGTTAACTGCCTATTATTCATGGTGAACAATGTTTCTCTCGCAATATCTCTCGATGTTTCCTCAGTTAATGTTTAGATTCTCTCAAATTTAACCCTAAGTGATCTGAATGACGCAGGTGAGACCAAAACACGTTTTTTCAAGATTCACAAGATTGTCCAGTAATTGGTATAAAATTATATTTTAAAATACAGGAATTCAGAGTCAACTGAACACAACAGATTTTAGAAGAATTAAACAAACAATATCAAGTCTACTAATTAAAAAAAAAATACTAAAGCCAATTGCCTAAATAGTTGAAATTGATAAATAATCTTCCCAGGATTAATGTTGATTAGGTCTGGTTTTCTCTCGCATAAAACAAAATCCAAGTTCCATGAACCAAGGCAAAGCGCACCGTAGTTCATTGCATCTAACAATAGATGAAGACCTACAATGTTGGCCGTCGAATACCCGAACAGTTTGCGCAAACCGTGCTCACGATTTTCCTGTTCGTCTCTATCATTTCCTGCATCTTTAACTTTAACCTTAAACTATAACTGCACCGCGATATTCAACTTGTCATTCGTATTAATTGTGTGTACCCGCTGTTAACGTTCTTCTTGGTCAACGAAAAGGAAATTTTGTACTCTCTTTGTGTCGATGCGATCGTAATAATTGAGTTACTGTTCTCGAGCAACAGGATATTTGTACAGTGTGTAAATAATGGAGTTTTGCTTAGAATGTCTTTTGCTTACTCATATTATATGTAAACTTAGTTTTATTTTAAACAACCTTGGCATTTCCTGGGAGTCGGGAAACAAACAAAGCGGCCTTTAAAACGATCTATTCTAAACAAATGTACCGTAAAAGCAACTCTAATACTTCTACTTGAGAATTGCTTGAGATGCTTCACGCCACACGTATTCTGGGCAATAAAGTCCTAATGTCGTCTTTGTTTTGTTGGATGTCACTCTGCGTTTTACGATAGGCAGGGTTTTAATGAGCCTATATCGTTGTAATGCGAAACAAATTATTATGTTTTTTCTAAATTATCTCAATCAATCTCTATCAATGTTACATAAAATTTGATCTAGTCAAAATCAGAACAATCACAACAATGTAAAGAGAACTTTAAGTATATATCATAGCGTCGAAACGCCGTTAAAAAATGTATCTTGAATGATCGAAAATGATGCATGATCTTTTGTTTTTCATGTTAAGGTACTAGCTTTGTTTTTTATATGCAAACCTTTTTTAATTTTATTATTATTTTCAGTCAATATCACTAAAAATTACCATATAATTATTGATGTATGACATGGTATAGAAACTAATAATAAAATTGAATGAGGGCGAAAAAATTAACATGTAATTTGTGGCAGAACTTCATCCACCCACTCACAGATGGCAGTGCCGAAACTTTACCCACCGTGAAATCCTTCATAACATCACACCGCCTTTCCTGCGCCGAATTTGTTTTCTAATACAAGTTCTAACTATGAACTCTCACCCCGGCGTATTAAGCAGGGGTTTACCACGCCTTAGTGACGAGTCCAAGGTAGACACTGGGACGAAACGCCAACACCACATAACCAGGTGACAGATCTCAGATCGTCCCAATAATGTCTAGCTGAATAAAAAAAATCTTTTCTAGGAATACATTTCCCATCATGGCATGTCATATCGGACGCCGTAATTGGTGACCCTCGACAAAAGTAACACGCAAGACTTCCGAGCACAAGGCCGCAAAAAAGATCGCTTCAACGCCACGAGACTACCAGAGCAGCATCTCTCTGATACCCACCGCCCGCAGCATTCAGCAAACTCTCTCTTCACTCACTGTAACGTGGAATAATCTCACACACATCACTCTTTGGTACCATTCTCGGCAATACTGGCACATCCTTAATCACTCACCTCGCTCAAGCAACAGCAACACAACTTCGTCCCCTCTACAAACATTTTACAAAGTAGAAGCGATCCAAAAACCAGTTTTCTGCAATATTGTCACTTCCTGTGTTCCTGATACTCTGCTAAACGTCGCCCCCAGACAATATAGGTACGAAATCTCGGCCATTTGTCTGTGGGAAGTGACAATATTGCAGGAAACTGGTTTTTGGATCGCTTCACAATCATCTCGCATGCCCTAGTGGAAGCACCCGCCGTCGTCAGATGGCGCCACTTACATATACGTACAGGCGTCTAAGCAAGATTTAGATCCAATTGCCGTTCAGACTTATTTTTCTATCAGGTTCGAGGTATACCGTACTGATGAGCTCTAATAAGAGCGAAACTAGTCTATGGTTCCTCTGCCTGATAGAGAAATGAGTCTGATACTCTGCTAAACGTCGCCCCCAGACAATATAGGTACGAAATCTCGGCCATTTGTCTGTGGGAAGTGACAATATTGCAGAAAACTGGTTTTTGGATCGCTTCACAATCATCTCGCATGCCCTAGTGGAAGCACCCGCCGTCGTCAGATGGCGCCACTTACATATACGTACAGGCGTCTAAGCAAGATTTAGATCCAATTGCCGTTCAGACTTATTTTTCTATCAGGTTCGAGGTATACCGTACTGATGAGCTCTAATAAGAGCGAAACTAGTCTATGGTTCCTCTGCCTGATAGAGAAATGAGTCTGATACTCTGCTAAACGTCGCCCCCAGACAATATAGGTACGAAATCTCGGCCATTTGTCTGTGGGAAGTGACAATATTGCAGAAAACTGGTTTTTGGATCGCTTCACAATCATCTCGCATGCCCTAGTGGAAGCACCCGCCGTCGTCAGATGGCGCCACTTACATATACGTACAGGCGTCTAAGCAAGATTTAGATCCAATTGCCGTTCAGACTTATTTTTCTATCAGGTTCGAGGTATACCGTACTGATGAGCTCTAATAAGAGCGAAACTAGTCTATGGTTCCTCTGCCTGATAGAGAAATGAGTCTGATACTCTGCTAAACGTCGCCCCCAGACAATATAGGTACGAAATCTCGGCCATTTGTCTGTGGGAAGTGACAATATTGCAGAAAACTGGTTTTTGGATCGCTTCACAATCATCTCGCATGCCCTAGTGGAAGCACCCGCCGTCGTCAGATGGCGCCACTTACATATACGTACAGGCGTCTAAGCAAGATTTAGATCCAATTGCCGTTCAGACTTATTTTTCTATCAGGTTCGAGGTATACCGTACTGATGAGCTCTAATAAGAGCGAAACTAGTCTATGGTTCCTCTGCCTGATAGAGAAATGAGTCTGATACTCTGCTAAACGTCGCCCCCAGACAATATAGGTACGAAATCTCGGCCATTTGTCTGTGGGAAGTGACAATATTGCAGAAAACTGGTTTTTGGATCGCTTCACAATCATCTCGCATGCCCTAGTGGAAGCACCCGCCGTCGTCAGATGGCGCCACTTACATATACGTACAGGCGTCTAAGCAAGATTTAGATCCAATTGCCGTTCAGACTTATTTTTCTATCAGGTTCGAGGTATACCGTACTGATGAGCTCTAATAAGAGCGAAACTAGTCTATGGTTCCTCTGCCTGATAGAGAAATGAGTCTGATACTCTGCTAAACGTCGCCCCCAGACAATATAGGTACGAAATCTCGGCCATTTGTCTGTGGGAAGTGACAATATTGCAGAAAACTGGTTTTTGGATCGCTTCACAATCATCTCGCATGCCCTAGTGGAAGCACCCGCCGTCGTCAGATGGCGCCACTTACATATACGTACAGGCGTCTAAGCAAGATTTAGATCCAATTGCCGTTCAGACTTATTTTTCTATCAGGTTCGAGGTATACCGTACTGATGAGCTCTAATAAGAGCGAAACTAGTCTATGGTTCCTCTGCCTGATAGAGAAATGAGTCTGATACTCTGCTAAACGTCGCCCCCAGACAATATAGGTACGAAATCTCGGCCATTTGTCTGTGGGAAGTGACAATATTGCAGGAAACTGGTTTTTGGATCGCTTCACAATCATCTCGCATGCCCTAGTGGAAGCACCCGCCGTCGTCAGATGGCGCCACTTACATATACGTACAGGCGTCTAAGCAAGATTTAGATCCAATTGCCGTTCAGACTTATTTTTCTATCAGGTTCGAGGTATACCGTACTGATGAGCTCTAATAAGAGCGAAACTAGTCTATGGTTCCTCTGCCTGATAGAGAAATGAGTCTGATACTCTGCTAAACGTCGCCCCCAGACAATATAGGTACGAAATCTCGGCCATTTGTCTGTGGGAAGTGACAATATTGCAGAAAACTGGTTTTTGGATCGCTTCACAATCATCTCGCATGCCCTAGTGGAAGCACCCGCCGTCGTCAGATGGCGCCACTTACATATACGTACAGGCGTCTAAGCAAGATTTAGATCCAATTGCCGTTCAGACTTATTTTTCTATCAGGTTCGAGGTATACCGTACTGATGAGCTCTAATAAGAGCGAAACTAGTCTATGGTTCCTCTGCCTGATAGAGAAATGAGTCTGATACTCTGCTAAACGTCGCCCCCAGACAATATAGGTACGAAATCTCGGCCATTTGTCTGTGGGAAGTGACAATATTGCAGAAAACTGGTTTTTGGATCGCTTCACAATCATCTCGCATGCCCTAGTGGAAGCACCCGCCGTCGTCAGATGGCGCCACTTACATATACGTACAGGCGTCTAAGCAAGATTTAGATCCAATTGCCGTTCAGACTTATTTTTCTATCAGGTTCGAGGTATACCGTACTGATGAGCTCTAATAAGAGCGAAACTAGTCTATGGTTCCTCTGCCTGATAGAGAAATGAGTCTGATACTCTGCTAAACGTCGCCCCCAGACAATATAGGTACGAAATCTCGGCCATTTGTCTGTGGGAAGTGACAATATTGCAGAAAACTGGTTTTTGGATCGCTTCACAATCATCTCGCATGCCCTAGTGGAAGCACCCGCCGTCGTCAGATGGCGCCACTTACATTTTACAAAGTATTTGCTTAATTAGTTAGTGTATGGTTGAGGCTATAACGTTGTAAATATTTTTCTAAACAATGAAGCAGCGACAAAATGGGTTGAATAAGTAGCTCTATACGGATTAGTAAAAATTGCATTTAGAGATGCTGAGAATTACAAGTCACCACTTTTTAATCTTGTCCAGGGCAGTGGTTGAAACAGGATTAAAGCCAGTTAAAATGGCCACAATTGGTTAAAATCCTTCTTACATAAATAAATTTCCATAAACACATAACTTGAATATGAAATACTTGGGAATAAAATAGAATAAAGCATCTGTCTTATATCCAAAGCATTCAAGATCTCTCTTATACCCACCGCACGCAGCATCCCGCAAACTCTCTCTTCACTCACTGCAACGCAGACTGGCACATACATCATCACTCATCTCGCTCAAGCAACAGAAACACAACTTCGTCCCTTCAGTTTTTCTCCCATCACACATCCTACGTCCTTGTCACTGGGAGGGGAGTATTGTGGCGGAACTTCATCCACCGTCTCACAGGTGGCAGCGCCGAAACTTCACCCACCGACTCACAGGCGGCAGCATTAGTCGAAATCTTTCATAACATCACACCGCCTTTCATGCGCCGAATTTGTCTTTAAATACAAGTTCCAACTATGAACTCTCACCCCGGCGTATAAGGCAGGTGCCTTAGTGGCGAGTCCAAGGTAGACCCCGGGACGAAACGCCAGCACCACATACACAGGTCACAACGATCTCAGATCGTCCCACTGGTGTTTCGCTGAAAAACAAAAATCTTCTCTGGGAATACATTTTCCATTTATGGCACTTCATTATTGGGGGTAATACCACGAGAGCTTTAAAATTATCGATAATTTTACACGACTGCATGTTTTCCATAATTTCACGAGTCCTTTAGGACGAGTGCAATTTGCAAGGATTATTTCACTCATCCATATTATTGCTATGGAGCAAAACAGGTATTAATAAGCGGTAATTCGATAATTTTCTGAAAAAATTACAGCCGTAATTTCACGTTGTCATGGAATCAACCATAAAACCTTAATCTATGTCGTTGTCTTACTGACTTATTTAAGGTAACCTTCGAATATTCTAACACTACTTATTTATTTCTTAACAGTATTTTTGATTCGAGAAATAATCTCACTAAATACCGCACGAGCTTTAAAATGAACCAGATAATTTTGCACTCTGGCATGTTTTCTTTGCAAATTTCACTCGTCCTAAAGGACTCGTGAAATTATGGAAAACATGCAATCGTGAAAAATTATCGGTAATTTTAAAGCTCTCGTGGTATTACCCCCGAAAACATGCTAGAGTGAAAAATTATCTAGTTTATTTTAAAGCTCGAGCGGTATTTAGTGAGATTATTTCTCGAATCAAAAATACTATTAAGAAATAAATAAGTAGTATTAGAATATTCGAGCGTCACATTAAATAAGTCACGACATTGATTAAGGTTTCATGGTTGATTCCATGACAACGTGAAATTACCACTGTAATTTTTTAGAAAATTATCGAATTACCGCTTTGCTCCATAGCAATAATATGGATGAGTGAAATAATCGACGCCATAAATTAATCGAATAAGGCACTAACCATGTTCAAGCTCAGTCTGTTCAAAACAAAGTGTCATAATATCTACCTCTTTTACTTCCCACCCTGAAGGGCAGGAAATGCTCTATTACCTACGCCACTTCTCATTCTAGACATTCTCTTTCTATCTCTTCATCTACGTCCAAAGTACTTTCCATCTCGATTTGAAGTGTACTATTATCGCATGCATGTCAAGGGGAGAAGCATGTACTAAAGTGCTATTTTGAATGTGCAAATGCGTGCGATAAAGGAACTTTACCGCGTGCGTATAGAATAACAACAAAAAGAATTTGAAATGTTTTTACTGAGTTTTTTAGACACTTAAGCTCGGGCGTGATTTTTTGCTGTAATCTTTTATTTCTTTCAACCTACAAAATCAGAATGAACAAGTGAAGCTACTTGGATCGTATTACACAAAGTATCACCTATTTTTGGTTCCCATAATAGTAAAATAAAAGTTAGGCAAGAACTGCGTATTACCTAAATAGACTTTCTGATAGTGAACGAAATTTTTAGCTTTTTCGCAAGAAACTCTAGTTTAAAATATGCAATAAGGCAATATTTACTAATTGGAAATTGAAAACTTATCTGCTTTCAATATTTCCAAAAATATTGCAGCGTTTAAGAAGGAAACAAACAGAAACAACTACTCCGAGGGCTAATACCCCTGCCGGCATTGAATTACACTGTTTGTTTTAAAGCTGATTTTATAAAGCAAAAAAATATTAAAATGTAATATGTATAAAAAAAACTTAATAAACTAATAAAAATCAATGCTGAAATACCAAAAAAAACCCTCGAAGTAGTTGTTTCTATTTGTTTCCTTCTTTATGTATTTCCTGAGAGTTTCCTGCGAAAAAGCTAAACAATTTCGTTCACTAACATATTTCGCAGAAAATAACTTTCTTTTAACTTTCACAACCTATGGTATATAGCGCCAATCAGGTTTTTTGTACCTTTTTGTTATATATTCACTATTACCTTGCTTTTTAATACCTGCGTCACTTTTAATTTGTGTGTTAAAATTAGTAAATAAAAGTTAAAAAAGAGTAGTAAGTACTTTTGGTTAACATATACATTTAGTAACTTTGACCCACATTTCAAAAAGAAACTTTAATTTATCTGTTATTTTTTTTTTTTATTCTAGAGCACTTTCTTGTATTTCATCTCTGCTTTTATGTATGTTTTCTATAATATTTAAGCTTTGAAACAAATAGTATAATTCAATGTCGGTAGGGGTATTAGCCTTCGAAGTAGTTGTTTCTATTTGTTTCTTTCTTTATGTATAACTACAAGGTTTTGGAAATGCCGTAAACAGACAAGTTTTCAAATTTCCAAAGTGTAATTATAGATGTGCATTTTTCGCATATCTTAATTAAACTATGGTTCTATATTCTTTGCAAAAGGCTAATTAGCATTGATTTTTTATTACTTTATTAATTAATTTTAATATTTTTTTGCTTTATAAAATGAGTTTTGAAACAAACAGTGTAATTCAATGCCGGTAGGGGTATTAGCCCTCGGAGTAGTTGTTTCTGTTTGTTTCCTTCCTAAACGCTGCAATATTTTTGGCAATATTGAAAACATATAAGTTTTCAATTTCCTATTAGTAAATATTGCCTTCTTGCATATTTTAAACTAGAGTTTCCTGGGAAAAAGCTAAAAATTTCGTTCACCAACATATTTCGCAGAAAATAACTTTCTTTTAACTTTCATAGACTATCTGAGTTCTGTTATTATTTTGATATCCATCTAATGCCAACTCAACAATTTATATCTATCCGTTTTCTGATCCCAAACTTTGGCAGTGCGAACAAATTTACGTTATTAGCTCTGAGTTATTGGAAGGTCAAACTGAAAGTTGTTCTCTAAGCTTTCTTTCGATAAATAAAAAGAAATATTCAAATTTTCTTTTTGAGTTTTCTAACTGGTTGAGTAACTAGAACTATCTATGCGTTTTCTAACACCAACTTTTTTATTAATGGATTTATTTGCTTGCATTTTTTAAAGACCAAGTGAAGTCTAAATATTTCGTTTCTTCTTCTCAAGTTTTGAGTCAACTCTTTCAACAAGAGATTTTAGCTGAAGAGGTAGCTTACTTAAAAAATAAACTAGATTTTTGTTTTAGACGGATAGATCTTTATTTAGCTAATTCAAAGAAACCGATCAAAGCTTTCTTTACATAAATCTTATATATCTTGTGTTAAAAGTTAATTAAAAAAAAAACACGTTTGAGTTCTTTAAACGAAAAATAACTTTCTGTGTTACCTGACTGTAATATGACTCTAGACTTTAGACTCTAGATATCCACAACCGCTAAAGTAATTTTTTTGTTACCAGAGCAATTAGAATTATTATTCAGTTTCAAGAAGTTTGCTACTATTAATATCTGGAAAACTTCATACAGCAACTTATAGTTGGCAAAGTTTTAAGAATATAAAATAAATCTCAGGAAGAAAAAACTTTTCCAATCCGCAGATGTAGGCCTCACTGCCTAGTGGAGCAAAAAAGGAAAAACAATGAGGATAAACCTTGACGTCTATAGAGAATACACCCGGTTGGAGACTTCACGAAACGCTTTCAATAGGGCATTTGTGCGAATTTCTGTCAGGTGGAAAGCCTCATTAAATTGTTTCTATAGTTTGAAACGAATTATAGCAATACCTGATACAGATGCAGGCTGATCTCTAACATATTGATCGTAGATCGCAATCTGTTATATCCAAAATACGAGTAATTTCAATTTTACATTAATTAATCATGCAATAATTTCATATTTGCATGTTCAAGTTTGGATGGTGCGGCAAAGAGTCTTATTTTTTTTGTATTTAGGTCAGAAAAGTATTTTTATATTTTCAATAAATATAAATTAAATTCGCTGCAATTTGTACCTTTTTTATATAGATAGATTGTAAAACTGGTGTGTTCTGGCTAAAACCGCGCCTTGGTTTCTATGGAAACCTGTTTTGTTGACAAATAACTACTGTCATTTTTTGGTTTACTTTCTTTATGCAACTGGTGGTAAAATGGATTTTTTTTTCACCACTAGTTACGAAAGATTTTACTTCTCGTCACTAATTAAGAAAAGTAGAATATTACGTTAGTGTCATCTACATTGCAAAGTAATACTTTATATATCAAAATTAGAAAAATGGGTTTTTGCAACGATGCTGCCATACTGAGATGATTTATAATTGATGTTCTCAAGAGTTTAGCAGTCCAATTTGACTATTAAGTTGCAACTCCTAATCACAACAATTATTCTTTAAAAAATATGAGCATTTTTTTTGAACTGAAACTGAATTCAAAACGGTACTTTGTAACGAAATTACTATTTTTTTTATTATGCGCAAAAGCCGCCGCATAATTGTAAACTCACCTTAACATGTCAAATAAATGTAACCTAGGCTTAACACCTAACAAAATAGATATAAAAGCACGCATTTACCCCATTAACGGGCCAACCATCCTGGGAAGAACTCCTCTTCTTGTCCTAAAAGCGACCCTGATACCTAAAACTGATCTCCTATTCTGATCCTGAGAGTAAGTTACAGGTTAAGGGGCAAATCAACTTACTTTATAGTTGATTAAAAAGATCAACATTACGTTACAGTTAACTAAATCGGGTGAAGCATTTCTTCTGGTAGACATAACTCGGTCGTTTCGCATTAAAGTAGTTGTCCTTTTTTAACTCGCTGGAGCATTTCAGTGGGAATTTTGGTTTAAATCTCATATAAGAATGAAGAAAGAGAGAGAATCCAATAATAAGGACAACCATATATTAATATATTTCACAGCACTACAAGACTTCTTAAGCAAAGTTCTAGAAGACCAGGGGTCACGACCCGTTATACTGGTCCTCTTATCGTGTCAGCTGGCATATTGCCCTCGATGGTAGAGCCAAAAACCCAAAGGAAAAAAAAAGAGAGAGAAGGGAATCACTCATAACCCGATGATCATCACTCCCTTTTTATTTCCGTCTCCAAACTGATCCGAATATCTTTTACTCGTCATTTCCAATTCTGTTCATCGATTATAAGGTTTTGTTTGTAAATATAAACAACGTTTTGCAATTTGCTGTTTTTGTGGTTTCTGCAGTGTTGCCAACTCGAAAATTTAAATTCGCTCATTTAATTCATCAAAAAAGCTCCCAGGGTGCGCTCGAACCATTGAAAGCGTAACGTAATTAATAGCATTTTTGGCTTGATGGTCTAAAGCAATCCGAGAGTAGCTCTATTCTCTACTGTCTGAATCAGATTTTAAAGTTAGAAATGTTCGCAAATTGCTATAGAGCAGCAAACTAAAAATGCTATAACACAAAAATTAAATGACAAATCTTATTTTGAAGCTTTTTATTCAAAATATTTTGTCTACACCAACGACCTAGTATTTTAGATCTGAGAAGATTCTCCTGTTTTTCAGCTTTGGTTCAACTTTTTTAGCAGTGAGCACCTAAAATGGTGGCGTTATCCGCAGGAACTATCTTAAAATTAGTTAACATTTTTTTTTCACTTCTCAATGGTTCTTTTTAATGTTTTTTTTTCAACTTTAATGGTGAAAATAAAATTTATATTTGTATTTTTAACTAAAAGAAATGTTCAATTAATGTCGAAAAAATTATCTAAAAAATAAATCAAAACAGAATTTTTTCATTTTAAATTTAAAATTAGTCAACATTTTTTTTTGTCTGTGTGTAAATTTTATGGAACTTTTAGCCCCCTTGTAAAGGTTCCATCATCCTCTCACTGAAGTTTGTAAAGATAATTTAAAAAAACGTTAATAAGAATTTAAAAAAGAAGTAATTAAAAATAAATGAAACTTTTTGCTTTCTTCAATGTGGTATTTTTATATTTAAAATCAGACGTTTCGTTTTTCGTTTCTTCATTTCAAAACAGCATGCATTTTGAATCAGGAAAATAACACGTTGAATAGTCCACAAATAGGAAAATAACACGTTAAATAGACCAAAAAATAGCCAAAAAGTGTCATTTATTTTTAATTATCTCTTTAAATTAAGACCAGAAAAAATAAAAACTTTTTTTCATAATATTAATATTTTCCGAATATTCCTGGAACCAGTTGGAATTTTAGAAATTTGAAAACGTCATTTTGAGAAGAAAATATACATATAGGCTCATTAAGAAAACAAAAAGAATTAATAAGAACAATAACCACAAAATATCACAAAAAAATTATATTAATTCAAAAAGTGGAAAGGCTACATTAAATTTGTGAAAAACAATAAAAACAAGTAAGAGTTTTAGAATGTTTTGCGTGAAGATTAATAAAAAATAAGAGATAAAACAATTTGAGAAGCAAAATTTAAGATCATTAAAAAAAAAAAGAAAGAAAACAAAATTAATGTCTATAATTATAGTCCAAATAAGTCAAAAAATATGTCAAAAAAAGGAATAAACAAATAAAAATTACAAGTGGAAAAAAACACTACCTATATTAAGTATAAATAAAAATATTAAATATAAAGACGCTGTATGAAGTCACTTTATCGAGTTCAAAACGCGATTTCCCCATGACTCAAACGGAGTTTAAAAGTGTAAAACACGAACTTGCGCCAATCAAAACGGCATAGCCAAGATCTGGTTTGGTCTAGCGACAAAATCCGAACTTATCTTTTCCTCCCCTGACAGGTAGTAACTCTAACGAGTTCAAATTGGACACCTAAAAAATGGCGGCAATATCCGCCAAAAGGGACGTCACCTGTCATCTTACGTCAATTAATTAGAAATCAATTGATGTACCGTGACGATAAAATTACGTCGTGGGTAGTTTTAAAATGACCGGCCAAAAGCAGGACTATGTTACGGGAATATAAGTATTTGTTTGCTCTCTTCGTTCTTCTAGGTCATTGGTCTACACTTTACTTTACCTAGAAGAGCGTCAAACGTCAATGTTACTATTTGACATTGTTGGCCCTTTGTTCGCATTACTCTAAATACAGAAGATTCTCGAAAAATCCTCGCATCAATTCAAAGCTCCCGCTTCGCTCACATCAGAAATGAAATGTTCCCAAATGGAGCGTTTTCGCTAAGATTGGGTTCTTGGACGCTTATTTTTAAGGAATGAGGGAAAGTGAAAGTGAGAATTTTAACAACCTTGATTGGTCAAAAAATTCTATTGGTAAATTCCTTTGCCAGCGATTCTCACTTTCACTCCTTCCTTAAAAATAAGCGCCCTGGACACTTATTCTATAGGGAACAGTGAAAGCGAAAGTGAGAATTTTGACAACCTTGATTGGTCAAAAAATTCTGTTGACGAATTCCATTGGCCAGCAATACTCACTTTCACTTTCACTCTTTCCTATAGAATAAGCGTCCTGGGCACTTATTCTATAGAAAGATGTGAAAGTGAAAATGAAAACCTCTGGCCAATGGAATTGATCAATATATTCTTTTGACCAATCAAGGTTGTCAAATATTTCATTCTCACTTCCTACAGAATGAGGCTCCTGAGTGAAATACTAAATGTCAACTGACTAAACTGTCAAAAGCCTAATAGGCATTCTCCAACGAATCGCTCCGTTTACACCACCAGTGGAACTAGAACTCTGTCTCCGCCTGTTTAAAAGCTACACTGGAGCAAGTGGGCTCTTCACCACATTAATACGAAGGGTGGCGCCCGAGGTACTCGAGGAAGATCACCGACCCAGCAGGAGATCAGACGATCTCATCGACGCCAACTTAATAACAATTATTGCTGAACCAACGAAACAGCGCTACAATTATTTTAAGAATTAAAAGAGCAGAATTTTGTTCATTGTCATACATATATGTCGGGGGTGCTCATTTAGAGAACCTCATCGAAAAGGCTGTAAATTTGTGACAGAAAAAATTACATATTCAAAGTAAATAAACGCTTGTTGTTTCATCCTTTTTTTTTGATATTTCACCGCCAACTTGATGACTTTTTAAATGAACACTCTCTATTTATTTTGTTAATTTGCAACGTAAAACATTATATTTAGTTTAGGAATGGGATATGAACGTACCTACCACTGTACACGGGAGAAAAAAAAATTGCGCCAAAATTGTTTGAGGTGCCACTTTTTGGTACACTTTTGTTTAGTACACGGTACACTTTTTGTTAATTTTTGACGAACGTTTCCCTCATGCATAAATTTTCTCATAAGACGAGTCAAATTTTTAAAAAATTTCAGCGGCAATTCCACGTTGTCGAGACAACGGTTAATTTCCGCTATCACCTACTACTCTTTAGGGGTTAAATTAAATCGATTTGAGTTTATTACGTTCTTAGGAGATTGCAAGCGTGCCATTTCGATCAAAAACTGCAAAAAAAATTTCTGAATTTTTTTCGAAGATCTCCAATGGGGGGGGGGAGGGGGGCGGGGGTATTACGACTTTTTTCTCAATTCTCAACTTTCACCGCCTGTAACTTGAGAACGCTTTTGACCGATCGGAGTCAATCAATCATCAGTCAATCATGTATTTTCCATTTCTTGATGTCCTCTTTCACTTCCCACCATCGGAAGTTCCGTAGGTGTAATATTTTCGGAGATAGACCCCTTCGGAGGTCGACTTTTAAGCACTTTTAGAATCGCGTTTTTTTTTACCATTTTTAAAAAAACCTCTTAAAAGGTTAAATTCATGCGAATTGAGCTTGTTACGTTCCTAGGGGATTGCAAGCATGCAAATCCGATAAAAAACAGCAAAAACATTTTTCTCACATTTCTTCGGAAATGTCCAAAAGGGGAGTTACGACTTTTTTCTCAATTCTCAATTTTGACCGCCTGTAACTTGAGAACGTTTCGACCGATCGGAGTGAATCCAACTGTTTTTTCTTCTTCTTCATATCCTCTTTCACTTTCTCCCACCATCGGAAGTTCCGTAGGTGCAGTATGTTCGGAGATAGACCCCTTCGTAGGTCAATTTCAAAAGTCGTCAAAATGAATCTTTTCAGTTGTGCGTTTGCCTTTATCAGTTAGTCAAACAAAAACCCCAAAGAAATCTAAAAGTAGTGGAAAAAAAGGGGGAGGGGGCGATTGCCCTTTTTCCTGGATCCGCCACTGCACACTACATATAGTCTTGCTGGTCATGTACCATTGTAGTGGCAGTAAAATCAAATGAAAATCTAAGAATCTCCTTCAATTTTAAAGTTATCGGTTTGTAGAAACAGGTAATCACTCGGGTAATCATCCTCTTCATATAGTTGATTAACACTTTCGGAAAGCAGGTCTTTCGGAAGCAAAACACTTCTCCAAAATTGATTTGAAAGAGCCATGTCTACAAAAGGATCTTCACCCTCATAGCAACAAGTGATAGTTCTCTTGCAAAGGGCTTTCATTCCTGAAGTACTATCGAGATTTGAAGATTATGTCGGTTACTTGACATTTGGTTTACAGCTCCAAATTTAGCACCACATACTGAACAAGTACCTGAAGTCTTAGACAATTGACTTTATTTGTAAGGGTAACGTGGCCACGATAACAAAGATCTGCGGTTGTTATGTTACGCAGCACATATGCATATTACGAGTACAGCATTTGTATTCAAAACGCAGAAGTGTAAGATTGCGCTTTCACACTCCTTTTATGCTTTTACCCTACATAGTTTTCCTTACTTCCCACCGAATTTTAATTACTTAGATAAATTTTGTTAACTATCCTTAACGCGAATCAAAATGTTTTGCAATCGGACAGACGTTTTTCTTCTAAATACTGTTACCTCACTTTAAGTTGTTGCAGCATGACCAATAAAAGCTTTCTTTGTCTTTATTGATTACTCTGAAAAAGCGATCAAATGCATTGCCGTGATGTCACAAAAACTGCACCATTCTTGCGGTTTGCCGGATCCGATAGGGAACGAAACGGATTTCCTTTTTCTGGTCCACTACTTTAACTAGAATGACGTTATAAAGTGATAGAACGAGAGGAAGTAACTATTAATTAGCATCTACCGTGACATAGTTTTTTTAGCGCAACTTGTGCTATATCTCAGGTTGATAGATTTTATTTTGCTACAGCTTTCGTACTGACACGACGGCTTAATAACAACTACTTAGTTCCACTTATTTTCTAATCACAATTGTGTCTATTACATCTCAGTGACACCCTTGAGACAACAATCTAACAGAGGAAATTAGATTAATTAATTAGTTTACAATTCAGCAATTCTGCTCCAGCTCAAACGTACACACAAATGGATAGTGCGACGAACATTGAGGTAAATTATCCAACAATGTCTTCCAGGGAACATTCATTTCTCCAGGGATCTAAATCCAGTAGCCGGCCAGAATGATTCAAAACCTCGTATTGTCTAGGCCATTAGCCATGCTGTATTAGATTAAATTTGGATGGAAGCTGCTTATTAAACTTGATGGGGGTCTAATGGATGAATTTTCCATCCCTGGCTAAAGAATGATTATTATTATAAATTTAAAAAAGTGTTGCCGGACCGTTGTTCGCGGTAAAAGAGCCGCATATTTCACAGATGGGAGGTCGTGCACAAATATTTCCGCCAGATGGACGCGTTTCTGTGAATCACGTCTAACAGTTAACAGTATTCTTCAAGTGAGTTAGGACTTATCACGTTTTATTAATTAGTGGTATAAAATTTAAATATATTTTTATTTTATTTACGGTGGAATATGTCATAGAAAGGATTTATTATTTTACTATTTATTGAAAGCAAAGAATAACAAATGTTTGTTAAATGCTTCTTCTTTTCTTCTATAATAACTAGACAAATGTTATTTGCGATTTAAGGCCTTAAATATACGGATTATGAAGCTATCTTTATAGTTATTAAACATTTGTCGTTCTTACGAGTTTTCTAGCTACATGCATATTGAGGGATACTTTGACATGAATATAATGGCTTAAAAGTTTAAGCTCTTTTGTGATATGAGTCGTAGGAGGTCTAGAGTCACATAGATACAGGTAATTTTCTGTAGCAATGCTTTATGCTCAAGGGTTTGCTGTGATAATCGACTGTTGATCTCTTAAAAATAAGAATGTTTACTATATACGTACGTACGGAATGCAAATTTTCCGTACGGTTTTTTTACATATCATTTAATTTGTGGTCATTCAATTAACTTTTAAATATTTGGAAAAATTGTAATTCCGTTTTGCTACTCTTACTAATTCTAAAGATATTACGCCTATAGGTGTAGCTTACCATAAGTATATTTTTGTACTCCATATGAAAGTTTTGTCAATATTTGTGCCGTAAGGTAAATTGTCTAAAAGTAATAAACTCCACAAAAGAAGGCTATATATATGGACCGCCCCAGGCGATAATTCTGGATATAATAAGAAACCAGATCGATTATATGCTGGTTGCTAAAAGGTTTAGAAACTGTGTCACAAGGTTTACGGGGGGTACCAAATATCCGGGTGCAGACATAGGATCGGACCATAACCAACTAGTCGCCACACATAAAAAATGAACCTTAAAAAAGGAAACAAAATCAACAAAAAAGCTAAAGTTTTCCATAAACGATGTGAATACCAATAAACTGGAAAACGAACTGAACGGCAGACTCGACACAATGACAGTAACAAATAGCAATACGGTAAACCAAGCGGGGAAAATATTTCGAGAACACATCATTAAAATAATGGAAGAGAACACAGCAAACAACACCAAACCAAAAAAAAAACGATGGATTACTGAAGAGATCCTGAAACTCAGGGAAGAAAGACGAAAATGCAAGAGATGACGTGACGTCAGCATGACGAGGAAGAAGTTCTTAATGCATGGAGCCAATACATAGATTATCTGTTCAAAGACAATAAGATATTAAGATGGTGCTGTTGTCAGACTTAACAAATCTCTAACTCAGTCCGTGCAAGTCGAAAATTTCTTACTTTTTAAAATAGACCTACTAAGTGGTTACCCATTTCAGCCAATTTTTTGTCATTACAAAAAAGCTGTTGTGTGTACAGTCAGTTTTGACATATCTCTAATCCACTGTGAGGATGTCTTAAGTTTCTTATTTGTAAAAATTGATGCATACAGTAAGTACTCATTTTCAGCTAATTTTTTCCACTTAAGACGATGCTGTTCTCAGACTTAACATATTTCTAACCCGGTCCGAGAAAAACGAAAATTTCTGACTTTTTAAAATAAACCTGCGAAGTGGCTACCCATTTCAGCAAATTTTTTGCAATTACAAAACATCTGTTTACAGTCAGCTTTGACATATCTCTAACACTCTGTGAGGATAACTTAAATTTCTTATTTTTAAAGACTGACCCATGAAGTGGGTACTAATTTTCAGCTAATTTTTTCCAATTAAGATGATGCTGTTGTCAGCCCACGATGACTGTTATAGAAAACGAACGACCTGAAATCTTAAAATGTGAAGTCTATTTAATATAAAATCTGCAAAAACAACGAAAAGCCAACCAAAAAACAACCAAATTATCAACGAGAAAAACATTGATATCTTAGTTAAACTTTTTAACGATATATACAACACGGGAGAAATACCAGAAGATTGGCTGAAATCTGTATTCATAATAATTCCCAAAAAACAACAAGCCAGGAGGTGCAACGATCACAGGCTAATAGGCCTGATGAGTCACACTAAAGATGTGTGATGACACTATAGAAAGAAACAAATGCGAAGGTGAGTTAGACGAGACGCAGTTCCGGCAGTTCGGTTTTAGAAATGTCCTTGGTATCAGAACAGCAATGTTTGCCCTGAATGTTCTTCTCCAAAAATGTCGAGTCCAACGTAAGGATGTTTCGTGCGTTGTATTGATTATGAAAAGGCCTTCGACAGAGTGCACCACGAAAAGATTATAAATATGTTGAGAGATGCTGGTGTTGATGGAAAAGAATTTCGTATAATTAAGAACCTGTACTGGCGACAGAAGGCAGTCGTTCGAGTCAATGGAAGATTTAAAGATGAACGCCAAATCCAACGAGGCGTTTGACAGCGATGTGTCCTGTCTCCACTGTTGTTCAACCTATATTCTGACAAAGTCTTTATATAAAAAAGAATTCGGGGTCAAAATCAGCGGCGAGCTGTTTAACACCATTCGCTATGCTGATGATACGGCTATTTCATGTGATGATCTTCAAGGTCTCCAAAGTCTCATAAATTCTGTTAGTGCAGTGGGACAAGAAATGGGACTGAATATAAATGTTGCTAAGACAAAGTTTCTGGTCTTTAGTCGTCAGCAATACCTCAACGCGTCACTACAGATAAATGGATAGAACGTTGAGGGAGTGTCAAATTTTAAATACATCGGATACTACATCACCGAGCAACTCCTCCCGGATAGGGAAATTAGATGTAGGATTGAAACGGCCGGTACAACGTTCCGGAAGATGAGATCACAGTTCTGTAATGACAGCCTGAACCTAAAGCTGAGACAAAGAATTATTTAATGTTACATTTGGTCTGTGCTGTTGTACGGAGCTGAAGTCTGGATACTGAAAGCTGCCACAATCAACGGTCTGGAAGCATTTGAAATGTGGTTACATACATGGATGCTAAGAATACCATGGATGGTTTTGCAAAGAAATGAAGCAGTCTTAGACAGGACAAATACAGTTCGTGAAATTTTGACAATAGTTAAATGCCGAAAACTGGCATACCTCTCCCATATTCTCAGAGGAAATCGCTACCGGATCCTACAGCTTATAATTAAGGACAAAATAGAAGGCCTCTGGTATCTGGATAGAATCTCCTGGTTAAAGAACATCCGGGAATGGACAGGCATACATAGCGTCGAACAATTGTTTAGAGTGGCTGGAGACAGGGATCAGCTCGCCTTCGTGATTACCAACGTCAGGGGGACCTGACAGGGCACAATAAGAAGCAGAAGAAGGTAAATTGAAGCCATATTGTTAAAAATTACCACTTTTATAGAAAGAATTATATTAAAATATTATAAATTATTAAAATATTGTAGGGAATGGTTCTAAATTTTTTTTCCGAAAAATTACATGCTCGAAAATTTTAACAAAAATATATCAAGTTTTCTTGAATCATGAGCAATTCGTCAAATCGTCAAAATATTTAACACAGTACATATCCTCTTAAAGCAGTCTACACATGGACATTTTCAAAATGGCGCCTACGAAAATCGAAGAAATGAAACATGAAACTAGATAAAAAAGTTGATTTATTAGGTCATGAGGTTATAAGGGTAGATAATTACCATAGAGTTACTATTGTAGGTATGAAAACCTCTTTATATTTACTAAAGATGATGTGGAGTAAAACTTCAGAAAAAATGCGTTAAACACCCTAAAACACTGAAACTGTAATATTTCACGTTTTTTATAAAAGTCCATGTTTGCGCCTCAAATTCAGGAAAAATGCCGAAACTCTTAATTTTAAAACATCTCAAAACGTTGTATGGTAGACAACCGTTTTGGAGAAAAAACACGTAAAATTAGGACGCCTTATGCTTAAATGTGCAGAAAAATGCAATATTTTATATCTATAAATTTCAATGTTTGCGGCTAAAATAAGTAGAAAATTATTTTTCCCATTTGCTTGAATTTTTACCGCAAGCGTTTGAGAGTACAAAGATTTATAAGGGTAGATTAAAACCATAGAGGTACTATATAGGTATGGGATATGTAAGAACCTCTAATTTTTCTGAAGAAATCGGAACATGAATACGGCAATTCAAAATTCCAGGTTCTTCATTAAACTAGGGAGACCTTAAAGGTATAGAGTATTGCCAACAGATACTAAAGTACGAAAGGTTTGGGTAATATTCAATTTCTGGTTCAATAATCGTTGTTGTGGATTAACTTCAAACTCACCCATCAATATTTCAATGATACATAAGGAAATCCAAGTTCCCTGCTCCCTGTATCTGGAGAGCCTCAAATATACTCAAACATAGCAGCTAAATTGCTGCTATACAGCAGCAATTTACAGGTATATGTAGACATGTAGTCTCTTAAATCATGCTAATAACCTACAGTGTGTCCCAAGTTCGCCTTTTATATATAATCAGAATCTCGAAAACAATGGGAGCTACGAAGTCGACTATTATGGAAAGTACTATACAGTTATTTTTGTAATGTAATAACAAAAACGGCGTAGCTCTAACCATTTAGGTTTTTGAGAAATTTTGGAAATACTAAAATAGTGCGTGTATAAAACCGTTATAACTCTTTTATTTTAGAAAATAATTGAAATTTGTGAAATTTTATCTCAAGCACCTTTTTGACAGAAATACGCATGTAAAACGAATTTTCACTACCATCAACGGTCTCTATTATTTTGTGGTGATATTGATTTTTTCCATTTTTAAACCAAGAACTAAAAATGCATTTCAGTCATGTATAACAACTCTGCCAAGATCTTATATCTTATTTTAGAAAATCAAGGCAAATATGCTTTTCTCGATTAGGTCATTAATTCCATTTGTTAGTAATATTATGGAGTCGTTATCGCGGATGCTTAAAAAAGTAATATAAAAATTACTGTATAGTATAATATATGATAGTGCGTTACTACGAAATTGCAGTTCTAAAAAATTAAATTGAAATAGAAAGAAATTAGTTAAAGTGAGTAAATTTTCTCATGCTAGAAGATTTTATTTTTTTGCTTGTGTTAATAGAGGGTGTTATTTAGAAAATTCTGTATTAGTCCCCAAGGACTAATACAGAATATAAGTTAAAAAGCAAAGAGTTATAAATGTGTTAAAAAACTAGCCAATATTTTTCTTGAAATTTCCAAATCTCCCATGAGTCTCATAATCAGAACTAAAGTATATAAGTAACAAGCCGTATCTGTCGTAGTAAAAAAAAAGATGTAAGGGAGAAAATGAATGTGAATAGTGAGTTCACAGCTCGGTTCACAGCACATTTCCACAGCTGTATACTCATTGTGAGATTGAAGGTTTTATTATTTCAGCCAGAGTCACTAGAGAGTATTGTTTAGAAAAACTTGTTTGGATCCTCAGAAAAAGTATGAACTGTAGAGCTAAAAAAGATATAGAGCATGAACTATTTCTACGTTTTCCCCATTAAAACTGAAGTTGCAGTTTGAATCAAGTCACTCATGAGCTGTAGGTGTAAAAAATGTGAATGGAGACTTTTCCACTTTTCCAGCAATGAATGACGTCCGTCTAGTATAAAACAGTTCAAGTTATATTATAAAGTAAATAAGATAGTAATAATAAAAACAACTGAACGATCAACTGCGATTGCAAAAGCCAAAACCTCGCTTGCAAAAGGTTTTAAAAGGACATTGGATAAAGACTACACGAAAGTCAATCTTCTCCGAGTGGTTGAAATGCCAACAATGCCAATTCATTTTAGATGAAAGCAGGAGTGATGTTGAGGTATCCACATTACCAATCTCATATTACTGTGAGGTGGAATCCATCATAAAAAAATATATTTTTGGATAAAAGATTGATTGGATTGCTTTATGTGTTTAAATTGCATTTTTTTTGCCATCTACTCAAAAACGTAAACGTCCAATAAAGCCGCCTAAGAAATATAGAAGTTGATAATGGTTCTATAAAACCGAAACGTTACAATAAATTTTTATCTTTACAGATTTATTCCACTCAAAAATTGGCTTCAGGAATTATTTCACAAGTTATGATTATTTTGTAAATAAAGAACTTTTTTTTGCATCATATTGGTGTGTTAAAATTTTTTTTCTAATTTTGACATATAAAGTGGCACTTTTCAATACTGATGACAGTGACGTAACGTCCTACTTTTCGTAACTAGTTACGAAAAGTAAAATCTTTCGTAACTAGTGATGAAAAGTTGGTGTCACCACCAGTTGCAGGTTTCGGCTGTGGCACACCGTTGCTATAGTTTTACGGTATTAAGTAGATACAAAGTGGTTTAAAAGTAAATATTGAAGTTTATTAATAATAATTCTCTCTCTAAGTAGGTGTTTGTAGTCAAAATTAGAAAAAATCTTGTATGAAACACGTGACGAAAAACTTTTTTTGTGTATCTCATTCAAATTGCGGGAACTCGCTGCGCTCGTCCCGCAAACATTCATTCGTTACACAAAATCGGACTTTTCGTAACTGGTTACATAAATAGCTATTATTAACGTATGTAAGGTTATTCAAATTCGCCGCTCATCAATTAGGATCTGGTAAACCAAAAGAGTTACAAATTTGATTATATTTGATCAAAGTTGTGCGTTTGCGTGCAGATTTTAAAGTTTTATAATTTTCAACTACTTAATTTTTTCCTAAGCTTAATTGAAGCGATATTCTAAAATAAATTGCACGTTCTCGTCAGCAACTCTTCTGATGTACATTAGAGTATTGTTTAATTTTTCTCCGACGTTTCGTTTTTTGTGGGACATCAAGTTCAGTTTTTTTAAAATTGAAGGAACTTTTCAATTCGAGATTGTCTTTTTAACGCTTGCACATTATTATTACCAGCCATAAGCATATAAATAAGCAATCAACCCATTTGAAGGTACCTATTCCTTGATTAAACAGGGACAAAACCGTATTATTGCAATTTTCTATATTAATGCCTTATTAATTATTATGCCCTTAAGGACAGATTGTACAAGTGAACCTTAAAGTCGGGTTCGGTTATACTCGACTGGTACTTGAACCGACTCGACTGGTACTTGAACCAACTCGACTGGTACTTGAACCCGCCCATAAGAATCAAATTACTGTCAAATTAATTTCATTTGTGACACTTGCTGACAGCAATGCTTTTCTTGTGGGCGAGTTCAAGTACCAGTCGAGTTTAGCTGAACCCGAGTTTGAGGGTGACTTGTACAATCAAGCCTAAAGAGGATAAAGACCTGAGCCACAGTATTTTGAGGCTGCCAAACATGATCAATATCTCCCTCCTCTGTACGAGATTTTGTCATTGTATCTGTTATTTACATTTGTGATATTTACACTTCTGACCGAATAACGAAAACATAAATATTTGAGATCAAAATTGGCTTCATTGTTTTTCAAAATATTTCCAATAAAGATCAATACAGTTTTGAATGCGTTTGAACCAATTTTGGAAACACTTTTTCCACTCCGATCGAGATAATTCCAAAAAGTGTGCTTTGAATGCCCTCAATCGCTTCGTCGAGTGTCGAAATCGTTGATCACGTATTTTATTTTTGCTTTTTGGGAATCGAAAAAGTCATCGGGTGCCAAATCAGAGGTGTACGGCGGATGACCTACTAATTCGATGTTTTGGCAAATCAAAAACTTTTTCGCCGATGTGTTGGAGCTCGCATTATCGTGATGAAGAATGATTCGCCTCTTCTTTTGCTTTTTTCGAATTTATCCGATGATCTTGGAGAACAAATGCAACGACCATTTGTCGACATTGACGACAGTGATCAGTTACGACGAGCAAGCATCCAACTATTTGTTTCGATGTGCTTCTTCCGCTAACTATTGTTAGATTGGAAGACCCACAGAGTCGATTGCCGATGTTTTGTTTGGGTATTCTATGCACAGATCCAAGATTCACTAGCAGTGCAGGTATTATATACATCCTTCGATGCACATTAAACGTATTTTTTAAACGTTTTCTTGCACCAACTTTCTTTTAGCATTTGTCAGATTTTGCAGGATCCAAAGAAAATATATTTTTTATACGGCTAAATGTTTATGCAATATCTTATGAAGCTTGCGATACCTTGCCTAAAGACGTCTCAATCTCATGGTATGTCATATGACGATCTTGCATTATCAATTCTGGCAGAGATTCGATATTTTTTGGCTCAACAACCGATTTTGGACGAAGCTCACGGAATTCATCCTGAAGCGAACTTCTATCACGATTCAATTCGTGTTACCAGCTTTTTATAAATATTATTGTATAAAACGTTTTATAAAGAATTAAGTTCAAGTCAATTCCACTTTTTACTCCAGATGATTTCTTTAATTTACTGTAAGCAACACTAATCACATTCCAATGTCAAACTTTGGTTTGCCAAGGCCAGAAACATATATGTAGCAACCCTCCCCATGTTAACCGTTTATCATAATGAACTCATAGCAAAGTAGACATGAAATCGTGGAAAAAGTCTTTTTTTTCCTGAGAGACTTGTAGAAATTCAAGTATGAAAATAGCGAACTACAAATCAACAGTCTCAAATTTATTTTCAAGTTCTTTGGCTACATGTTTCGTCTAAAAAGGCATCATCAGGTCGCAACCAAAACACACGTTAAAATTGTTCAAAAAAAATAGTCGAAAAGAATAGAATATGTTCAAATTTTTACCTATTGTTGAGGGCACTCGACAGTATGTAAAATATGTAAAAATGTGAATCCTCGACAATATGTAAAAATGTGAATGTATTTTATTCTTTTTAACAATTTTAACGAGTGTTTTGGTTGCGGCCTGATGATGCCGTTTTCGGCGAAACATGTAGCCAAAGAACCTGAAATTAATTTTGAGACTGTTGACCTGGAGTTCGCTATTTTCAAACTAGACATTAAATGACTGAGATGGGAATTTGTGGATACTCTTAATTAATTACTGGATGCGATGGTTTTACAGCGCGTTTCTACAACAATTTGAAACAAAATCTTTGAGTTTCTTTTGGATAAACCTCAAAGCGTTCTCTTCCGTTGCACCATGACTTAACAACCCAATTTTTTTTGCTCTTTGCACCACTTTGCAGAGACTTTTTACTTCCAAGTTTCACTTTTTTTCTTGCGGTTGAGGATACAGATTTTCTATTGGAGGAAATGAAATTAGACAATGACAGTACTTTTAATAGCAACCTTCTCGAACATGTCGGTGTAAACCATTTTTCTCTCACCGTTTGATGACTCTTTTGTCTAGATTTTGTTTACTCAACTTTGAACTTCTAAAACTTTTTTCTAGTGAACCCAGCGCTTTTTTTTCTTTTTGTCTTTCAATGTTCGATTTTTGGACCCTTTAGAAAACAGATTTAAACACACATCGTTATATCAGGGTTAACTTACGGTACAATTTCACTCAAATTTGGTTTGCTACGTTCAAAGACCAAAATGGCATAAGTAAAATTTTCAAATTTTCTTCAAGTTGATAAAAAGAGGGGGGATGGGTTATTTCTTCTTTTTTTTTTAGAGATTTTCAACTTTAAACCTTTATAACGTTAGAAACATTAAAATAATTGAAGCGAATCCAGCGGTTTTTTCTTTTTCTTGTTGTCGCCTTTCACATACCGTAAACGAAAGTCGCATTGGTTCAGTAGTTTTTGAGATAGAATTCTTCGATTATCGATTTTTGGACGGTTTTGAAATCAGCTTTAAACATATATTTTAACACGTTAATAAACTAACTTATGGTACAACTTTCACTCATATTCGGTTTGCTACGTTCACAAGGAATTGAAATCTCTCATTCAGATGAAAAACGCAAACAAAAAATTAAACATTTTCTTCAAGTTGACCAAAGGACAGGGGGTGTTCCTTCGTTTATAGAGAATTATAAATTTGAATCTCTCTATCCATACCTTTGAATCCAGTGATTTTTTCTATTTCTTGTACTTTCAGATACCGCAAACGGGAGTCGCGTTGGATTAATTGTTTTGGAGACCTGTTTGATGGTCGATTTTCAGACACTTTTAAAATCAGCTTTAGACAAATATCGTTCAAAAACTAACTTATGGTGCAACTTTCACTCATAAAAAAATTCAAATTTTCTTTAAGTTGATCCCTGCTTGGATTTGGATGGACAGTATAAGTAACATTTTTTTATTTAAATTTAAAATTATCTAAACGTTTTATTATAAGTGTCAATTACATACCTATTGGGATTGTTAGTTTGTCATAGTCAAAACATTGCTTTGCTTAAGTAATCCTTAAAAATCTATCTACACACCTGGAAGCGATATTAAGTGAGAAAACAGCATAATAGAAAAGTGGAACAAGCTGGAAAAATGAAAAAAATATGAACAGCAAATTGTAACTTGCAATTGAAATAAAAACGAAACTAAGAACCAAAAAACAGGAATTCGGCAAAAAAGAATCTTAAAAAACCTATAAAAAACAAGTAGAAGGAAATGAACTGAAAACCAACAGCAAAACAAGACACGTGCTTCTTTTTGGTTTTACAGTTTAGCCATAAAAATCAAATACAGTTCTAGGTAACTTGCTTCAAGACAGCTGTGATCATGTAGAATACGCAAATCTGCATATATATTTTAGGTCTTCAGCTGGCTCACCATCAAATAGTTCAGCGCTTAAATGTTATCTTTTATACGTATACCTTTAACGAGTCTCTTGCGTAATGATATACATTAAAGCGGAAATCCTGTGTCCAATACCGATTCAAAAACTGACCTTTCTTTGTGCATGATGATGTCAGTCGCCAATCACAGGGCTTCAACGATGATGAGCTTATCCACTGATGATCGAAATCATGTTGCACTATCACTCATGTGCACTCGTATCAAATCACGCACAACTACTGTCTTCTTATAAAAAAACGAAAGATTTCTTAAAAAAGTTGACTGAAAACTTTCAAAGGTTTACCGAAATTTTGGTTTTTATTAACCAAGGAGTATACAGGGATAACAAAAGCTACATAGAATTTGATTTAGGGCATTGTCGATAAGCTACAAGACAACAGTTGTCGGTTCGCTTGTGTGCCGATACAAACATCGGGTTTTGGTTGCGAATACGTGAACGTGAACTAAACGGACCGGACTAGGCGGTTCGGGCCAGCATGCACACCTGACTGTAGTTTGAAATGGCAGGAGTTTACCGCCTCCTGCCGCCGCAGCTGAACTCTACAGGTAAGGCCGTCGTATCTCTATCTCTCTCGCGCTTTCGGCATTGCGCAAAGCCGGGCTGCCCCGGTGTTTTTGTGTCTTTCTTTGTCGCTCCTCCGGCGTGGGACTTCGCTAAATGTAGCCTAATTGTTAACCGGAGACGCCGGATAAGTTATACAATTGCCAGCTGCAGCTGGAACAAAAGCCGCGAAGGGAAAATGGGCCTTAGTAACCCTTTTTTATCTCTTATTTAATTGACTTTATTAAGAAATTAGATGGCTGCGTGGAAATTAGCTATTTTTTGTTGTTTTTTTTTGCTTTTAATACTGTCGTACTGGGAAGGAGGAGGAGTTTGGTAGTAAACTAACCAATGTAAAAAAAAGTGTAAACGTTTTATTGAAATTAATAAGTGTAAATAAAAGAGAGAAAAGATAAAGGAGAAAACAGTCATCTGTTATCTAGTCATAACAATAAAAAAAATCTTAAGAAATGAACGTTCGATTACCGGTAGCTATGCAGTTGGTAACTCAAATTTTGAAATCACGCTTCAAACACTTGATCAACAAATTCAGTCCGTCAAAGCAATTAATTAATAGAGTCATGCAAAAGAAGGTTGCAAATAGATGGGAAGAAAAGGTGCTGATTGGAGAAAATTCAACAACCACGAGGACTATCAAAAGAACGGGCCTGCTGATCACCACGTGCGAAGACACCATCCGGGCATCTGTGAGTTAGATTTTTCCCATCATTTCAAGTAAACGTTTGCCAAGAAGATATTTTGGAGTTTTGGCAAACTTTAAAAAAATTTACTTATCGTCTTCCGGTGCCATAATTCGGTCCTTGCCATATCAATTGCGAGCTGAATAGTTATGATCTGTTTTTTTGTATTATCTCTTTTTTGTTTTTAAGCAGTTCTATAAAGTGTTAGTGTAAATGTAAAGTGCGCGCCAAGCAACAAAACACGTTTTTTTTCCAAAAAAGTTAATATTACACAGTTTTTTCGACTCCTTAGATTTCTTTGGGATTCTTGTTTGATCGGTCGAGGCGTTCTCAAGTTATAGGCGGTCAAAGTTGGAAATTGAAAAAAGAAGTCGTAATACCCCCTCCCCCTTTGGACATTTTCGAAAAAATTTCGGATTTTTTTTTGCTGTTGGGTCAAAAAAAATGGTCAAAAAACGCTATTGTAAAAGTACTCGACATCCGAAGGAATCTATCTCCGAAAATATTGCACCTACGGAACTTCCGATGATGGCAAGTGAAAGAGGACATGAAGAAGAAGAAAAAACAATTGGATTCACTCCGATATGTCGAGGCGTTCTCAAGTTACAGGCGGTCAAGGTTGAGAATTGAGAAAAAAGTATATACAAAAATATATATATGTATACGTATTCTTTGCTATTTACAATGTAAGGGTGAAAAGTGGAATGTTCAGGCATGCATGTGAAAGTTTGCATCATCAACTTTAGTTTTTCAAATTCAATTGACAAAAATTAGAAGCACTCTTTATTATAAATCCAATAATTTAAATTTGTTTAAAAGGGAAGCGTACTAAAAATAAAAAAAGGTAAAATCCCTTTAAAAAAATAGTTGATGATGTTACTAAAATTCAAAACCTTATATTAGGAATTTGATCTGTAGAAAAGACGTGCCAATAAGGAAATAAAAAAAAATACATTTCTTTAAACAAGTTTGAGAAAAAAATAAAATCAATTATAACAAATTTCGATTTTATTCGGTGATTTCCGGAAAAAGTCGGATTTTTTATTACAAATTTACCTTAATTTAATCTTGTTCACATCGTTTGCGATTTCTGAGATTCTAATGATAAGCGACGAATTTCAATACATACTCTGCTTAAAAGTAAGGAAATCATTGAAAAGGACATAACCTGTAATGAAAACTTGAAGTGTTACACATATTTAAAGTTGTAATAAAACTAGCTACATTTTTGGTATTCAATCGCCATTTTTTAAAAACTTAACTTGATGATGCCCCAGAAAATTCGAAACGTCTGATTAAAAAATAAACAACACTGTAATATAGATAAAAAAAAGTGCAATTTATTTTAAAATAGTTTAGGAAAAAGCAAAAACCATTTTCGTAAATTTAATTTTTTTTTTTGAATATCTTTGCAAGTTGTGGAAACTTTGAAAACTTCAAAAGTTCATTACGATTTTCACGCAAAGCGCAACTTTACCTCACTTTAGCCGAATCTGTACCTCTTATGGTTTACGAGATCCCAATGATGAGCGGCGAATTTGAATAACCCCGTATATTGTATTTAATAGAATAAAGAGGAGAATTTATATGAAAACGAATAAAAATGTATATGAAATCCATGTCTATGTTTAATAATATATTGTGCAACTAGTGTCGAAAATTGCACTTTTCACACGAGTGTGACGGTTTGGACACGAGCCGTAGGCAAGTAATTCAACGTCACAAGATTGTGAAGAGTGATTTTCGTACGAGTTGCACACTATACTTTTTCTACGACTGCGATTTTGCTTCATAAATGATCACGCGTATTATAAAATATACGCAAGCCATGTGCAAAACAGTCAGAAGCAAAGTAAATCTGTTTTTTTTCCGAAATATTTTATAAAAAATGAATAAATCAAAGAAAAATACTGTAACAATAGTCTTAGAAAAAAACAAAAAAATGATGGTCGTTGATGTTATTTAGTTAGGAAATATAGCTTATATCAAAAAGGTATATAAGTATCAAATGGATTTAGCTTTAGAAGCGTTTATTAAATCAGATACTAGAGACATACAACTTGAGACATGTACGTTTTTAAGCTTACAACTCAAATTGTCTTATAAATTAAAAATAAATATACAAGGTGGCCTATCGAAAAGAATCCACTCCGTTTTTTTTTTCTACTGAGTTAAATTCGTCGAAAAACGTTCGAAAACGTCAACTTTAGTTTTTAGCGAAAGCATTTTTTTACCAATTTTAATCTGCTAATCTAAACTCCTATGCATTGACTTGGACATTTTTTATCGAATGAGGGGTCTAGAGATACCTCGTTTTGAAGGTTTCAGCAAGGTCTATCCGTTTGCCAGTTTTGACGTTGAAGTTTTTCTTGCAGTCATTTTGGATTGGTATGACCAAATGTTACGAAATGCTGCAAATGTATAGACCCTTGTCAGGCCTTCAAAACGAGGTTCACTTAACCCCTCTTTCTAAAAAAAATTCTTTTTAAAAATGTGTTGTTCCTCAAAACTAAAGTTGACGTATTCAAGCTTTTTTCGATTTATTTACCCAATCAGAAGAACAACACCTGTACGCCCGTGTATTAGCACCGGCATACATTATTCACCCTGTAATATTATCAAAACAGTTCGACATAATTTCCAAACAGTTTTTTTTTACACAGGAATAACTTTTTCCCTTTCAGCCTCATCTTAGCCGCTAAAAATGTTTGATGGCAAGAAAGTTGAGTAGGTCATTTATTGAATTTAGATGTGTTCGAAACGAAAAACGCTATTATTTGGCGTATGACACTTTGAGCTTTATAAATAGCCCAGTATTGACAATCTTTATTTGAGATAGGGCAACTGGTAATAGCTGTTTATTATATAAGTGCTAACAGTTCAATTTTAAGGCATGCATATGAAAGTTTTCAGGACGAGAAAGTTCTGAAAACTTTCATATGCATGAAAGAGGAGGAGTTCCTTAAAAGCACTTTTAGCACTAGTGTTATAAGTAGTTTACTTTTAACACTAGTGTCTTAAAACGCTAAGTTTAATAGTTTATGAAAGTGTTAAAAGTAGAAATTGTGATGTGTTTGTAAAAAAGACATATTTATGAACATGTCACTTTTAGCACTCATACTGGGAGTTAAAAATGTCTTAATTTTAAAGAGAAATATGATTAGTTGTTTCTTAAAAAAATTAAATGACGAATTGATTTTAGGTTTTAATTAATATAACCTTTATTACTTTGTCAAGCCATAAAACTGTTTTTGATATTTTGGAGAGTTTTTTCTTTATCAGATATAGCCACAAATCTCGAATGTTTATATAGCGTTCGAATAAACTAAAAAATGAGCATCATTTGAACCTCATGGGTGTCTTTTATCCAATGACCGCCTTAGCTCAGGCTCAATTAAAATATGGTTGGCACCTATATGAATGTAGTTTCTCACCGACTAAATCTACGCATTTGGTATAATATCCCTCTATGCAGACCTTGTATATTGGTAAGTCCCTCTAAGCAGATTCCATGTTATAATTTATTTACGTCAAATCTGCATAGGGGGATATCTTAAAATTGAATATTATAAAAACAATGTAACTCTGTTTTCAACCCGACAACTATATATGTGTCTTTTGCCCAATGGCCCTTTTGGTTCAAGTGAACATATCAATTTCAGTTAAAGAGAGAAAAAAATAAAACCGATTACATATAACAAATTTCGATTTTATTTGTTGATTTCCGGAAAATGTCGTATTTTTTATTACAAACTTATCTCAATTTAATCTAGTTCGTACCTTTTGTTATTTCTGAGATTCTAATGTACCTGCATACTCTGCTTAAGTAAGAAAATTTTTGAAAGGAGATAAACTGTAACGAAAACATGAAGTGTTACACATATGAATTTAATTTTATATTAAGAAGGACTTTCAATTTTTGATTTTGAACCGCCATTTGTAAAAAACTGAACTTGATGATGCCCCAGAAAATTCTCTGATTAAAAAATAAAAAACACTGTAATGTATGTTTACGTTACGAAATTTGGCCAATCTATAGACCTTTGTAAGGCCGTCAAAGCAAGGTTCACTTGACCTCTCTTTCTAATTAAAATTTGTTCTTCCTAAAACCTAAAGTTGACGTATTCAAACTTATTTCGATTTATTTACCCAATTGGAAGAAAATCACCTGGGCGCCTGTATATTAGCACCTGCATACATTATTCACCTTATAATATTATCGAAACGATTCAACATAATTTCCAAACAGTTTTTTTTACACAGAAGTAACAAATTAAAAACTATCCTTTTTTAAAATTAAAATGGAATCTACTTTTAACACGAGTGTTAAAAGTAGCGTACTTTTAACAGAAGAAAGTAATTACCATTTAAAATTTGTCGCTTACCCATTTTCTTAAATGGTACCGAGAAAGAATAATTTAAGTTTAGGAGAGTTTGATACTTTATGGCCCATTCTACTTCATATTTGCAAACTTAATTGGGAACTATAAATAAATTTTATAGCTAACCTGAACTAATTTATAGTTTTTTTTCTTCTATTTTCTTCTAAATTTAAAATAGTAAAAAAAAAATAAACTGGGTGCTTTAATTCACGTAAACTTTTGGAGACATTTCGGGCTAAACAAGAAATAACAAAACAATGACCTAAATCCCCCAAATAATGCCTATGTACGTGACATATAACGTATAGCAAGTTTCAATTGTCAATTTAGAAAAAGGCAAAAAAGGTAACAGACTTTTAAATAACGTTCATACATAAAGACTGGGACTATAGGAAGTTTACCACTTTTTTCAGTCGTTGGACATTAAAACAAAAATTCTGTGTTATTTTCTTGTTATGAAATCTCTACATAATGAATTTTTTCATATTACTATTTCTGACCTTACAGAAATGAAACAAAAATTACAGAAACTATTTTTATGGAAAATGAAAACATAAATTATACACACTTTTCATCTCCATAATGTTAAAAGACAAAACCAACAAACAAACAACATCAACAGTTGCACGCAAATGCCTCATATTCGTATCATCACTAATATGGCTTAAGAAGGAAGCGGCGTTGCCAAATTTATGGTGCCAAATTGACATTATGCATAGCGGGTGCTGGTTTAACCATATTAATACATTTATATACATTTGTATATAAAACAGCGCCCCTTATCGGAAGAAGGTCGAAACAATCAATATGTTCGTTCAAAAATATTGTCAAAGAGGCACCCTGCCAAATGCTCTTTTATGAAAATAGGCAAAAATACACGGCGAACGCACCAGCACCCGAAGTCGGGTGCCACAACGTAAATTTGGGTGACGTAAAGACAATTTTTGTCTAAAATGGTGCCACTTTGACAAAATATATATATATATTTTATATATATATATACGTATTCGTTGCATCTTATGACACCCACAAATCAATATACAATCTGACACCCATACTTTTATACGTATAAAATATAAAATCTCACATGTGAGTCTATTGGCACCCAGGTAATTCCTGCCTAAATGACACCAATACGTATAAACTTGTGATACTACTAGTCAAACTGACACCCTACAATGTTGCCAAACTACCATATCGTTTTATACATATAAAACAAATTATGTCAACATATTTGTCTTTTGGCACCCTTTTAAGCTTGGTATATGTGACACCAAAATGTATGAACTTGTGATATTGAGAGTCAAAGTGACATCTTGCAAGTTTTAAGTGTTACATTATTGGATTTTCCCATTCGACTTTTAATTTATCAAATGAAAAGCCGAAATATTTGATTTTACATCATTCGATTTTACATTGGACTAGTTCGGTTCGATCTATCTCTCGATTTTCTTATTCAATTTTAAGGAATAGGACGGGATCTATTTGGATTCGATTTTAATCTTGGATTTTTCTTTGAGTATGCGCTTTGCATTTATTGACACTAAATAGAATTGAAGAAACGATTAGATCTAAAGATACTTCTACAATGCGTCAAAATGGAATCCAACGAAAATATGGAAATAAAAAATCGATCCTAAATATCTAATAATGTAAGATGCTCTTAAGGTGGTGATACTCGTTGACTTCATCTGACATAGTTATCGGTCGGTTGGATAAACAAATTTTTGAAATAGCTATTTACGATGTAAGGGTGAAGAGTGGAATTTTCAGGCATGCATGTGAAAGTTTGCATCATCAACTTTAGTTTTTCAAATGGGACTATCAAATTCAATTGACAAAAATTAGAAGCCCTCTTTATTATAAATCCAATAATTTAAATTTGTTTAAAAGAGAAGCGTTCTAAAAATAAAAAAAGTTAAAATCCCTTTAAAAAAATAGTTGATGATGTTACTAAAATTCAAAACGTTATATTAGAAATTTGATCTGTAGAAAAGACGTGCCAATAAAATTTTATTCGATGATTTCCGGAAAAAGTCGGATTTTTTATTACAAATTTACCTTAATTTAATCTAGTTTACATCTTTTGCTATTTCTGAAATTCTAATGATAAGCGACGAATTTCAATATATACTCTGCTTAAAAGTAAGAAAATCATTGAAAAGGACATAACCTGTAATGAAAACGTGAAGTGTTACACATATTTACAGTTATAATAAAAAGGACTTTCAATTTTTGGTATTCAATTGCCATTTTTAAAAAGACTTAACTTGATGATGCCCCAGAAAATTCGAAACGTCTGATTAAAAAATAAACAACACTGTAATGTAGATAAAAAAAGTGCAATTTATTTCAAAATAGTTTAGGAAAAAGCAAAAACCATTTCGTAAATTTAAATTTTTTTTCGAATATCTTTGCAAGTTGTGGAAACTTTGAAAACTTCAAAAGGTCATTATGATTTGCACCCAAAGCGCAACTTTACCTCACTTTAGCCGAATCTGTACCTCTTATGGTTTACGAGATCCCAATGATGAGCGGCGAATTTGAATAACCCCGTATATTGTATTTAATATAATAAAGAGGAGAATTTATATGAAAACGAAATAATCCATGTCTGTGTTTAATAACATATTGTGCAACTAGTGTCGAAAATTGCACTTTTCACAAGAGTGTGACGGTTTGGACACGAGCCGTAGGCGAGTAATACAACGTCACAAGAGTGTGAAGAGTGATTTTCGTACGAGTTGCACACTATACTTTTTCTACTACTGCGATTTTGCTTCATAAATTATCATTCGTATTACCAAATATATGCAAGGCGTATGCAAAACAGTCAGAAGCGTGAGCAAAGTGGACTTTGCACACGCTTTTTTCGCAATCGCACTCGTAGAAAAAGCACACAAAATTTTTTCTACGACTGCGATTTTGCTACATAAATGATCATTCATATTATAAAATATATGTAAGGCATGTGCAAAACAGTCAGAAGCGTGAGCAAAGTGGATTTTGCACACGCTTCTGTACGGGAGCGTGCGCACGCTGTTTACAATATGCCATTTTCAACGGTAGTTAATAGTGCGCATTTGTTTATTTTCGAGCAGTCGCAGAAAAAAATATTAAGTTGATAACCAATAGACGAAACGTTGAGATAAACGAAGTAGGTATACATCCATATAGAGTCGAAAAAGGTCATTGTGTCATTGTTAAAATATTTCATAAAATCAGAGAAAACAAAAAATATTTAAACAAAATAGGTTTTTTTTCCGAAATATTTTATAAAAAATGAATAAATCAAAGAAAAATACTGTAACATCAGCCTTAGAAAAAAAAAACAAAAAAAAATATGTTATTTAGTTAGGAAATATAGCTTATAACAAATAGTTATATAAGTACCAAAAGGATTTAGCTTTAGAAACGTTTATTAAATCAGATACTAGAGACATGCAACTTGAAACATGTACGTTTTTAAGCTTACAACTCAAATTGTCTTATAAATTAAAAATAAATATACAAGGTGGCCCATCGAAAAGGATCCACTCCGTTTTTCTTCTAGTGAGTTAAATACGTCGAAAAACATTCGAAAACGTCAACTTTAGTTTTTAGCCAAAGCATTTTTTTACAAATTTTAATCTGCTAATCTAAACTCCCATGTATTGACTTGGAAATGTTTTATCGGAAGAGGGGTCTAGAAATACCTCGTTTTGAAGGTCTATCCGTTTGCCAGTTTTCATGTCGTTTGGTGAAACCAATCCACAAAAACTTGTAAGTTTATCTTGCCGTCATTTTGGATTGGTTTGACAAATGTTACGAAATTTTGCGAATATCTAGACCCTTGTCAGGCCTTCAAAACGAGGTTCACTTAACCTCTCTTTCAAAAAAAAATTCTTTTTGAAAAAGTTGACGTATTCAAGCTTTTTTCGATTTATTTACCCGATAAGAAGAAAAACACCTGTACCCTCATGTATTAGCACCTGCATACATTATTCACCCTGTATTATCGAAACAATTCGTCATAATTTCCAAACCGTTTTTTTTACACAGGAATAACTTTTTCCCTTTCAGCCTCATCTTAGCCGCTAAAAATGTTTGATGGTAAAGTTGAGTAGGTCATTTATTGATTTCAGATGTATTCGAAACGAAAAACGCTTTTATTTGGCGTATGACACTTTGACCTTTATTAAAAGGCCAGTATTGACAATTTTTATTTGAGATAGGGCAACTGGTAATGGCTGTTTATTATATAGGTGTTGAAAGTGCAATTTTAAGGCACGCATGTGAAAGTTTTCAGGACGAGAAAAGCGAATTCTTTAATTCGCATGAGTTACTTAAAAGCACTTTTAACACTAGTGTTATAAGTAGGTAGTTTACTTTTGACACTAGTGTCTTAAAACGCTAAGTTTAATAGTTTATGAGAGTGTTAAAAGTAGAAATTTTGATGTGTTTGTAAAAAAGACATATTTATGAACATGTCACTTTTAGCCCTCATACTGGGAGCTAAAAATGTCTTTAAAGAGAAATATGATTAGTTGTTTCTTAAATAAATGAAATAATGAATTGATTTTAGGTTTTAATTAATATAACCTTTTAAAATAGTTACTTAGTCAAGCCATAAAACTGTTTTTGAAATTTTGGAGAGTTTTTACTTTATCAGATATAACCACAAATCTCGAATGTTTAAATAGCGTTCGAATAAACTAAAAAATGAGCATCATTTGAACCTCATGGGTGTCTTTTATCCAATGACCGCCTTAGCTTAGACTCAATTAAAATATGTTTGGCACCTATATGGTAATATGGCATATATATTGGTAAGTCCTTCTAAGCAGATTCCATGTTATAATTTATTTACGTCAAATCTGCATAGGGGGATATCTTAAAATTGAATATTATAAGAACAATGTAACTCTGTTTTCAACCCGACAACTGTATATGTGTCTTTTGCCCAATGGCCTTTTTGGCTCAAGCGAACATATCAATTTCAGTTATTGTATTAATCAAAAAAACATAGACAACATATCAATTATCTTTTTTTTTTCACAAAACTAAAGATGTAATTTAATAGACGCTCAACCATCTGTAAACCAAAATAATTTATTTTTTCTTTTTATTTCATTTTAGAGTAGGTACCTACTATTAATGTATCTAAATGGTAAACTCAGGTTCCCATAAATATCGAAAAACTGTTTGTTAAATTATTGTAACTTTTAAGACACAGCAGTTATAGTTATTTATTTCATACTGTATGATTGAGGACACTTTTACGTACTTGATTTTAATCCGGTAAATAGCTTTTTACAGGACGGGATACCGTACTGCTTCCGAAGAAATTCGGAAAAACTGAAATTCATGAATTTTTTTTTTGTTGAATTTATTTGACGCGTAATTTTAAAATAAATTGTACATTCTCATGGGCAAGTTTTCTCCTTTACAAGACGGAATTATTTAATTTGTAGTCCGACGTGTTAACGTCTCTGGGGCATCATCAACTTTAGTTTTTCAATTGGGACTCTCAAATTCGATTGACAAAAAATATTAACGTTTATGTCGTTATTTTAAACGATTTATTCATTTTAAGCAAAGTGTACTGCTTTTCAAATTCATCGAATCAGATTAAATTGGTCCAAAAAATCTAACCACTTACGGAAATAAAACAACAAAAAAACATTTAAATTTTGCTATTTTTTTTCTGAACTTACTTGAAGAGATTTTGAAAAATAAATTTCACTTTTTATTTTCTACAAAAAGTAATCAGGTAAGAAAAATGAACCGTTCTAAAAACAAAAAAAAAGGAAAAATCCCTGTTAAAAAATAGCTGATGATGGTTATTAAAATTCAAAACGTTATATTAGAAATTTATTCTGTAAAAAAAAATGTCTTAATATAACAACAAATAAAAACAATTTTAACATTTTTTGAAACAAGTTTGAGAAAAAAATAAAACCGATTACATATAACAAATTTCGATTTTATTTGTTGATTTCCGGAAAACGTCGTATTTTTTATTACAAACTTATCTCAATTTAATCTAGTTCGCATCTTTTGTGATTTCTGAGATTCAAATGTACCTGCATACTCTGCTTAAAAGTAAGAAAATTATTGAAAGGCGATAAGCTGTAACGAAAACATGATGATGAACAAAAGTGTTACACATATAAATTTAATTTTATATTAAGAAGGACTTTCAATTTTTGATATTGAACCGCCATTTTTAAAAAACTGAACTTGATGATGCCCCAGAAAATACGTCTGATTAAAAAATAAAGAACACTGTAATGTAGATCAGAAAATGTGCAATTTATTGCAAAATATCACATCAAACAAGTTCAGTGAAAAACAAAAACCATTTTAATAAATTTTATTTTTTTCGAATAAATTTGCAAGTTGTGGTAACGTTAGAAACTTCAAAATGTCATTATGATCTGCACGCAAAGCGCAACTTTGCCTCACTTTAACCGAATCTATTATAAATCTATATAAACCCCTTATGGTTTATGAGATCCCATTGATGAGCGGCGAATTTGAATAACCTTGTATATTATATAGAATAAAGAGTAGAATTTATATGATAATTAAAAAATCTATGTATGTTTAAAAATATTAAGTTGATGACCAATAGACGATACGTTGAGAGAAATGAAGTAGGTATAGATACATATAGAGTCGAAAAAGAGGCAATGTGTCATTGTTAAAATATTTCATAAATAAAATCAGAGAAAACAAAAAAAGATTTTAACAAAATTGTTTTTTTTCTGAAGCATTTTATAAAAAGTGAATAAATCAACGAAAAATACTGTAACATTAGTCGTAGAAAAAAAAAGATGGTCGTTGTTATTATTTAGTTGGGAAATAAAGCTTATAACAAATAGGTATTAAGTATCAGAGGAATTTAGCTTTAGAAACGTTTAATCAGGTACTAGAGATATATAAAACTTGAGTCATGTACGTTTTTAAGCATACAACTCAAATTGGCCTATAAAGTAAAAATAAAAATACAAGGTGGCCAATCGAAAAGGATCCACCCCGTTTTTCTTCTAGTGAGTGAAATACGTCGAAAAACTTTCTTTTTTTCGTTTTTAGGGAAAACATTTTTTGGCAACTTTAATCCGCTTACATAAACCCTCATGTACTGACTTGGAAATTTTGAATGGAAAGAGGGATCGAGAGATACTTCGTTTTGAAGGTCTCAGCAAGGTATATCCGTTTGCCAGTTTTCATGTCGTTTGGTCAAACCAATCCACATAAACTTGTAAGTAAGCTTGCCGTCATTTTGGATTGTTTTAACCAAATGGTACGAAATTTGGCCAATGTATAGACCTTTGTAAGGCCGTCAAAGCAAGGTTCACTTGACCTCTCTTTCTATTATTATTTATTTAATTATAAAAATTAAAATTATTATTATTAAATTTTTTTTTTTTGAAAATTTGTTCTTCCTAAAACCTAAAGTTGACGTATTCAAGCTTATTTCGATTTATTTACCCAATCAGAAGAAAATCACCTGGGCACCTGTATATTAGCACCTGCATACATTATTCACCCTGTAATATTATCAAAACGATTCAACATAATTTCCAAACAGTTTTTTTACACAGAAGTAACACATTAAAAACTATCCTTTTTTATCAAAATTAAAATGGAATTTACTTTTAACACGAGTGTTAATAGTAGCGTACTTTTAACAGAAGAAAGTAATTACCATTTAAAATTTGTCGCTTACTCATTTTCTTAATCGGTACCGAGAAAGAATATTTTAAGTTAAGGAGAGTTTGATACTTTATTGCCCAATCTATTTCATATTTGCAAACTTAATTGGGAACTATAAAATTTAAACTAATTTATAGTTTTTTTCTTCTATTTTCTTCTAAATTTAAAATAGTAAAAAAAAACTGGGTGCTTTAATTCACATAAACTTTTGGAGATATTTCGGGCTAAACAAGAAATAACAAAACAATGACCTAAATCTCCCAAATAATGCCTATGTACGTGACATATAACGTATAGCAAGTTTCAATTGTCAATTAAAAAAAAGGCAAAAAAGGTAACAGACTTTTAAATAACGTTCATACATAATGGCTGGGACTATAGGAAGTTTACCACCTTTTTCAGTCGTTGGACATTAAAACAAAAATTGTGTGTTATTTTCTTGTTATGAAAGCTCTACATAATGAATTTTTTCATATTACTATTTCTGACCTTTCAGAAATGAAACAAAAATTACAGAAACTATTTTTATGGAAAATGAAAACATAAATTATACACACTTTTCATTTCCATAATGTTAAAAGATAAAACCAACAAACAAACAACATCAACAGTTGCGCGCAAATGCCTCATTCGTATTATCACTAATATGGCTTAAGAAGGAAGCGGCGTTGCCAAATTTATGGTGCCAAATTGACATTATGCATAGCGGGTGCTGGTTTAACCACATTTATATACATTTGTATATAAAACAGCGCCCCCTATCGGAAGAAGGTAAAAACAATCAATATGTTCGTTCAAAAATATTGTCAAAGAGGCACCCTGCCAATATTTTAACAGACGCCTGCAAATGCTCTTTTATGAGAATAGGCAAAAACATACACGGCGAACGCACCGGCACCCGAAGTTGGGTGCCACAACGTAAATTTGGGTGCGGTAAAGACAATTTTTGTCTAAAATGGTGCCACTTTGACAAAATCTATCTATATATATATAATAAATATATATATAAAAGATATATATATATATATATATAAAGTTAATACCCCCCCCTCCCCTTTGGCCATTTTCGAAAAAATTTCGGAAAATTTATTTTACTGTTTTTGATGGGAATGGCACGCTTGCAATCCTCTAAGAACGTAACAAAACCAATTCGAATGAATTTAACCTCTAAAGCGGTTTTTTCAAAATGATCAAAAAACGCGATTCTAAAAGTTCTGAAAAATCGACCGGATCTATCTCCGAAAATATTGCTATTGGAACTTCCGATGGTAAGAGGACATCAAGAAGAGGAAAAAACAGTTGGATTCACTACGATCGATCGAGGTGTTCTCAGGTTACAGACGGTCAATGAAGTTGTTACTGACTTTCTCATTCAAAATGGTTAGTATAGGTGAGAGCGGAAATTAACCGTCGTCTAGACAACGGAATTTCGGCAGAATTTTTTTGAAAATTACACTCCTCTTGTGGGAAAATTTGTACATGAACAAAATATTTGTCAAAATTAAAAAAAAGTGGGCGTGGCACCCTCCCCCCTTCACAGAAAGCTGGATCTGCCACTGACAATACATTACACAACGAGAGATGGATGTTCAATAGTTATTTTTGTACCAAGGGCGTAAAACCCAACTTTTACGCTCGCATGTGAAAGATGTGGCCTGTGCGAAGCGAGCGGGCATAAAATGGCTTTACGCTAGATGTGCAAATCACATTTTTTGGACGACGGGAATGATTAAATCGTCATATTTCTTCCTTATATACTACGTATCACTTTCGGTCATACCGGATGTTGATTTTATTTGACGGAGCCTTTCACTTTATTTGCTGGTGTCATGGTTTAAAAAGTGAAGAAATTAGTAGCCAAATAAATTTAACGTTGCTAAGGCAATTAAAACATGTGCTTGTCAAAAAATTGTGGTTTGTCAGGTCTTCAAGTAAACTTACATAAGAAATAACCATCCCATAGAACTATCCCGAAGAAAATGTTAGCAAATTCAGCTGAACTAGAGGAAGCAGCAAGTAAAATATGCCTTTAGTTGCCAGAAAAGTCTCGAAAATTGTATGAAAAGTCACATCAAGATTTTGTTAAATGGTGCGATTTGAGGCAAATGACTTGCATAAAAGAAAGTGCTATGTTGGTTCATTTGAAAGGAAGAAGGCAGAACATGAAGCCCTCAACGTTATGGTCAGTTTACTCTATGTTGAAGTCGAGAATAATTGTTTAGAGACATCGACATCAGTAAGTTCCCTAAAGTTATAGCATTTCTAAAACGGCCTTCGGAAGGATATATTCCGAAAAAGTCCAGTATCTTCACGAGGCGAGGGAGAAAATCCGGAGATTCTTTGCAACGGCTCCTGATGAAAACTATTTGTTCCATAACGTTGTTATTAGCTTCGATATTGTAGGTGCCTGTACGAGAAAGGAGTCGACGACATTACAGTTTGGTGATGTTACCATTATGGAGTCATCTACTCTGGTACAATTGCGTCAGACCAAAACGAAGATTTAAAGAGTATTAAATATAGTAGACTGCAGTAATAGAGATGATCTCAATCTCTTGACAGTAACGAAAAAACATATAGCATTGAGACAAAAATCTATCAACAATCTACGCTTTTTCTTGTCATACAAAAAAGGTAAATGCAAGCCGTTGGCAAAAATACTATCGGTAAGCTACCCAGTGTATTTGAAAGTACGGAGTATTCATTATAAAACTTCATCTAGCAGGCTATGAAATTTTGCCAGAAAAGGATGGCATAATCAAAATAAATGGACTTTTGTTTCTCCATCGTTTTCTTTTGACATTTCACAGCCAACTAGATGAAATTTTATAATGAACACCCCGTATTTGAAATTACCAAACCCGGCGCGCTACATGGGACATTGCTTTCGGCGTTCTTCGACAACTTTATTAGCAGACCCTGAAAGAGACCTTTTGGCCGTAAAACGTCATGGAGGTTGACGCTCATCGAGAGTAGCTGAAAATAAAAAGAAAATAAGCAATTACCAATTGTTTATTTTTTAATTCCCAAAAATTTGGTATAATTAAAATCGTGCTGTATTAACTTTATTGAACTTTTACGATTTGGGTACCTATGCTGATTTTTTAAAACAAAACGGGGCGTTTCAAGCTGGATTAGCGTTAGAAACAACGAGATAAGGGTGTACGTAACATTCTATTTGCTTTGACATTGAAAATACCGTACTCTAGCAAATTTGGGACAACGAAAATAAATACAGAAACAACGCCAATAATTTCACATTAGATCGTAATTAGATAGGCCATGACCATATCTTGCCACTCAATTAAACGAAGCTCGTAGCTTTGGTAAAAAGACTTATGGTACAAAGGGGTGCTTCCGTTCTTCTCTTCACTTTGAAAACCAAACTTGGCGGTATGCTTCTACTGGTGATCTCGGCTGGTGATCGTTCGTCCTTCCGACATAACCATACTCCTCCTATACCCCTTTCATCAATCCCCCAAAACGATCCTTCTCGAGAGTTACCACAGCAAGGCTCCCTTTGTGAGCCCATTAAATCCTGCTTCTTTTTCTATTTGGCTGGTACCTGATGATCGGTCGTCCCTACCGGAATAAAGACCTGCATATCAGCGACCCCCTAATCGACTCCTCGTGAGCCTTCTCAAAACGGGACTGCTATTTATCTCTCAAAAACGCTCATGCTAACTTTCCCTATCGTCAATAATTTTTTTTCAATCAATTGCAACCTTTTCATGACGTCAATGAGCGGTTCGAAGTACCTACACGTTGAATAAATTTGCCAGGTATGGAATGGTGCTTGTTACTAAATAATGCTGCAATTTGTAAGTGTTTTTTTGCAACTTTGTGATAATAAAATAATAAACAGCCGAATTTAAAAGCGATCGAACAATCATTTTTGATGAGGAACGTCCAGGCCGTTCAAACGAGGCTACCACTTCAAAACTGATGGACAAAATCCATGGTATGGTAATGAGGATCGACGAGTGAGAGTGCGCGAGATTGCTGAAACTGGTGAATTTTGGCATCTCACGTAAATGAGTGGAGAATATATTGCATGAATATCTAGGAATGAGAAAGTTTGCTATCAGATTTCCTTAATGGAAGGGTGTCACATTTTCTTAATAAAGAAAACAAGCGAAAACGTGTAACAACCTCATCCAGACATGAAACCATCAAAATACATCTCAGACCAATGCACAGTCGACTCAGCGGGCTTCTGAAGGCCAATTAAAGCCAAAGTAGGCCAAAGTGGGTCTGTTGGCCAACAATGTGATAGCCATAGTATTCTTGAATGCGAAGGTAAGTTCTTAAACATCATTAATATCTAGTACCTTGAAAAGAGCAAAACAATCGTTTATTCAAAGCTGCTGGAGGGTTAGTTACGAATTAGTTCCTCATTCACCATACTCTCCAGGCTTGGCCCACAGCGACTGGTATCTATTTCTGAACTTGAGAAGAATTTGCATGGTGGTAAGAGATTTAAACCGAATGAAGAGGTCTTCGCTGCGATAGAGACCAATTTTGAGAAGGCAAGAAGGCAGAAATAAATGGTGTTTTGCCAATCAAAATTGGCCAAAAAAAAATAACTAGGCCGATTATTTTCCAGCGCAGCATCGTGACCCCATGCCAGTGATGACGTCACTGGTAATATCCAGCTTGGAACTTATCTAGAAAGCCAACCCTTGCACCGCATCTTCTCTGTATGACACCCTCTGAGAATGAAGCAGATTTCAAAGTCTGGCTTGGTTCAGGAATGTTTTCAGTTGATACCACTTGGATGTCGGCTTCAGTAATAGATTGATGCACATCGTCGGATTGATGACTGACATGTGTTTTGATGTTTGGTGACGTCGTACTTTGTGGGATTTTTGTGGGATTTTTTTGACGTTTTGTGTCTGTGAAATACTGTGCTCGCCAGGATCATCTATGTTTTCAGAAAGTATCTATACAGCTATAAGTTGATTATGTACGTTCTATCATCCTTTCAACTCACAAGAAACGGACAATTCTAGAGATGCTTCAGAGATCCTTTCTGCTCGTCGGGCAGGTTAGTGCTTAAGCTTTTAAGCTTTTAAAGTCTCCTTGGTGGCGACATTTAAAATGTGATGAATGAAATAATTTGAATTAAGTTTCTGTTGTAATCATGTAAAAAAGTTGTAGTTAGGTGCAGTACGGAAACCAAGTGTTTTTACATAGAATGGTTAGTTCTTGATATGCAAAACTTTTGTTAATAAAGCAAAATGAATGAAAATATGGCATTTTAAAATTATTATCAATAATTTTGAATGACGTAAAACAATGGGCGATTAACAGCTTCGCCCATTGTTTTGAGAGTCCAGTGATAGGAAGCTTCGTACTTTAGACAAACTGAAGGAAGCAATCCGGCAACTACTCACTTACATTAATAGAGACCTGCTGGAGGCAGTGGAGACCAGATTTTGTTACGGTTTTCAACATTGCACCAACGAAAGTGAACAGCACATGCCAGATGTAATTTTAAGATCATGAATGCTATAAGTATATTCATGTTGTTCTATCAATAAAGTTTTGCATATCAAAAACTAATCATTCTGTTATTATTTCAAAAACATTTGGTTTTCGTGCTTCATTCTGTATATTCTCCAGTAATTTTAACTCCTTCTGGATTTGAAAATGGGATTGCTCCTGGCCAACGTGACAATATGTCAACCAAACCACCTTTTGTATGACGACTCGCTTTTTTATATTGACACTGGATATATCTTTGAGACCATTTTCCGCAATCGCCTTGGAATAGTTTCCAAACAAATCCTTAGTTTCATGCCAGCTTTAAGCTTTAACTTCAGGGAGATCCAAATTAAAGTAAACTTTCAAAGGTTGTCTTTCTGAATGGATTAATGGCTGAAACTTGGAATCGTCTGAGTTGAAGAGATGAACCATTAGATTGAGCTGACTTGTCTTCAATTTGGTTAAAGTCTCATAACTGGTACTTATTTGTTGCAATACATACACTCCGAGATAACGGTTATGTGCACACTGCGATTTCCAGGCGCTTCTAGTCAGCAGATGGGTAAGAATACGAGAGGGTCTAAGCAAAATAAGAGAATCACTCATTTATTGACTTCCAGCTGCTGGAAAGCGTATCAGTTTAACGTATCCAATCGGCTACATTTTTGTTTAGTGTTTTTGTCCGAAATGAGACTTTCATGTATGACATGACATATTGGAAAAACTCAAGTATCGAAAAGGATAGACCTCTTTCTCCTTATGTCGAAACGCAAATATTAAGAATTCATGGTTGGTGTACTATCAGCGAGTTGGGTGCGGCAAATAAATAACGCTGCTCCGTTAGAAGACAACAATGTTTAGTTCCACTCTACAGAGACATCTTCTTTTCCGTTTACTTGTAAAAGGGTGTTGAAAGGTCCCTGGGGTTTAGGAATAATCCTCCTATAGAAGTTAAACAACCACATGGAGGTAGGAGTGAAGGTACCAAATAAATGTTAAGACGTCAAGTGACGTCAACTTACTAGCATATCGCCGCCATTTCTGAATGATCCAATGCTGAGAAGCAGGGCCAAAACTGCAAAACTTGAGGGCCTCTCCATATGTAATAGACTAGCTCATTGAACAACCCCAAAAACCTAGGCAGTTTTTTGGCAGTGGTCGTGGATCATACAAACAAGAACATAGACAGTCATATCAATTTGTTTCCAAAATCTACCGAAATGTGTTTTGTTGGACTTAGGCCTCCTTTTACCCGTCCAAACTTTTTATCAAAATTTACTGATAGCTTCTTTCCTAGCATTTATACTCCCATTTAGTTTCCTTTTTCAACACGTAGTTGTACACCCCTCGATGACCCCCCTTCCATCTTTTTTCTGCTTCTAAGTGTCTTCATGGCCAGCTACGGTTTCTTTGTTTTCTTTTTTACCACGGAATGGTTTCGGTGGTCATCGTGTCTCATTTTGTGTCTTTTGATGTCCACTTCACTATACTTATGGCCAGTTTGTCTGTCTTTATTGTCTCTCTTCATACGTCTTACCCAATGTCATTTCAACCTTGTAATTCATTCTATAACGTCTCTGCCTATTTCCCTTTTTTTCCCCTGCTATTTCTTATTCCACCTAAGTTCCAAGCTTATTGGCATTTGGCCTTGGTAGCGATATCGTTCCCATTCCATAGGTATGAACTGGCAAGACATATGTATTTTCTGCTTCGGAATTAAAAAAAAATTTTTGTTCTTTTAGGGTATAATCCCGTTTTCCAAAGGTTGGCCAGTCTTATTTAGGAAAACTGATGTCATATTAACTTTTTATCATTTTTTTTTAAACAAAGTGCAAAATTATTGCATGCTATTTTCGGAACACCCTTTATAGGAGTAGCAAAAGTTTAACTGTTTACTTCGTAGAAAGTTAATCTTGCATTCTAGTTTTCATGTGTAAAACATTTTTAAAAAAACTTTAACAAAGAACCAAAAGAAGGAAACATTCAGGAAATCACATATTTTAGTGTAGGTAAAGAAATGGAATACATTTAATAATATAATTGTGTAAAATTGGATTGGTAGGACTTAGAAGACCGCTTCCTAAGTAGGTCCGCTTCGGGGCATATTTTTTTTCAAATTTATATCATCAATAAATTTATTATTATTTCTATTGGTCATAAAGAAGTTCTTAGTGTCCAAGGCTCTTGATGAAGATGTGACACCTGACACTTAGTCACCAAGATAAGTATGACCTTATGGTTATATATTATGACCTTATGGTTATATATTATGGTTATAATATATAACCATAATATTATAACCATAACTTCATCAAGAACCCTGAAGTTATAAAAGTTCGACCGATTATTGCGATTTTTTGCAAACGACGGCAACTTGAAAAAGGTTTGAGGAATCATTATTTTTGTCCCCCCAATCAACTGTGGGAACCATTTTTTGTATTATTGATTTTACCCACTTGTAGTTACTCAGTGGCTTTAGGGATCATTTTAAAGTAGATTTAGTTTATTTTTTTGATTTTTTATTTAGTTTATACTACTTAAGCGGTATTATTTTATAAGTAGCAAACTTGCTTAAGTATTGAAACAATTTGAGGTCTAAATGATGCGACTGGTTTTGAACGTTTCATGCTAATTATAACTTGTAGCCCCACGGCTACGGGAACGAAATTACTGTCAGCACATTGATTTTGAGTAATTAAGTCCCAGATAGTATCGAAACTATTTGATTTATCCTTGCGATATTCGTTCATGATGGCTAAACGACTCTAACGAAGATTAATTGGACAAGTCAGTAGAGGGAATAACAATCCATCAGCATAAATAAAACACATTAGAAGACCCTAATGAGATTGGTTCGAGAAAAAATCGCATTTTCTTTTGTAAATATTAAGGGCTGGTAGATAAGAAAACGTGCTTTTTATGGGGCCCTGTTGCTCTTTGCTCCATTCTTTATTCAGAGGGATTGCCAGAGTGTCAGATAAAAAATTAATGCCGATTTTTGAGGACCTGGAGGGAGGGCGCAAGGGCTTCAGGGAGAGTTGTCGGCCCTTTTTATGTTGCTAAGCACGTCAACTCGAGTTGACAATGATTTCAAGCAGCTGGCAGGAAATTTCATTAAAAAGCATTAATTTTCATGGTTGCCCCTTTTTGCAATTATTATTATTTGAAAACAGAGTGCTGTTATTAAGCCTACTGAAAATAACCAATTACCAGTTTCCCATAAATTATTAGTTACATAAATAGATAAATTTGAATTTATGTGTACAAATTTACCTCCATGGGAAGGTGAAATATGTTACCATAATTCGCAGCAATAGATAATAATAAAAGGATTAACAATAGATACCAATGTAATTAACCAACAGGAGAGACTTAATTTAATTTATAAAGTTTGGACCTGATGTAGTACAGACAAAAAAGATTTTTCTGATATTTTTAATTTATATCTGAATATACTTCATGATCACCTGTAGGTGCCTTAGCTACTCAGTTTATTGACTACTTATTGTGTTCAAACTCTTACCATTTCTACTTATAAAGATGCATTTATTGCTAAAGTAAAAGCAAGACACCTTAATTACTCCAAGCCAAATACTATAGATACCATCTTTCTCGCAGAAATGCACGTTCAGCGATCAGAACACTGTTGTTTTCATCAACTACCTGCTCAGTCAGACTCAGTGAGACAGTAAACTACAAAGTATGAAACCTTTTATAGAACGTTTTTCTACTGGTTTGATAGGACCTTCCCTGTGAAGACTCGTAGGAATAGGAGGACAACGCAGTGTTGGGTGAACAAAGAGGTAAGACAATACTCTCAATATATTAAAAACCTGTACGTCTGGTATCAGCGGACCGGAAGCAATCAAGTTTACCTACACTAATAGTCGGAAAGAGCAAAATACAGGAAATATCTGTCCGAGTTTAGGAGAGCTTTGCATGATAACCAAATTACAAATTCCAGAAACAAATCAAAAACCGCATGGAACATTTTTAATAACATGCCCAATAAAATAAAATCACAAGCTGAAATGACTATTAGGGAGGACGAAACCTTGATACATGATTTGGAAAGAATTTGCAATTTGTTTATGGAACAGTTTGATCTAAGTGCCGCAAATGCGAGCTTTGAGCCTGTGAATGAGGTTTTTCAATATCTGACGATTTTTCTGGCCCCTGCTACCGAGGCGGAAATTTTCAGTCTTCTACTTAACTTACCTAACAAATATTCTACCGGTTTTGATGAAGTTCCAGTGAAAATTCTAAAGTACGTCGCTCAATATATTTCCCAGCCTTTGACGCACATTATAAATGAATCCCTTATCGCTGGAATATTTCCAAATGGCCTGAAACTGGTTAAAGATATACCTGTTTATAAAAAAGGAGATCCCTGCTCCACAAAAAAAATTATAGGCCTATTTCTATATTGCCTGCTTTCTCAAAAATCTTCGAAAGGGTTATTTACAATCGAATGGAAAATTTTATGCAGTCACAAAATATATTAATAGACCACCAATTTGGATTTGTCCGCAAACGACCTACTGCACTGGCGGTTTTTAACACCACCAAATTATGTATTTGAAAACGTCGACCATGGTAATAAGGTCGCCGGTTTGTTTTTTGACTTGTCAAAAGCTTTTGACACAATAAACCATCAACTCCTACTCCTAAAGTTAAATTTCTACGGGATAGAGGTAAGTGCTGTTCACTTGTCAGGTCATATATAAACGGGATATAGTTGGTATTCCAAGCTTTCGAACGGAGACAATATCCTTTTTAAGAGATAAGTGTTTCTACTCTTTTAATTTACACGAATAGTAATAAGCGTTGTACTTTTTATTATGGATGTTTTATATATTAGACAGTTTTATGGCATGCCATCGTGTATTTGCCTGTTTATTTTAAAATTTTACTTTTTAGCATTTAATGTTAATCAAATGTGGTCCTTAAGATTACGTTTATGCAGGTGTCACTGACACTATTTTGTGACGTTGCTTTGTGGTGTAGAATACCATTTTGCTGGCAATAAAGAAGATTATTATTATTATTATTAATATAATTGCATTTGAAACTAAAACTAGTCCTTAGAGACAATTTCATTTCTTAAAGTTCAGGAGCGATACCTCACTCGAGTGGATTACTGGGCATTTGCTTCATGGAATAGTTTTCTAATATCAAGAAAGTGCATTTTCAAGTTTGGTGTTGGGAAAAGTTTCACTCAGTCAGTCTGGAACTTTATTTCAATTACACAACTTTAGTTCCCTTATTTCGCTCGCTTTTTTTTATTCCTTTGGGCAGCCCTTTTATTTATGTAAGTGGTACCTGTTTATTTATATCCAAACCGATCAAGTTACGTTAAAGCACTACTCGATATGCAGCTCGAGTGAACTATGTTTGCGAAATTTCCCAGCTCGAAGGCACTTTGAATGCCAAACAGTTTCCTCCAAATTGAATTTGATGCAGCCCGGGGGTGATTGGAAGGTTTTGGTTGGAGATAGTTTGATTATACGAATACTCTCATAGGGTAGAATATATTGATATATATGCTAAGTACCTATAGCTATCGTTTAAGGTAAATGGAGCATGGATTCTTTGGGTATGATGTAGGAGTTTTAACCATCCAATATGATTAAGAGATGATCGGAAAAAAAGTTAACTGGTTCGAACATTTGAGTGCCATATACAAAATATCTATGAGCCTTGAAAGACCTTTTATACACCCATAAATCAGTCTTTATCACATAAATAGTAACTTTTTGCTATTAAAAAAACTGGTGAGTTTTTTATTTCTAAATTTGTTTATCAGACGCTTTAGACGTATGTTGTTGTGTGTACTTTTTTATTCATTAATCATTGTCTTTCAGTTGGCATTGGGAATCTGACTTTGACATCTTCTCAATATGTGCTGGACGGAGATAAGTAAAAAAAGAAACAGTTTTTAAAGGTAACTAGATGCCAATAATAAGTGAATCAGATATATACTTGTAGGCCTCCTGACGTCAGTGTAGATGAATTTCCAATTACATATTGTGAATATCTGATTCTCTGCTGTGCTAGGAAATTTTCTTTTTTTTTTGTAGTGATTTTAATGTAGATTTTATTAAGGATAATAAATTTGCCTCTTTATTTCTACAACTTTCTATCAGGGGTTCTTCCTCTAATCGAGTTGGTAATATTCATAATATTTTCTAAAATATTAAAGTCAACAATGCATATTTCAAAGTCAATAGTCCATTATTTTGGATCATCATGTTCAGCTTCTTATAGCTTTCGAGTACTTTCCTGAAATAATAATAAACTACAGTTAAAAAAAACGTACTTCCAATTATTAAAATTTTGTTACCTTTGTTTGAAGAAGGTGTTACTAGTTAACAAAAATATTCTATTTTTGATTTGATAAAGCATTTTCCCTAAAAACATGCAAGGTCTCAAGGATTGGTTAAGAGAAAAATTTAATAATATTTACACTAAATAAAAATACTTGGCGTGTGCTATAACATATTTACTTCCATTATAAAGAAGAAAGGAAGAGGTATATACACTGTATTACAATTTGCAGAAGGAGACTGACGATCAAATTGAAAATTCTTCAAAGAAATTGAAATATTCTTGGAATATATGTATTTAACAGTAGGAAAAATAAATTTAGTTCTCAGACTCAAATAAATAGTTGTGAAGAAGGATATTAAAGGTTGGTTTTTGGCTCGGTATGTGAGATTCTTGATGTATTTGAGTGTGGGGTTGCTAGAACCCCCATTGGGCGCCTCTCCAGAAGGTGGAGAGGGGAAAGCCTGCCACCGAGGAAATCAAATACTCGGGGCGAAAGAAAACTAGCCTGGGGTTGAGCAGCAGCAATCCCAGTACTGCCATATAGCTGAAAATAACTGATATTGGCAAGATATATGAGCAGATACCTTTAGGCAGAGTTGGATCAACAGTATGGCTAAGACACTGCGATGTAGAAGGCAAGGAGAAACCAGCTCATTATATATTCCCTAGTAAAACTATCATGGATAGACAGAGACAAAACACGGCCCTTAGTCCCCTCGGCAGCTCTTGGATGGGCAGAAGGTGCGAAGAATCACCGGGTGCTTCAAATTCGGCACATGGAACGTGCAAAGCTTATGCACTAGCGGCAAAATTCACACTGTCGTCAAAAAAATGATAAGGTTAGACGTTAAAATCATAGGAATCCAAGAGCACATGGTTTAATACTCTGGAAACAGGAATGGTGGTCGTAAAAGAAATCAACGGCTCAGTCAAAAATGTTATACCCTATAACGAGAGAATACTACTCTTACAACTAAAAGCAAGTCCAATGGATATAAACATAATACAGGTCTACGCCCCTACAGCAAAGAAGAGCAAATTATAGAAGAATTTTACGAACAACTAAACTCGCTCATTAAACTAACAAAGAGCGCCAAGATCACAATGATAATTGGCGATTTTAACTCTAAGATGGGAAAAGGGAAAGAAGAAAATTTAGTAGGGGATTATGACCTAGAGGTCGATAGAGGACGATAGAGGAAATCGACTGCTTCAAAAAACAGCAATTAATAATTAGTAACATCTTCTTTCAAACGTTTGTTTAAGGGTGGTAGACAATGATGTACTAAATATTAAGCGAAACATCTTGGACTTCCATTGTCTTTATTGAGTTTGTTTACACGACGTTTCGAGCAGTGGAATCTGTGCCCGTTTTCAAGTGAAACTGACCATTTGCCGTTAAAGCATATCCAGGTGCACTGTAAATTTGAAATAAACCTAAAAAGAACAACGAAACCCCAGCAAAGCAACAAAATAGATATTCGAAGGCTCAGGGAAGACGCAGTTAAACAGAAAGTAACAGAAGAACCACAAACCGGTTTGGAAGAAATAGTGGCAACCCCAGAACCTCTACAAAAATGGAACAGAATCGTCCATGTTATTAGAAACACCAGTGAAAAGTACCTAAAAAAGACACTTGTAAAGAAGAAGAAATGGATGACAGACGAGATCCTGACCCTAATTGACCAGAGACGAATATTTAAAAACAAAAACAGGGAGGAGTATCGATCAATACACAAGACAATAAAGAGGAAAATCATGGCTGCAAAGGAAGAATGGCTGGCAGAGAAATGTAGCGAAATCAAGGAACTAGCTAGAATGCATGATCATTTAAATACGCACAGAAAGATAAATGAAATGACACATACCCGGAAGAAAACCATAACAGGAACCCGGGTAGACTCAAACGGTAGACTTATAACAGAAATTACAGACAAACTAAAGACGTGGAAACAATATAATCAAACAACATTCTCAGATGATAGACCAGAATATTACATCAGTGTCGAATCTGAACCATGCCCACGCATAATAAAAACAGAAATTGACAGAGCTATCCAGAATATACAAAACAATAAATCGCCTGGACCTGACGAGGTCCACGTAGAATTAATAAAAATATTATGTGACAGTAGCACGGAATTCCTCAAGTCTCTGGAAGACATCTTCAATAATATCTATGATACAGGAAAAATACGGGGTGTTCATTATAAAACATCATCTAGTTGGCTGTGAAATGTCAAAAGAAAAGGATGGAGAAACAAAAGTCTATTTATTTTGATTATGTCATACTTTTCTGTCAAAATTTCATAGCCTGCTCGATGAAGTTTTATAATGAACACCCCGTACTTTTTGATTGGTTAATGCCACCCTCCTTAAAAAACCTCGAGCCAATACCTGCGACTAATACAGACTCATTAGTCTCATCAATCACATCGTCAAAGTGTTTTCAATTTGGAGTTAGAAATGCCCTGGGAGCTACAGAGGCAATCTTTTCGTTACTAGTCCTAGTTCAACGCCGGCCCCGTAGGGACATGCACCGAGATTTGTACGCATGCTTTATAGATTTTTCAAGGCCTTTTGACAGGGTAAAACAAACAAAGTTGGTGGAAGTATTGAGGGAGGTAGGCCTAGACAGCAAGGATATACGAATTATAGCGAATTTATATTGGAACCAGTCAGCTTACGTGAACATAGCCGGCAACAAAACAGAGGAGGTGAAGATACAAAAAGGCGTTCGCTAAGGGTGTGTCCTCTTGCCGAACTTATTTAACATCTACTCTGAAAAGATATTTCAGGAGGCACTGGAGGAGTCCCAGAAGAGATTAAAGTAAACGGCGAAAACATAAACAATATCAGATACGCAGATGATACTGTTATTCTCGCAAGTAGCCTGGAGGATCTTCAAACTCTTCTGAAGAAAATCAATACAACGAGCGAGGAATATGGACTTAGCCCGAACACCTCCAAGACATAACAAATGACCATCAGCAAAAACCGCCAGCCTCCTATGGTTTTGACTTTAAATCAAGAAACTATAGAACAAGTCGAGAGATACACTTACTTGGTATCAATGGTAAATACAAATGGGGATCAATCCGTAGAAGTGTGATGCAGAATCGAGAAGGCAAGAAATGTATTCAATAGAATGAAAACATTTTTCGGCAACAGAAACCTTAGACAGAAACAACTGAAAATAAGAATGATCAGCTGTTACATCCGTACGACGTTGAGGCCTGGACCGTGACAGGAGCCTTGATGGGGAAGCTTGAAGCGTTCGAAATGTGGATATATCGGAGAATTCTGCGCATCTTATGAATCGAGCACGTTTAACTGACGAAGAAGTACTTGGAAGAATGGGCAAAACGAAAGAAGCGACATTCACAGTGAAGAGAAGAAAAACGGAGTACTTCGGACATATTATGAGGAACAATAAATATCGGCTACTGCAGCTTATCCTGCAGGGAAAGTTCGACGGTAGGAGAGGACCAGGAAGGAGAAGGAACTCTTGGCTGCAAAACCTGCGCCAGTGATTTGGGATGACTTCTTTACAACTGTTTATCCAGGCAGCTGATAGAACAAGAATAGCCATGATAATCACCAACGTTCGCAGAGAATAAGGCCCCACAAGAAAAAGATGTGAGATGCTCAAAAAACGGTTTGATCTGTCATCAGGGGGGTCCCATTTTGTGCTTCCGGATGATATTTTTCGATATTGTACACTCTTCTCCACTTCTACATAAAATCAGAGACATATTGCATTGTGATTCATCTTTTCAATACATACTCTGTTTGCTTTGAGTAGGTTTCTCTGTTTTAGTGCTGACACATAATTTTCAAAAATAATTGAGAGAGCAATATAAACCCGTATATTTAATTTTATGATATCTTAAAACATATCAACTAATTTGGGTTTGTGCAAAAGCGATCTACATTATCGGCCATGTCATATGTGCTTTGCGTCCCATCGATAAATGAAAAAGTATTTGACAGCAGATGTAGGCTAAATAGCCACCACGGACTGAGAAAGCCCTAAGAGGCACAATATAGGCAGTAACGTTGACGATTTCGAGAAAGTGAAGTGGCTATTTGTCCTACAACTGCTATCAACATCGATAGTTGAGGCATCGATAGTAGAAAGTCAATGTGGCAGGTCTTTAATTTGATCTATCTAAGGTTTTGATACCACTAGCCATCAGTTGCTGCTGCGGAAGCTCGAGTTTTGTGGAATGAGAGGTAACTATTGTGCAAGATGTAGAACGTGTGCCTGAACGTTACTAAAATATTTGACAAGTCAAAACAGTACCAATACCCTTTATGTTCCTGTTGATGGTGGGAACCAAAGAAATAAAATTCTTGAGGATGATTATCGATGCCAGCTGGAATGTGCACTGTGCTTTGCTGGTCTCCATATTGAATAGCAGGTGCGTAAAGCTTCGCAAACCTCGTGACGTTTCTTTCATGTCATCCATTCACTCTGTCCTCAGTTATGGGGTGGCACTTGAATGGTTTAAAAGCTGCAGAAGAAGCTATAGGTCCTGTGTACTTCGGCCGGTTGAGTGATCTTACCAACAATTTATTCTCAATTTCTTTTCCTTTGATGTTCGTCAAAAGGAATTAACAAAAGAAACTAAAACTATTTCCTCGAATTTGTGACATGTCTTCATCCGAAATTTCATTACAAATTAAGGGTAGGTAGGACCAGTCGATTCCATCACATGCTTCAAATTTCCTAGAGAGGGGCCCATCGTTTAGAGCGACGAGGGCTTATGACTTGCTTCCATGCAATGTTAAGATAATATCAGATTTCCAAAACCTCATATTAAGACATTAGTGTTTTTGAGATCTAAAAGTTCTTATTTTTTTTTACCTTGCGGAATGATATACAGGATGATTTACAACTCACTGGACATAGGACAAATACATGTAAAAGACAACAATACAAAGTGTTTCTTATAAGACTGTGAAGGATTTCACGGCCGGTCAAAATAAAATTTAAAGCGTTTTTCGAATGGTCTAATGGAATTTTTTTCTGACGTTTCGTCTACACCTGCGGCAGACATTATCAAAGGCGATGAGGCAATGAGCGAAGTAATCTCCCGTGCTTCCCGACGTTGACTGATTCGACTGTCGTAAGCTCTGTGGTATTTATTCCCCCGCCGTCGCGTTGTCAATTAAAATTGCTAATCAAAGTGTCAATCGAGAAACAATTAGATAGAATTATACTTAAATCTAATAATAATTAATCTATAGCTAGCATACGGATCAGAATATGCTCAAGTATTAAGGAACTGATAAAAGTACCAACTTAATCAATTGATATCTTGCAGTAACGAAGAGAAGGATAGTTCAAGAATGGAAATTTCTTTCAAGAAACATTGTAGTCAGCGCAATATGTACATATTATTTTAATTATTTTATACCAAAGGTACCATAGAAAGTAAAAAAAACATTCCTAATCTTTTGAAAAAAAAAGCCGAAAATGACTTCAATAAGCAGTTTATTTCGCCGTTCTAATAAAATAACAAACGGATGCAATTTAAATTAATTTTTCTAATAAATTTCAATAAATATACAAAATATACGGTGACACACAGTTTTACTGCCAACAAAATAAATTAATTAAATACTGAGCTTATTAAAACACTTGGCAAGAAACTACATAAACAATAATAAAACACTCGTAAACTTCCTGCAGTGGGTATACATAGCTACTTATATATTCGTTAAAAAGTTCATCACAGATAGAAAAAGGCTTGTAATTTGAAACTTTTTAAAATTACACACAGAAACTTTATGCCTTAATCTATGATACTAACTAATATTGCCTCAGTGAAAAGCATGCAAATTTCTTAAGTTATTCTAATATCAAAATAATCTTAAAATGCGAGTATGTATAATTAAAACTCAAAACAGGGATGCAACATTGCTCCCAAGGAATGATTAAATTAATAGAAAAGTAACAACGGAGAAATAAATTAAAAGTAAAAACAACGTCAATTCTCTCACTCTCTCTCTTTATACACAAAGGCTATACAGTAATTATATAAAATGTATTCACAATAGATAATTCAGTCTTGTCCAAGTTTCGCACTTCTAAGGCACACACAACTTAAGGCCACACGTCAAACAATCTTTGTTAAAATATTCTATTTTAATAAAATATCTCACTGATGCAGAGTATCCACAGAGATGGCGTAATTCCTATGCATCAATATTCGACTCCCCGGAGACATCTTATTGACGATGTCCTCTTGCAGGTACGATAAAACCTTTCTGACTTCAATATTCTGACCAGGAGCGAGCTTTTGAGCCTCCTGGACGTCCCTAAGAGCACACTCAAACTCCCTCAGGTCCAATCTGGCTTTGGCTAGGGCGTAGTATGCTTCGTAGGATTCCGGCTTCATAGCCAGGGCTTCATTAGCAAGTTCGATTGCTTCCTCTGGTTCCTGTTTACAAACAATGGTCTCACATATCCACATTAAATAAAAAAATAAAAGGAAAACTTACATTTAGTTTCCTCTTACATCTTGAGAAGTTTAAGAGGAAGTTTATCTGCAGCTGGTGGAATGCTTGGTTATGTTCCCCCTGATTGTCGGTAGGGAACTTCTTCAGGGCGTATTGGTATCGGTGAGCCGCTTCTCTCAGGCGGCTCTTTCTATAGAGAACGTTCCCGTCTTCCAGAAGTTTGTTGAGCAGAATCAGCCTGCATAAATTTAGAATAAGTAAGAAAATTTAATAAAAAATATTTCAGGAAATTTACATTATATCAGGTTTGCCAGCAGCCATGGCCCACGTGGCGGGGCCCAACTTGGCCCCCTTCTTCAAAAAACATTGCACCACTTGTATGTTCTTGCAACCAATGGCCCGGTCCAGTGGTCTCATGCCGTTTATGTCCACGTGTTCTATCACAGCCCCTCTATCCAGCAGGAACTGCACCAAGGTTGGGTTGCCGTTATACGCTGCCAAGTCTGCAATAGAATGATACTTTTAGTTGAAGTCTATTTAAAATTTCTCCCTCGACCACTCCAAAGAAAATACATCTCGCTCAGTTTTTGTCTCCTTAAGTAAAAGATTGTTTGCCAAAAGCTAAGCATGTGCTCCAGTCTCCTTCAGAATGGGATTAGTAATGCTGATGAGTATTGGAAACTATTAAGGCAGTGTCATCTGCATTGAAAAGAACAATGGCCCACCTGTCATATAACTGGGAGGTCACTTGACTTAGATGAGAAAAAGGATAGATCGTAGGTCCCACAATTGTACATCATTTATATTCTCAATTTATTCTTCATATTCGTTATTTTTTATTTTTGATGGTATACTTGTTCCTTAGACTGTTTCTATTTTTCTTTTTTCCTCTCTATATTTCAGATATTTTTTGCTTTGATGAACTGTGCTGCTTTTCTCCAGCCTTGTTTTCTTCTTTGGTTGGTTACATATTTTAAGTTTCGACGTAAAATCTTATACTAATTTGCTGACCGTAACACTTTTTTTCATACGTTTGATTGTTTTAATTAACATATACTTATGTGAACAACTATTCTTTGTCCAACCAAACCACACATTACCATTGGCCGGGTCTATAATATGGTTCCAAGCTATTTACATTTGTTCCCAAGATAGGAGGGTCTCCAAAAAGGTAAGAGATACGAAAGCAGTTAAATCAAAAGAAAGTTGCACAAAGGGAAAACGTAATACAACCAGAATGGAGGGAGTGTTTCGGGGAATAAGGGACTGCGAGCTGTTTAGTCAGTCTGTTTATTAGGCGACGTTTCGACCCTACTCCAGGTCATCATCAGGCTAAAAACAATGTATCACATTAACATTAATAGTCATATACAACAAAATAAGCCATTAACAACAAAAAAAAATATTTAAATTTATATAGTTTTTTATTTTTATTATTGTGATGTTTAGTTAATTAATTTTGAATTTTGAAATTTAAATTTATATAGTTTTTTAATTTTATTGCTGTGATGTAGATCATTAATTTTGAATTTGGAATTTGAATTTTAAATTGTAGATATTTATATACCATCAAATAGTCAAAGTTTAATTGCCGTGTCCTTGACGTTTCCTCGTTGTTAATGGCAATATTTATGTGATGCATTGTTTTTAGCCTTATGATGACCTGGAGTAGGGTCGAAACGTCGCCTAATAAATAGACTGACTAAACAGCTCGCAGTCCCTTATTCCCCGAGACACTCCATCCATTCTGATGGTATAGTTACGAGAGACGTATCATTCATCCGTTAGGAAAACGTAATATATGAAGAGTGGAAGTAATAAAAGCCAAAACTTCGAGATTCATAGAAGATATGAAAAATACAAAAGGATTTTCGTCGTTGGTAAAAATAATTCTGTAGAACAACCCTATACAAACATGGCGGTTTAATAAATCTTGAGAGACTTGGTTAGGTGGTACAAGGTACGATTGCGTAGCCAATAGAAAATCTCTTCTCAGTCTCTAGGTCTCTCACACTAGGTCAGTGTTCTGGTAATATTAACAGGAATATATTTTTTGTGCTAACGAAAACACTGGCCTATGGTCTGCATCAATTTGTTATATATTTTTAACTTCAAACTCAGAATTGAGAACTTTAAAAATTCAGGTAAAAAATTATGGAAAACATGTCGAAAGCTGACAAAATAAGAAATGTAAAACTTTCGATGAAAACTATATTATCTTTTTGGTAATTTGTCAGGAGAGTATTCTGTTGAATCATGGGTTCTATTCATTGTTGCTTTGCTTTTGGTCACATCAATCTACATCAGAGCAGTTACAGAACTTTATCAACAACATTTAAAGTATATTAATGAATTTTCCCCTTTAGCATAAAGAAGTAGTGCACTCTATAAAACAAGTCTAGAAGCACGGCTGTTTAGTAAACCTTGACACGGCTTTACAGCACAGTTACCGGGGAGACCGTCCCTGTAGCCAATAGGAGTTCAGAGTTTAGGTGGTCACCAATTTGTCGATCAACCCATCTGCATACTAGTTTCGGGGGCTACCTCTCATCAGTGCAGCTTTGGCTGGTCGGCAAATTGATGACCGTGATTGGGCTAATTGAAGCCTGAAACGTACAGAGTACCGGTTAGATGTTGTACAGCGCAGAAGGCGACATCCATCAGCGTGTTTTAGATCCAACACTGCATGGCAGATGGCTCTCAGTTCGAGAAGCAGTCCATATTGCTCTGTACCTCGCTGGTTATCACCAGTACTCTGTACGTTTTCGGCTTCAATTAGCCGAATCACGGTCATCAATTTGTCGACCAGCCAAAGCTGTACTGTTGAGGGGTAGACCCCGAAACTATGCAGTTGGGTTGTTCAACAAATTGGTAACCACCTATACTCTTTTCACTTCGTTCTGGTTCCGATAACCAGCGAGGTACAGAGCAATATGGGCTGCTTCTCGAACTGCGAGCCATGTGCCATGCAGTGTTGGATCTAAAACACGCTGGTGGATGTCGCCTGCTTCTGCTCTGTACAACATCTCAATAGGAATTCACTTCCCGCCACAAAGGCTAACAACAAGTTGTAGTCTTACCAATGTCCCTTTACAGTTAAAGCCAGACGTCACTCAGATTATGGTTAATTGATGATTAGTGCTAGAATATAAAATTCGGTGAAAAAAAATTCTCAGTCCTGTCTTAATGCGTAGACCTAGATGTAAAGACAGTCACTTAACACCATTCCACGGATCCATCTCGAAATGATGAGCTTTAATATTCACTTCCATTATTACTTCCAATCTTCTTATAGTGTTTTCGAAAATGTTACATTTTATTTATAAAAAGCGGTTTTATGGATTCTGAAGAAATCAGGAAAATGGATGAGGCAACAAGCGCATAATTAACCACATCACCCGCACATAACCAGTGAATTGATATTTACCTAATGGAGTTCTTCCAGTTTTGTCATTGTGATTAATATTGGCACCTTTTTCGACCAAACTTTGGGCAGCCTGAACCTTGCCGCGTAAACACGCCCAACACAACGGAGTAAGCCCTTCGTCGTCCTCTTTATTTATGTCAGACCCTAAAATTCTTCAGATAAGCCAAATTCAAACCGCTACACCTTTTCAAACTCACCTTTATCCAAAAGCAAGTCTATCACCCCGAGGTGTCCCTCCGAAGAAGCCAACATCAAAGGAGTCCTGCCCGATTCATCAGTTTGCTCGATAGCTGCATGATTCTGGATCAGCCTCTCAGCCACCGCCCAGTGTCCTTCTTTGACGGCAATTAGCAGGGGAGTCACGTCTTTTCGGTTTTTGACGCAAATACTGGCTCCTCGGCTTAGCAAGGCGGAACATACGGTGTGGCAGCCATTCGCCGCAGCAACGGTGAGAGCAGTTTCACCTAAAATCATTAACCAGTCAAAACCCGAAAACTACCATTTTCTTTATAATCATCAGTGATTTCAAAATAATCTTGTCTTCTTCTAAAATCAAAAACTTACCAGTAATAGAATCTGCCATATCTGCAGTTACTTCGGCCATATCCAGCAGGTATTCAACAATTTCAGTGTGCCCTTGACCGGCTGCGGCAATAAGGGCCTGTTGAGCAGCCTCTGCCAGCTCTACATCGTTCTCGTTCTTTAGAATCCAGTCGCACGCCAAAAGGTATCCCACGACATTCAAGCAACCATTTCTAGCAGCGTGCACCAAAGGACAGTAGCCCACAGCATCTGCGTGCCCGGGACTGGCTCCTGCTGCTATCAGCTGCCTGACGACGTCACAATGACCTTTGGTAGAAGCCATGGACAGTGCGGTTTGTCCCTGGTTATTGGCCAGTTCCACGTCAGCTCCGAATTCTAGCAGAAGCGACACCATTGGAACGTTCCCCTCATTAGCAAACATGCAGAGTACTGGGGCTTTGCCCAAAAAGTCCGTGATATAGTTGGGGCTAGCTCCGGCAAGAAGGAGCAGTCTCGAAACTTTCACGTTGGGGCTGTAAATGTTTCGCAAGTGGCAGACTGCTGCCGAAACGTTTTCTGAGCTTTCTGTGACCCAATAAGCCTGCATATCTCTGGAGCCTAAGGCAGGAAACGTCATGTTTCTATAAACGTGTGCTTTTAGGATATGATGTCCAAGTTCTAAGGTCTTTTCCGCGTCTAATGGTGCCTGCACTCTTGACAAGCGAAAAGCAATTCCTGCGTGACCAGACCTAAGGTCGCATATGAATCTCGTAGCTTCGTTCTCATCTCTTCTGATAAGCCACTCCCTGAAGGAGGGATGGAAAAACATATAGGTGTTGTCCAGTCGCTTTACGAGGAAGCCTGAGAGCAACTTGAAACGCTGCAGGAACTCCTTCCAGGGAATAAAGTTGTCCTTTAGCAGCGAGTTTACTGAATAGAATATCTCCAAAAGGGTGAGAGGATAGAGAGCTGCCAAACATACACTTAAAATGTGCGCCACCTTCTCGAAGGACCGTATGGTGGGGAATCTTAGATTAAAGTGTAGCAAATAGATCTGCGATAAGGTCACTGGTAACACCTTGTAGCCAGATGACTTCGCTACCAGCTGTCCTCGTTCTAACAAGTCCAGAGTGAGCTTAGCGAAGAGGAACGATCCCTGAGATAGACTGAGCAAATGCTGAGAAAATTTATGCTGAGAAACACTTCCGCTTTCCACTTTACCGTTGTGAGTTAATGTCACGTTACTTTGGATACTAGGACTGTTTTGCAGTCTAAAGTTTATATATCCCAAAATGTCTTTTTGTATGTTCTCGTTAGACTGGAAATTATCGAGACTAATCCTGGTGAAAGGAAATTGTTTGGTGAGATCTTGAAGATGCGTCCTAACCGTCGCTATAATTTTCAGCCACGAAGGAAAATTGGGAATATGTTTCACTAAGAACGTAATCAGGGTATCACCGTGATCTGGCCTATGGTACTCGGCATCACACAAAGCATCCACCAAGATCGTGCAAGTGACATTTTCAATTTTACCCATCCTCCTGAGACTGGCCAATGGCTCCAAAATTCCTGCCGTAAAGGCCTGATCTGGATTGGCTATACACTCCTTTAGAGATAGGACGTTTTGCAATGTAGGCTCATTCAGTAAGCACTCTCTATAAGCCGCTAATTGAGGAGCCTGGCACAGCTGAGCGGAAAGGGAATGTATGAAATCTGGCACTAAGCACGTGTTGTTGTTCTCGGCTTGGCAGAAGTGGTAGGCCACAATGCTGCTGGCCAGATCCTTGATCTTCTCAGAAACCAGATCTATACCCGACTGAGGGCTTCTTGACCTTTCTGGGGAATGTATCGATTGGTAGAGGGGTTCCTTTCTTCTACCGAAACAACTGTACTCTACGAGTTGCAGGATAAGGGCGGTTTTACCCGTTCCAGGGCTACCTGTCAGCAAAATTCCTGGGCTAGATGAATCTACAATAGCAAAATATTAATGCTCTACATCTCCAAGTTAGATTAGGGGAAACTTACTAATTATTTCTTCCATTTGTTTGATCAACCAGTGCCGACCGAGGAAAAGCGGGTCAGGCTCTTGCAAAGGAACTTCGAAAAACAGGGGCTTAAGGGTAAGTTGCGGGGTGCGATACTGGGCAAACCTAATTTTCGGATCGACAGCCCCTTTAAGGGCTATACCAGCCCGGGCAGATCTTCGGATGCACGTTCTTCGGTTCTTGAAGACGTTGAGATCTTCCACTTGGCCAGGCTGAGAAGCTATAGCTCGCATTTAGCTTGCGTTTGCTTACAGATGGAGAATAGAAGACTTACTAGTAACACTATGTCGTCTACTAATAGGACTAGAACTGCAGTTGCTTTGACCGGACAATGACATCGACATGAGCGATGCGACGCTGTCCGAGCTGGGATTGGTCCGGTGGGGGTCTTGGTCCGAGCTGCCCGTCAGGGTGGACACTGGACTGGTATTGGTGGACATCATGGCCGATGTCTCGTAGCTGGCTAGAGACGAGCACGATTCAGGATTGTAGACTGGCCCCCCTACAAAATTTTTCCTACTATTAATTTGACTAAATCTGGGAACTAATTATCTGCTAAAACCAGACAGTAGTATTTTATTAGTTGTTCAGTTTGGTTTACAAACCACGTGTATTCAATTCCCAATTTTGTCGGACCCATAGCGAATGCAGCGTGTCGACTTACGTTTCGTCTCTGCTATGTTTGTCTTTTGGTTTTGTTTTTTTTTTGATGCAATGCTGCAGAGAATTTACAATAATTTTAATCTTCAGTTATCACTCTCCGATATTGGCATTGTTTAGGTCAATATTTTAACTTAGTTCAGGTAAATTTTTGTTCATTTGGATTAACTTAGGTTCTAAATATCGCTTAACTGGGTTTAATAATTAATTGATTATATATGAAAAATCCTTGTTAGTCCGTGTTCTAGATCCAAAATTAACCTGAAAATCTATCCCTGAATAAATAGAATCATTTCCGTTTCACAGCGGTTCTGGTTCCGGTTGACATAAAAATGACAGATCTGCTGAATTTCATCAAAGCGGATTGGTTGAAAATCAGCTGGTCTGTCATTTTTATGTCAACCAGAACCTGAACCGATGCGGAATGAAAATAATCTTGGTTTCTGTTCAAGTCATGAGTCCAGGTTAAACATATAAAATTAACTAGTAATTTCCAAATACTTCTGCTTAAATGTATTATTTTTTCCAGTTTTCTTTGATCATTTTTTACACCTGCATTTATCTCTGTTTTGAACTTGCTTTGAGCTCAAATTTCATTTTTTTTTCAGAAAGTGTCAAAACTTTGCAGGCTATGTACCAATGTTTCTAAAGTTTGGTTATTTTTATGGATTATGAAAATCATGTGTATAATAACAAGAAACAATTTTTTCGAATTTATCTCATCTTATTCTTGCACCCGTATTTCTCTTTTGCACTTATCAAAAGCTACATTTTCTCGTTCTGTTGTAGATAGTTTCAAAACCGCGTAGGCTTTTGATAACGTTTGCCAGATTTTGCTTACTTATCTGGACCATTTGGCATATTTCAAAGTCAAGGGTTTGGCATCAAAAATCGTTTTTTCGCACTTATTTTGATCATTTTTGTACCGGAATTTCTATCCCTTCTGCACTTACATAAAGCTGAATTTTTCAATCTGTTTCAGAAAGTTTCAAAACGTTTAACGCTCTTTGACAGTGTTGCCATATTTTGCCAACTTTTCTGGGTACTTACAAGGTTATCATATTCACAAAAATCGATTTTTCCTTTTGCACTTGCCACAGCTGAATTTTCTCGTTTTGTTGCAGAATGTTTCAGGAACGCCTAGACTCTTGACGGTTGGGGTTGCCCAGATTTTGGACACCGGATTGGGGACAATTAGGAATGTTTCAAAATCACGTGTTTAAGAACAAGAATCGGTTTTTTTCAGCCTTACCCCGATCATTTTCGCTCCCGCATTTCTATCAAGCTGAATTTTTCAATCAAAAAGTTTCCAAACCTTTAAGACTCTTTACAGTGTTGTATTTGGAAATTTAACATACTCAGGTGATTAAAAATAAGAATCGAATTCTCTGGGCCCATTTGATTTTTTTTTGCATCCGCATTTCTTTCTTCTTTACACTTTCCTTTAGATTCTTCGACAGTGTTGCAAGATTTTGCTTATTTTTCTAGGTATTTAGAAAGATGCCAAAATTAAGTATTTTTATGCAAAAGGAATGGGTTTTCCGGTTATTTTTTCCTTTTACATATTTACTTGCCTCAAGCTGAACTTTACTACTTTTAGTTTCTGCTTCAAAAAGTATCACGACTTTCTAGATTCTTTAATAGTGTTGCCAGATCTTGCTTATGTTTTTGGAAAATTAATAAAGTATCTAAATCATTTGTATAGCAACAAGAAACGGTTTTTCCTGTCTCCTTTCATCACTTTTGCACTAGCGTTTATAATGTTTCTGCACATTCATCAAACCTATTTTTTTCGTTCTGTTACAAAGAGTTTCAAATCATTCTAGGCTCGTTGACAGTTTTGCCAGATTTTACTAACTTTCCTGAGTATTTAGAAAAATTTATTGCTTGCCTCAAACTGAATTTTCTTAGTTTACATTTCAGGTAATATTAGGACCCTTGAGAGTTTTTGACAGCGTTGCCAGATTTTGCTCTTACTGCTTTTATTTAGTTAGAAATATATAAAAAATTAGGTATTTTTGTAAAAAAAGGAGCGAGTTTCCAGTTGCCAGATTTTTCTTATAGTATTTCTGGGTATTTGGAAAGAAATCAAAATTACGTGTTTAAGAACAAAATTGGATTTTTTTCCAATCCAAAATTGGAGTTATTTCTATTTTTTGTCCTTGCTTAAGCTGAATTATCTTATTTTTTGTTTCATAAAGTATCAGAACATTCGAGACTTTTTAACATGTTTTGATGTTGCCTGCATTTCAGAATAATAAAAAAAATAGCAAATTTGTATCTTTAATAATAAAAAACGATTTTCTTCAAACTGAATTTTTTCATTCTCTTTTAGAATACTTAGGTTCTCTGTCAGTGTTGCCTGGTTTTGCTTATTTTTCTTGTTTGGAAAGATAACAGAATAATAAAAAAATAGCAAATTTGTATCTTTAATAATAAAAAACGATTTTCTTCAAACTGAATTTTTCCATTCTCTTTTAGAATACTTAGGTTCTCTGTCAGTGTTGCCCGGTTTTGCTTATTTTTCTTGTTTGGAAAGATAACAATATCATGTGCCTGGAATTTTTCGTTATTTTATCTTTTTTTTTTTGGATTTTCCAAACTGAATTTTCTTAGTTTCTATTTCAGGCAGTATCAGGACCTTTAAGATTTTTTGATAGTGTTACCATATTTTTGCTTTTTAAGATAATCAGGAAAAAGTCAAATTTACATGTTTAATGACAAGAATCGATTTTTGCGGTTTCATTTGATCTATGTATTTGAGACCGGCTTTTTCGCATGTGCCTCAAGCTGAATTTTTTAATTCTTTTTCAGAAAGATTGCGAACTTTTAAGATAGTGTTGCCAGATTACTTAAGCTTTATGATAGTGTTGCCAGATTTTGGTTATTTTGCTGGAGAAAAATAACACATTGTTGTTAAATACGTAATGCATATTTCTAATTGTCCAGAGAAATAAGCAAGATCTGATAACCCTGTCAATAAGCCTAATCGGTCCTGAAACTTTCTGCAACAGAACGAGCAATTCAGCTTGAGGTTAGTACAAAAAGGAAATACCGATGCGAAAATGATTAAGTAAGACCGGAAAAATAGACTCATGTCTTTAAACAAGTCATCTTGGTATCTTCCTAATTACCCAGAAGAATAAGCAAAATCTCGCAATAGTGTGAAAGAGTCTAGAAGGGCCTGACATTTTCTGGAACAGAATGAGAAAATTCAGTTTAATGTGAGTGCAAAATAGAAAAGTTTGGCTGCCAAAACTATCAAATAACAGCGCAAAAATCGATTGTTGAAAACGTATATTTTGATATTTTATCCATATCCAAAAAAATAATGAAAGTTTGACTATAATGTCAAAAACTTAGAAAGTCCTAAAATTTATACAAATTATTTAGTATAAAATCTAAATTTAGGTAACCTTGAGGTAACCAGAGTTGGATCAAAATCTAGAATTAATAAGCCTTTTAATACATCATGCTTAAATCTAACTTCAGGTAAGGCTTTGCTTAACACAGATTGGTTCTGAGTAACTCAACTTTCTAGTAACTCAAGTTTTAAATTCAAATCTTTAAAGTTCACAAAGAAACTACAAAACAAAAAACGCACACTACAAAAATCATCATTGTCAGACTTTGTCTTTACTAATACCCATCAAACTTTTTATTGAACATTTTTTAATTTTAAATTAATTACCTTTGGTTCTTCTAGCTCCGTCACCCAGAAGAAGCCCCAAACGCATATACATGTCGTTGTCTGTTGCCTTCTTAGCTGGTGATTTCAAAGAGGCTTCGTCATCTAAAACGTTACCTCTATTAGTACTAATCGCAGTGGTGCTTCCATTCTAATTTGTTAAAAAAAACAGGGTAATTTCGCGTCATTGTTTGACATGCTGGGTTAAAAAAAATCTACATTATTATTGCTGATCATGCCAAAACATTTGTCCTTGATAAAAAGCAAAATAGTTAAAGTTAAAACAAAAAAGAGCGTGGTAGATGTGTATTAAGTGAAAAGAAAAAAAAAGAAAAAAAAAACACAAAACATGAATTTAGACCCTGCCTGATGCAATAAGCTGGTTTAAACCAGCTCTTTCGTTGCTGGTGCCAGCATTCCACAGAGACCGTATTTTCCCCAGTACTACGCTGGGCCAATGCTTCGACTCTGACGTCACCGAATTGGTCATCGAAGCTACAGTTTTTATAAAAGACCAATTTAATCTACCACAGGTATATTTCCGATGATTTCCAACTTACCCGACATGGCCCCGTCAGTCTGTTGTCTCCAATTTCTGCCCACAAAGGGACTTCGTATCACTTTGGGACTCAAAAAAAACTTCCTCCTGGACTGTGGAGGTGTGGGGCAGCTCTGAGTCATCACACCGTGGTGTTCCGCCCTCGGCCTAACGTTGCTGGGCCTGGTTTTGGGGAGGTTCTCCGGGTGACCGGGCGTGGCCCGATGGGGCGACTTGTCGTTTCGGCTCTGAAAGTCCATTAAATTTTATTGCACCCATCTAAACGAAGATAAAAACAAATTGGCTATTGATTAACCCGGAGTCAGCGGTATCGAAATTAAGATCGGCGAATTGCAGATGTTACTGCTGCTCGATTATTTATAAGAATTTTAACGGTAATTACCGGACGACTCGTCTTGAAGATCGATGGAAAGATAACGCCGTTTTATGATGAAGTGCAACCATAACAAATGAGGTCCTATAAATTATAAAAACTTTGATTTCATTTATATAATAGATCACTCCTTGAATTAACGAAATATTTAATTAAGTGTGAAAGGGTGCGTATAGTTATAAACTCTTCTTGGGTTTTATTACTTGCAAATGTCTCTTAATCCCATTGCCTGGGCTGGTAATTAGCTGAGCAAAACTTTAACTTATCTGCGGATTCTTACGTTATGGGCACTGCTGTTGCAAAAGTGGCGAAGGAAAAATGCAGCACTTACTGCAACAACTAATAAAATTGCCTTATAATTATCAGTTAAGACAAGGTTGATTTTTTATGGACCCTAAAAGTCACCGGCTCAATTTGCAAAACAGCGGTTTTTACTGCATAAATTACGCTTTCCCAGATGTTTCGGATTTTTTTGTGTAATGCGGTTTTAAAGAATGCTAAGTGAATAAGGTTAATTGATACTCTGGTCGGGTATATTTCTCAAATCGAGCGATAAGAAGAACCGTGTCGACTGATAAACATCGAAAAATAAACACGGATCGTTATTACGACACGAAGGCGCGATCACGTTTCACTCATGTTTTTGATGCAAATGATGAAAACAATTAATGAAGACATTTGATGTGATATCAGCTTAATTTTCAATAAAAGCAAAAACTGTACCCAAATGAGAGGTCTTGGTTCGAAATCGTTCTCTAACTAACTAGAAACACCCTAATGACAGATAGGGTGTTAGCTTTATATTTTTGTTCTTATTAAAAAATTGCGCAAAAAGAATTTTAATTAACGCCAACTTGACGTGCAGAATTTGTGAACAAAATGGTGAAGGAATATATCTGCAAGGGTGTGGCCTCGACAAGATGTGTGTGGCCTTTTTTTCAGCTGGTTTTCATATACATTTATTAACATAAACACGGTATTAACATTTAATACTTTTCACTTTTCAGACACAGTGAAACCTGAACTTTCTTTCTTCTCTTTCTTCCTTCGGACATCGGTGACGATCCTTTCAGATTCGATCCTTCAATACGTGATCTTATTGATCCAGTAATAGGGATGTTGGATTCTGGAATAGATTTCGGAGGTCATCTCGAAAGTTTTAGAGGCCCTGCATTGGCCTCGAAAGTTTTACCCACAAAATGTTGTGTAGTTATTTTCATTCGTTACCGGGATCTTACCAGGACAACTAGATTTTTTGACCCATGCGCATACACCTATCTCTGAAATAGTCAGTTCAACCGCTTTTCACATCAGTTCTTTGTCTGTATGTTTCCAAGTTTCCTTGAGTTGTTGCTGAAGTTCTTTGCTAGATGATTGGTGTTTTTGTATAACCGGGACTTTTTAAGTGTTACAGACTCGCACTTTCTAATCGTTTCTTGTACTATAATCTGATGAACGCTGTTACCAAATGGTGTTTCTTCATAGCCGACCTGTAGACTTTGATGGAATTAGGTCAAATTTTAAGATGGAACTTATTGCTCCAGTACTAGTAATATGCCTACCGTTATACACTCCTTCCTCGATTAGACTACAGTAACTCTACTTGGTGACCACCATACAAGTTACTCCTTTTGACTATGAAGATCTTTAATTTAATCCTTAATTTAAAATCACGGTTTCTTATGGTCGTTGGTTCTGATAGTCAGGACATCGATTGCCCGCCAGGGTCTTCTAGATGGGCCGTTGTCGTTCTACAGTTAAGTATTTATAGTCGCTCTAGGGACTGCTCTGTACATAGCAAAAATTCGCAAAATTTTTGTTGTATGTGTAGAGGGCCCTTTTAAATCTTACTCAACTGTGTAAATCCTCGAACTTTTCTAGGACAGAACATACAGGAATTGTGAGGAACTAATTTCTCAAGTCTGACTCAGCTAAAAACGAAATAATAGCTAAAATATGTAAGTGGTCCTTCTTTTTTGAGTATAGGGTCTATTTTTGAGTTTGAGTACTGGGGTTACTTATTGAACCGTATTCTCAAACGTGTCAGGGAATGCACCAAAAGTGCCAAAGAGTGTTTTTTTTAGTAAATGGTTTCCTGGGTTCCGGAATCCGTTTAAGACCTCATAATAGTATATTATTAAACGAGCTTTTTATGATAGCCATTATTCCCTTAGGGGGACCTTTGCGTCACGAGCCGCAGGCGAGGGGTCAAGTCTCCCGTGGGAATAATGGCCATAAAAAGCGTGTATAATACTATACTTTGTCCACGGCCATTGTCTATTAATTACAAATTATAAAATCTATAGGTAGTGTAAATAAAATTATTGAAATGTCAAAGTGACACTCGCGTTTGACGGCAAAACCTGTTCCACCAGTTCATTTTTTACGCTGCGGCATTTCATATTGCATTGTTGCCTACTCCTACTGGTTGCCAAGGCAACATATATAACTTAAATGGCGAGCGGGAATAATGATATTATTCCCGCTGTTTCAACTCATATATTCTTCTGACGCTATATGAGCCCTATTTAACTTTTGTCAACAAGCTGAATATCAGTATGTATATTATTAAGTTGTCGTGGACAATAGTATATTATAAAATGAGCTTTTTGTGACAGCCATTATTCTTTTAGGGGGACGTTTGCGTCTCATGCCGCAGGTGAGGGGCGCAAGTCTCCCGTGGGAATAATGGCCATCAAAAGCGAGTATAATACTATATTTTGTCCACCGCCATTGTCTAATAATTACAAATTATAAAATCTATAGGTAGTGTAAATAAAATTATTGAAATGTCAAAGTGCCACTCGCGTTTGACGGCAAAACCGGTGCCACCAGAGCATTTTTTACGCTGCAGCATTTGATTTTGCATTGTTGCCTACTCCTACTGGTTGCCAAGGCGACATATATAACTTAAATGGCGAGCGGGAATAATGATATTATTCCCGCTGTTTCAACTCATATATCCCTCTGACGCTATACGAGCCCTATTTAACTTTTGTCAACAATCTGAATATCAGTATATTATTAAGTGGTCTTGGACAAAAGTTTTATTATTGTGATTCTGGAGGGATTAATTCACTATTCAGCTGTATTCTCAAACAACCAGATTTCTAATAAAAAGTCAACCGTGTTAATCAACCTATTCTAGAATATTTCAAAATCCATCTAGTCTTAAAAATTCCATATATTTGTTTATAGAGGAACTAATTAAAGGAAACGAAATAAAGGAACGAAATAAATCCGATATTGCAGGATATGTCTTGGAACTCTAAATGTTTCAAAAGTTTGCTTATGAGGAAACTAGAGGTCTCATAACTTGTTTATAGAGGAACTCGTTCCTTATAATCTAATTTTACACCCTTAGAAGTCTCAGAGAGAAAAGGAGTACAACACGTGCCCAATATTGATTTTTTCGACAAAAAAAACCAACTCTGTATTATAGAATAGTCCACGATCCGTCGTAGGAATGATAAAAGTTCCAAAAATGCATTTATAACGGAATAATAATTTCTTATTTAACTACATTTTCAAACTTGCCTCATAGAGGAAAAAAAGTATCAAAAGTACCAAGCAAAGATTTTTCGAGTAAAGGGTTTTCCAAGGCCCTAATCGTTGAGTTTTAGAATACTCTAAACTACATTTAAACCTCTTAAATATTCCATACATTTGGCAATAAAAGAACTACGGAATGTTCATTATAAAACTTCATCTAGTTGGCTGTAAAATGTCAAAAGAAAAGGATGGAGAAACAAAAGTCCATTTATTTTGATTATGTCATCCTTTTCTTTCAAAATTTCAAAGCCTGCTAGATGAAGTTTTATAATGAACATCCCGTACTTTCTTTTTCAACATCATTCTCAACTTTATCTCAGAAATAAAAAAAATGTATAGGATTGCTAAATTTTTCGGATAGCGGCTCTTCCAGAGACTCCTAACTTCCTATTCAGAATATTTCGGAATCCCTCTTACACCTCCGGACTTCTTAAGAGTTTTATACATTTATCTATGGAGAAACTAAATCCATATTTCACTACCTTCTCGAACTAGCCTTAGAGAGAAACGAAGTTCCAAAAATGGCAAATAGTGATTTTTTTGAGAAAAAGTTCTCACATAACTCTGTATCCTGGAATATTCCAGCATCCATATTATGTCTCCTAAAAGTTCAATAAATGGAAGAGCAACTCCTTACTAAACTACATTCTCAAACTTGCTTTAGAGGGAGAAAAAAAGAGTCATATAGTTAGTTTTGAGTAAAAAGTCTCACTTGGCCTCCAACTCTGTCATTTAGAATATTCTAGAATTCATTTTAGGCCTCTTCAAAGTTCAAAAAAAAAAAATTTTATGGAAGAATTGATTCCCTATTTAACTGCACACTCAAACTGGTCTCAGAGATAAATAAGTGCCAGATAGTGATTTTTTTCCAGTAAAAGCTCTTCCCGGGGGCCCAACTGTGAAATCTAGAATACTCCAGTCCAGGATTCGTCTTATGCAGCATAAATAATTTCTTTATGTCGAAATTAATTTCCTACTAAAGTATATTCTGAAACCTGTCACAAAGAGAACTAAAAGTGCCAAATATTTACTTTTTAGAATAAAGAGTCTTCCGGCGCAGAAACATCTATATTCTACAATATTCCAAGATCTTTGTTAGGACTTCCTAAAAATTTCGTAAACTTATTTATAAAGGAACAAGGAGTCAAGGGTCTCCCGGAGACCCCACAACTGGAATATTCCAGAATATTTCAGAATCCGGCTTAGACATCCAGACCAAAGGGTTATACCTATAAATTTTTTTACAAAGATACTCCTTGTTCCACAACATTCTTGAACTATCCTTAGAGAAAATTGCAGTTCCAAAAGCGGAAATTTTTTTTAGCAGAGCCCCTCAAAGTTCCCTAACTGTATCCTAGAATATTAAAGGATTTCTGTTATGCATTTGAAGTTTTATAAATTTGTTTTTCTACAAACAGCATTGAAACATTTTTTTTTCTACAAGCATTAAAAATTCAACTTTTAACACGCTAATAAATTGTTAAAAAATAGCGCTTTAAGATACTAGTGTCAAAAGTAAGTAACTTTAACACTAGTATTAAAAGTAAATTATTTTTAACATGGTTTTTAAAAGTATATAATACTACCTAAATTTTTCTAGAATTATTTTTAATACGTTTGTAGAAAAAATATTGTTTCTTATTGGTTTATTAGTGCTTTTAAGGAATTCATGCGAATTGCAGAACTCACAAGCGTGCTTTAAAGTTGCACTTTTAACACTTAAATCATAAATATCTATTATGTAGCAACATTTGTCTCAGAGAAAACAAAAAGTTATTAGTGATATTTTTTTTTGCGTAATGGTTCTCCCAGCGCTCCAATTCTGTCTTCTAAAATATTTCAATAACTGTTTCAGACCAGTAAAAATTGCAATAAATTTGTTATTGGAGGAACTAGTTTTCTTATTTAATTACATTCTTAAACTTGTACCAAGAAAGGCGGAAAAGAAGTACCAAAACTGCAAATAATATCTTTTTTCGAGTAAAGGGTCTACCGAAGGTCTGAATGTCTCTGAAAGTCTGAATTACAGAATATTGCAGAATCCGTCTCAGCTCTCTACAATTTACATACATACATTTCTTAAGGGGGGTATTATGACTTTTTTCTCAATTCGCAAATTTAACCGCCTGTAACGCGAGAAACGGCGAGCGCCCCCACCTCCCACCGTCCCCCCCCTGGATCCGCCACTGGCCAAAGGTGCTAAATAGGGAATTTTTCGAGTGGAGGGGCCTGCTGGGACTGCAAGTTTCTGTTCCTTAATATTCTAGAATCCGTCTTATTCTTGAAGATGAATTGAAGATTGAAGAACTATATCCTTTATTCAGCTACATTCTCAAACTAGTCTCAAAAAGAAAAGTAAGTGCTAAATAGTGATTTTTTCGAAGTACATACAGGGTTTTCGAGCCTCTTTTACGCTAAAATCTAGAATATTCCAAGATCTGCCTTTAACTTCCTAAAAGTTTCATAAAATTTGTTTACGCAGGTGCTAAATTCGTCTCAGATTGAAACAAAGTTCCAAAAGTACCAAATAGCAATTCTTTCGAAAGCAGGGTGCAGGCAGACAGTATAAATACGGCGGACGCGATAGTTGCGCTTTACTCTGACTTTGAGAAGAAAACCTTCACACATCATAAAAACACTTTTTGGCGAATGGTATAGCGCGGTGAGAACAGTAAATAAAAACTTCTACTTTACGCAGAAATTGCCGACGTTTCGACGTTTATTGACGACTTTTTCAAGGCAATTTCTGCAGAATGCGCCGAAGTTCTTTTCTTCAAAAGTATGTACTTCAAGACAGCGATAGGCCCAGAGTTCACAAGAAGATCTTCTTGTGGAACGAATACACCTAAATTGTGTGTGCTGGGTCTATCGCTGTCTTGATATGGAGAGTTTATACGACGACTCATGATTAACTTTGTTCTAATGAGTAGTTGTTCTTGGGCAAGAAATGTATCTCCATACTTTTGACGAAAAAACTTTGGCGCATTCTGAAGAATAGCTTTGGAAAAGTCGTCAATAAACGTTGAAACGTCGGCAATTTCTGCGTAGAGTAGAAGTTTTTATTCACTGTCCTTACCCCGCTATACCATCTACTTTCCTGAAGGACGCTAATTAACCTCACTGTTCCGAAATGGGGGTTTCTTTCGACACGTCCATAGTGTCTACGGGGAAGACGTGTTGGCATTGCTCAAGATTTGAACAAACACCACCACATAATACTTTTTGAGATACAATTTACAGTAAAGAATTTCGAGCCAATTCGGTCAATGAGAGAACTTGACCATCAACAAAAAAAATCACATTTCGTCTATTGAAGTGCAGGAAAATTATAAACTTGTTCTCATAAAATGTCTAAGTTGAAGTAGCCTGCGTTATATCGAAAGTGCGATTATTTTAAAATGTAAAAACCGGCTTTTCCCTAGAAGTGCAAACAAACTTCACTGTGTTTTTAATGACTCAATGATTTAATCTTTCAAGCTGTTCATTATGGCGACCATTGCCGATTATTATTTTACAACATGTGTTGCATTTCTCGTGGGAAGCGAATGAGTTAGGCCGACATTACTTCTAGTATTAAATATGCGTGTTGGTACCTTCATAAGGTTCGTAAAATGTCCGTTGGTCTTCACTTTCGTCCTGGGCTGGAGCTTATCGACGTTGTCGATCTGTAACGAGGGCGAGTCTCCATAGAGGGTGATTTCTGAGCCTCTGAAGCCGTGACATTTAAGATCTGATAAACTGGAGCCATCTGAAAAAATTATTTATAAATTGCCACTCTTGATGACTCTTAAATTCACGCCAAAGAAAGTGTGAGGTCACTCTGGTCAATTAGACAATTACTTAATAAGATGAGTAGTAGGTCCGTGTCTAATAATAAGGAAAACAGCGTGAGAACATGCAAAGTGATAGTGAAAGGATGTTGGTTGTATGGTTCTGCTATTTCCAGTTCAACGATTTTGCGTCAAACTTTGGTATATAATGGCAATAAATAACCAGGTACAAATCACTATTTTTACTATTCAGACTCAAGGCGATTTCGACTGGCATATAATACCAATCATTTTTAAAATGGTTGGGAAATAATAAAAAAGCAGGCTTTGCAGTCCTGACAAGAACCAGGGAGGAAACTGCCGCATATTCACAGAATTATAAGGTAACGATTATTATACATATAGTTTGTTTATCTACATTACCTAGATCGTTCAATAATGCATCAATGTATCGATGAGGTACCCATTATAAACGCGTTGCAGTTTATCGATAACGATTTCTTCCCAGACGAACCTACAGGTGTAAACAAAGCTAATTCCCTTTGTAAATAGTCATTACGACATTGAATCCGATAATTTACTATCATGGGAAGAAGAGCGGTGGGAACTTACATGAAGCAGACTGTGAATGGACGGAAATAGTTAGTATTTTAATATTCATAGTTACTTTATGGGAAACGCTACGATTTTCCTTTAGATACTCATACTAAACCTCAAACTAACACACCTGAAAAGAATAATTCGTGTGGCAGACTGATTTACCCATAATTGGCTGACGGGCCAATCTTTCTCTAACAATCGCAGCAACATTAACAACCATTCCTGCACACTGCGATAATTGGTATAAATTAAGAATGATGTCAGTATTCATGCACATAATTCTTAAATAAAACTGAGACCGAGGCCATGTAGGGTGCCTAACCAAACGAATGAGACAATTATGCATTTAGTCTACTGCGCCTCAATATTTGGACAAACTGGAAGTGTTAATTTTTTTTTATAGTCTTACTGACCTTCGTTGGCACTGTCAAGGGTGCACAAAGGGCAGATCTCGTTGCTGAACATGCAGGAGTAGCACCGTTCGTGTCCGCAAGTGTCGATAAGCCTTCGCTTTTTGCCTTTGTCAAAGGGCATTTCGCAGCTGGGGCACGTTCCCGATGTCGCTTCCGAGTCGAGTAGTCTGCGGATCGCTGCCAAGTCTGTAAAAGAAAATTATTGAATGGTTAACAACAGAACATTTTGAAAATAGTTCCTACTAAAGAAGAGGAAATCGGGTTTTTAGTGTTGATAAAACATCTTTAAATTACTTGAAGGTACTAGGAGTAGCACTGAGAACACCTCGGGTACACGAAGGTTTATGACCTTCGACAGAATGATTTTGACCTGATTGTACGTAACACTAAAATGTAGTTTTATTGGTACTAAGTTATTTTTTTTTGTAAAACTTTACCTGACAATTTTTTGTCCTAATACCATTCCAGTATACATAATAAAATGTATAGTGAGTAAAAATCATTCACTTGTTATTGTCATCAAGTAGGGGGTTGCAAATCTGACTTTGACATTTTTATCGTATCTTTTCGACATGTGCCGAGATAGGTAAAAAAAATATGAAGATTTCAAAAGAAACGAGATGCCAAAAATAAGTGAATGGGGTATATATTCCGAAAGTTACTGGGCCTTTGCAGAAAGAGATGGGGAGGTAATTCACCTTAAAATTCTTAATGGGGGGACTTCGTTTTGAAGTTCCATTCAAAGTCCACTCATTTGCATGCCATTTCATGTCATTTAGTCAAAACAATTCAAAATGGCAGCCTTCACATAATTTTGTACTAGTAGTAGTAGTAGTAGTAGTAGTAGTAGTATACAATGGGGTGGGGGGGGGGGGGGGGCGAAGCCTTGCGACTAGGCCTTAGAGACCCTTTTCACAATCCCCGGGTCCCAGGTGCAATGTGACTCTTTAGTCTGCATTGTCCAGTAAGGATTCTTATAATGTCTCCCAGTCACTGCTGACTTCTCCCAAGAAGCCACGAGTCATTGGATTTATCTGGGTTAGGATAGATTTTCTTGGTCTATCTGCATATTCCTGACTGTGTCCAGTTTGTCTTTGTACTATCCCATGCCCACTCATTCAGAGTGTGAGAGATGTAGCTTTCACTTACTCCTAGACATGACTTTGGGAACCTCGCTTGGCCTATGAGTCGGCACGCTCGTTCCTTTCGATGCCCCTATGTCCAGGAACCCATCCCAGTGTTACCCTTTTTGTTTCGGCCAGTGACCCTAGTGCATCCCTGCAGTCCTGAACGAGCTTTGAACTCGTTCCGCACCTGCAGAGTGCCGCCTGACTGTCGGAGTAGATGTAGATGTCCTGCTCTGCTCTTTGACTGATTTCTGTTCGAGTGGCCACCTCGAGTATTGCAAACACTTCCGACTGGAAAATCGTCGTGTGGCTTCCCAAGGCGAAGCCCTCGCACTCTACATGGCCTGCTTTGTATATTCCGGCTCCTGACGACTGTATATTAGCCATTCTTGATCCGTCTGTATACCATACCTAAGTATTCTCAAAAGGTTGCTAAAGCAACTGAAGCATCCCAAATGGCTGTTTCAGTCTCAACTGATCGCGTCGTGGGCGCCCCTCCTGCGACAGGACAATCGGGATGTCCCGCCGAACGAGGCTGGCGATCTACATTTGACCACTTCCCATAGCTGTATCCTTCCACTGGCCGCAGCAATTTATCGTCCTGCAGGACGCCATCGCCTCCCTCTTAACTCAAATTGAAAGCTCCGGCAGACAGAGTAAGGCATTGAGTGCTGCTTCCGGTGTTGTTCTGGCTAGACTGTTCGCTGCAGCCTGACCAACCTCAGCGCATAGCATGCTCTGTCCTCCGCTGGCCACCAGACCACGGCCCTATAGGTTATCCTCGGTCTGATTACCACAGTGTAAAGCCAGGGCAGGACGTGTGGCTTTAGACCCCACTTCCCGCCTACTGCCCTGCGTAGTTGCCATGTCAGTGATGTTGCTTTATCGCATGCCTTTTCCACATGACTTTTTCAGGTCAGACTGCTGTCGATGGTCACCCCCAGGAACTTAGCCTCAGGCTTTAGTAGGCGAGGTTCACCGTACAGCGTGGGTGAGTGGAATCCTGCAGTTTTCCTTCTTTTGGTGTAGAGCACAATTTCTAAATTCTCCAGACTGGAGAATTTTTCAAATTTTAGATATTCTAAAAGTATTTGAATATCTTGAACACTTCGAGGTTGAACAAACTTTTATAAAACTTATCTAAAGGAGTGTTTGCATTGTAACGTTGCATAATGTCAATACCTTGTGGCTACAGATCACGAAAAATTTCTGATCTCAAAAACATTTTTTCTATAGAAAATTAGTAAATATCTCGAAACGATTTGAGGTTTTAAAACAGTAAATCTTTCGCCAACGGTTTGAGGTTTAAAAATTGCGATTATACAAAAGTCTTAGTTGAAAAAAGCTAGCTGAAAACGGGTAAAAACTTCTTTAGTCTATTTTGAAAAATAACAGATTTGTTAAATAACTTGAGAACGATTTGAGGTTTTAAAACTAATTATCTCGCAAAAGGTTTAAAACATGCGATTAGACAGACGTCACAGAAAAACTTAGTTAAAAACCAATACAAATGTCATGGGTCTATTTTGGAAATTAGGAAAAAAATAGTAAAATATGTCGAGAAAAGTTTGAAGTTTTAAAATATCGAATATCTCAAGAACGACTTAAGATTTCTCAATCATTGCAATGCCAAGTTCTAACAATTACAATGCAAAATAAACGTAATTCAATAAAAAAAATCGTCATCAAGTGGGTTGTGAGTTGTTAAGAGAAAAATATTGGCGTATGAAAGTGCCATCAACTTTTATCGCGTTATTATTTTCTTTTAAAAACTGTTTTAGACATCTGCAAACATATGCTACACAATAAAACAAAAATATTTTTTTTCTAATAATTCAGACGAATAAAGAAGCGTCCCTTCGTAACAATTCTTATGTTGAAAAGCCCTCTCGCAAAAAAAAAGGCTACCAAGGAAACATTCTTTGTTCTGTAAAATAATTTAAAAAAAAGTTTCTCCGGACAAAAAATTGGTGAAATATCTCTAAAGGAGTTTTCGGTAAATCTTTAAAGCCAACAAAAAACTTTTAATGTTAGCAGGAACTGATTTTTTTGAAATAAAAATTAGAGAAATTCTAAATTTCCTCATTTGCAAAAGTGCTATAGTAAAAAAAAGGTTTATAAAGAAAAGTGACAAAAAGAGCTTAAAAGACGCCAAACTCACTACACTAACACCTTGTTTTAAAATATATTACTAGTGGTCTGGAAGAAGATCTGAATATCTTGAGCTCGAGACAGAACAGAAAATAAAAATTTCTTGATTCCAACTCTATAAAGACACTATTTTTAATTATACATACAACTCTATATTCAAATCAAAGAGGAGAGACCTAGTGCAAAACATTTATCTTGAAAAGTGTTCTATTACAAAAAACCTATAAAAATAACACAGTTTTATCAGTCTTTTAAAGGAAAGGAATTTTCAGTGCTTAAGAAACATTAAATTGATTTCCTACACTGTGCTTGATAAACTAACAATTGCATGGAAAAAGATCTGAATATCTTCTCGAAATAGAACAGAAAATATTTTTTTTTGTAATTTCAACACCACAAAGACACTTTTTAATAATACATAAGTCTCTTAATATAGCTGAATGAAGAGACGCTGAGTGCAACTTATCGCAAAAACAGTTTAATTAAAAAAAAAGGGCTACAGAATGAACACAGTTATATAAGTTCTCTAAAAGAAAAGACGTTAAACTGACTACTCTACGTTATTTTTTTAACAATACTAAAAAAACTTGCCTTGAAAACGATTTGGTTATTTTGAAGGCTCGAGAGAGTCGAATTAAAGAAAGAGGAGTTCATCAAAGTCCTTTTCTTGAAGAGCGTTCTACTAACAAAAATCCTGCAGAATGATCACAGTTTTATGTAAGTTTTCTAAGAGGAAGGAATCATCTTTGAGACGTTAAACTGAGTACATTACGTTTTTTAAAAAAGCATTTTCTGACTCGAAAGAATTAGGCAAATTGTCTGAGGGAGTTTGAGCACCAAACCTTAAGCCTTTTCACCTATTATGGAAAATCTCCCGCAAGCAGAGTTTTCAATACCATCTATAATGGTACTAATCTCAACAAAAAATTTTCTACTCGCAGAAAGTTTTGTACGGTATACGTATTCATTTTCATTTTCTTCATAACTAAAATCATTCACTTTGAGTTGGTCTTCTCCTACTTTTCTAATGTCTTTAATAGTTATTTACGATATAGGTCGGGTAGATATATTTTTACAGTAAGAGTAAGATAATTGAATTAATACCAGCCTCAAAAGTCAAAGAAGAGATACGAGAAACAATATGCTAATTTCTTATATAGTAGTCAAATCCAGTGCTGGGATGAGGAATGAGGACCTTTCAACGGGAGGTGTTTTTGGTACCTAAGTTAACTAAAAAACGTACTCAAATTTACTCAAAAATCTGCAGGAATACCTCCTCTTTCCGAACAGAATGGTGCTATTATGATGAAATCTATTTACCAGTATAGAGGTGAATAAGGTCAATTGGAAACTTCCGAAACAGTTGTTGAGTGTTTCGAAAATTGGAGGCTTGACCTTTGATGGTGTCAAATTTAAGTAATTCTCTTCATCACTTAGACTGTCTTCACATCGGCTTTTAGTTACAAGAGCGTCTGTCTTCAAAAGTCTTCACATTATCCTCTATTGACAAGAGCAGAAGTAAACTTGGTGATGATAATATAGATTGGCTGTTCTTGATTCACCAGTGTTACTCCTTTATCACCATCTCGAAGATTGGCCATAAATTTCCAACCTAGCCTAACCCGGTTCAATAAACGTCAAAGCAGGATTTATTAGCAGCAGACATTAGTTTAGGACTTTTGCTTCGGTATTTATTGTTAATAGTTAAACCGGCCCAGTCTGCGTGGCGCTGCGCCTACTGCCCCCCAGCCAATCGCAGGTGACAGTGATGAACGACCCAAACGGCTCGAAGTGAACGGGAAAATCGAGGCCACTCGTTACATTTGCGATCCTTGGGATACCTACACCATAGACGAAGGTACTGGAGATCATCGTCAATTTCTAGAGCCTACTTTCGCCTCGGACCAGAATAGAGACTAGAGAAGTTCCTGAAACGTAATCGCAAGCAAAGAAAGGGCTATTAATTTTATTTACAACTCGTAATCAATCAGCATATTGAATAGCAGAAAATATATGCCGGTATAGCTACAGTCAATTAACTTGTCTAATGTTTGAGGCCCACACGTTAGATATTTTTCTCAAGCAAACAGCCATTTCTTAAGATTCTACGAAATAATTACCATATTAACAGAAACACCTGCAACCAACGAAGCATAGCCGATTTTTCTTCTTGCTACTTGCAATTTTCCATTAAGTATGTCAATGATATGTGTGCAAGTGAATGACTTTTCTACCCTTTCATGCCCCATTGGAAATCAACCACAAAATCAAGCGGTTTGAATAAACATCCTGAGCAGAATCAAGATTACCAAGGAATTAACGCTAATTTGTATGGTAATTACCCATTTTTTGTGAGCTAATTAAGACATTAGCGCGTAACTCTTACGGTTAATTAGCTTTAGCTTGATTTGTGTAATAATCCTGAAACGGTTAATTTATTACTGCCAGCCGTCGTAATTGCTGTATTCAAATCCGCTTTCGGGTATCGATAAATTTCGTCTCGAAGAACAAAAGTCATTGAAAACCCGAAGACAATCGAAGGCCCGGAAGATGTGTAGTAATCGTTCCCAACTATCTGGCGAAGAAATGTCACATGTGGGAGTGCCCATTATTGCAGAGAGGAGCTCCAGATTTCTAATAAGTCCCTGAGAAAGATCGGAAGATAGCGATGGCAAAATGTGAAAGAGAGGTCGAGTCACCCACACACCTCGTGGTTGCATGATTAAACACGACGAGATGGTAGTTTTAGTCGGAATGCCTTCACGAAAAAAATGTAAATCATTTGCAGTAAGAGGCGATTAAAGTGGAGATTTCGTGAAAAGTAGATCTCCTTCCTTTTTTTCTTTGTTGCAACACAGCAGGCACATTTGACTTTACTGTAACCGAACACCATCTTAATTGTCATTTTTGAAAATATTATTTTTCTTTGACCATGACCTTCCAATTGCTCGACATTCAGTTTTCAGTCGAATCATCCCTCGTTTCGTCTAGGAAAGCTCAAAATTATAGAAGATGTTCATTTATGTCATTTCTGAGATAGAGCCGTAAAAAGGTGTCTTGGAGCCTAATGAACGACTAACTTTTTCCTTTATGAAAGAGTGATTATCGTGAGCGAAGAAACCATTGTTTGGACTCTTCTGTTAGATATCAAGAGAGCAGGAAAGACCTAATCTGAACTAACGTCGACTTTTTCTTACTCTTCCTTTAAAAATTTATTTCTGTTTGTAGTTTCCGAGATATACAGATATTTTTCGAGCATAAGAATCTTTTTTTTTGGAAAATTATTATTTTTTTCTTTCTGTTATGCAACTTCCTACAATGTATGAGTTGTTTTGATAGTCAGTATTTGTATAATACATTTAACTATGAATCTTCAATTAACAAAAAGTGTTTATGTAGAGGAAAAGGTGAAAGTTTCATAGATAATTTGACATCTGTGAGGCCTTCGAAACTCCTACCAAAAGCCTTTTTGACCATTTTCAGCAATTTAGTATTTGAGATCACACAGATATTTCGAGAAAATTAACTTTTTTTATACTATCGTATCGAGTCAAAATATTTTTTTAATTATCAAAATTCATATAGGGGAGAGTATTGTACCATGGGCAGCTTTTTTTCAAAAATACAGTTAATCTCGAAAATATTATGCAAACAATATTTTAATATTATTGGAGGTAAGATTGGAATATCTTTTGTTAACATTGACAGTATTAATGATATAATGGTATTTTAAGTAATATTTTTAAGGTTATGAAAATAAATTGACAAATGGCCCAAGGTACAAACCTGTCTTGTACCTTGGTCAATAAAGTACTGTACGTTGGGCCACACTAGAAGAAAAATGAGAAAAAAGCTTTATTTCAAAAAAATTTTAAATTATTACATTTAAAAGGGCACATAAATGAATAGTGATTTTTATTCAATACCGTAAGTATCAAAATGTATAGAAAAAGTCAAATGCAGAGCTTGTCTTGCTGGCCTCCCACACTGGCAGGTTTGGGTAACTTCACAATAAAGTCTTTTTCTAAAACCTCATATGTTTTCTTGTCTTCACACAAAAATTTATTAACAGCACCTCTAACTTTTTTTAAATATTTGACCGTAAACTCTTGTTTCTCACTTTCAACTACCTCAGCAACATAATAATGTGTTTTCTTCTTTCCCTCTAATTTGGTCAGCCAAAAATCGCCTTTACTAATTTTTTCATTAGCATTGTTTGCATCATTTTGTTCATCAATGTTCACAACAGGCGGCCAGTCAACATCATCCGACTCAGACCCTTTCAATCCATCAATTTCTTCATCTGAGGAAGATGTGGAGCTTTCTTGTACTATCCTTCTAGTTACCTTCTGAACAGTTACTCTTTTTTTAGCAAGTCTCTTCTCATGTTCTTTTTCAATTTCCTCTTTTTCTGGTGTTTCTGCTAACACCTTTGATCTTCCAGGTTTACGTCTACCTCTATCAGATTCAAGCCTTGGGCCAGCTTTGGGATATAGGAGTATTATTTCAGGAGAGCGAAAAGAGATCAAACTTGATGAATTGGCTGATGTGCTTGGTAAAGAGTTTGGAAAATCTTCCACCATGTCTTCGGACAAACTAGATATTTCTGTCATGTTATTCATATCCTGCAAATTCACATCATTAGCGTAAACTCGATCTGTAACGCTTCAAGATAAATATTCGTCTTCGCCAAAGATATGTGCATTCACGGGCCAAATTCCAGATGCTTTAAAACCCGCTTGAATATTAATCGGGGTGAATGCCATTGGATACGCTTGTCCAACAATTTCAGCTACGTCATAAATCGTTAGTGGCTTTCCAGGGTGTGACTGCAGCCACTCAGTAGCTGCTGCGTTGTAAAACTTTTTAAACGGCCCGAAAACTCCTCTATCGAGTGGCTGCAACTTATGGCTTGTGTGAGGCGGAAATGTAAACATAACTACCCCAGATCTTTTCGCTAAGTCTATAGCTTCTATTGAAATATGGCTTTCGTGATTATCCAACAATAATAAAGCCTTATTATTCTGAGAAGGTTTTGCATGTTTTATAAAATGCTCGAGGAATTCTAAAAACTTTTCGGAATTCGACCAGCCGCTAGCATGTGCCATTCCCAATGTACCTGCGGGTGCACCCTTTAGCATATGTTCCTTAAAGTGTACTCGTGGAAAAATCATAGCTGGTGGTATGGTATTGCCTATCGCATTAATGCAACCAATAATAGTTGTGTTGACGCCTCTCTCACCGGATGTCATACTTCCCACTTGTTTTGTGCCCTTAACAGCTATAATTTTGGAGGGTGTGTGCACTGTAGACATGCCACACTCATCTACATTATATATATTTTCAGGGGCAAAATGGTACTTATCTATAATTCTTTATATTTATTGAAAAACGAAGAAACGTTATGTTTGTTAAAGCTCGTGGCTCTAGATAAGCTAGTAGCTTTCTTAAAGGTTCCTAAGGGTTTTCTTAACGACATGTTTTTATGTCGACTCATAAATCCATAATACCATGTTTTTCCAGCCTGGCCTTGCCTGTCCCAAGAAGATGGACAAATAATGTTGTTATACTTTGCAAAATTAAATGCAAGTTTTCGAGCCTCCTTTATTGAAACACCATACAACATCTTACTGCAGGTAATTAAATAATTACACAACATATCTTCCTGTTCTACAGAAAAAACTTTCCACTTATCGCAGTGATTTTTAGAAGCAAAAGGCTCATCATCTTGATGTTTCTTTAGATGGGTTTGGAGGGTAGTTCTTGACACATTCATTTGCTTAGCAGCAGCTCGTGTAGACATGTTTTCCTTTAATAGTGCATTAACAGCATTGGTTAGCAAATCAGCGTTCACTTTTGCACGTTTTACGCCGTCTTTGCTTCTGGGCATCTAAGAAAAAACAATAAATAAATGCAGATGTGCGTATTTTTTCAACCAATATGTATGATATTGTACCTTCGGCCATGAGTTTGACCAAGGTACAAAACGAATTAGTGGCCTAAGGTACAAGATTGTCCAGATTACTTCTAAACTAACAAAAAAATTTTTGCTCATGCTTTTTAGTGCTTAAACGTAGCACCACATATACACGAATATGTACAGGTAGAGCTAGTGAATATTTCAGTTTAAAATACTACTTACGTTGCCGTGAAAATCACTCAACTAACATGAAAAAATATTTACATGCATGCCTCAACAGAGATAACTTTAAACTGAACAAGAAGTAACGCACTTTAGAGTATTGTCAGATGTTTACTTAAACCTCAACGATTTCAAATTATAAGAAGATTGGCAAATCAGCATGGCCCAGGGTGCAAGATGGCCCAAGGTACAATACTCTCCCCTACACCAATCAAAAAAAACGCACAGCAATTCATCAAAGACATTCTTTAAAGATAATTCAATATTGTCCTTTGAAGAGTTTTTCTTCTTCTTCTTAGACATCTTATAAAACATTCATCCTGTAGAGTTTTGTGTACTAGAACATTTGAACGTATCAAGGGACATTAAGCAAAGATGATGTCATTTACTAGAAAGATTTTAAAACACGAAAAAGTGCAAAAGCAGTGTTTCTGTAGTGGTGGAATGAAGATTTTTTTTTTATTTTCTGTTCACTCTCGATCCTTTAAAATATTCAGATACCTTTTCAGACAACTTGTTTAAAAGAAGAAAAATTGTCAGTTTTAACTTTTGTTTTTCGAAAACTTATATAACTGCGTTTATTAGGTATATTTATTTGCTACAATACTATTCAGCTCTTTAGTCCCTGAACCTCAATGACCTAACGTATGTTGTTCAATGAGTGAATTTTTGTGACAATCAACCCAATACAATGGTTTAATTTATTCATATTGGTATTTTATTAATTTGAATTTTAAATGTTTCAATCGGCTTGTCCATAAGTCTTAACCGAAGAATTGTTTTGCACAATTATTTCAACTTTGCTGATGAAAATTCAATGCATCTACGTCATATTTGGAAACAAGAAAACGATCTGAACAATTGTAAATGCACACACCAGAAGTTATTGCTAAATAATAGATGAATCTATGAAGTTCAATGTTTATATTGAAAGGCATATCTGAGGAGGCACTGAAATATGATTAAATTCTTCCAGAATGATAATAAATGATAATAATAAAAATTCAGATTTCACATGATGTAAAGAGCTGAATCCTTCTCAGAAAAATGACAATTGCTCTGAGGCTCAGCTGTGTGGAAAACGTCAGTGTTCCTAAATCTCAGTTGCCTCCAATCCAAGATAATCCTTCCAAGAAATCCTTTGCAGTGTTCTCTACATCTTAGTGGGATATCAGCCTTTATAACATAGAACTTAAAAAAAAAGAACGTTAGAGAGAGATAGGATCATCTTGAACTGTTGGACCCACCTATAAAGTGTCATTCAAAAAAAGGTTTGTAGAACTACACTCTAAAGTGTTTTCCGGGCATTTAAACCGTGGTCAATGGAATTTCTTCCTGACGTTTCGTCTACAGCTGCGACAGGCATAATCAAATGCGATGAAGCATTGGGCGAAGTGATCTCACGTCGACTAATTCGATCCGTGGTATTTATTTCTCCGCCGCGATGTCGCGCTGCAGTTGAGGGACAGGGGTGGGGGCAGTGGTGGCGCGGGTTTTTGCCGCACTTGTGGTCGTGTTTAAAGATCTCAATGGTCTCTCTCGTTCGTCTTGCAAAGAAACGCTGCGATTGATATAAGATATCCACCTCGTTGAAAAGTATGTGGTGACCTTCGGAGAGAGCCTGTTCTGCTATTGCTGACTTTTGTGTTTGTCCCTCCACTGCATTGCGATTACTGGAGAATAAATACCACGGGGCTCACCACAGTCGAAACAGTCAACGTCGGGAAGCACGGGAGATCACTTCGCCCATTCCATCATCGCCTTTGATAATATCTGCTGCAGCTGTAGACGAAACTTCAGGAAGAAATTCCATTGAATCACGGCTTCAAAGCCCGGAAAACACTTTAGATTGTATTTCGACCGGCCGTGAAAGCACTCACAGTTTGTAGAACTATTCGTGCTATCATCAATAACAACTCGTTTAGTGGTTTCTAAGATTGCTCCCTGTAATAACTACCGTCTCAGTTACTTTAGCCATATTATCTTGTAATTGTTCATATTCCTCCATGAAACCATTTCCTCTAGATGCAAAAATCTCCTTCTTTTCATCTCAAAAATATTTCCCAACCGTGACACTTTTTCTCTCAATGGCAAAAACAGTGAGCCGCCCAGTATGGTTTCTTTGGCAATTTTCAATCAAATAATTTTCGGAAAATTGTTGCGGCTTTGAAAATTTTTCTTGCACTCGTTTCACACCCTAAACTGCTCTACCCTGGAAAGCTAATTATCGTTTCTTTCTTTACTCAGCATACCATACACTTTTCTTTCTAAACTAGGCTTGAAAGGATTCAGCCAACCCAACTTAGTGCTTTGCGAAATTGTAAGATGTCAATATCTTGCCCTAGACTGGGAAGTTTATTTTTTATCAATCAACGTTTTGAGATGTATCATAGATCCCCAGCTAGCATGAGACCAAAGAGAAGGACAAACTATTAGTATCAGTAATGGTTATGGAGCAGTAATGGAATTGCTAACAACTATTAAGAAAAGAAAAGCGTCCTACCTAGGTCATGTATTTCGAAATGATAAATACGGTTTGCTACAACTGATCATGGAAGGCAAGATAGAAGGTAGGAGAGGGTTAGGTAGAAAGAAGAAATCCTGGCTAAAAAACCTACGCGAATGGTTCCAAATACCAGAAGCTTCAAATATAATTCATGCGGCGCAAAACAGAGAAGTCTATCACATGATGGTCGCCAACCTTCGGTAGAAGACGGCACTGAAAGAAGAAGAATGGTTATAAACGGTAATAACGCCTAACACCAAAAATCTCAGTTCAAAACCTGAATTCTTTGACTTAATTGAAGTAAAAACCCTGTGGAGATATTGGTGACACTTTTCCCGATTTTTGATAGGTACTGATAATTTAACTTTATCCTTAAACAAATTCAATTTTAAGTAAGTTTTCTTGCAATGGCGTTACTTTGTGCACCATCATCAAGGAGTAGTCTACAGCTAACATATTCTTACTAGGGAGACTAAAAGTGTGATGACAAGTTTTTGTATTGTAAAGCCAAGTGGAAGTGTGTTTGGCCTCAAAAAGTGATATCGTTTTGAAGGCTGAATTTCCTGAATATGAACTTTATGGGAATGACACGCGTTTTCGTGCTCTAATTACCCATTGATCAACAGGTTGATATTTAACGTTTTACGTCCATAAAATCGATTTTATTTGCAATAACGTTGAAGCCACGACAACATATAAATTTCGCGGGATATTTCGCGATTACCGCAACCATTTTTTTCGTTCGAAGTTTACGATCCTGCGCCTGTTTTTTTAAAGCGGCATAAAACTAACTGGGCCATAAATTCAGCAGCTGTTGGTAAGCATGTTTCAATTGATACAAGTAGGAACCATAAAATAAAGGTTTCTGTTACTTTTTAATGCTCTTTAACCCACAAAGAGCCGAAATAAAGCCGGCTTAAGTGACTCGGCGCAGTACTGCCTAGCTGGCTAATTATCCCTAAATTTATCTGACAAAAGTCACCACAACATCCTTGGTTTTTTAGGCCGGTGAAAGCACTACTTGCTTTACCGTACCCGGGTAATAATCATAATGAAATGGTCGATTTACAGTTCGTTACAAAGGCGATTCTGTTTGGGGTAATCAACGACTTAAAGCCTCTCTCGCGTAATATACGATTATGATTTAAAGAAGCAATTCCCGGAAGATTGCTACCGAAAGGAGCATCAAAATGCATTAAGCCCACCTTGCCACATCGGTGATTTACTACCGGAGCGGTCCAATTAAAAAAATGAATTTCGAGAAACTACAATGGAGGTTTTAAGATGATTGGTCGATTCCGTTAAGAGCAAAAGCTCACTCTGAATAATTTCACGCTTATTGTTCGGATCGATCCAAGTGAGATCTCGAAGAAAGCCCTTCAATTAGGCAATAGCGGCATATACTATGCAATTAGTTTTAAGATTCTAGGAGTAATGGTAACTTCTCATCTCAAGGACCATTGAATTGCTATGAAGAGTTTGTAAGCACTGTAAACTGTTCTGTGCTCTGCAATGTATCTAGTTTTAGTCAACGATAAGTTGAATTTTGATTCTTTCTTTCTCCCACTTTGTGGAAAGATCACAGAAAAGCGGAATTGGTCCAATGTCATTTAAATAGAGACATTGGACCAATCACGTCGCATTTTCTATGATCGACTAATTTAGTAACTAAGATTAATGTCTATCACTTGTTAGTGTCTATATATCATATTCCATTATTTTCTGCATCTCAGGTGGTCATGGGACTTTCCCCGTATACTATTGATAGCTTGTGTCCTCTTTTATGTCGTCAAAACAAATTGATAAACTTGGATTTATAATCTTAAGAGAGAAGTACCCTATGTTTGAACACTCTCCAATAGAACGGCGTGACATCATAGCCATTTCGACTTTGACCAAGTAGATGCTGAAACCCCCCGTCAGTCAAGTCAAGTGTGTTGAAGTTTAAAATCAATTTTCAATTCTCGCTAGTGCGGAAAAGTAAAAAACATCAAATGGCTGCTATTTTGCTTTATATAAATTTGCTAACTGTGGTTGGTATGGAAGAACGTAATAAGAACCAGTAAAACTACCATGATTTATAGTTGTCAGGAATGGTGGCATTAGGTGCCTGGTATACCATCTTACTTATACCTATACTGCATCTTTAATTTTAGTTTTGCAAAAAAAGGCAGGATATCCATCTCACATTTTTTAAATGAAAAGGTTGATTTCTTTAATTATTGCTATGTGCGATAAAAGCTGGCAAACGTGATTCATCGCGCAGCTGAGGCAATAAATACCAATATATTGACAGAGTTTTAGGACGACTTTTACAACTATCAGTAAAACTTCACTTTGAAGTTAAAATACCAGATATGACGTACATTGAATTGTTTCAATTTGTCAGGTAAACAATAATATTTTCCATATTATTTAATAAATTTACTCATTGATTCCTTCTTGAAGGTCAAGTACGTCATGTCTGGTGTTTAAACTTCAAACTGAAGTTTTACTGATAATTGTAAAAGTCGTCCTAACTCGTAGAAAAAATATGGTTCCTAACAATTGCGGAAAGTATCTTTTCCGCACTCGACTTCATTCGTAATCGCGTGCGGAAAAGTATCACTTTCCGCACTTGTTAGGAAAATAACTATATTTTCAACCACACTTTCTGCATATCATTAAAAAAATGTTCTTGAATATTATTTAATCATATTATATTCTGGCTCAAATCTTCACTCAGGAGGCGGAATTTTGATGGTTGCTATGGTATAGAGCAAAACCAACAATCAGGGTTTCTGTAATGCCCTGAAGTTTCTACGCTTTGCTTGCATGTGCATTACTGGTCGAGGAAGGGAGAAAACTACTTCCCATCCTAGACCAGTAATGGAATTACTTCCCGTCCTAGATCAGTAATGAAAGACTTCCGAGACTTTAAAAAGATAGAAATGTCATCATTACATATGTGGTTGAAAACAAAAACATATTTGAGCTCAAAAAAACCTAACTATTACCAAGAAAACCCCAACATAGCTCAACGTTTGAGACAGTGTTCTAATTAGTTTCAGAGCCAGCCCGACAGAGCGACACCATAACCTAAACGACAGAAGTTGATTTTTGTGGGTAAGTAGGTAAAACATTTGAAGTGTGCTTTAAATAATTGGAAATTAGAGAGTGCCGCTTTTAACTTTAAAAACTTCTTTGCTAATATGCAAGGTTTGCGGAGCTTCTTTGTGCATAAGAATGTACATGTTTCCCGATTCAAGCTGAATACACCAAATGTAATCATTTCAATATCTCCTCAAACTGTGAATTTGTCTAAATTTACTGCCTGTACTAGGTGTTTATTATTATTGTTTTACATGATACAGTGGATTCCAAGACTGCTGAAGCTATTGTACAATGGTGTGTCATCAAACAGCTTTTAGGCTACTAAAGTTGACTCAACCTTTTAGTTGACTAAATAAATTATAATATTTAAACTTTCTTGAATTCATCTCTTCCTGCTTCTTAATTCCAGCCAAAATGCTTTTTCTTCTTCTTGTGCCTTATCCTCAGTAGACGTTGGCGATTGCTATGGCCCATCTGTTTTTATTTGCTGCAGCCCGAAACAGATCCATATATATCATTTCTGTCCATTGTCTCAGATTTCACATCCACGATACTCGTCGTCTTCCAGGACCCCTCATGCCCTCAAGCTTGCCCTGCATCATAAGCTGAAGTAGACTATATTTCTAGTTTCGCATAACATGTCCGAAGTATAAAAATTTGCGCTCCTTGATATCTTTAAAACCTCTTTCTGTTTTCTCATATGCTGTAGGACGGCTTCGTCTGTAGCACCACATCTCAATTGTTTCCAGACGTTTACATGCAACGTCAGTCAGAGTCCGAGCTTCCAGCCCATATGTTAGTATTGAGAAAACGTAGCATCTAAGAACTCTGACTATCTGACATTTATTTGTTCCCATTTGTGTTAAGAAATGTGCCCAGGTAGTTTATTCGATGTAGCCGTTTCCAGTTGGGAACCTTTGTTTTAATTGTGTTTAGGCGCATGTTGTAGGTTTCGCAAAACTTCTGTTACTCAGAGTGTACTCTGTGTGTCAGAGAGACCCTCAGCTGTGTCTGCAATTAAGACTTTGTATTTTATATACATATATATATAATAATACCTTAGATTATTAAGTACACCGTTTGGCAAAAAGCCGTCATCTGTGCTCTCCAAAGCCTGCACAAACCGTTTCTTCAAATAAACAATAAAGGGCAACTCCCTGCGTACTTCAAACTACTCAGAGATCGCATTCTCCACCCGGACTCGAGCCTTTTGTTTCCTTGGATGTCCCTGTCATCCAGGACTGACTGTCTGAGCGTTTCCAGTAGATCCTCTAATAGTTATACCGCATTAAAATAATGTACTATATAGAATAGTATGAGATAGATAGGTAGTTGCATCTCGCTTTGTTACCAGTATATCATAAACATTAATAATTATACATCAGGTGCAAAATCTAAAATAATTTTTTTGTTTGCAAAAGATATTTTCTATAAATATACTCCATAAAACACGTTAAAAACATCTTAGCAAATTTTTAGAGGACCTATTTATTACTCTTTAATACCAGCATTAAACAATATTAAGACACATAGATTCACGATGCCAGTCAGCAACCACAGTGATAGGTAAGAAAACCAGGAATAGCTGTAGAACGAGGAGCAACTTGATTCTTTCGTGGAAATAAGTGAATTTTTCGTTTTAAGTTGTTGATAACTTAGAACTAGTTAATTTTTGCAAATCGTCTTTTTTTCTAGATCAGAGTACAGCTATGAGGATAGAGGGCCAGATTGTCGATATATATTTTTTTGAAACAGACAAAGCAGTGCTGGTGAACGAACAACCACACAGACAGACATTAACAGCCATCGCGCATACCCCTAGACTTCAAGTCAACAAGTTTATTTAAATTTTTTTCTTACTAATAAAGCCACTGTATACAGGGTGTTACGGGACGAAATGTACATACAAATATTGGAGACAGGTTTTAACCATGCCAACACATATTCAGTGTTAAAAAAGTTCGGAACCCATTTCTTACTGATATACCTAGAGGGTTTTGTATAAATTTTGCCCAAAACAAAATTCAATCATATTTCCCAGAATTTTTGCAGAACTTAATTCAAATTGCATGTGCGTGAGACGTTTTACGATAAGAACCCAGGGAGGTAACAAAAAGTTCTAAATTTCCAGAGCCGGCTAATCAAGTTTTTCTTTTCATGATGCCGCAAAACAAGCACTCAGTATACATTTTTTTTAAACTTCTCCAAAAGATCTGAAGTCCACAAACTCCAGGCAATAAGAAATCGGAATCATTTTTTTTTACTATTTTTTTTTAATTAACCGCATTTTGTATTACTAGTGACTTACTGAGTTGAAATTTGTTCCACTTATTGCTTATTTTATTATTTATTAATGTTTATGACAAGAAGAGAAATAAAACAAATAGATATGAGAAAACAGAAATTCCTAATTATTATTTTTAGATTATTTATTTTAAGTTTACAACAATGACAAATAAAAAGCAAGATTATAAAACATTTTCAAAATGAATGCCTCCATTCTCCCGCATAGCTCCTGTATATTCAACAAGTGAGTCACAGACTTTCGGATTTCTTGTGGATTATTTTTTATGTGATCACAACAAGTTCTAATTTTTTGAACCACTTGTTCTCTATTATTAATTTGTTCATTATAAACCATCGACTTAAGGCGACCCCATAAAAAATAATCTAGAGGAGTTAAATCTGGACTCCTTGGTGGCCTCCTCTTCCAATCCATCGATCGAGGGAATGTAGTATTCAAATATTCTCTTACGGCCACCGCAAAATGCGGCAGAGCGCCGTCATGATGGAAGTACATTCCTCTTTGTTCTTCTAAAAGACCTATCAGTAATATGTTTTGCAGGAAATCGAAATAAATAGGTTCTATGAGAGGGCCCTCAAAGAAATGAGGTCTGACTAGTTGATTGTTGAAAATACCACACCAAACATTTACTGAGAATTGATGTGGGATCTGGTTTCACAAATGGCTTTTGGGTTTATTTCAGCCTAAACTTGTTCATTGCGAAAGTTGTTAGTCCCATCTCTAGTGAACTGCGATTCGTCCGAGAACAGCGTTCTGTAAGTCGAGGTTCTATGAGTCACAATCCAATCGCAGAAAGCCAAACCGCGCACACTGTCGTTCATGGCGTTCTTTTTTCAGAATTCTCCAAACTTTGATATGATTCAATCCAACTCGATTTAGACGTTGATTGATTCTTCTTGTGCTCACGCTAGGTTTTTGGCCAATGGTATCCATAAAACCTCACATCTTGTCTCAGCTACCACCAGAGCAAACCGGTTTTGTGCCGGGACGTGGTACGCGTGAACAAATATGGAACATCACGCAAATCATAGAAAAGGTAAGAGAGTTCAATGTGCCACCATATTTGTGTTTTATAGATTATATCAAGGCCTTTAACTGCGTTCAATGTTCAATTTCTCATCAGGAGTCTCTATGAAAATAGCAGAGCGTACGTGAGAATGGTAAATGAGCTGATAGATCCATTTCAGATAGAGAAAGGTGTCAGGCAAGGATTCATACTGAGTCCTCTTTTGTTCAACATCTATGGCGAATGGGTTATGAGGAGAGCATTGGAAGACTGGACTAGAGGAACAACACAATTCGCAGCGAAATTTTTCGAAAGCACGATTCTCAAATACGAGATAGCGACCAAGAAAAAGAAGAAGATCCAAACACATCATTGTCATGTTCAGTTAGTTTGTTTCTCTTGATAGTTTGATGGGGTCACCTTCCGTATTGTCGAAGAGGCGAAAAGCTGTGGTAAAAGTCTGATGATTGGGATTCTTCGATTCGGATATCTATACCGCCGCTCTACTGTTTTCATTACAATATCCATAGATAAATAATATGAGGCATATTCTTCATTGCTAAATTTATGTGGCTTTTTACAAAACTTAAAAAAGCACTTAAGTTAAAATACTATTAAGAAAAATACTTCTTAAGGAAACTTCAAATTCTACTCGAACTTTTCACACTAATTTTGACAATGGAAAGACAACTGCTACACCAGACAACTAGATAAATGTCTAATATTTTTGGGGTAATGGTCACCAATAAGTAAACAAAATAGTAAGATTTATTTGTATTTGAAATTATTCATCTAATTATGCTTTTTTTTTTGTTAATATTCTCTCATCTCTATTATTTGTTTTCTGTTATTTTTTTCGTCATAAATATCAAGAAATGGTACAATAAATAATAAGAAGTTACATAAATTTAAACCTAATAAGTAATTGGTAACACAAATGTGTGGATTACAACATTAAAAAATGATAAAAAAAACAAAAAGTAAAATCCAAAAATGCGATAACTTAAATTATTCCGATTCCTTATTGTTTGGAAAGCTAATATTTATGGAAATGGTGGAATATTTTATGTATTTATTGAAAAAACAAATTCATATAATTTGAAATCAGTTCAGGTATTAATATTTAAATCCTTGTAAACAATGTTCTTGCCCCCATTTGCACCGTTATGGAGTTATTTGGTTAAAACAGCTAACCCGAACTAAACATTAAACAGTTCTAATAAAACTTCAACCCTAAAATTTATATTTTGTAGTATCTGTAACATTCATCATGTAGTAGATGTTTCTCTCAAATTAAATATAAAACGATAAATATCTATGTTTGGAACATTTTAAATTTGGTGTTCGGGTTCAATTTTTTCGTTATGGAGAGGGGTAGCATTGTCAAGAGTTTATTTCAGGATAATTTTGGTTTTGTAACCTTGCAAACTGGAAGTAAAACATTTCATTGAAAATAACGCCTGATGGATTTAACAGCTGAACTCTATACTCCCTTGATATTAGGGAAAATAGTACCTATTTCGATAGCGTCACTCATCACTAAAAGTATCAAAACACCCATTAACAGGAACTCCGAGTTGACAAAAGAAATATTAACCACCTTTCATTTCGTGTTGACTATAGTCACGTACGCAGTTTCGCCTGGTCCAATCGAGCAAAAGTCGCTAACATTTTGAAGCAGAGAACCATTTTAGATTCTTTCTTTTAAACATTAAAATCAAGGTGTGCTCAATCCGTTCTCAATGTATCTGTCTGTTAGTTGAGAGTCGTTTAGATTCGTTTTTATATTTGGCTTTATAGCGAAACATTCTCATTGTGAAATGGTTGATCTGGGACTGATGGATGGGCTTTTTCATTTCTCAGCTTTTACTCGCAATCCTTAATTTGGATTGAAATTAAATTAATAACAGTCAAAATATGTAGCAGCATAAAAAAAAAGAAATGAATTACCATCTTTCTTGTGGTGTCTAAATATATATTAAAATAAATGACAGTGACAATTGTTTTGAACTATTTTGACGTAGGACGTCTTGACGTAACTTCCGACGGATATAGCCGCCATTTTTAAGGTTCCCACTGCTAAAAACTGGGGGGGCAAAACTGTAAAACAAGAGGGGGATACTAGCTCGTTGAGCAAACAATAATCATAACCTGAAATCGGTTATCAATCAATGTCAGTGTCAGTTATATTATACAACATGGAATATGTCAAATTTCCAAAGCTAATGAGATGCAGAAAATACTCAAAAGGTATATACAGGGTGTTCATTACGTCATCTAGTAGGCTATGAAATTTTGACAGAAAAAGGTGACAATCAAAGTAAATGGACTTTGGTTCTTCCATCCTTTTCTTTGGAAATTTTACAGCCAACTAGATGACGTTTTCAAATTAACACCACTTATAGAGTTTTCCCCTGGGAAAGCTAGTGCGCACTCAGTGTATTTCTACACACATAAAAATATTTTTTTGATATAAGAAAGTTCATTCTTTTAAAAATAGTGTTTTTGTTTAAAACGTTTTTTATCGGATCAAGCAAATTTTTCTTCAACGGATCAGTGCACTCTATTCATTAGAAGAAAATTGTTTTTCAAAACTATTGTCTTTCTTCAAATTTCCTTTTGTTCAAGTAAAAAGAGACATTTCATTTTGTTTTTCTTGAAGATTCTCATAATCTTCTTATTGTCTTCTGTTACGAATAAAATATGTTTTTTTCTCAGATTTGTGTGAAACGATTATTTTATATGTAATGCTTACGGGTAAGACAAATACGTTTTTTTTTTCAGACAAAATAATTAAATTTTTGGTTCTCTTACATAATTATAATAAAAATACTAATCTACCTATTCCCTTTCTTGACGTGAATAACCAATCACATAAAACTTTTTTTAATTAAATATATTTTGTAGCATTTATAGCTATTCTAATTAATACAAAAGGCTCAGTCCAAGTTTTGAAACCTCGAATTGTTCTCGAAATATTTACGCAATTTCTCATTTTCCAAAATCGTCACTGTTTCTGCATAATTCATTTTTTTCCAACAAATATGGTAGCGCAATGTATTTTTTTTAGAGCCACAAGCCGCTCTCAAGATAAGATATTTAATGATTTTCTAATTGTCCAAAATAATCCCAATAGTTTTTAGTTAGATTTTCAATCGCTTATCGAAAGTTTGGTAACTTCAAACAGTTCTCAAGATATTTAATAATTTTGCGATTTTGCAAGGTATAAAAGTATAAAAGTTTCCGAGATATCTATTAACATTTTTACTTTCCACTAACATATTAATTTTTACTAATTTTTGAAAATAAACTAACAAGATTGTATTTGCAATTAATTTTTCCCAAATAAAATATTTCGAAAAAAATTTAAATGAGATTATGGCCAAAATCAATTAACAATTACTAAAAACGTCAAAAATGAAAATTTGTCTTGGAGAAATTTTGATTAGAATTAGAACTGACCTTTTTTTTTAAACAACAATAACAATTTTTATGTTTTTTGAAAAAGTCAGGGAAGATTAATGCCAAAATACGTGAAAATCAATTAAAGTGTGTAAGAATACAAATTTGGAGTTTTTGGCAGAATTCGAACTAACATTGTTTCAACAAAATTAAAATTAAGTTAAAATTTTAATTAAGTTAAAAAAAAGTAGAAAAAAAAACTAAAGAAAAATATCTAAAATATGCAGGTAAAAGAATAAATTTAAAACATTTTTAGGATTGTGCCAAATTTCCCTTATTATAATATGTATTACGAATGTGTTCTAACAATATATTCCAACTGGTCAGTCGATAAAAGAAAATCAATTTTGTGTCAAAATTTTCTCAAAACAATGAAAATCTAAAAAGAAGAATCCAATTTAAATCAACAAAAAAAACAATAAAAGAACAAAAATTTAGGTAACAATTAGAATTAAAATTGTTTGAAACGAACTCGTTTTACTCAAAACAATTTTGATGTTTTTTGAAAAAGTCAGACAGGGATTAAGACTACAATACGTGAAAAATGATTCAAAGGGGGTAAATATAAAAATTTTGATGCTTTGAAAAAAATCAATTTAATGTTATTGTTAAAATCACTTAAATATTACTCAAACTGTCAAAAAATGCTGATCAAATGTTTCTAGGCAAATTCAGGTTATGATTAAGGTCAACATTGGTTGAGAAACTGCACAGAGTTTCAAGAATTTTACAATAGATTTGGGGCTAAAATTGTTTAAAAGTGACTCATTTTATCAAAAAAATGATAGCTTTGACATTTTTTGAAAAAGTCAGGCTACGAATAGTGCCAAAATACGTAAAGAATGACTCAAAGTGTGTAAAATACGAATCTGGATATTTAGAAAAAAATCAAATAAAGATTAGGGCCAAAATGAACTAAAAATTACTAAAAGCGTCAAAAATGCAGATTGAAAGTTTCTGAGTAAGTTCAGGTTAGAACTAGTATCTAAAAATTACATAGAGCGTCTAAAAATGCATATTTGAAATCCTTGGAGAAATTCAGAATAGAATTATAAATAAAATTGTTTGAAAATGTCCCATTTTACCTAAAAATGACAATTTTGATGTTTTTTTGGAAAAGTAATGCCAAAATACTTGAAAACCTATTCAAGGAGGGTAAATATAAAAACTTGGAGGCTTTGGAAAAATTCAAATTAAAATTATTGTCAAAATCAGTTAGAAGTTACTCGATCTGTTAAAAAATGCCCATTAAAACTTTCTAGGCAAATTTAGATTAGGAGTATGGTCAACATTGTTTAAGAAATTACACAGAGTGTCTAAAAATGCAAATTTGGTGTCTTTCAAGAATTTTACAATGGATTTGGGGCTAAAATTATTCAAAAATTGACTCATTTTATCAACAAAAAAAAATGATAGTTTTGACATTTTTTTAAAAAGTCAGGCTAGGATTAACGCCAAAATGCGTAAAGAATAACTCAAAGTGTGTAAAATACGAATTTGGATAATCAAATAAATTGCTAAAAGCGTCAAAAATGCAGAATAATAGTTTCTCAGGTTCATTGGAATCTAAACATTACGCAGAGCGTCTAAAAATGAAAATTTGAAGTCTTTGGAGAAATTCAGATTAGAGTTAGAACTAAAATTGTTTGAAAAGACCTCATTTTAACTAAAAATTACAATTTTGATGTTTTTTTGGAAAAGTAATGCCAAAGTACTTGAAAAACGATTCAATGAGGATAAATAAAAAAACTTGGAGGCTTTGGAAAAACTCAAACTAAGATTATGGCCACAATAAATTACAAATTACTAAAAGCGTCAAAAATCATTTGAAGTCTTGGATAAATTTAGATAAGAATTAGAAATGAAATTTTTCGAAATTTCCTAAAAATAATAACTTTTATGTTTTCTGGAAAAGTCAGGCCAAAATACGTGCTAAATGACTCAAAAAGAGTAAATATAAAAATTTGGATGCTTTGGAAAAATTCAAATTAATATTATTGTCAAAATCAGTTAAAAATTATTCGAACCATCAAAGTTGTAGGCAAATTCAGATTAGAACTGAAGTCAGCATTGATTAAGAAAGTACCCAGAGGGTCTAAAAATGCAAATTTGGTGTCTTTCAACAATTTTACAATAGATTTGGGGATAAAATTGTTTAAAGGTGACTCATTTTATCAAAAAAATAATAACTTTGACATTCTCTGAAAAAGTCAGGCTAGGATTAAGGCCAAAAAAACGTAAAGAATGACTCAAAGTGGGTAAAATACGAATTTGAATATTTCGAAAAAAATCAAATAAAGATTAGGGCCAAAATCAACTAAAAATTACTAAAAGCGCCTAAAATGCAGCACAAAAGTTTCTGAGCAAATCCAGGTTTGCATTAGAATCTAAAAATTACGCAAAGCGTCTAAAAATGCAAATTTGAAGTCTCTGGAGAAATTCAGATTAGAATTAGAACTAAAATTGTGTGGAAAGAAATCTTTTTACCCAAAAATCACAATTTTGATGTTTATTCGGAAAACTAATGCCAAAATACTTGGAAAACGATTCAAGGTGGGTAAATATAAGAACTTGGAGGCTTTGGAAAAACTCAAATTAAGATTATGACCAAAATCAATTAAAAATTACTAAAAGCGTCAAAAATGCAGAATAAAAGTTTCTGAGCAAATTTAGGTTTGTATTAGGATCTTAACATTACGCAGAGCGTCTATAAATGCAAATTTGAAGTCTTTGCAGGATTCAGACAAGAGAATTGTATGGAAAGAACTTATTCTTACTACTATTATCTTTGGAGGATTCAGACAAGAGAATTGTATGGAAAGAACTTATTTGACCTAAAAATATCAATTTTAATGTTTCTTTTTTTTTGAAAAAATTAGGCTAGGGCTAAGGCCAAGGCCAAATTCCGTGAAAAATTTCTTAAAGTGTGTAAGAATACAAATTTGGAGTGTTCGGCAAAATTCAAATTAACAATATTTTAACAAAATTAAAATCAAATTAAAATAAGAAATAAGTTAAGAAAAGTAGAAAAAGACTAAAAAAAATTCGAAAATTTGCAGAGAAAGCAATAAATTTAAAATATTTCTAGTTTTGTGCCAAATTTCCCTTAGTACAATATGGATTACAAATTTGTGTATATTCCAACCGGCCAGTCCTTAAAAAAATTAATTGTGTGTCAAAATTCTCTCAAAAGAATGAAAAATTAAAGAAAAAACTCAATTTAGATTATGGCCAAAATCAATTAAAATATTATAAAAGCGTCGAAAATGCAAAGAAAAGTGGAAACAAACTAAAAAAATTATCCGAAATTGTTGTAATTAGCGTCCTTAAGTTATAAGGTGTTGGTGAAGTTAGCGGGATTAGGACAAATAATGCGGAAAATTAGCGAAATTTTCGCAAATTTTGTACCTTGGGCAGCGGATGTGTGTTTTGTCGAGCCTAGGATACCAGGGTCACCGAACAATCGAATGGAGTTTGCTATCGTAACTATCTTAAATCGTACTTTAACTGACTACCCTCTCTAAGTAAGAATAGCCCTGATGAAGACTAAATAAATAGTCGAAACGTCGGCCATTTTCAAATAAAGAAGAGGTGCATTATTGGTCCTAATCCCGCTAACTTCACCAATACTTTATCCGAAATATTAAGGTAGAGGAATAAACTTAAAATATTTCTAGTTTTGTGCCAAATTTTCCTTGTTACAATTATGTATTACAAATGAGTATACATTCCAATTGGTCAGTCGTAAAAAAAAATTAATTTTCTTTTAAAATTCTATCAAAAGAATGAAAACCTAATGAAAAAATCCAATTTAGATCAAAGAAAAACAATTAAAATAACAAAGTTTTGTACAAAGCATAACAACGAATATTTGAAAAATGAAGAAAACAGCAAAATAGAAAAACTCATACAAAGAAAAATTACGACAAGAAAGAGAAGACGGTAGAAGAGAACACAAACAATTCCAAACAGCAGTAAATTTTGTTTTGATATTTTATTGGTGACTTGGAGGAGAAACAAATAACTAAATTGCCGGAATCTTTTTTTTGCAGAACTCTCAAAGCAAACACGAGAGACAATAATTGCAATAGAACAAGGAGTAAACAAAGCGCAAGTTGTCAAAAAAAATAAAGAAAATAGAGAAAACCATGAATGAAACCCAATAAAAAGTCGAATTTAGATCAATGAAAACAAATACATAAGAAAAAATACAAAAAATGCAGAAAACGTAACAAAGAATAATAATAGAATAATTATTATTACAACAATTTCGACTAAAAACCTTTTCTAGAACAGAGAAAATGTTAAGTTTCATTCAAAAAATAGTTTTGTTTTGATGTAACACATCATATTTTAGTTCTCTTCCAACTAAGAGAACGATAGTGTAAATTCAAGACATTATTGGTTAAAACATAATCATATTGTTTCTTCCTTAAATAAATTAACAATTTGACAATGTTTTGCCTGGAAATAAAGTTATCTGAAAGGAAAAAATAAATTTGTTTCTTATAACTAGAATATAGTTTTTTTAAAAGAAAATTGGTTCATATTTATATAAGAAAAAATGTGTTGGACTAATGCGCTAATGTTTCCTACAAAGTAACTCATTCTGAAAAAACTAATTTCTTTATAAGAAAATGTATTATTTTGTTATTACAATATTATATGGAAAGCCGAAAATATTTCAATTGAAAGCAAGTTGCGTTCATCGTAGATATTTCTTTTTTGTGTGTATCCTTTGTCATTTCGTTCAAAATACAAAGACAGAAATTTAGCACTAGTGCAGCCAGTGAAAAACGCTATCAGATTATATTCTCATCCGTGATGAAATACGTGAGATGTGTCAAAAGTGTGGTAACGTCACCCAAAGTCACGATACCAAATTACATCATGGGATACATTTTCTTACGATATTGACAAGCAAATGGTTATAGTTTCTCATGATCAGTCCCGTTAAACCACTATAAATCTTGCTTTGATTTACTGGAGCTTAAGCTCTACCGGCGCAATTTAGAAAAACTATCAAGCTCCTCTTCAGCCACTCTAACAAAGTGTGGCAGATGGCCGATGTGTCATGGACTACCATTATTATTTACTGTTTCTTCTTGTATCTGCACGTTCCCGCTGTTTCCGCTCGTCCTGCGGTTTAATGGGCGTACAAATAAAGAAAACTTAGCCCATAAAAAAAGCAATTTTGATTTCTATTTTGTGTAAAACAAGTAACTTTACTGGCGAAAATTACTATAATATGCATACGGCGTGTTCATACCGCGACATTCCTTATACGGTTGCGGCAACTTTTGGCCACCAAGGTCTGCGCGTAGGTGTGCCTTAAAAGCCAATTTTCGTATTTTATGGATACTTACATAGAAATTATTCATTATTGCGTAATAATGATAAAATCATTATCTTCAGCTGCGATTCACTGAATGAGAAGAGGTAATTCAGACTCTCAGGGAGATGCATGAAATAGGTTTCATTTGCCACAAAACAACTGTAAAGTTGTTTTTTTGAAATTAGGTTCAATCTTCAGAAGTAGATAAGTACTGAGTATTTACTAACTTAACTTTAAAGAATACCATTTACCCCCAGGAAGCAGGAATTATAAACTGACCCTTGTGGTTTTGTAAAACCCCCGATTGAACTCGCTTTTTTTTTTGTTTCTATTTTTCAACTAAACAACTAAACTCAAAAAGTATGAATTTACAACTTACATTTTTTTAATGATTGTAAGCTAGGATTTCGATTAGCCGATTACTTGTCTTTCCAGCAGTTTATAAATAAAAAAAACTGTGTTAGTGGTATTCGATTCTGAAGGGTAAACTTGGCAGTTTGGATCAGCACGACGCACATAAACAGCTGTTCTCATTAGAAAATGAGTCTAGACCCATCATATATGCAATGAGCCACTGTAATTAGATGGTTAAGCTAAAGTATTTCTAGACATAATTTGTGCATAAACGAAGGAAAGTTTATGGGAACCATTATAGAAAGTCATATTCTTAATCCAGTTAAACCCATGCATCACGTTCTCCTGGGCAGTGTTAAATTTAAATGTAACACTATTTTTTTATTAGTGCATTTAAAAAGCTCTTTTTTTCGTTCCCATAAACTTTTATTCATTTAATGCACACGGATCTCTGGTTTTATTACTCAAGTTCATCGATAGAAGCTCTCAAAGACACTTAATTAAGTATCCCAACAATCTTATCTTGTTTACGCAGGATTTAATTTTTTGTGGACATCCTTATTTTTGTGTTGTTTTAGTGAGCCGGATTATAAGTGAACAGAACTTTACTATGACGGTGTCTTGACAAGAACCTGAGAAGCAACTTGTCGTTATTGAGCATGTTGTGTTGGTAGACGTTCATAACTGATTAAATCGTTTGCTCAAGGAAGCATCTCACTAAGTCTAAAAGGGATGTGACTAACCCAAACTAACCTAATCTGAAATTAGTACTTTTCGAATGTTATCTCAAAGGTGATGCTTTTTGGTGAGCTGACCTGGAAGTCTAGAGATGGAAACCTTATATCATCCAAGCAATCCAGGTGAGCGACATGTTTCCTGCAATTTATTCAAATTACCAACAATCGGCATGCTGTCCGACCGTCCGGCATCTATCATGCAAAACCATAGAATTATGCTCAGAAATCTAAGCATTTTGTGTAAGAGAGCCAAGAATTAGAAGCTTGCCTCAAAACAAAAGGCAGAAAAAGGCTGAGATATTAAAAAATATTTTCTGCATGATACAAGATGGTTTGCAAATCGAAATTTGAAAAAGGTCAATAAATTGAAGGGCGCTCAATGTATTTCAAATTTTTGTTCCATTTTTGACACTATAAACAAGAAAATTACAGAAAAAGAAGAACAGAGGTATGCTCAGAAAGTCAAGAGATTCTCTGTGATAGAAATAAACCAAAAACTAAAAGTTTGCTTGTAAGCCCAAAAAGAAAATAAAGGTCGATAGAAACCGGTTTAGAGACTCAAAAATGTCTTCTGCAAGGTAGATACTAGGAAGCAAGTAAAAATTTGAGGGAGATCGATAAATAGACTTTTTAGGTGCTCCACTAAATTCAAATTTTTCTTGATTTCTTAAAAATAAAAAACAAGGCATGTCAAACATTTGAAATTTGTGGCAAGCTGAAAACAAAAGAAAGGAAAGAAATAAACAGACTAAAAAATTCAAAAATTCTTCCTGAAAGATAGAAATTAAGGAAGGTATTGAAATTCATTTTTTTCTTGCTTTTTTTCTAAAACGTAGAAACTTAAAAAATCTAGAAGAGAAAGAGAAAAAAAATTGCTCAAAAAAGTCAATATTTTACATTTTAACTGCTCTACTGAATTCAACTTTTCTTGATTTTTAAAAACTAAAATCAATACAAATCCAGAACATGTAAGAAGAAAGTCAAGATTTTTTTGCAATAGAAAAATTCAAAAAGTTTGTAATTGCTAGCAAGCTGAAAACAAAAGAAAAAAAGAGATATAAAAAAATCAAAGTCAAAAATGTCCTGCAAAATAGAAAATTGGTTGCAAATAGAACATTAAGAAAGGTGGTGAAATTCTAATTTTCCTTTGCTTTTTTAAATCCTAGAAATTTGAAAAAGCTAGAAAAACACGAAAAAAGAATTATGCTCAAAAAGGCAAGTCAAGCTCAAAAACATTCTCTGTGTGGTAGTGCCAAGAACTAGAAGCTTGCTTGTAAGCTTAAAAAAGACAGACAGAAACAGGCTCACAATCTCAAAAATATTTTCTGCGCGATAGAAAATGTGTAACAACTAGAAATTTGAAAAAGGTCGGACTTTTTAAGTGCTCCACTAAATTCAAAATTCTTATGATTTTTTAAAAACTAAAAACAATACAAATCCAGAAAAGAATAGCAAAATGCAAAAAAAATCTTAATTCGTTGGCAAGCTGAAAACAAAAGAAACAAAATTACATTAAAAAACTCAAAAAAAGATTTCTGCAAGATAGCAAATTTTTTACAAATAGAACTTTAAGAGAGGTTTTCAAATTCTAATTTTTGTAATCTAAAAAAAAAGAATTTGTTCAAAAAGTCATTATTTTGTGTGTGATAGAAAAATGCCAAAAATTTGAAATTTCTGGCAAGCTAAAAAAAAAAGATATATAAAAAACTCAAAAATTCAAAAATGTTTCATGCAAAATTGGTTGCAAATAGAACTGTAAGGAAGGTTGTTGAATGAAATTCTAATTTTTCTTGCTTTTTTAAAACCTGGAAGCTTAGAAAGGCCAGAAAAAAACAAGAAAAAAGAAATATGCTGAAAAAGTCAATATTTTGTGTGTGGGATAGTATCAAAAACTGGAAGTAAGCTTAAAAAATAGAGACAGAAACAGACTTAGAAATTCAGAAATGTTTTCTGCATGATAGAAAAATGGGTTACAAATTCAAATAGAACTTTACAGGAAATCTAGCAAAAAAGAGAAGAACAGAGACACGCTCAGAAACTCAAGATTTTGTTTGTGATACAAAAGTTTAAGTACAAAAAGAAAGACAGAAACAGGCTTAGAAATTCAAAAATGGTTTCATTATGATACAAAAAAGGTAACAAATAGATTTAAAAAACTGAGATGTACAAAATTCTATCTTTTTTTTTATTTTAAAAAAATTAAAGACAAGGAAAGTCGAAAAAAAAGAAAGGATGGAAATATGCTTAAAAAGTCCAATTTTTCTCCATAATAGAAATGTGTCAAAAACTAGAAGTTTGCTTGTTAGCACAAAAAGAAAGAAAACCTGTACAGTAACCGACTCAGCAATTAAAAAACCTTTTGTGCAAGGTAGAAAGTGAGAGTCAGTAAATAAAACTTTTCAAGTGCTCCTCTAAATTCAAAATTTTCTTGATTTTATAAAACTAAAAACAAGGAACCCTTAGGAAGAGAAGAACAGAAAAATGCTTGGAAAGTCAAGATTTTCTGTGGGATAGAAAAGTGCCAAATACTAGAAATTTGCCTGAAGTCATTAAGCCGTCTGGCAAATAAAATCCAGGGCTCAAAGCCTAAACTGTCATCGATGCATAACCAAACTTCAAGTGATAACATATAATTTTCCTCGTGGATGGATATTCCCAAAAAAAATCCAAAGCAGATCCTTTTGAACTTTAACAGAGCTCTGTTAAGGATAAGGGAAGAAAAGTGGAGATGAACGGAAAAAAAACAAATGGACGTGTACTTTATGGGTACCAGGGAAGAAAGGCATGCGGAATGGGCTGTAGAACAGGCCTCATACGCTTAACGTAGGCAATATTCGAGGTCCTACAGATCAACTTATCTCACTGCAGGGTGGCTGCTTGAAAGGGCGAAAATTTCAATTAAAAGGAGAGCTCAAGGAGAAACTATAAGGGCCAAAACCAAAGTGCTACAGCAAACTTCCCTACTCAATAAGTAGCGAGGTGAAGTTCTTGGGACAGACCTTAGACATCAAGCTCACATTACAAAACCCATGTGTACAACCCAATTGGGAAAGCAACCAGAGGTGTATGGGTTTACATGGAGTATAGTACGTTAGGGTTGGGGAATACAGTATTTAACGTTTTACTGGGTGTATACTAGGGTAATAATATTTATTTTTAAACTATACGCGACATGCTGTGGAGTGACACAGATGTTTGCTGGGCTTGTGGCCTTTCTAAAGGCCCTCCCGGAACGAGAGTGAAAGCAAATTAACTCTTGAATCTGGAGAAAACACCTGATAAGGAGAGAACTATATTCACAATGCAGGATGTTTGGTGAAGAGGAAGAAATAGACAACGTGCCTTTGGATCACATGCAGTAGAACAAATATACAAAACAGGGATGCCAATCCGGGGTGATTTTTAATGTGATTTCTTTGAGAAAAAACGGCTGATGAGTTGAAGTCACTGCGAAAGAGAGGGAGAGAGACTGGCAATAAGCAGCAGCATTAGAGCTACCAGAAAATATTTGGCTAGACTTATTTGGATAAACAATCATTCCTTACCTTACCATTAGATTTCACCACAGTTTTGTATTAAACGTTGCTAAAAAACGAGTCAGAAACTGCGATCTTTTCATTATCCTCTACCTAACTTATAAGTATTATAGATGGTATAAAAGAGGACAGAATAAGCTCAAGGAAGAAAGAACGTAAAGAGCAGAAATTGTTCTGCAGTGGAGAAAAATGAGATGATGATGTTATTGTTTTAGTGTTGTGAATAGGATGTTATGGAGCCAGCGTTAGTTTTCTTATGATTTACTGCGGAAGAGAACACGTTTCTATTTCGTCGAAATTAAGTGAAAAATGGAACCATGTAGTCCACATCTGTAATCAGTTAGCCATTGCTCTCTAAGTTGCACTCTTACACCTCAAGTTTACACACCATGTAAGATGAAGAAACGAAATATTTTATTTCACTGTCAAAGCCGGAGTGTCACGTTCAGGAAGGGTTTAAGCTTGAGGAGTAAAAGTGGGCCTAATTAAGTAACCGTATCTTCAAGTTTAAGAATAAATATGTTTTTTTTAAGTCGTTAAGTGCTCAGTTCTCTAGAGTAAACACAGTACTCCTGTATGTATTACGTATGTACTCTAGAGTACATACAGTATACTGTGTACTCTAGAGTACATAGATAAAATATCGTCTTTGAACTAAAGACACACAGATAGTTTTTTAAAACCTTCAAACAATTCCCTTAAGATTATTCCGCTGATTAAATGCCATCATGTCTTCCTAACTCTATTTTTAAGCAAGCTGTTATTAGTCAACCCTAACAAACGCCATTTCCGGCGGTGTTGCAGGTCATGTGGGTATGTGTCTCTGCAATCTATAAAAAGACACGTATCATAGGTGTTCGGCTTTCTTTAAATCCACAGTAAGCATGATTAGATTAAATTGAATGTGACGTTTTATGGTCCCCAACACTGAGTAATGGCAACTTCGATGGAACAAAGTGATCATGGTTTCTCTGCCTCGTTAAAACATAAAAAAAAACTGTCTGATTTGTAAATATTTTTAAAAAAGTATCTCGAATCTCTAATTAATAAGGATGATTTGAAATCATCTAATGATCTCTCGACAAAATACCGTTTTGATGCACTCAATCAAGGCTAACGGCCTTTTTGAATTAACACCCTTATTTGGACTAATTGATCTAAAAGAGTCGAAGACACAGCCACAATTCTCTTATAAGGCTCCTCCAGTGGAGAAAAGAAGACCCGGTGGGACTTTGTCTTCTTTTCGATGTCATTTCGGGTGTGACTTATTAGAAGACACCATCAGCGACGGCGCTAATTAATACTCGAACGTACGACAGAAAACCAATTTGCTTTAAACATTTTTTTACAATACTGAAGAAGGAAGCACAAATACCGAATTAAAGAGCACGTTTTATAATCCGTAACAATTTGCATGACTGGTTCGTTGGATGGCAACGTTCGTGCCCGATTATCTGAACGCAATGAAAAACAATGGACGCAGAGGCACCGGCCAATGTGTCAATACACTCGTTAATATCGTAATAAAATTGATGTCTTTTAAAGTACTTGTCATACGAGACGACCATAAAATGAATTGATTTGTCTCGAGTTCGACGACGATAAAAATAATAATTGTTAATTATTATTAACGAACGTTCTGCTAAAATGTTGCTGTGGATCAGATTCCAGGTCAATTGCATGTGAAAGAGTGCAACGTGGTTAAGGCTGAAGAAGCAAATAATTTTTTACTAATAAAAAGTGGGCTGAATATCAGTGTTGTGATTGAAGATAATCAACATAAAAGTTAATACTTTTAATCAACCTTGGAAGATTGATAAATCAATATGCGCTGGTTGGGGTTCTTTGTACTTACTTGCTCTAGAACGACCACTCTATACCAGGAAAGTGAGAAGATGAGATATATGAGAGAATAATGACAACAATTCAGGGAAAAATTCTCACAGGTGTCAAAGAGTCTACGTATCACTTATCGATATCACTAACGAACAACAAGAACACTTTGAGATCAACTGGGTCCTTAATATCAGTAATTTTTGTTCGAGGTCACTCTAGTGCAGGACAATCATCCTCTTTCAGAAGCAATTTATCACCCACTTCAACATTCTTGGAACGCCTGATCCAATTTGGTCTATTTTGGAGACGATTTAAATAATCAGTAGACCAACGTTCTCAGAACAATTGTTGCACCTGAGTATATCTCTGTCAAAATGAAAGCTTTCTGAGATGGGAGTTCTTTTCCGGGTAAGACGTGAGAAAAGTGACGAATAAGGAAATGGCCAAGGGTTAAAGCATCATAATCTGAGAGATTGTTTGAGAGTGCACATAGAAGCCTAGAATTGGCAGCAGCCTCAATTTCATATAATATATGAAAATAATTTACAAATGTAAGGTGCGCATTTACGTCATTTAAGTCGCTTGAGATGGTACTTGGCACTTTTAATGGCGGAACTCCAAATACCTTTAATCTCCTGTTGAGGTACACCATCTTTAAGAGCATTGTCATCTTTGAAGAATCTATACTTACAAATACAAGTATATACCCTAAGCTGATTATTTGAGCTGGCAAAATTTCTACCTTATCACTGTAGATTACTCATGGATTTCCTCTAGCGCTGTAAACTTCTTAAAACTCTTAAGATATGCTTCCGTTGAATTACCTTCTTCTGTGGGAATGGGTGTGTTAGTTCAATTGACTAAAGTTTAATCAACAATTTTTCCAACTATTGATGTTTAGATGGGTTAAAAGAACTACGAGAGAGCCCACAGTAAAAGTCAAAACCATGTGACCTGACAGAAGAGTAATACACCACTAGAAGGCACTGCTATCATCCAACCTAGTTTATTAAGCTGGGCCCAATTTCAGGAGACCTTTGAGAACCTTTGAGACATGAGCTTGTAAAAAACATCCGCGCCTAGCAGCATGCCGATTTTACCTGGTGGGTAGATTTGAGGATCAGCAAGATGTAAGATCACTTCACTGGAAATGTTGAGCTTCTCAGGTTTAGTTTGAAATTGAGGGCATTGAAAAGTTAATTTTTCCAACACAGCACAAGTCACTGTAACGCAAGCACCCTGATGCACTTTTGTATGAACAAAATCAGATAAACTATTTTGTGTGTGTTAACTTTGATGATTTCAAGACATTTTTTTTTATAAGTGGTAAAACCAAAACATCAACCATATTCTGAGTAACAAAAGAGGTTTGAGGGGCATTATCCAACAACACTCGTGCAGATATGCGCACTCCTTTATTGTTGTGCACTTTTAGAATTGCAGTGCTCAACACAACTACAAGATCTGAGAATGTTGGGAAGTCATTGAGAGACTGTCAACTGAATTTTATGAGAAACACCATCAGAAGAATCTCTTCACTGCTGAGGTTAATTTCCATCTAGAGGCTGCACACTATGGGTTAAGTCCTTAGTAATCGTCTAATTGTTGGGAACTGAGTTTTTTTTTGATCATGAAGAAGAGTTTGATGCTTATCTCCACAAATAGAGTCACTTACAAAATTTTTAATAACAAAACAGTTTCGACAAATTCTAATCACAAGACACGACGATTCGCTGAAGAAATCCCAGATAAGGAGAGAACTATATTCACAATGCATGTGTGGCGAAGAGAAAGAAATAGACAACGCGCCTTTGGATCACATGTAGTGGAACAAACATATAAAACAGGGATGCCCATCCGCGGCGATTCTTAATATGATTTCTTTCATAAAAAAAGGCTGATGAGTTAAGGTGACTGAGAGAGAGAGAGAGAGAGAGAGCTGACAGCTTTAGTGTTACAAGAAAATATTTAAACTGTACAGAAATACACATTCCTTACCTTTCATCCCAAAACAGTTTCGACAAAGAGTGAGGAAATGACGTACATTTCACGAGTAAATTCTGTGCCCCTCAACATCACAACAAAGACAAGAAAAAGTTCTTTGTTGCGTTGGAAGACTCATTGTTGTCTATTCTGAAGAGACTTACACCTGAACTTATCTTGCTGAACTGAATTGAGTCTATACTAGAACGATGTTCCAAAATAGTACATAGTTTTTCTCAAAAATTGAAAAAAAAAAACATAATTGGGAGTTCGGAAATATCTCCCTCTTGTTCTAATGAGTGTCGAGTGCCAAAATCTAAACACGAAAGCTAGACAACCAATAAATCTGAGCGTTGTTTAGGGGTGATATTCAAATTTTTTAGACAATCTAAGTGTTTTCGGGTGGCGGTTCTAGAGCGCTCTGACCCAAGTATTCCCACCTCTTCACTCTTATTGAGAAAACTAAGGATAGAAGTACTCTCAGAGAGCTCTAGAGCAGCTACCAGAAAACAGTGTTAGTTTCTCTTGGGGTGAGTAACAAACCCTCTGGGATTTCTTGATGTACATTTTCTTAATGAATTTATAATAAACCAAGCATTTAAATGGGATAAATCTGAGGGTTTTAATCAATGTCAAACTCTCAACAAATGGGTAAGTGGTGGTCAAGGCGTCAAGTCAGGTGGCTACATAAAAACTACTCGTTTTTAGATTTTAGATATAGTCGTTTGTGCCGAGGTTTTAACGTAGCCAACTGACTTGACGTCGAAATACACCACATTTTGTTGAGACTTTGACATTGATTAAAACCCTCAGATTTATCCGATTCAAGTCTCTATGAGAATGGACTATTTCTTCGCATTTAAATGGAAGTTGACAATGTAAGTAATATTCTCACACCTATGCTTATTAGAATATTCTAAGCAACATTAAAATTTGCATTAGTAACCTGTGGAGAATTAATCAGTTTCAGAGGATCATCTCTTAGAAATGACTTTAAATAAAAAAATCTTTGACCATCTGTCAGAGATGTACTTTCAATCACCAGAACTGTGAAAAGATTAACATTTAGTTGTTTCCACTTTTTAGATTGAAATATCAGGTAAAATTGCATGGTGTATTGCATCTGACTGCTGGCTGATGAATGTGATTCTGATGGATGCTGAGGCACCTCTAATTTCTCAAAACACGTTTCAAACCAGACAAGAGTGTCGTAATATCATCTTCAACACCAAGTTTCTGTCCTCCAAGTCCAAGTCGTTATTCTCTTCCTTGAGCTCCTCAATTGAGTCTTGAAGTGTCTTACACACTACATCATGTCTTACTTGAACTTTTTGTAAATCTATATCTCAATATTTGTGAAGTGAGAGTTGCAAGCGACATTTTTATTTAAGTTTGAGAAAGTATCTATATACTGCATAGAGAGCAGCAACTAAATTAGCGAGTTTACTTGAAATTAGAGTTAAAAATATTTATATTATTATTTATTAGAGTTAAAAACATTTATATTATTATCAAGATAAACTGTGACATAAAACGAGCTAAACAATTGTGATAAATCAACAAAAATATAAATCACCAAACACGGTTTTATATTTTTTCCACTAACCTTGAGAATTACTGGCTGGGCGAGAGAGTAATGACAACAACGCAGATAAAATCATAAAACATCCCCGTATAGAAAGGAAAGTTTGCCTTCCTATTGTGCGAGAGCGCCACAAGTACTCCATTTTCAAAGGTTACAGTTTTCTTCAAAAAATACCAAAAAACTGGGTTAAGTTGAAGGTGACAATGACGGGTCACTTAAAATTCACGTCTTTCTCAACTTGGCAGTACTCAAATTTTGGCACAAATTTCGTTTAATTTCAATGATTTCGACTTGCTACTTATTGAGTGTATCATATAGTTCAAAAGAGTTAATTATTGCCAATATATGGTTACTTGAGGATGGTAGAAATCTTACTCCAGGCGCTTTTCCTGTTTTATGTATACCCCAAGGTAAGATTTGTCAAATTTATAAGGAATACCTTTGTAAAATATACTTTATGGGATTTTCTCATTTTGAATGTATTTGGACATACAGTATCTATCTCGTAAAAAAACTGAAAATAAGATGCTTTTTGCGAAAGTTTGAATATTGAGCCCATCATCATTCTAGTTTATATACTATCTAATATTCTCTTCTCTGAAGAAATGGTATATATGAGCCAGATTACCCTTTTGAACATGATATGAAAAGCATTAAATATTTGGGTAAAAAGTTAATTTTTTTAAAAAATATTAGAAATTAATATTTTATACATCTATTATACAGTTGCACATGTATGATAGAAAGTATTGTTTCCTAATGTTCACAGGTTATTTGTGCAAAAAAATACATATTTACATCAATAACATTTGCAGAGATTAACAAAGAAATTAATACTCTGAAGAACATTGATGGTCCATTTGAAAAACATGGATTTATGCATCATAATCAGCCTTCTTTCTCTGGCAATGCAATCGATCAAAGAAGATTTATTCCAGATAGTCAAACATTAACAGGTATAATACTCCATAAATGAGTTATTATGCATTATTGCACAATATTCAAACATGAGAAATTTAATGATTATAATTTACTAGTGTACTAATAATTATAGTAACATGTGACGCACGCCTTGCCAGTTGTTACAATGATTTTAGGAGGTGACAGAGTAGAAGATTTTCTGTCCATTTAATCAAATACTGCCTACTAAGTGTAACAATATTTGTGAAAAAACCCACATTTGAATGTATCTCTTTTCTTTGTTTTGAAATTCTGTCTTGTATACACTAAACTTGTGTCTCTAAACACAAGTTTAGAAAGACAGTATTGAAATACGACCTTTCTAAACTTGTGGTAACATAACGACTTGCAAAACATACGGTATAGATACATACCTGTATATATTTAGATACCTAAATTGTAAGAATTATCTATATTTTAGTTAATGCCACAGCACTTTTATGTTTTTTTTTTTATTTCATAGATTTTAAACTCTGCAGGACTATTGATTTTAAAATCAAACACTGTTTAACAGAAGGCCTCTAAAAACACATAAAATTATAATCTTATAACCTATTAACTTTAGGTGTTAAGAAACCTTGGTGCCATTATGATATGAATCATAAATGAATGGAAAATAACAAAAAATAAGAATATTTTCTCTTATTTCTGACTGATTTTTGGAGGTTTTACTAATGGTACTTTTCTATGTTTTTATCTTTATGCTTCTCGTTTAAAAAGTATAACTTGAAATAAGCGTATAACCGAAAATGGGCACCGGTAAATGATTTCTACCAGCTAAAACCAATAAAAAAAATATTTATTTTTGCTTTATACGTGACAGCAAGTTTAAAACTATATGGAAACATTTTTGATTTTTTAAGTTTATACAGGGATGCTTAGTGCTTTTTCATTATTTATTTTGCAGTTGTACGCTTTAATTTCCATTAGTTTTTTTTAATCTACATAGAATATTTAGTTAATACCCTTAAGTTTCGACTACATAAGTTTATCATATGTTAGACACTTCGTAGTTTTTGTAAAAAATTGAATACCACATAATTTTGTTATTTTCAAGTATGTTTTAGAAAATAAAATTTAATTACCACATACTAAAACACTAATGGCGACTTTATTTAAAACACTACTTATTTGTACCGCAATTTAAGTTAACTGGTTTCAGGTTATACTATTTATTTGCTTAATCTGGTAGAGACTCGAATTCACAGCAGATAAAAGAATATCTGTGTCACTTATCTTAATCCTGCTAACTTCAATCGCAATATACAAGCACTAAATAGTCCGTAAACTATTAATACTATTATATATAAGTAGGCAGCTGTTAAATATAAATTGTTTAAGATTATTCACATCAAAAACGCCTCTCTATAAATACAATACCATAATGTATTGGATAGACCAGCAGGTTGTTTTCGGAAGAAGATATGTGGTTCAATATCTTATTCTATATATTTCTTACGCAAAAATGTTCCTATAAAGTTAGGATATAATTAGAGTATATCCTACATAAAGCCTATGCCGATATAAGTGTATAAAGGAACATTTTTGCTTAGAATGAAATGTAGAATAACATATTGCATCACATGCATCTTCTTCTGAAACACCCTGTATAATGGTGCCTTCCAAAAAGGGGAATTAAAAATGGTGAATGCTCCAGGATTCCCAAAACTATGCCTTCCTATTAACAGATGGCGCTGGAAGATATTTCCAAGGTGTAACATTTCACTTTCCGTTCTATATGGGGATGTTTTGTGGATAAAATTATCACTACGTTGTTTTCCAACAATCAGTAAATAATTAAATAAGTAAGGCTAAAAAAAAAGTTTTATGGTCCTGGACAAAAGCCAAATGCTGCTCTTATTACAACCTATCAACCCAATCAATACAAATTTCGCAGTTTCTCGGCAAACTTAGACTTGCCAATAGGACATTCAACGACAAATTCTGTATATAAAAGTCTATTGAATCGACCTTTTTGTTAACTAATTTCTTCAAGTGCTGCTTCGCCCACAGACTACCTACGTCACACCTGTCCGACAACGACACAAATCATCAATAATGTCTAAGACCCACTAATACCAGAGTTTATGCTTCGAGTATACATCCATTATCTGCTGTAGTATTCTGTTGATTGTCGCGGGCGACAATGTTTTGACAAATTGAATGGACACATATTTAGAATGTCTGATGTGGTACGTAATAATAATTTTTATCAGAACCATCAGGCGCCAAGGTCCGATAAAGTAAAGCATCTGATGCAATTATTAGCCAAGATTGTATATCTAATAACTTACCTTCTTGCATGCTTATCGCCTCACAGACTCATTACCTGAAACAAAAAGAGTATACGATTAATCTAAGGCTTATGCTGTGTGTAAGATGGATTTAATTTAGACTAACGGCAACATGCATAATATGTACATATAGGAAAAAAATAGTGATTGATTGATTGGTATCTGTCCGATTAAAGATGGCAAACTTATTATTTATTAAACGTGATTGATGAGAACTAAAGGTAAATCGCATCGGGTAAAAACTTTGCGTACTGCAGGTGCATGACAGTTATTTAATGGTCTCTAATCAGGATAACAAGACATTTCCTCTCTCTGTTGGGCTGGAGGACTCTGCGAGTGCACGAGATATGGAGCTGAAATTCTTATAAGGCACATGAATGTTCACTCCATTAATTCCAGTCAGGACGTCTAATATAAAAATAATAACATGAATACCTAGAGAGGAGAGAGAGAGCATGGAGATATTTTCAGATATGACGTAGATAAATTAAAGGCCAATTAGAGCAAACCTTGTTCCTCGTTGGGAGCTATTTAAATGTACGTCCGCTCAGCAACGTACTTAAGACATTTTTTCTTTGAGGAACACACACGCATTCACGCGATTCTATCTTTAGAACTTTTCTTTAGTCACGGATTCCTGTCATTCTTCGTATGGAAGTGAAAATTACCCTTCTTCCTTCCTCTCTTATTGACACGGCGCGACGTTTTGAGCTTATTTAGGCACAGACATATTTTTTTAAGGCGCTAGTCGCAGCTTATTGCAGTCTGTAATTTGATATGGTATGAAATAATAATCCAACCATTGCAAGAATTTACATTGCACACAATTACTTGACCTCCAAAGGTTACGGTTGATTTTCCCGGAATTGGACCTATTACTTGCGACAATTGAAGCAAGCAGTGTTATTTAAACGCTGACCACATTGTCTTGTGACAAAATTAGAACGAGTCTATTATTCTTCTAAGCCGCAGCTATTATTAGAGGTTCTGCATTGTTTTGGTGACACAATAAAATGATTATTCTAAAATTAAAACAAGCAAACTTGCTCCAATTCCTGGGTACCTTTCACACACATCAATCATCCGAGAACTTTTACATTTTCGGGTACAGAGATTACCAGGTCCCGATAAGCAGAACATGGCGCCCAACAAGTTTCTTATTGTTTATTGGACTCGTCTTCGTTCATTTTTCAGACAGTACAGAAATTCTTTCTCTGGTACATTCATTACTTGCAATGAGATTTTATTATGAGAAAAGTTCCTGTGCAATTGTGTGTTGTACAAATAAACGTCAACTTAAAAGTTTTCGAGTAAATTGACACGTTCGTTTATGCTATAAACGTCTTAAAAACATTTTATGTGCCTTAAAAATTTTTAGAGCTCCACAAACTTACTGGGTGTATCATCTGTCAACAAGTCTGGTTTGCGGGTAACTGGATACCTTAAAGTAAATATTGTTTTTTTTGTGGGTCTTTTTCGGGATGTTTGGATAAAGAGATATCTTATTCGTCTTTGAAGATGTCGTTATTAACAAGAAATCCTTGAATTTTATTAGTGGAGAGCCGTACCTATGATGGTAAGATTGCCATTGAGCTTGCTCATGGCCGTTTGCCATTTGCATCGACGGGCTTATGAAGAACTTAAGCTGAATGTTGTTTTGACTGCGACATATGCTAAGGAATATCTTAAAACAACACTTAGCTTAAGTTCTTTTTACATACGTTAGTGTAGACGACGTTTTTTATTATTCTAACATGCGAAGCTCTTTTTAAGAATGAAGGCCTGCTCATAACTAGAAAATATTGTTAAAGAAAAGAAAAGCAAAAAGGGATAACAAATCTAGTTCATTAAAGGAGTGTGAGTTGTATCGTGGCCTGATAAATAAGAATGTCCCAGCTCTCAGATAATTCGGAGGGTGGGGTAGGTTAAAGTAAATTCAGACACCAGAAACCGTAAAGACGGAAACCTCACAGTCTGTAACATTGAAACTCAAACGCCAATCAAAGCACCGAAGTGTGTGTGAGGCTTCTTGAGGCGCCTCTACTCATGAACTTTTTCTGGGTGTCTGAAGTCTGCTCTTGTTATCTCCATTCGCAAGGGAAACAGCAATGCCAGCCGCTTGGACTTTAATATTGTTTTTGTCTGCACTCTACAAAATAATTGAACATGTCGTCAGAAGACACATGGTGTCTTTCTTTAATACCAATCAAGTGCTGAATTACAGAGAGCTCGGATTTGAAGCTGACATTGGTTCTGTGGATACAGTTTTTAGCTTTCTGAAAAAGTCGTTGTTAAAATGCGTAAAATACATATTCTAACATGAACCACCAATAGTTGTTTAACTGTGGTTTAGAGAGAGGAAAAGTGTCGCTATTTTTTATTTATAACCTAACCTAAAATTAATCAAATTGAAGTTCTTCAAAGTCTTTTATTGTGTTTATACATATGTAAGTACCACAGAACGGATATTGGTTTATTTTATAGCTGATAGAAAAGAAACAGAGGCAAAAGGGATTTTGGTCAAATCGCAGATAACGAATATTTTCGGAAGTTATAAGACGCTCAATCATTTTAAAAATGACTCATGACTACTTGTAGAAGAAACCATCCTGGACCGCAGTAGCCAAAAACATTATGATCCCAATCCTATGTATGCGCAATATACCCGGGAGATAAGAAGTTATTTGACTTCCTGATAACTGAAACGTTAATATTTACGCTGTAAGTGAAACAATTTGCTTGCATTCTAAAAAACTTGTAAATAAACAGTAATCTATTTAATTTTAGCCCATTAGCAGATTCAAATTTGACTTAATTGACGTGAATAATATAATAAAAGAAAGTAGTTACAAGAAATTATATGAGTTAAAATTAATGGTTAACTCTCTTCATATAAAACTATCTCATTGAGCTAAGGTTTAGGTTTTGATAATTGTTTTTTGACCTAGTTAATTATCTTTCATAAAGCTGGCACCAAGTTTTTGATTTTTTTTCTCGATAAATCGATGCTTCATAAAATAATATCGATAGAGAAATCTTCTTTTCCAATTTATTGAAAAATCATTAGCTTTCATTTTATAAAGAAACATTACAAAGAGATGGTGAGTGGGTATGGGATGATCACCTTAAACACATAAAAAAAACTTGGTCCACAATACTTAAATAGCAAAAATAGTCGATCAACCGCAGAATGACTCTAAGCTAGGACTAATTCAGAATATTTGCCTTTAACACTATAGAAACTTTTCAAAACAAGATCAACCTGTCAAGATGTTCGCCCTATATCAACAGACAAAGAACGAAGCAAAAAAGATAGGCAGGAGAAATTCGCAAAGCCAGTACCAAATACAAAAGTTAGACCATTGCTCTTATTGAACATTGCACATCGGCAGATGATAAAACGACTTGGGATCAAGTTTTACCTCATATTAAATTTGTTATTAACTCCACAATTAGCTAAAGCCACGAAAATTACCCTCATGACATTATGTTTGGTTTTTAAGCCAAGGAGAATGGAAAATGCTTTATTGGTATTTTAAGTTGATAGTTCTGCTTACAAATCGACAAAAATCAGAAAAGAATAAAGATATATGGTTAAAAAATGCTAATAAATGTGAAATATGGAATAATACAACAAGTGCTGCTGAAGATGAATTTAGTGCCAAATGATGGACAAAGTTGTACGATAACCCATTTATTGGTATACATTTAACAGTAGCATTGGATATTTAGATAGAAGCAATTTAAAAAAATATATATAGTATACAAAAAATTAAAAAATAAAATGCCGAATAATATGTACAACTGATATAATGAAACCATTTCATGTAAAAGATACTGTGTAATGCGAAGAAGACGAAAACAGTCCCTACGAGAGAAACGTTTTTCAGGAGCAAAAAAAATTTTCTTGCTTGAGAAAGGTCTTTCACGATTAGAAGGATGGTCGAGATGAGGCACATATCTTCAAGATTGGAAAGTTCCATGCAAGAAAATCGTCCTTCAGAAGCAAAGAAAAGTTCTCGCTTAAGAAACGTCATCCAAGACCAGAAGGCTGCTCAAAATGATCCGCAGAATTGCTCAAGATTGAGATAGATTCAAGGCTAAGATAGAAACGTCCCTTCGTAGCAAAAAACATTTCTTCAGAGCGCCACTTGATTTTTCGTCACAAGCATGTTATGGCTCTGTTAACGATAGCTAGTAGCTGTGGTCGACTGAAAGCCAATAAGTTTCGTCAGGATCCAAGGTCCGAAGATGACACTAGCGGGGATATCATCAGGGGAATCAATAGGCAACCAAGAGCCGGATTTTTGAAACGAGAGAGTGAAATTATCCCAAAGAACGACGCAATTAAGATTTTTTTCTTAGTACATCATAAGTGTCATTCATTAATAGAATGCCGTCACTCCCTGACAGAATTTTGTTCCCTCGAGTCAGAAATTGGTCTTATTCATAGAGAATTTGTCAAGGTAGGGGTCTTTATTTATATTTTTCAATATTGGCGTGATAAACAAACCCTCCATAGAGTGTTGCCAGGATTACTTTGCTAGTAAATTGGCACGTCCTTTTTTTGGATGATATCTTACGAATCTTTACACCACGAGAGTACTATAATATCTATTGCTGTGCAAATAATTTTTGAATGGTGATTAATAGAACACCTATGACGATAAAAGAAAAAAGAATACGTTTGAGATGGCCAACTGGTGACAATCGGCAACAATGCAGAATCCCGTGACACTGTTTTAATAGTTTTCCGTCAACTTTTTCGCTTTTAGCAATCGTTTCTGTGTTTTAATTTGTTTGTTAGCCATAGTGAGACAAGGTTTTGTATGTAAAACTAGAAATTATAAAAATAAATCTGGGAAATTGCCTTTTCACTGGTAAGCTCATTTATATTTTGTGGTTATCTTGTTACTCGGCCCTTGGCCGTTAGCAATTGGCGTCGTCTGTATTGTTATTCTATTATTAAAAAAAATCAACAAATAGGTATAGTAAGTATGTATCAAAAATCATTTAAATTTAAAAATATTTGAACGTTTTGGTCTGCATTCCATAATCGTAAAAACCGTATATTTGTTTGCTTGAACAGCAGAAAAAAAAACAAATATGATACGCATATGTGTGCTTATGACATCTGGAGTTGTGTCCTTGGAGATTCAAATTGCGCCATATTGTTTTTAGCAACGTCGGCCATTTTCTGCTTCCCCTCTTCCCGAACAACCCGCAAGCCTCCAAGTATGCAGTGTATATATCACGCCAAGTAAACAAATGCCAATTTATTATTAACTTCCGGCGTCTATTTATTTACTTCATTGTCAATGGTCTTATTGGACGGTTCTAAAGCTTTTTGACGTTCTTGAATATCAGTTAATTTGTTTATTGTTTTATGGTTTCTACTTTGTTTACTTCAAAGAAGTTGACGGAGTTGCGCATTCGATTGCAGACGTTTACTGTAAATAGCCCTTACAAGCTTAACAAAAAAAAATAAAGCTCCTGCCAATATCATATATTTTTACAAATGCGCCTCAAAACTACTCAGAAATCGCTACTTCGATTAATAAGGCAGATAAAGTAGAAAAAACACAGAAATTAAAATACCTTCATGGGACCCATCAGTTGACAACTGGCACAAAAGACAACTTGAACTAAACCCAAACAAAAAATTTAAGTAAAGCGAATGATTTAAAACCGGCTGTTAAGCATCAAAGTTAATAAAAAATAATAAAAAAAGTCCCTTTGAGTCGGTCAGTACCAGAAATCATGGTTTTCGACACTTAAAATCAAACACTATATGATTCAAAAGAACAACGACCAGAGCGAACCACATTGTTTATTTGTTCATAAACAAAACGGTATCTCCAAATAGTCTTCAAGCGTAATATAGTATTAGACAAAAATAGTCCCTTGGAGCCTGTCAGCATCAGAGGCCATGGTAATGTCGACGGTTAAAGTCAGACACCAGATGATTCAAAAGTGCAACGACCAGAGTGCTTTAAACCAGCACACTGTTTACGGGTCTACAGATAAAACAGGTTCACCAAAGCGTCACCAAAGGTAATAAAAACAAATTGACAAAAAGAGTTTCTTGGTGTCTGTCAGCATCAGAACTCTTGGTACATTCGATGGTTAAAATCAGACACCAGGTAATTCAAAAAGGCAAGAATAATCAGAGTATTTTGTACCCCCACACTCTTTACTTGTTTATAAACAAACCACAATCACCAGATCTCCAAAAAGTCACTAAAGTTAAGAAATAATATAAAATAGCCAAGAATAGTCGCTTGGAGTCTATCAGCGTCAGAAATATTATTAACTTTCACGTCACACCAGATAAATCAAAAGAGCAACGACCATTTGTTTATAAACAAAACACTATCACCAATGTTAATAAAAAAAAGTAGACAAAAATAGTCTCTTGGAGTCTTTCAGCATCAAAAGTTGTGGTACTTTCAACGGTTAAAATCAAATACCAGATGATTCAAAAGAGCAACGAGCAGAGTGTTCCGGACCATCATACTGTTTACTTGTTTATGAACAAAACAGGATTACCAAAGAGTCATAAAAGTTAATAAAAAAATAGACAATAATAGTTTCTTAGAGTTTGTCAGCATCAGAAGTCATGGTACTTTTGATGGTTAAACTCAGCACCAAATGATTCCAAAGTGCAGTGACCAGAATGTTCCGAATCACCGCAGTTTTCACTTGTTTATGCACAAAATAGCGCCACCAAAAAGTCACCAAAGTTAATAAAAAAGATAGAAAAAAATAGTCCCTTGGAGTCGGTCTGTATCAAGTTATGGTATTTTCTACGGTTAAAATCACATGTTTGAAAATAGCAACGACCAGACAAATGTTCTGAATAAATCACTGTTTAGTTCTTTAGAACAAAACAGGATCGACTGATTACACAAGCATAATATGTGATATCAAAGTCAGCGCTCTTGCAGTAGGCCTTAAGGTCACAATCGTACAACAGAAAATTGCAACCCTGCCTTGTGGCTCTCCTTGTGGATGACATATAAAATTCACGTGACAGTCGCCCCGCAACTTTTGCCTTGCCAGAGTAACGTAACAGGACAACCACCTTAAAAGGTTCCAGAGATTCCGTACGATTCTAGTTTTTTAGCCATTGCATCAAAATCAAAAAAACATAAATAATTCCCTAACCTGAAAGCCGGCTTAGACCTAGGAACACAAGAAGGAGGAGCATATAATAAAATTTGTGAGGAAGATCTTCTAGAAATAAAATTACGTTGACTAGTTGACAAAATAGTAAAAGGAAGAAGGAGAGCCATGTGGATCAACACAAGGGATTCGAGAACAAAATAGTTCCCTTGTAGATAAGTGCAATTCTCGAGGCTAGGGGAGGGGAGGTTAACGAAGGCTGAAACAAATAATTGAGTAAGCAGGCAAGTATAGGACTGCATTTTCTAGAGATCAATGGAGGTACACCATCGGGGCTGGTCTCGTTCATCTCTCCAGATCCACTATCTTATCGAAAACCATCTAGTAAGAGGCCAAAGAAAAAGTAAACAAACTTATTTGCAATAAGTACATCATCAACATCCAACTCACCAGTGGAGAAATGGGAGTGGTTCTAAAATGCATTTAAAGTAACGGATATACGAGATGTTCATTATAAAACCATCTAGTTGGCTGTGAAATGTCAAAAGAAAAGGATGGAGAAACAAAAGTCCATTTACTTTGATTATGTCATCCTTTTCTGTCAAAATTTCATAGCCTGCTAGATGAAGTTTTATAATGAACACCCCGTACAAAACTGATGCATTTTAGTCCGCTATCGTTACAATTGTTATTTGTAGACTAGAAGCAATCTATGAAGAACTAAAAGATCAGGAAAGATAATGGAAGGGTACTGTTGCCGAATCTCTAAAAAGCATTTAAAGTTGGTCACACAAGTCTCTATTTATGGCATTTTGATCGTCACTCAGATGCACGTCAGAATAGCCCCGAAAAATTCGATTTTAGCCCTAAGTGTGGCTTAAGAGTAGTCTGCAGTTATTTCGCGTACTATCTAAAAGCAACGATACCTGCAGGTCAAAAGAGATAATGGTCAATTATATTATTGCGTGTCGTCAAGCAAATGTGTCCGGTCTAATTTTAGAATGTCTACCGCTTTATGTAGATTAGAGAAACCTGGAAACGCATTTAGATTTCATTATACAGACTACAATTTAAACAAATAATAAATTAACAAACAACACTCATTAAGACACTTTTTGCACCTCGCTCTCTAGAAACTGTTATTATTATAACAACTTTCTTTCTGCAGCTGTAACTGCATCAGAGTGCTGCAATTAACCTCTACATCGACGCAAACCGTTCAGCAAATTAACTATAAATCTCTGACCGCACCAAATCAATTATTGAGGAAACCATGTTGTCTTAACCAATACTTTTTTCTTCAACATATACAGAAACACTTAATTGGCCTTTCCTTGTTACTAATGTTCAGGCAGATTGATTCGATAATGTGTTCCAGTTGGGCAAGATTGGGTCTATAAATTTCGTCTTTATCGCCGCTGTTGATCAACTTCTTTAACGATATTCGTAGTCGATTGATTTGAACTGCACTGTTAGTACAAATTTCCCCCTGAGGCTTCGAAGTTTCAAAGCAGCCAGTAGACGGTTTAAAAATAAAATGGCTCGTCACAGACCTTTGTCAGGTCAAAACAGAATATATTCTCAGCCCGAAATATTTTAATGGCCGAAGTTAATGTGTGTGGATGATGCAAAAAGAGATACAGACGATCCAAAAATTCCTGAAAGGTCAATGTGGAAACATTTTGTTTTGGCTAGACGTTGAGGCATTTCGCTGAACCCAAAAAAAATTCTTACAAATGTAATAGAAAAATACACACAAAGAGAAAGAACCAATTGAAGACCGTTACAAAAACGGTTTAAAGCCTAGTTGAAAAGCAACTATAGACTTTCGCAGAATCATCGTACGCTCACTGTTTTAGACCCATGTCATTAACATACTTTCGATCGAAGCAAAAAGAAGCATGACCGAAGGAAGAACCGAAATAACCGAATTATTTTTCGACTCAGAGGGCCCAGACGGCCGTAAGTGGTTCCCAAGTTTGGTTCTTGGAACCGTCACCGGCCACTACCGGTTTTTGAGGCTCGACATGAATCATCTGTTGTGTGGCGGTTACGTCGGCTTTAAAACCCAACTAGCAGTACATGCGAATATTAACTAAGAGTTTAGGACCACTTTTACATCACAAGTTTAAGCTCCAGCTAAGGCTGAAGGAAAGGGTTTGACAGATAAACAATGCTGCAAATATGGAGTTTAACTCTCAGGTAGGGTATGAAAGTGATCTCTAGGGCAACTTTCACAGGTTCAGTTTAAACATTCGTTTTAAGATAAACGAAACATTTTGACAGATAAACAATGCAATATCTACCTCAAATATGGAGCTTGAACTCCAGGTAGACTTCAAACTTAACTTGTAAAAGTCGTACGACTTATTTCCGAAAGGTATTACCTCATCGACTATATTATTTGATATAATTTAGATCAAATTTAGGTCTGCAATAAAAATATTGGTTTTACTACAATATCTGTATCAAAAACAGTTTTATCTAAGGTCAGGATTAAAGGATCTTCATATGATCTATTGAGTATAGATGATTAATTGGGAATATTAATTTCGTTACATTTTCGGCTGCTTAGAAGATATCTTTGATATGTTGTTGGAGATATTTTTCAATCTGATTCAATTTCGCAAATATGTTGACCTTCCTCGACCGAAAAATCTCAATAAATTTTAAACACAAGCGTGACGTATTCGTTACTACTCCTGCAGAATATTTCGTTTTATTGACGGTTTGAAAACCGCGAATTCCAGTCGAAGACTCTCAGCAATATGAGAAACACTAGATCCTTTGAATATCCACAAAGATTATGCTATGTTTGGCTATTATATAAAAGTGTCAGTCAAGTTTTCATTCTCAGTCAAACCAATTTGTTAAAATTTTGAACGAAGTGAAACCACACACACACTACAAAAAAGGATTGTTGACATTTTTAAGGCGGTGTTGCCAATAGGTTCACTTCTTTAGTCCCACAGGAGTGGGGGCAAACTATTAAACATTAATAACGGTTATTCCAGTATTACTTTTCTCTTATTGGGCTAGTTTAGGTCATTTCAGTTAGGTAGTTCAGATTTTGCATGAATTTTGACGAGTTACAAACTTTTTTCTTATTTCTCAGTTAAAAGAATTTCATCCATGAATTTTCTGAAAATTGAAATAACATAAACTTTACAAGACCCAATTTTATGTTCTGACATTCTAATCTTAAGACTATTAAGACTATTTAGTCTGTCCTAGGTTATACACTTACAGGCAAAAAAATTTTATTTCCAAGTAGACCACTTAAGATATATGTAATTGTGGTATCTAGTTCATTTTTCATTGATTAATATAAATTACGTAAAATTTTGGTACGTTATCCAACAAACTAAAGAACATACCTGTGATCTGCACCGAATTAGCATGATTTGAGATTATGTTTTTTATTTTGATTTTTTCTTAACTTGATACATCTAAGAAGGACAGACTATTGATTTTTTTTGGATAAATGGTAATTTTTGCTTTTGAATGGAAACTGTAAACCAAATTAGATCCAGTATGAGTATAATTTTAAGGAATATCCACTATTAAATAATTTGCTTAAGTTTTAATTATTAGGGTACTAATCGGCAGTAGTGGTAAAGTGTCTTAATATCAGTAATATCATACTTGGCATATAATAGCTAAAAGGCCCAGAAAGGAAAAATAAAATTGGCATGATTTACATCAAGAAAGAATAAGTCAATAGAGATGACTGTTCACCAAATGAACAAGCCTCGTTTGCATCTACGTAAAGGCTGTTCAAATAAGCAAAAGAACTTTAACACAATATAAGATAAAAAAATATGATGTTTGAGGTCTCAAAAACTAATATCTGCTTTTTTCCTAGTTACATGAGTCCCGTCCCTTAATTTGCCATCATCAAACCTTTTTAAGAAATTTAAAACCTTATTTAAACTAACACACTAAAAATAAAGTACTTACTTCAGAGGTTATCGACACGAAACACTAATACAGACTAAAGTAAAATTAAAATGTACAGGTTCTTTAGTCGATAAGACTAAGATTAGTTTAGATAGTTCGATAATGGAAAATCGTTTGATAAAACTAAAATTAGATTACTTTGTTTATAGATCGTAGATTGTTGAAGTGAAAACCCCATCGTTGTCCTGCAAGGTGCCAAACAATAAGCCTTGACATCAATTAAAATTTCATTGATACATGTGACTTGAAACTTTTGACTTTAGAGGTTGAGACTCGTCTATGTCAATAACATGTTTAAGTTGATTGGTTTAACCAATGTAAATCCTTTATGGACTTAAATTTTGAAATTCAGTGCACTGGTTATTTTTAGTTTTTGTTTTGGAGCTTATTTAAGAATTTGAGAAGGCAAATTCTTTTTTTTGAAAAATATTGTGGAGATCTTCTAAGAATTACCTTCTTTCTTGATAGATATGATTACATGGCAGGTGTAAGACTTTAAATGACACTTTACAGTTTAGGGATGACCAATGTTTCGATCCTTTATTGGAGGATCTTCATCAAGTCTTTTCCATTCATATAACCTATAAATATTGTAGAGGTTCTCAAATTTTTAGTTCTGGAAGAAAAAAAAGTGTTTTAAGTGATCTATTTCAGTTTTTCAAGAAATTTAATATAAAGATTTTTTTATGTGGAGTTTTACCAGGCTTGCTTTTGATACAAATCAGGTATGATTTGGTATATGTTGTTACGAAACGCCAATGTTTCAAGTTTTAGAAAGTTATCAAGAAAACAAACAAACAATCATTGTTTTAAGAAAATTCCAGCACTCATCAGTTTCTCTTTCAACCGTGAATTTAATTGTTAGTACGTACCATCTGTCAGGCAGTTACGGTATCCTCCACACACTTCATTTATATTAAAAATGAAATTGACAATTTAAATTGCAGAGGTGTATGTCAAGTAGATTGGTTGCAAAACAATACTAGTTTTCAGTTTTTTCTTATTTTCTCATAATAGTGTGTGCGCAATAAAAATTAGTGAAGTTTCTAAATTGACTTTTTTTTAAAACCAGAATACTTTTTTTGTTTTGTACCGTCTTGTTTTTGAGACAAGTTGGATTTAATTGCCTAAATTACATTTTAAAATAAAAATAACCCCGTTTTAACTGATTATGTTAAAGGACCTCACAGCCATTTTCGAGAAATATATCTTCGGAATGTCTGCAAGAAACCACAAGCACTTGAATCAGTTTTAGGTAAGTAGTAGTATAGAGTAAGATATTTTATGAATTTCAACATCATCGCTGACGAAAACTATAACTTCGACATGACGGCGGGAATACCTCAGGGGTTCAGTGCTGGGCTCCTTACTATGGAACATCCAAAACGACGTCTTCCTAAAATGGATTACGCAAGAAAAACGTGGAGGTAGAAGGCTAAGCGGATAACATAGCCCTACTAATCAACGCCACACAGATATGACCTTATGGATATAACCAATCAAACAATTAGTAAGGCAAAAGACTTACTGGTAGAGAGTTCACTGAAATTGGCATCCGAAAAGACGGAAGCGGTTATCTTGAGCGGCAAAAGAAATCGAAGAGGCATTAGTTTCAGCATAGGTGACATAGAAATAATTCCCACAAAAGAATTAAAGTACCTGGGAGTGTACTTGGGAGAAAACATCAACTATGCAGTTCATGCTAAGCACATAGCCCAAAAAAAGCCAAGAAAGACTCAGCGCATTGCATAGGCTAATGCCTAACCTGGATGGACCGAGGAGCTGCAATAGAAACATGCTGTAGGGGGTTATGCAATCTATCATACTACACGCGTCCCCGATATAGCGCGAGGAAATATTAAAAATAAAAAAATACAAGGTATTACTTCTGTCGGTACAGAGCAAATGCCTCTTCAGGGTACCTACGCTGCACAAGTGATTGCAGGAATTCCTCCGATGGAACCTCTCATCGGAGAAAAGGGAGTAGAACACACGACGACTCTCACTCAACAAGAGCTTAGACGAAAAACTGTCCGAAAATGGCAGAAGATGGGAGAGCGAAACTTTCAAAAGGGCAGTGGACAAAAAAGCTAATAGCCAACTTACAGGAATGGGTGGAATGCAAACACAGAAGAACGAACTATTTTCTCACACAAGCGCTTAGCGGACACGACAGTTTTCACCACTATACCAACAGAATAGGAAAACCCGAAGCGACTGTCTTCACTGTATGGAGGAAGATGACACTGCAGATCATAGTTTGTTTTACAGCCCCAGATGGGAGAAACAAAGACAATTGCCGAGAGTTCAGTGGGAAGCAGAAATATCTGATGAAAACCTGATACTCGAAATAACTGCAGACAGGTGGAAAAGCGGCGAGTCCTTCCTTATGGATGAAAGAAAAAGAAATTGAGGGCAGAAACCCCCGCTGACAGAGACCGTCAAGATAACTAATGATGAGAGCACATCACACCGAAGTTATACTCCAAAGGTAGCTCCGGTGTGAAATATGAGAAAGAAAAGAACCGAGGAAGTTTTTTTGTGGGTAGACGCATTTGCGAATACCACAATCCCCGTCTGCTAGACAACAAGACGAAAGTCTTTGGAAGATTTTTGACCTAGCAAAAAGGTAAGTAGTAAATTTGTAATAATGGAGGTAATTGACGAACAATCCCAAATTCATCACACCATACAACTTTCTTTCCCATATTTCTTTAATGATCCGATCCAGTAGTTTGGGAACGAATGGAAGTGGAAATGTTTGTAATGTTTCTTCTTGTTGATTTAAGTTGATAATTGAGCGATGTTGAGGCATCTATTATTGATATTCACAGCTCTTGATTGCGTCAAGTCGTCGAAATCTTTGCTAAATGATTCTTGTTCAGCATGCCTAACTTGAGCATTCTTAGCTACATTCTCCAAACTAGACTACATTTAAGTGAACTGTAAAACGAAACCATTGTTTTGTGAAGGATTAAGAGAACTCTGTCGTTGGAAATAAGTCTGCAGTGACATGAACAAAAGCACTGAAGCAATGTTCTAAAAAGCTTTCTATCCCTGGTACTCCTTTGTGGAACACGTAAATGAATTAACTGTAGCAGGTTAGTAATGTATTGCCAACCATCCTATTTAACAATGTATGGAAGAAACTAACGTCGAAAAAAACGCTTCTAGCTTGTAGAGAAACCTCCAGCAAATTATCTAGTCTACTAGAACCGGACAATTAGCATGACAATCATAATAAAGACCAATATTTCGACAGTGTCATTCCGGGAAAAAATCATATTCTGGACGAACCTAAAATGACTATCAACAAGCGCATCTTTTTTTTTATATATTCAATTTTGTGAAGGATTAAGAGAACTCTGTCATTGGAAATAAGTCTGCAGTGACATGAACAAAAGCACTGAAGCAATGTTCTAAAAAGCTTTCTATCCCTGGTACTCCTTTGTGAAACATGTAAATTAATTAGCTGTAGCAGGTTAGTGATGTATTGCTAACCCCCTCCTATTTAACAATCTATAGAAGAAACTAACGTCGAAAAAAACGCTTCTAGCTTGTAGAGAAACCTCCAGCAAATTATCTAGTCTACTAAAACCGGACAATTAGCATGACAATCATACTAAAGACCAATATTTCGACAGTGTCATTCCGGGATAAAATCATATTCTGGACGAACCTAAATTGACTATCAACAAGCGCATCCAATTTTTTTATATATTCAATTCTCGCCAATAGCATGCTCATCCATGCTAAAGTCAAAAGTGAGACACTGACTTTCCTGAAAAACGTCAATACTTTGCATTTATCGAGGTTTAAACCCATTGCGCACAACCAAGAAATCTTGTCAATAATTGAGCAAGCGAGGACAACATTTATGAAACTGAGAAAACTGCTGGCAGCCCGAGATCTATCTTTGACTTTGAGAGTAAGATTGGTGCGGTGTTACGTCTTTCCAGTGTTACTCTATGGTCTTGAAGGATGGAAACTGAACAAGGAAACATCGAAGAGACTGGAATCGTTTGAGTGGTGGGTGTACCGCCGAATGTCAAAGATCTCGTGGATGGATCGTTACGATAGAACAAGTTCTGGAAAGAAAGGATAAGGAAATGGAAATTCTTTTCACAATTAAGAGAAGAAAACTAAAGTTTCTTGGGCATGTTACGCGTAATTCAAAATATGAAATTCTGCAGTTCATCATGCAGGGGAAGATAGTGGGACGCAGAAGCGTCGGTCGACGTAGAATTTCCTGGCTACGTAACCTGCGAGACTGGTTTGACCTCTCATGTGTTGAACTATTTCGGACAGCTGCCTCTAAAGTTAGAACAGCCATGATGATCAGTAACCTCCGAAGGAGAAGCTGAGATCAAAAAGAAGAAGCCCATATGACTGTTAGTACACCACCGACAAAGTTCTCAATAGCTTCAATAAATCGATCATTTATAAATATGAGGAAAAGTAGGGAAACGAGAAGTGAATATTAGAGAACTCCCGAAACCTCCAGTATATCCGTTGACTCAATACGAGAGCAAAGCACGTTGAACTCTGTCAAATGTCTTGGAGCAATCTGTCTAGATCACATCTATCTGACATTTTTTCACCAAGGCTCTAGAGATATAATCTCTACAATTTAGCAAGGTGGTAATGGTAGATCGCCCCTTTGAGAAGCTATGCAACTGGTCAGACATAATTATTTGAACACCTGTGGCCAAGTCATCATTGTCAAAAGATTCCAATATTTTAGAACAAAGATTTATCTTAGAAATGGCCCTATAATTCTGTATTGATTACTCGTCTACACTCTTATGGAAGTTACATAAAAAGTTTCCCATACTTTAGATTAGTACTAAGGGAAGATATGTATCCTCAAATCTTACTAAGAAATGAAACTGTTGCCACCTAGTTGGTTATGTTAGTCAATGTTGTCAGACGAATGGAAAACCAAAAAATGACTCAAATGCCATTGTAAGTCTATCAGCAGTGCAGGATCAGTTCGAGGCTTTCAGGTTCAACCAGCATTATAACTTGAACAATAAAGATTAATGTGTCGATAGTGCAGTAAGTATGACCACATGTGTAATAACAAAATTATTTTTGAAATACTGGAATAAAGAAATAGCGATCTGTCTAACAATAAAGCAATCACATGAGAAAGTACATCTCAACTACCCTGGAACGACTTACTAGGAAGACTATCCAGAGCCCAACCAACAAAAAGCATGCTTACGTCCTAATTACGCCAACGAAAGTGCTGCTTTGTGAGGATAGATGTTAGCCTCATGCCCATAGACCAAGTCAAAGAATTCTGCAAAATTGTTTGTTATATCCTGAGGTAGGAGACTAAACCATTGTGCAACGTCGACAAATTTTAGAAAGAAGACTTCCATTTTCATCCTCCGACCCCTCAAACCCATTAACAAAATTTAGAAGTTGTTTCTAAATATTACAAATATATCCTGAGGCTCTGTCGGGCTTGCGCTATTGAATGACAAGTGGTTGTTTGGAAGCTCATATTAATCATCTTATAGTGCACATACCCCAAGTTCGTTAGAAAATGTCATCTATATATTCAAAGCCTTATATGAGTGTTTGATAGAAAAAGATGACAATCAAAATAAATAGATTTTGTTGTTTCATCCTTTCCTTTTGACATATCACATCAGACTTATGGCCAGCATTTATACCTTGCAGTTACGGAGTGAATGACTTAAGTTCATCACTATACCAATGAGCAAATTTTCTACATTTATCATTAACATCAATCAGCATTACATGCCAGTCATTATCCAGAAAATCATTCAGTGCATCATAGCATACAAATTTAAAACTAAAAAAGTAACATTTACTCTTCAAGAGGGGACATAATCCCCACCAACCTCCACCAGCAAGTCTGCACATCAGAACCAGATGACACCGGTCGTAAGGCAGCAGTTGACACTGGACAATCACAATCACAAGTCTATATCACAAGATTAATTGTAAAAAATTGGGTCAGTATTGGAGCTATAAACATTGCAACTTTTGTTCATTTGAAACAACATCATTAACCAAACAACATCTGGACCCTAAGTAATAATCTCTTTCTCTCTTCTTCGTAAGATATGCAGAAATATTGATATAGTTCACAGGGGGGATTGAGGTGCGATAGAAACATTCTTTATCGTGATCTTAGCTTCTCCTTCGGAGGTGGCTGATCATCATGGCTATTCTAACTTTAGAGGTAGCTGTCCGAAATAGTTCGACAGATGAGAGGTCAAACCAGTCTCGCAGGTTACGTAGCCAGGAAATTCTACGTCGACCGACGCTTCTGCGTCACATGATCTTCCCCTGCATGATGAGCTGCAAAATTTCATATTTTGAATTACCCATACCATGCCCAAGAAACCCTAGTTTTCTTCTCTTAATTGTGAAAAGAAATTCCATTTCCTTATTCATTCTTTCCAGAACTTGTTTGTTCGTAATGCGGTTCATCCAGGAGATCTTTCGGCGGTACACTCACCACTCAAACCATTCCAGTCTCTTCGATGTTTTTTTTGTTCAGTGTCCATTCTTCAAGACCATATAGTAACACTGAAAAGACGTAACACCGCACCATTCTCACTCTCAAAGTCAAAGATAGATCTCGGGCTGTCAGCAGTTTTCTCAGTTTCATAAATGTTGCCCTCGCTTGCTCAATTCTTGACAAGATTTCTTGTTTGTGTGCAACATTTACATTTATGATAGTCCCTAGGTATTTGAAGTGATGGACTTGCTCAACCATCTTATTGCGTATAGTCAGCTGACCACTGATGTTCCTTTTGAATATTATTAGCATTTTTGTTTTATTGATATTAATATTTAGCCCATAATCTTCGCTAACTACTGTTACTTTGTCTACCAGTCTCTGCAGATCTTTAAAGCAGCTTGCTATCACAGCGGTATGGTCAGCGTATCTGATGTTGTTGAGAGTTCTGCCATTGATTGCTAGCTCCTCTATACCCGCCAGCTCCTCTTCCAAAGCCTCCCGAAAAACAAACTCCAAGAGTGACAGAACCATTGTCATATCTCACTCTAGAAGTTTGTCCCCAGTAGAGATTTTATATTATTCGGACATCGTGGTAATCAATGCCAAGTCCTTGGAGTATATCCAGAAGCTTTTCATGCTTGACATTGTCGAACGCCTTACTAAAATCTATGAAGCATACGTAATGGTCTTGATTTACATCTAGGGATCTCTGAGACAAGACATTCAAAGCAAGTATGGCCTCTCTCGTGCCCATTCCGTTGGGGAATCCAAATTGTGTCTCTGATGGTTCAGCCTCACATTTTTCGTATATTCTATTTTCTTTGTATGTATAATTTTTATAAGGATCTTTAGAACCCGAATCATCAAACTTATTAGTCTGTGATCATCACACTTTGATGCTCGAGATTTTTTCGGGATAGGAACAAAGGTGGAAAGCAGCCATTCTCTGGGAATTACAAACATTACCCACAATACCCACTACAATTTTTCTACTTGAAAATGCTATCATTACTTTCAACCAATGTTGTTCACATGTTTAAATGATTTTTTAACTCCTTGCAAACACTTTTTTTAACCATCTCTTTATGAAACATTGGCAACTATGCCAAACATGGAATGTACAGTAGGTAACCAACTGCAGGAACTATGATATCATAGATAAAACCGTTTATATATACACTCCTATAACTATTATCGTTGCAAATTTTCTTGGAGAAGTACTTAAATATGTGTATTGTTTATTACGCGAAGTAGGCAATTATATCAAGCGTTCCGCCGTGACCCTGTAATGAATCTCTCAGACTCATTGATAAAAACTGGCGCCCACTAAGCCCAGTAAGTATACATAATAATAATAATAAGTCAATTCTCACCTAAGTTCTGATATCACTCATATGTAGGTACCTACATAATTAAGGATAAATCGATAAAAGACTGTGCCAGCGATAAATTTACCATATAGGTAAGTACTACATCTAAAAATATTTGTATTGGATTGGCTGGAACTGATAAGGTTGCGGGTTTATGATGATTCAATCGATGACAATGGCTCAAATAAAAGCCGTCAAAACCAATATTTGATGTCGATATAACTCCGGCAGTTGTGTTAGTAGTTGCCTGCTTTAAAGTGAATAGCAGACCTGAATGGCAGATGCAGTAACTTGCCACAGCGAATAATAGACTAGAAAAAACTAGCAGTTGTTTTGATGGGTAGGTCCTAATCGTCGGTAAAAGATTGTTTGCTATTATTAGATAGTTGAAGAAATAAACCATGCCAAAGAATTTAAAAACTTCCTTTTCGGAGATTATTTTTATGGCAGTCATATGTTGATTGATGCATCATGCAAACCTATCTTAACTTCAAAAGCTTTTTAGAGGGCGAGAGAGGCTCCGATTTGTAAACTTGACGGGTCACTTTGAAAGGATTTAGATTAACCTGATACTTTTTTAATTAATGATGACCCTTAATATGGCAGCTGCCCACGCCTTTGAAAAACCGTTCATCTATAACATTTGATTATGAAAAAGGGTTGTCGAAGGCTTGGTGCATTCCACATGAGATGAATAAGTGAAGATTGTTCTCTAAAGAATGCATTAATTATTTTGGTTTTAAGTTTCTAAGAAAGAACATATAGTGCAAAAGGCGCCAACTGATAAGGCACCACATATTGAGCTCTTATCCTGTAATAGCACTTAGGTCGAACCTCGACAAAGGTTATCGCAATAATTGTAAACTATTTGTATCTACGGCAGGAAATATGAATTAACTTCGAGCACATAAAAATTAATTTCAAGGAAACGACATGTGTGTTATACGACACACATCCTACGCGTCATCACAATTTTTTTTTTCAACGAGTTTATTGGAAATAAATCTCTAAAACGGTACTATAGAGAGGAAACAATTAAAAACCAATCTCTTCATTGTAGTGGGCGTTACGGGGAATGTGCATTCCGTCATAAAGCAAGTCAAGAAGTGTTCCTTCGAAAATAGCATCATGCCGACGAACACAAAAGGACTAAAAGGCATTTAACGACCGGCACTAACTTTAGAAATCTATTGTTAGCGGGTAGTAAGGGACGGAACCATCATGGGAAAGAAGGTGTCACTGCACCGGCCATTTAAAGTCGTTACTCGGTACTACCTGCTCGGTCAAAGTATAACTGAAACCCACGTGGTTCTAGACTAGAGATAGCTGCACGTTTTTTTTTTATTTTATTTATTGAAACCGGTTTTCAATGTTTGTCGAGCAATTGAGACCAAGAGGTGAAGCGAAACTTACTTGTGAATTCAATTAGATCGACGATGCTTCATTGCTATTGTGACGTAGGTAACATACGATAACCCAGTATTGATGGTTCAGTCAGAAGTGTAGTAAATAATTGTCAGAAACGGCAATTGAATTTTCATTTTTTTTTGAGGTCTTCTCTATGTGTACCAGTGTTGCTTATGCTTCCAATAATATATTTTAAAAAGGATTTGTATTGTTGACTATTCGCGATAAAAACTATGACCTAGAAAGATCCAGCAAGCGGGAGATGGAAATAATTAAGTGTGATTTAGATCTGTATACTGAAATGATTTATACGTCAATAAAATCAAAGCAATTTGTGGCAGACATTATATGCCTATTAAAATACTGCGATGATCGGATCAGGCTGATCATCGTCAACTGGTTTTCAATCAATCGAATCGACTGATCTGACATCGGTCATCAATCAAATTGTCTGAAAGTCTGATCCAGGATTACCATTTCCAAAAAAAAAAAAAAATGCACCTATCGCGGTTTAATTTTAATCAAACTATTCTTGTTATATTTTATCTAGTCTCGATAATTATAAATTTTTTTCTAAACCTTATTCCGTTTTTCCTAGTTCTTACCCTGTTGTCAAGGTCCTTATTCTCTTGTATTTGTAGAGAATGGTGGTAAGGGAGTGTACGAAATAGCTACTTTATGGTTACTAAATGAGCAGGGTTTCTAACTTTACCGAAATCTTCCTGGGAGCTTTTGCAATTAGTAGATTTGGCGAAAGGACAAAAACCAAGACTACCTATATAACCAGACCATCTCTGCAATAAATAGCGACTCAGTAAGACTACAAAGGTCTTGCAGAGTCTTGTTAATAAAAACTGCCCGGATTGTAATCAAAACGCGGAAAATATGCATATTTAAGAATGATAACGACGACAAAATATATCAGAAACGGATGAAAATGGTTTATACAGCATACTCGTAAGTTGAATCATCTTCCTATATTAAGAGCAACAAACATTGCATTTAAGCAAGTGATAATTTGGAATGTTTTTATTAGTCTTTATCTTGGTCTAAATTAATATTATTTTTGGACCACCCCGCAGTTCTCCAAGCTGATGGAAGCCCCGGAGTTCCATGAATTTAGCCAGAACGAAGATAAACTGGTGATATTTACATGATGTGTTAGAATGGGGCTTCGTTTAGAAATTATCGAGTATGTTATATATCTAAGACGATATAAGGTATAGATATAAGATTATGTTGAGACAAGAAACAAACAAAAACAAAAATACTAATTATATAAAATAGTATATAAAAAAAAATCATAAAATAAATAGCACAGTTGAAATGATATCGTAAATGTAATGGTAATAGTAGAGTGGCATATTGGGGAATAGGGCACTGCAAAATTATTTGGTCACTCTATTTATTTGGCGACGTTTCGACCCACGGGTCATCACCAGACTAAAGCAATACATCATCAATTGAGAGACAAGGCAAATAAAGCACTCAATTAATGCATATAGATGCTATTAACATACAGATATTAACTGCCGCTTTTGAATGCAAAGGGAATGGCTTTGCATCCCTTATCAACTCCCGCTTTTGGTTGCCTCTATTAACTGCCGCTTTTGGATGCAAAGCCATTCTCTTTGCATCCAGAATTTCATTTGAGATATTTTTGAAATAATCCATTCAATTATTTTAGTACTCATTATAGTGTGTCGCGCGGATTTTTTCGTTACGGATGACATGCTCTTCCAGCCACTTGTTGAAATAGTAACGATTTCCGCCATTACTTCTTAGACTAGCGACGACCATTGCAATTCTTTCAAACTAGGCGACTAAACTGCCTCCTTTGGTATCTTGACTCAGTTCTTGGCCCTTTGCTGGTTAGACAGTCGCTACAGCACAAATCTTTCATGTCAACGCCATCCTTCATCCAATAAACTCGTTTCGGGCCATTGTTCAAAGTTTTGTTGAGACCTAAATGCCTGCCAATAGTTCGATCATGTGCCTCTTGCAGTAAATCATTGACTTTTAATCTGGACAACTCTACCTATAGCCGTTGCTCCTTTTTATCAAGAGCATCAAACAATTTTGTGAGTATGTTTTCTTCGAAATTCTATTGCCTTTCTCTAGAAAGAATTCGAAAACCATAAAAATTATTAGGCCTGGTATTTTGTTCACATTTTTTTAGGAAGTCAAGGCGTTGTCCATATTGGTACGTGCTGTTGCTTGGGTGATTGGCTCTTTTCTCAACATCAGATTCCATCCAGCCAATCTCGAATATCATTTTCTTCTTCCAAACAAAAGGTTTATGGGCAAATCTAGTTCTCGTTCAAACGCAAAATTATTTCACTGTGCTTGGGCTGTCGTGCTGGATTTGTAGTTACGGATGACATAAACTTCTAGCCACTTGTTGAAATAATAACGATTTCCGTCATTACTTCTTGAACAAGAACGAACCACATCCATTGTAATTCTTTCAAACTTGGTGACTACACTGCCTTATTTGGCATCTTGACTCACTACTTGGCCCTTTGCTGGTTAGACACTCGCTACAGCCCTTGCACAAATCTTTCATGTCAGCGCCATCTATTGCAATTCTTTCAAACTTGGTGAATAAACTGCATTATGTGGCATCTTGACTCAGTCTTTGGCCCTTTGCTGGTTAGACAGTCACTACAGCCCTTGCACAAATCTTTCATATCAGCGCGATCCTTCATCCAATAAACTCGTTTCGGCTTATTTAACCATTGTTCAAAGTTTTGTTGAGACCTAAGTGCCTGCCAATAGTTCGATCATTACCTCTTGCAGTAAATCATTGACATTTCATCTGGACAACTCCTATAGCCGTTGCTCCTTTTTCATCAAGAATATCAAACAATTTTATGAGTACGTTTTCTTCAAAATTCTATTGCCTTTTTTCAGAACGAACTTGAAAACCACAAAAAAGATTAGGCCTGCTGTTTTGTCTGTGTTAGTGCGTTGGTGCGTGCAGTTGCTTTTGCCAAAATTTTCTTAATTTCTAGTTCTACCTTCTTTCTTACTTCTTCCATAATTTAGTGGGCTGTTTCATTAATTACTTTCTTTGGCTCTCCTAACTTAGTTTCCCTTGTGTCTTCCTGCAACTATTCAATTTGTTACATTCCACTTTGCTTTCTACTCGCTTTGTTTATTTATAGAGTTGACATTTTATGAGTTGAGACGTACTTAAGTCATAAAATGGTTTTTCTTGGGTAATTTTCAACTATTCTATTTGCTCCACTTTGATTTTCACCAGTTAGCTTTATTTAATTCCCAGCGGGTGTCAACTCATGGAATTATAATTCTAGGATGACTTTCATTTCGTTGAATTCTGGTTTAGGTCAGCTTTTACTTGATTAAAGTTGTTTTTTAGTTTATTCGAAAAGAGTTTAGCTTTTGCTTTGTTTTTTTGACTCTACTTCTGATCCAAATTCTGCTATTGCTTGACTGTTCTCGCGGTATCTTTTCTATCTTTTTGGTGAAGAAACCTCCATTACTGATTTCTTAGCTCCGGCACGAGACACAAACTTCAAGCTCCCAAGCATTCTTCAAATTTGTTACTGGTACTCACTTTTCTATAGCTTTCTTTCTCATCTTTAACTTCAATGGGTATCTAGGCAAAATTTTTTCGGGCTGGTCCCACTTCTGACTCAAATGAACCGTTGTTCTGAATAAAAAAAGTTGATTATTCTGTCAATCTCCTACAAAATTCCTTTCTAAACAATTAGTGAGTTAGACAAAGAAAAACTTAGAAGAAAAGCAAATTTAGATATATCGAATGGCAAAAAAGTTGTTTTTGTTCTTATAATTTTCTTGATTTTATGTTGGATTTGTTGGAATACATTGAAGGAAACAAGGTCATTATTTGATTACATTCTACATATAAAAGAACGGGGTGTTCATTATAAAACTTCATCTAGTTGGCTGTGAAATATCAAAAGAAAATGATGGAGAAACAAAAGTCCATTTATTTTGATTATGTCATCGTTATCTGTCAAAATTTCATAGCCTGCTAGATGAAGTTTTATAATGAATACCCCGTAGGTCACTCCTAGGGAGAGAAAACAAGGCATAGTAAAAGCGTTGATCTTGTGTTGCTCCTAAGGAAGAATGATATAAAATTGAAAAGTTACTTTTGTTGTTTTTAATCTACCATTGCTGGACCACCAACTGGATGTTAAAAGAAAAAAAAAGAAATGTATAACCAATGGTTCACTAAAATGAAAACAAGAGAAATAATAGAAACAAAAAAAAACACTATAAACAAAAGAGCAAAAGCAAAACAAAATTATTAAGAAAATTGTTAGTTGATTAGGGAGTCAAGTTCACATTTCAGCTAATATTGGTAGATGTTGAACCAGTATTCAACAGAGACTGACTTAAAAAGGATATTTAATATTATTCTATACCTACCTTTCTTGTATTAGATATACCTACAGCTTCAGAAGTTTGTTTAAGTGGTACCTAGTGGGTTTTCGATAACAAATTTAGTTACGCAAAATTCTTTCTATAAATATAAAAAATGTAATAAGAACAGAAGCAAATAGAAAAAGAAACGAAAAAAATATATAAAAACGAGAAAATGAAATGTTTAAAATGAAAATGATACGAGAATGAAGCTTTTGGCAACAACTGAGGATGAAAATAGGCTGTGGTAGAGGTGATAAACACAAGTGTTTCAATTGATGATATTAAAGGAAAATGTTGCCTGAAAGATCTATAAAAAGCAGATATTTATGCAAATGTTAAAGATGATAGATGAATGATAAAGAATAACACGAATGGCAAGGACCATATTGAAGTCGGAAAAAAAAATATTGGAAACGAATAGAGAAAAAAGTCATAAAATAGTGGAACTAATAACAAGTTCATGTTTGTGTGATCTTTAATCTTGTTTTTAAAGTACCGGTTCTAAGGAGGGCTAAAATTAAAGTCAATACTAAGATTTCAGAAATTTTTATTCAGGGAGGTGTATGTTATTGCAAATAAAACTATATAAAGCAGAACTAAATAAAAGATGACGTGTTAAGTGACAAACCTTTTGAAATAGTGAAACAAGTTTTATAAAAATTATGACGTAAAGTTTAATTTTAAAGGTTACGCCCTATATACTAGTTCATATCTGTTCAATTTTTATGTTACGTTGTATCAAAAATATAAAAAGAAAATGTTTATGTTCTTTCTCATCAGGGCATGAACTCTCAGAACGAAGAAAGCACAAGTAATTAAAATGGAAAAGCAATTTTCTAGCCCAAATATAGTATATCCAAAATTGGCCTTTCATTTATTAGGATATCGAAAATTATGGGAATATAAAACTAAAAAAAAATATGTCCAAAAGTAGCAAATAGTTATGGGAAAAAAGTCCTAAAGAGGGCAGAAGCACAAAATTAAAATATTCAAATTTTGGACCAAAAGTTTCCTCAATAAGAAATGATTTTTGACTGGTTCGATAAGTTTTATTTGGAGGCAAAACCGTATAAAAAATAAAAAATCATTAATCGTTAAGAACGGTTTTGGGTCAATATTGTCATTACAAATAATTATACATTACGGTAAAGTTGGCGCCGGCGGGCTGCGTATCCCGCCTTAACTTAAAAAATCTGCGATATACAAAAATTTATAGGAAGAAATATGCCCAAAAGTGGCAAATAGTTAACGGAAAAAAAAGTCCCAAAGAGGTAAGAAAAAGCACAAAATTAAAATATTAAATTTATGAGTAAAAGTTTTATCAATAAAGAATAATTTTTGACTCAATGGAAAAGTTTTATTTCATGCCAAAACCGTATAAAACATCAAAAATCTTTACTCGTTAAAAAAATATGGTTTTAAACAATGAAGTTGATTAAATGGGAAAAATGTTAGATAATACTGTTAGTAACGTAATAACAAAAAATTAGTTGCTCTAAACATAAAACCCAAAATGGTGAATTTATAAAAAGATGATACAACTTTTTATATTTAGAAAATAATCGAAACTAGTGAAAAAACATTTTTGAAGTAACTTCTTCAGAAAAATATTTTACTTGAACCGCGGTATTGAGTTTTTCCATTTTTGGTCGGGGTGTAAAAATTCCCTTGTATAACAGCCCAACCAAGAACCTATGTTATTTTAGAAAATAAAAGAGAATATAATTTTTGCGAATTGGCCAAGGATTTCACTTGTCCTTAACATGAAGTTATTAAAAAACAATAAAAAAATGACTGTAGTAATGACAAAGCATTATTAAATGAGTGCAAATTTCTAGAAACTTAAATTGAATTAGATGGAAATTATTAAGATGGAGAGAAACTACGACATGCTAGAACTCCATTTTCAAGCTAACAATATTAATTGAAACATCTGGAATGAGCCAAGTTCGAAACAATTTAAGATTTGAAATATCTAAATTTATTAATAAAAAATAACAAACAAGAATTAAAAATTTTGTCTTTATAAAATTGGTTAAAAGTGTGGTAGTGTAACACATGATTAAAATTGTTTTTTTGCCCTCGGTCTAAAAACGTAAAAAAGCTAATTTGGCTGTCATAAGAAAATGTTGATAATGTTTGTATAAAACCGAAACGTTTTACTCCAATTTCATCTTTACAGACGTAATTCTCTCAAGAAGTTGCTCCAGAAATGTTTTTACAATTTGGAGTATCTTTCAAAATAAATCATTCTTTTCCAAAATTTCACTAAATTGTTTCCAACAATTCTCAAAAACTCGAATGATTTGAGGAAACCCCGTTTTGCCTATATGCTAGTAATACAATTGTCTAAAACCGAGTCTAAATCTTTTCCCATTTAACCAATTGTGGATCTCCTATAGTTTCCGAGATACATATCCCCCCAAGTACATATGTGGGGGTCTTACATCTCTTATCATGCTGGATCTGCGGTATATTTATGGTACAAAATAAGTCAAAAAGGATTAATGAAAAAAATGTTAGGAACGTAAAGAATATATGGCTAGAACTCTAAACAGCTTGAGAATAAAAAAAAACAACTCACAAACTTTGAAAGCACAGCTTTGAAAGAATTAAAAGAACTAAAAAAAAGTATTAAATCAAGGTAATTTAAAACAAGATTGTGAAGAGGGTGTGAAAAATGGAAAAACGTATAGAAGAAATTTAGTGAAAAATAATTTCTACTTAGCTTTTACATAAATACTTTCTACATAAATTTAGCACGAAAAATTATTTGTAACTATATCTTGCATCTCAACAAAGGAATGATCTAACTTCAAATGATCAAAGCTGTCTACGTCGAAGTTTGCTCGCTAAGATATGGCCTCTAAGGTGCAATAAACAGTGGTTCTAAAGGCATTTCTGTGTCGCCATTTTTTGCGAAACCCGACGCTGGTATAGTATATCATATGGAAAGGAGAAATATAGATGTGCACGGAGATACAGCTATCTCGGTGCATTTTGCATTATGTGGTGACGGCAAGTGTTGAGAACAAGTGTGCAAGAGTTCAGTGAACGCACTCACCGTGCCACGAACCTTGCAAAAATTGTAATATGCAGTCAGTTTTGGTTCCAAATCCTAAATGAGTCACAAACTTAAAGCCTGGTGGGTTATTAACACACAAGCAAATAGTCTGTGGGCAGCAGACCCAATACTGCTTCAACTTATTAGGCTGCAAAAACATGTTTCAGTTATTTACCCAGATTGGGGAACCAACACTTTAGGAGTGGTTCTTTTAAAGAAAGTGAATATATTAATGCCTTGGCCTGGCTGATTCTTAGTCACAGTTTTTTACGTTGAAACTATGGCTTTGCCTTGGAGGGGCTTTTCTTTCATATTTGCACGCGCCATTGGTTAAGCTCGTGACTTTTTTAGTTTTTGAAACAACAAGAACGACAATGTTTGTTTAATTATAATAGAGGAGCGCAAAATGTTGCAATGTAAACTATTGCGTAATAATTTACGATTAGGGCACGAGGTTTCCTATGGGAATAGAATGATCATGTGTAAACAAATTGTGTAGGTATTAGGATTATTAGGAATGTCGTTTGGAAGTATTTTCTAAGTATGTGGCTGGTCTATTGCTAATTAATTGCTGACCATAAATATACTTACTACAAGTAATCAGTAATCACCAACTGCCATTCAGCCAAAGTACTTTTAAACAAACACTCAACATCCAATTTTTCACAAAAAGTCTCAATTCCTCATTAGAATGTAACGTAAAAATCACAAACTAACCAGCTTCCATAAACCTCGCACGCATTGACTTCCCGAGCGGAAGAAGAGCGAAAGTACCAAAGTTGAGTTCGAACAAGTACTATACAAAACCGTTCAACAAGTGACCAGTTTTGTCGACGGTCTCGTCGTTCGCCGGTTAAGTTCTAAATACGGACTGACTTGGTTTCGTAGAAGCACAAAAGCACACGCAGAGAGAGGCGAACTGCGAAACGACTGCGGGACTTCGGGGGCCCCAGCGAGGCTAAGTTTATCCCGAAGATAACGTGTGATGTCATTCTAGATAAGTCTGATGTCGTGAGAAGGTGTGAAATGTAGTGGAATCGCCGATATCGTGGCCTTTAATCACAAAAAAAATGTAAAATTTGCCATATTGGTTTGCCCCTCAACCCCACGAGGTGTCCCTAATTTGCTGATCCATAAGAATTGTAGCTGTATGCAGCGATTTTTGACTAACCCGTTAGAAAGCCTTGCTGACCGGTATGCAGGATGATATATGAGACTGTATCACACATTTTTCTGCCAATTTCCTGAAAATATGGGAGAAAATCACCTAGTTATGGTCCTCTAAAAACTATAAAAGTGATATTTTTTGCGCACATTGTATCCTAATTTCGTAAAAATTGCGCAAGAAATTACTGAGCAACCTTGCAGGTCTTTAAAAGTGATTTTGTTTTTGCTGATTTGTTAGAAATTCCTACTGACCGATGTGCATGGCAGTAGTCTGTATTACACATTACATTATCATTCCTGAGATAGACGATTCTATTGAACTTCCACAAATCATTAGTTATCACTAAAAAATATTTGGGTTGAAACTATCAAACTTTTATAAAAAAATTTTGTTAAAAAAAATGTGAATTTGAGTGAACGATTTATTAAAGTAGGTATTGTAATTTTTATTTTAAACAGAGGAAGAGCCTAATAATTATGAAAATTTTGAGGAATATGCTACTAAACATTTTTAATAATCTTGAGTATTCCAGGGTATTCCAAAAAAACGAAACAAACTTTTTTAATTCCGTTTATCTTTTTGTATTTGTTCATCTTACTTTATCCATATTATTGACATTTCACCGTTCTATTCTAGAAAAGTAAACATGTCATGTCAAACTTAAACATTTCATATTGTCTAAATATTTATACATGGTGTTTCACAATCTCAAAACGACTAACCATTTCAACATTTTCAGCACATATATTAGATTTTCAGATTCAAAACAAAATTTTTCAAGAATTTCTAACTAGTCAACCAAAAAGTCATGCTTTTAAAGATTTGCAAGGACGTAACAAAGACCTAATTTTTAAGAAATTTTCAAGCAATGAGTGTCACTAAGCTAATCTAACTATCACTAAGCGTATCGGCCAGTAAGAATATTTAAGATCTCAGCAAAAAATCCTACTTTTAAAGTTTTACAGGGTCGTATCTTAGTGATTTTCTGCTGATTTTTACGAAATTTACCTACCGTGAGTATCGCACTCTCAGCTCTTACCCTGCATACCGGTCAGCAAGAATTTGTAACGGAACAGCAAAGATTTCTGTAATAAATGCAATTCTTATGGGTCAGCAAATTGGGAGTGCTCAAGCCCCAATTGAAGTGCTGAAGTTGTTATGAGACCCAGATCATTGACTTTTTCAAAATTAGTTAAAAATTTGAATTTTTTGATGACACTATTAAACGACTCTTCATCCCAACGAGGTAAACTTATGTTTTTGGATTAATTTTTAAATTGCCTAAATTGACTTAAAACGAAGTTTTCTAAATGGATAGACGGAATTCAACAAGTAAACCTAACTCAAATTGCCTCATCCTTGAGCTACTAGCAGCGAGAAGGCGACACTTCTTCGAGATGAATATCTTTAAATTTTGAAAAAAGTTTTGGCCATGTAATTATGCCAATTGTTATTAAACAATGCCATAAGAAAGTGTTAAAAGTCTAGGGAAATAAGATTTGGGCATTTATTTGTTCATTTGTAAACACTTTTATTAAAAATACGAAATAAATAATTGTATTCAATGTTCCTTTTGCTTTTTGTTTCAAATACTTGACTTGACTGATCAGTAGAATGGATATTGAGGGTCTGCAACTTATACAACCTCTGGATAAGAAAACAAATAACTAAAAGTTGGTTAAATAGATTTTTCCATATTTTTCTGACATTTAAACTGATAGCATTATAATCAAAACACTTTATTCAGAAGTGCATTGATAAAAAAAACTAATTTTATCAATCTGCTTTTATCAAAAGTCTTGTATTTAGCATGTTTACGCATGTATGATATTATTGATTATGAGTCTTGGCTGGTTGGTATGCCGGAACGGATAACATGGATGCACAAATCCCTCAGGTTCCCCGATAGACTCTAGTCATGGTAGAAGTAGTAGTAGTAGCAAATATTGGGGGGGCTGAAGTCTTGCGGCTAGGCCTTAGAGGTCCTTTTCACAGTCCGCCGGTCCACCCATTCCTACTCCACCAGAGCCCTCATTCCCTCCACGCGTAGACCCGTCCCCGTAATGAAGAAGAGTATTCGTCCCATTTCAGAGTCGGATGCTCCGCTCGATGAAGAAAAGCGGCTTTATGTGTTCTATGGCACAGTCGCGCCCACCTATGGCACCCTCCCAGAAAGTGGTATGACGACTCTTCCCCTGCCCCACGGTGGGAGCAGAGTGGACTGTCAGTCATTCCTAGGAGAAGCATGCTCCTGTTTAGTCTGCAGTGTCCAGTAAGGATTCCTCTAAGGTCTCCCAGGAACTGCCGGCTTCTCCCAAGAAGCCACAAGGCCTTGGATCTATCCAGGTTTGGGTAGATTTCTTTGGTCTGTTGTCATGTCATATTCCTATGTCCAGTTTGTCCTTATACTCTCCCCCGCCCACTCATTCAGAGTGTGACAGACGTACCTTTTACATGGTCCTGGACAAAGCCTGGTTCAGGTTAGCATTTCTGGTAACTCCGCTTGGCCGATTTGTTGGCACGCTCGTTCCCCTCGATGCCCCTATGTCCAGGAACCTATCCTAGAGTTACCTTTTTTGTTTCTGCCAGTGACTCTAGAGCATCTCTGCTCTCCTGAGCGAACTTTGAACTCGTTTCGCTCCTGCAGATGGCTCGCAAAACCGCCTGACTGTCGGAGTAGATGTAGATGTCTTGCTCTGATCCCTATCTGCCTTCTGTTCGTGTGGCCACCTCGAGTATTGCAAACACCTCCGCCTGGAAAACCGTCGTGTGGATTCCCAAGGGGAAGCCCTCGCCCTCTACATGGTCTGCTTTGTATATTCTGGCCTCCTAACGACTGTGTATTAGCCATTCTTGATCCATCTGTGTACCACACCTGATTATTCTCAGAAGGCTGCTGAAGCAGCTCTTCCTTGAATTCGTCCCTTGTTGGGATGCTTATCCCAAATGGCTTTTTCAGTATCAGCTGATCGCGAGGGCGCCCCTCCTGCGACAGGACAATTGGGATGTCCCGCTGAATGAGGCTGGCAATCTGCGTGTCACCCCTCCCATAGCTATGTCCTTCCACTGGCAACAGTAATCCATCCTCCTGCAGAACGCCATCGCTTCGCTGTTACCTCAGATTGGAAGCTCCGGCAGACCCAATAAGCCATTGGGTGAAGCTTCCGGCGTGTTTCTGAATGCATCTCTTTGATGCATGCACATCTTTGCATCACACGAAACTAATCGTCTTGGAACGTTCTTCGCATCGTGGCGGATCAACATACTGTAGATCTTTGTAGACGAGACCTTGGTAGCAACTATCAGTCGGTCGGAGAAATTGGAATCTTACGTTATCTTTTAATGAAACCTGAATCTCATCATTATCAATGGATCTGGCAGATCTAGAACGTAAGTCTTTCCCAAGTAACCTTAATGCTTATCCTTCTTCGATGGAGTAGCGTACAGATCTTCTTTTAAAGCTGATCGAATACCCAGTAAAACATAATATTGTATAAGTAAAAGTAATACATAAACAAAATATAGTCCATTCAAATTCACACCGGACTTAAAGCAAACAAAAACTAAAACAAAACATGGCTTTGGAGAGTCATCAGAGAGTGATAAACAAATGGTTCACATATCCATGTCCATGATGACTACTACTAAAAGATCTAAGACTCCAGGGAACTGGAGTAAGTCGTAAATCATATTGGTCAGGTATCGTTCTTCTATTCAGTTTTTAGTGATCACCACAAGGTGGCCTCGGCCTTGTGGTCACTCTTTTAACTACCAATCTCATGGTCCTGCTAGACCCAACTTCACCATGGTTTCAAACCCTTTCTTTTCTTTTCTCTACATGTTCGAGGTATCTAATGGAGTGGCTTTAAGTACACCTTAAGGCAATTTTACTTCCGGATAATTCTCTAGCAGCTCATGATATGGTGAGGATCCAACTATTATCTTAGCACTAGGAACTGTACACTCAATAACTTTTTCTTTGAAATTTGGATAAGTTAGTCTTTATCTATATACTAAATCAGACGCATAGGTTGTCTTTCAAAATGTCATAGGTAAACAGTATTAAAATAAATGTCAAAAATAAAAAACATTAAAGAGAAATAACTGGAAATCTGTACTCAGTATAGGAAACCAATGTTTATAAAGGTGTCTGTAAGTGAACGCATGTTCATGAAGATACTGATGGCAATCACCAGTACTGGAAAAGACTGATTTTCTTTATTAGTTGATTACTAGGCCTGAGGCATGCTTTGTATTCTGCAGTCTGCACCGAGGAGATGCTTTGAATATGCACTGAGATATGTTTCGTATAATACCATTAAACGATGACACTGTGAGATCCACAACAGCGGGAGGTTGTTCACAGGGCAGAGTCCTTTCACCACTCCTGTGGTTCCTACTAGTGGACGACCTTCTAGCTACTTTGGAACTATGGGGAGTCGAGGTCCAAGTTTACGCGAACGACATTGTTTTCCTTATTAGAAACCACCCAAACCAACAAATCTCCAGCACGTTTTAAGAGGTGCTGCAAGAGGGCACAGCTCTCCCTTTGGTCATGCAAGAACTTGTGTGGCAAATCATGGGGGAAGGGGCCCCCAACAAACTATGTGGTGGTATACGTGACGGTGATCACGTATATGGCCCGATACCAAACTATGGCCCCCATAGTTTGGTATCCAAAGATCAGAGCTCCACTAAAGCTAAACTGTCCTCTCTGTAAAGACAAATATGTCTTTGCATCACGGGGGCAATGAAAACGACGCTTACGGAGCGCATGCTTAACCTGCTTCCACTTCCAATACTCCTGACACGAGAGGCATTGAAGGCGACGTACCGGCTGCAACAAGTGACGCACATAGCACCGCAGCCATTCGATGGTGAGACCAATAATGCTCAGGCTGGCTTGAAGGCCTTGCGGAATTGAACATGGTCTCCGACTTATTCACATCAAAACGTACGTTAGGCACTCGCAACGTCTCAGGGTTCCCTCACGGGCAGACTGGGATGAACGAGGCGAGGATCTGCAACTGGCAGGAAGTATCTGGTACACGAACGGTTCCAAAACCGACGAAGGAGCGGGCTCCGGAATGTCGGGAGATCGGATGGCATCTGCATAGCAGAGAGCCTGGGCCGATTCACCACAGGGTTTCAGGCAGAGATACATGCCACTGAATTGTGTGCCCGACACCTTATTGGAGGAAGAGGGAGGACACAATGGATAACAAAAGATTTGCTTGGATAGTCGGGTAGCGCTTCTAGCGCTTATATCTTGCGCTGCAATTCCAAAACTGTTTGTAACGGCCATAGGACTCGGAACACCTTATCGCAGGAGAACAACGTCACACTAGTATGGATCCCAGGCCATCGTGTTCACGAAGGCAATGAGAGGGCCGACTATCTAGCCAGGAGGGTGGCGGGCTCTGCATTTGTACGCTCGGAGCCGGCACTGGGAACCTCATACTCTCTGGTTAAGGACTTTCTGAACTCCAGAATGGAGCAATGCCAAGTCCCAGGACTGTAGGAGAACCTACCCGGACTATCACACTCCAAGAAATTTATCACGGGACAGGGAGGGCAAAAGCCCAAACATTCCTCAGACTAAATGGGAGACAAATCAGTGTGGCCACTGCACTGTACAGAAGACATAGCCACGTAAGATTCCACATGCACAGACCACATCTGTCCGAAGAGACGGCGTGTCGACTGTGTTTGGAGGACGACGAGACAGTTGAGCACGTTCTATGTGACTGCCCGGCTATTGCCAGATCGAGATACTCACTGCTTGCAAACACGATCATTGAACCCAAGATGCAATGTCGCCCGAGAGACTCATTAGATTCGTGGAGGTTGTGGGTATAACTGGTGACAATTAATGGAGCAAGCAGCGGCAAACCTTACTGGCAACACTTCGAGTGAGCCACAATAAACCCCAGATCGCGGTGGAGGACTGTACAAGTCCACTCACGTTAAATACAATACAATGCTTTGTATTCTGCATAGAGCTTCACGAGACCGAGACCGGGACTTACACACTCTCGGTCTCGGTCTAATTTATAATTGAGTCTCGGTCTCGGTCTTGTGCATCGAGACCGAGACCGAGACTCGCGTAATCTCGGTCTTGGTCTCGTAGTAGCAACTCGCGTCTCGGTCTCGGTCTCGAAAAAAAGGTATTATCTCAAAAAATCTTATTATGTTTGAATTTGCATATTCAATTTTCTTCTGAATTATTGAGTTATAACGCACAGCTGACTTCTGTTGGTGGGAGGTAAAAGAGGACATCAAGAAGAGTAAAAAACAGGTGGATTTTCTCCCATCGGTGCACTTGTTCTAAAGTTACAGGCGGTCAAACTAAAAAATTGAGAAAAAGTCGTTATAGCCCCCCCCCAATGGTCAAGTTCAAAAAAATTTCAGATTTCAGTAATTTTTTTGCTGCATTTGATGGGAATGGCACGTCTGCAATTTCCTAAGAATGTAACAAACCCAATTCGAATGAAATTAACGCTTGAAGTAGTTTTTTTTTAAATTTGCCATAAACTCGATTTAAAGTGCCTAAAACTCGGCCACCGAAGAAGTCCGAAAAAATTGCACCTACGGGACTTCTGTGTCGGGAAGGAAAGGGGACATCAAGAAGAGCAAAAAAACAGGTGGATACACTCCAAACGGTCCACTCGTCCTAAAGTTACAGGAAGTCCAAGTTGAAAATTGAAAAAAAAGTCGTAAAACCTCCCCCTCCTTTGGTCAATTTAAAAAAAAAGTGGGAAATTTTTTTGGTATTTTTCATCGGAATGGCATGTCTGCAATTCCCGAAAAACTCAATTCGAATGAACTTTTTTTTTTTTTTTTTTTAATTAACCAAAAGCTCGATTTTAAAAGTGCCTAAAAATCGCCCACCGAAGGGTCGTCTCTTCGAAAATGTTGCATCTACGGGACTTGTATTCGCGGGAGGTAAAAGAGGACATCAAGAAGAACAAAAAAGAGGTGGATTCACTCCCATCGGTGCACTCGTTCTAAAGTTACAGACGGTCAAACTTGAAAATTGAGAAAAAAAGACGTTATAGCCCCCTCCCCTTTGGTCAAGTTCAAAAAAAAATCAGAATTTTTCTTTGGTGTTGTTGCTAGGAATGGCGCGTCTGCAATTCACTAAGAACCTAACAAATTCAATCCTAATTATATTAACCCTGAAAGTTATGATAATTTTTTTAATAATTTGTCAAAAACTCGATTTTAAAAGATGACATCAAGAAGAGCAAAAAACAGTTAGATTCACTCCCATTGGTCCACTCGTTTTAATGTTACAGGCGGTCAAACTTGAAAATTGAGAAATTAGTCATTCTAGCCCCCCCCCCTCTTTGGCCAAGTTCAAATAAATTTCAGATTTTTTTTTTGCTGTTTTTGATAGGAATGGCACGTCTGCAATTCACTAAGAACGTAACAAACTCAATTTTAATGAAATTAACCCTTAAAGTAATTTTTACAAAAATTGGCCAAACGTCCACCGAAGAAAAAATCGTCCACCGAAGGGGTGTGATTTTTAAGATTTAATATCGGACCATCTATTAAGAACCTTTTGACGAATTGCCTAATTTTTCGTTTTTATTTAGTTTTAAATCCTTTTTTGCTTCACACTCCTTTTTAGCCTTCTTCTGCATTTTTAACGCATTAACCTTTTCTCTATATTGTTGTTTTCCAAGTTCTTATTATTTTTACTTTTTTGGTTTTTCATACATCTTTTCACCGTTTACATATCTGTTGTTTTATATTTATTCATCAAGCTCCACTCCTTTTAATTCTCGCACTTCTTTTGACCTGCTTTGTTCTTTGTATGATTAATTTGTGTTGTTTCTAAGCCGTGATATTTTACATATTTATAAGACATTTGCTTCATTTACTATTTTTTTAATTAGTCACTTTACGTTTTTTATAATTTGAAGAAATTTTATTGAATAATTTTTCATTGATATTTTTGATTTCCCTTTGATATTTTTTTAATATTTCAACTCATTTTCTTTTCCCAATTACATTCTGTAATATTTTCTGTTTTTTTTTATAATTGTGGTTCAATTGCTCCCCTTTTTAATTCCTGTATTTTTGATCATTTTGCCTCATTATAATTTTCTGCTAAAGTTCCCTTCTTGGTTTTCGTTTTTTTTTTTATTAAATTTCTTCTCTCTAGTTGGTTTACGTCTATTCTTCCAGTCGCAAAATTTTTACTACTTTCTAATTTAGATCATTTACTATTTTTTCTATTACTTCTTACTTTGTTTTTGAGCGTACTATACTGTTTTCTGTTTGAATAATTTTCTGCTATTCCTTAAATTTTTAAATTTTAGCTCATTGGCTTTTTCTCTCAATTGCCGTTTTTTTATGTTATTAAATTTAATTGGCTCTCTATTATATTATATTCTCTATATTTTATATTCTCTACTTCTTTCCATACTCCCTTTGACCTACTTTTTCTCCTTTTCCTAAATTTAATATTTTTTCTTAATTTCCCTTTCTGTTTTCTCTTCAGTGTGAATTGGTTTGCTACCTGTCTTACTTGACAATATTTACCAGATACTCTTCTAATTTATTTCATACTAATTTCATACTTATTTCATACTAATTTATATATAGAAAAATTTCTAGACTGCTTTATTTAACAGGTTTTCCATATATATCAGTTTATGTTCTGTTTTTTTTTGATTTTGTAAAGTTTTATTCTCTTCTTTGCTTGTTACTGCTTTTAAATGTTCTGGTTAGTATTCTTTGTATATTATTTAATTTTTTTATTTTTCTATTTTGTTACTTTATAAGTTTTTATATTATTTCCTGATTTTTAGTATCGGACTATTTCTTATAGAGCTTCACGAGACCGAGACTTACATACTCTGTGTCGGTCTCAAATTTATAATTGAGACTCGGTCTTGGTCTTGTAGTAGCAACTCGAGTCTCGGTCTCGAAAAAAAGGTAGTATCTCAAAAAACCTTATTATGTTTGAATTGCATATTCAATTTTCTTCTGAATTATTGAGTTATAAAGCACAGTTTTCAGAGAAATGTCCTTTTTTGTGTATAAATGTTTACTTAAAATCAAAATTTGAAATTATTGAGGGTTCCAATTTCCAATGTAGAATCAGGTTAGTTCAGGTTAGTTTAATGTAAAACTGCATTATAATGCAAAATAAACATATTTTTTATAAAAAATATGCGTCCTGTCTTAGCTATCGACATATTACAAAATTTCATTGAAAGTATGGAAATATTTTAAATTAGGTTTTATATTATGAATTCGAATATGCATGTCGAAAAAGTGCACATACTGCCAATGGAAAAATTCCTATCTTTTTAGCTTTATTTTGTGGTCGAATGAAGTAATTTAAACCAACTTAAAAATTACCCTTAAAAATTGCCCTTTATAGAAATAATACAATACTTTTGCAAACACAAAAATTTCATCATTATGTTGTAAACTGGCAGGCTAGTCACACTTAGGAATCCATAGAACTTATTTATGATAGTTGATAGTTATTTATAAATATAAAGGGCGGAAACTAACAGTTTACACTTGTCTTCGTCTTTGGTTCTTACTCGCTTTGAGTCGATTTGAAACGTGAACTACTTTATAAGCAAACAAAATCTCGTTTTTCTATAAAATGAGGAAAATAGAAAACTCATGTAAGTATGTACTAGAGTTCTTCTCTAGTACGTACTTGAAATAAAGTGTCTTTTCGTACTAAGAATAACTATACGCAACGCACTATTATAAGGACCCCTCGCCTGTTGATTATATAATACCTAATATCTTGCAAACGAATGATATTTTTCGAGACCGAGACTTTCGAGAGGGTCGATTGGCAGTATCGGTCTCGGTCTCGGTTTCGCAGACCGAGACCGAGATCGAGACCTAGACAGCCTCGGTCTTGGTTTCGAAGTCGATATTAAAGTCTCGGTCTCGTGAAACTTATCTCGTGGTCTCGTGAAGCTCTAATTCTGCACTGAGGAGAAATATTGCTATCTCTCCCTTCTTTGAGGGCACTTCCACTTTCTCTCCCATGGTTTTCAACAGAAGCGTTATTAAGCTAACGTGAGTTGTTTTTTCTGCCTACTTCTACCTAATTTTTTAATGTTAACTCTGAACGGGAACCAAGCCCGCTTTGGAATGAAGTGTCTTACGATTATATCACAGGGCAATTTTATTGCCTCAAAATTCCATTGACAGTATACCCTACAACGATTAAATTTACTCCTGACAAATCTCTCTCTTGGTTAGGGTATATTCTAGACATTAAAATCTTATGTATTCCTACACTATTTTACCTAGTAGATGTTTTTGCAGTAATGCAGTTTTAAACAGCAATATTTCAATAAAAGCGGAAGTCTTGAATTCATTCTTAAATTTTTTTTGCTTCTTTTAACATGCGTAAATGACGAAAAACAGTTGTTTCTGCGATTAGTAAATAGTAAAGCATCACTTAAAGTTTTAAGCATTATTTTTTTCCTTTATTTTTCTTATGCATTGTATTTAATATAATGCTGCCTTCAGTAGAGTATCTTCGATAAAGGTACCTACCGTTCAGCACTAACAGCTATCAAATATACAAATTAGACACCGTTTCAAAACAGTGATTTTGGCGTGCCCTAGTCCAAAGTACCATAATAGTATAAAGTTTTCTTTAATTCTGTCTTGTAATGTTGTATCAAGTTTTCTTTACTTTTGCCTTGTAATGTCATTTTTGTCAAAAATTAACAGCCAAAAGACAATTGGTCAAACAAAACTTTTCGAAAACTAACCGCCTACCTGTCCTCTAAAACGGTTCAAAGGGTTTTTCACCAGAGAGCTTACCCAGGAAAGTTTTAACATCTCTGCATTAGACCTGTGATAGACACCGTATGACAATATATTTTTGGAAAAAATGATTGGTTTCACAAAAAATGAAGTTTTGTGGCACCCGAAAATGTTAAGAAAAGTAACGCATTTATAAAAAATCAGTTGCCGTTCCGAAATCGTACTAAAGTTTGATGAAGTATTCAGAATGTGGGACTGATCATCATTATGACATAAAATACACGATAGGCTATTGCCTCGTGATCGGGACGTATAAAAATTACGGGATAATTGGCAATCTTAACCTTGTAAGACAATCACCAGATTCTGCAATAATTACAGTCTCCTGTACCAGATAATCCAGTAGTGTTTAAAATTTAAAACCAATGCAATTCAGAGAGAAGCCGTGACCATGCATATGCAAGATAGGTGCGGCAACCTACTTTAAAATGTAAAACGTATAGGTGTATGAGTTTACTGGCAAAATTTCGTTTTAAATAAATAACGAACCCTAATAACACTAAATTTTATGATCAATTAATTTCGGCTCGCATTAAAATATTCGTCTGACGTTGAAAAACTGGCTCAATAAATTGAGGCAACGCGCGAATGTTTTCTTTAGCATCTTTGTGCGGATTTAACGATTCGCGACGCAATCGGTTTTTTAACTTTCCAAGAGCCACAAGACATTTCTGTTATTATCTTTGGGAATAACGGTGCCGAGAAACTCGTAAATTATTGCCCGTGTAATGTAAAATAAACCAATAAGTCTCCTCTATAGTGAAAGCTCATTTATTAGTGCTAATTAGGCACCGAATTTGTCAAAGCCAAGGTCCTCGAATAACCCAACAATACATGGTGACGTAGGTGAGTAGAAGCCCACAGATTGTATAATGTTTGCTAATCATTTCCGGTGAACCACGGCGTGTCATCCTCTTATCTGCGACAATACAATTTGCTCAATGACAATTTTAGAAATATTTTTTGTTTTTACCATACTTATATGAGTTAAACATGATTTCAAAAGGAAGCAATAAAACAGAAAATTAGCATATTCATTCGATATCCACACACATCACAGGTCCATTCACAGTTATTCAAATTACGTTGCATCTAAACGATAAGGTTCATTCATTAATTTTTACTCGGCCGAATGTAAATCAGGCCACTCGGAATTACTTCATCCTATTATTGTCAATTTACGTAGGACTTCCTTTTCCAATTTAAGAGTCGTGGGCACACGCTGCCTTGACGGATGTAATATTTAACGTCCAGGGCTTTCCACTTAAGCGAACGAGGCTTATATAAGCCACTGAATCATTGGAGAAACGCGTTTTCTAAAGAAGGAGTAGCTGTAGAGTGAAATTTGTCATTTGCTGATGACAAAGGATTATAATGCCCCTATAAGGTAAACTCAGTACTCTCTACTATTATCGTATTATATTCCAAGTCCGAGTCCACTTGTGAAGTACTCCACTGCAACCTGTGCTCTCCTTGTGGCTTACCTGATGTGTTCGTTAACCTTTGTTTGGGCCACACTGGTCTCCGGTTACGCCTAGCCCTCAACGAATCTGACGAATCATCAACGAAGTCTCTGGGGTGACAAATCGTTTACATCTTGAGCCTTAATGATCGTTTTTCCGACTAAGAAGTATCTCGATCTAGCAATAGTCGGTATTTATTTTTCCTCATAATATGTCCAAAGTACTCCATTTTTCTTCTCTTCCCTATAAATATCACTTCTTTTGTTTTGTCCATTCTTCTTCATTAGTTACCTGCTCCATCCATGAGATGCGCAGAATTCTCCAATATATCCCCATTTCGAACGCATCGAGCTTCCCCATCAAGGCTTCTGTTATGGTCCACGCCTCAATGTCATACAAAGGACTGGAAGGATGTAACATCTGACCATTCTTATTTTCAGTTGTAGGCTAAGGTTTCTGTTGACGAAAAATGTTTTCATTCTATTGAATACAGTTTTTGTCTTCTCGATTCTGCATCTTACTTGTAAGAATTTATCCCAGTTTTGCATACGCCATAGATCGCAAAGTAAGTGTATCTATCGACTCGTTCTATAATTTCTTGATTTAAAGTCAAAACGAATCTGACGAATCATCAACGAAGTCTCTGGGGTGACAAATCGTTTACATCTTGAGGCTTAATGATCGTTTTTCCCACTAAGAAGTATCTCGATCTAGCAATAGTCGGCATTTATTTTTCCTCATAATATGTCCGAAGTACTCCATTTTTCTTCTCTTCCCTATAAATATCACTTCTTTTGTTTTGCCCATTCTTCTTCATTAGTTACCTGCTCCATCCATGAGATGCGCAGAATTCTCCAATATATCCCCATTTCGAACGCTTCGAGCTTCCCCATCAAGGCTTCTGTTATGGTCCACGCCTCAACGTCATACAAAAGGACTGGAAGGATGTAACATCTGACCATTCTTATTTTCAGTTGTAGGTTAAGGTTTCTGTTGACGAAAAATGTTTTCATTCTATTGAATACAGTTTTTGCCTTCTCGATTCTGCATCTTACTTGTAAGAATTTATCCCAGTTTTGCATACGCCATAGATCGCAAAGTAAGTGTATCTATCGACTCGTTCTATAATTTCTTGATTTCAAGTCAAAACGAATCTGACGAATCATCAACGAAGTCTCTGGGGTGACAAATCGTTTACATCTTGAGGCTTAATGATCGTTTTTCCGACTAAGAAGTATCTCGATCTAGCAATAGTCGGTATGTATTTTTCCTCATAATATGTCCGAAGTACTCCATTTTTCTTCTCTTCCCTATAAATATCACTTCTTTTGTTTTGCCCATTCTTCTTCATTAGTTCCCTGCTCCATCCATGAGATGCGCAGAATTCTCCAATATATCCCCATTTCGAACGCATCAAGCTTCCCCATCAAGGCTTCTGTTATGGTCCACGCCTCAACGTCATACAAAAGGACTGGAAGGATGTAACATCTGACCATTCTTATTTTCAGTTGTAAGCTAAGGTTTCTGTTGACGAAAAATGTTTTCATTCTATTGAATGCAGTTTTTGCCTTCTCGATTCTGCATCTTACTTGTAAGAATTTATCCCAGTTTTGCATACGCCATAGATCGCAAAGTAAGTGTATCTATCTACTCGTTCTATAATTTCTTGATTTAAAGTCAAAACCATAGGAGGCTGAGGGTTTTTCATGATGGTCATATGTTTTGTCTTGGAGGTGTTCAGGCTAAGTACATATTCTTCACTCGTTGTATTGATTTTCTTCAGAAGAGTTTGAAGATCCTCCAAGCTACTTGCAATTATAACAGCATCATCTGCGTATATGATGTTGTTTAAGTTTTCGCCGTTTATTTTAATCCCTTCAGGAGAATCTTCCAGTGTCTCCTGAAATATTTTCTCAGAGTTGATGTTAAACAAGGTCGGCGAGACGACACACCCTTGGCGAACGCCTTTTTGGGTATCCACCTCCTCTGTTTTGTTGCCGGCTATGTTTACGTAACCCGACTGATTCCAATATAAATTCGCTATAATTCGTATATCCTTGCTGTCTAGGCCTACCTCCCTCATTAATTCCACCAACTTTGTGTGTTTTACCCAGTCAAAAGCCCTTGAAAAATCTGTAAAGCATGCGTACACATCTCGGTTCATGTCCCTACAGCGTTGTACTAGGACTTGTAATGAAAAGATTGCCTATGTAGTTCCCAGGGCATTTCTAAATCCAAATTGAGATTCGATGGTGTATTAGTGACATTTCCTATATATTTTGCTGTGGATGATCTTGGTGAACACTTTGACGATGTGACTGATGAGATTAATGAGCCTGTATTGGTCCCAGCTATTGGCTCGAGGTTTTTTAGGGAGGATAATGAAGGAAAACATTAACCAGTCAGAAGGTATTTTCCCTGTATCATAGATGAGATTAAAGATTTCTTCCAGAGACTTGGGGAATTCCGAGCTACTGTCACATAATATTTTTATCAGTTCTTCGCGGACCTCGTCAGGTCCAGGCGATTTATTGTTTTGCATATTCTTCATAGCTCTCTCAATTTCTGGTTTTGTTATGAGTGGCATGGTTCAGATTCGACACTGATATAATGTTCTGGTCTATCATCTGAGAATGTTGTTTGAATATATTGCGCTCACGTCTTTAGTTACAGGGCAATAGCAGGACAGTCACATAAAACATGCTAGACTGTTTTATCGTCTTCCATGCACAGCCGACATTCCTTCTCTTTAGAGAGTCAAAGTATGTGCATATGCAGTCTGGAGTGGTTACGCTTCGTGTAAAGTACGGTAGCCGTTCTTATTTGAGGAATGTTTTGGCTTTTGCCCTCTCTATTCCTGCCCGGGCATCGCTCCATTTCTGGAGTTCAGACTTAACCCGGAAGTGCGGCACCCCCAGTACTGGTTCCAAGGTGGTCCATAAATGCTTAGGCAACCACTCCTCTAGTGCGGATCATTGACTTTGTATCCTCAATGGCCCAGAATATACCGGTGTGACACTTATTTCTATTCTCCTGCGATATGGTCTTCTGCAGCAGCTCTAAACTGTTTTTAAATTATAAGCATAGATCGCGCAGATATTTTTTGAACTTTTGTGTCCTTCTTCCTCTATCATGTGAGGCATATAATTCCGTGGCACTAATTGGGTTGGCAAAAACTCTCTACTATGCTCACTCCATCCGACCTTCTGTAAACTCCAAAACTTATTTCTCCTTGAGTCTGTGTATCAGATACTTCACCCCGTTCGTCACAGTTTTCTTGTGAAATTAAAAAAGTTCTTATGATCTACCAAACAAGTTTTATAGTGGCTTGGATGAAGTTCCTCTGTTCGTTCTTAAATTTGTTGAAGCATACTTGGAGAATCCTCTGAGAGGCATGATCAATTAATTTTCTTAAACAAGTTTTTCCGTTGGCTTGTGGCAAGTGGTACCCATTTTCAAGGTGGATAAAGACAGCTTCAGCGCGAAGAACCATCGTCTAGTATCATGCCTGGCCAATGTGATCCAGGTCCAAGGTTTATGAAAGGGCCTTAGTTATTCGTATCTGGGCTCACCTGAACAAATTTCACATTATCAGATTAGAGGAAAGTCGACTAATATCCCCCATATTAGTCGACTCCTAATATGGGGTAGTCTATTTTTGAGCATTAGAGTGCCTGTAATGAGAGTGTGGCCATAAGGACTTGTCCGCCATGTTTTATCCAAGATTAACATTGTTCTTATGGGCGAAAGCCTTCAAATGATTTTTTTCAGACAAACGACGAACTATAATTCTTCCTTCCTACTAATAAATAAACGCTTTAGTTCAAGATACATTATGAGCAATTGAGAATTGTTGAAGAATTCACAAATTCCCACAATAAGCCTTTTAAGTACAGGTAATTTTTGAATATCCCGCCATTTTTAGATGACGTTTATCCATCATCGAGTTGACGTACTGAGTACTGACAGCCGACGGAATTCCAAATTGCTCTTAGAGTATTCTTGTGCTTAAATTCATATTGAGGAAACAAAGGACGGGCATATTCCCAGGGCGTAGTAGGGCCATAACCCGAAAATGCATCAAAATGCCATATAACATATATGTCAATCTGACCATTAACTTCTGACTTTGGAAAAAACATGGCGGCACCAATAGAAAACGATACCACCTTATGGCCACACTCTCATTACAGACACTCTATTGAGCATGTACTAGGTCCAACATCTAGTGGGTGACCGTTCTACTAAGCCATTAGTTGCCAGGAAGCGTCTGTTCTGTTTTTGGACACAACCTGTGCTGTGTTTTCACATTTGAGGTTGTAATAGTTTTATGTGGTGAGGAAAGTTTTTTAGTCTTGTTGTTTGTGCGTGTTTTCGAAGACTTAATGGTGAGTTTTAAAAGATTTGTTGACATTATTCTATATAAAAAAATAGCGTAGTTTATGAAAGAAGTTTTGTTTTTATAAACGGACAGCACATATTTCGTAATCATTCAGCCTTCCAAAATTTTACTTTGACCGTAATATAGGGTACCTTTCAATTCCTAATTTGGGGTATCCCATATTATGCTATTACTAACTGTGCAATTTGCAATACCAAAATATTTCCTTTCATATGCCTAAAAAACGAAAGGCTTGAAAAAGAACAGATGGTATCAGCAATTTTAGCTGTTCGTCAAGGAGAAATGGGGTTCATGAAGAGTGCGCGAACGCACAATGTACCACAAACGACCTTAGAAAGGTACGTAAAAATGGAGAGAAATCCTGAAGACATTGTAAATTCTTCTTTGGGGAGAAAAGTAGTATTTACAAAGGAAATGTAGAATATGCTCGCAAATCACTGTTTAGAGATGAGACACAAAGAACTTTCATTACGAATGCCTCAAGGAATATCTTATGCTCGCATTAACTCATTTACTAGAGAAAATGTAAATGCATATTTTGACTTATATGAGCCGCTTCTAGAAAAAATAAACCATAATCCCGCCAGAATTTTTAACTGTGATGAGACTGGGCTTACCCTAGTCCAACACAAGCACCTCAAAGTTGTGGGATAAAAAGGAAAAAAAAACAAATTGGTGCAATTACTTCTGCCGAGCGGGGATCATTGCTAACTACAGTTATGTGTTTCAGTGCAACGGGTCAATATATACCCTCCTTTTTTATTTTCCCACGTAAAAATATGGAAACGGAGGTTATGAATGGCGCTCCACCAAGATCACAATATGCGTGTCACGGATCTGGTTGGATCCAACAAGAAATATTTGTCCAATGGCTTTGCCATTTTATTAATATAACAACGTCCAGCGCTGAAGATCCAGTGGTCTTAATCCTTGATGGTCATTACTCCCACACGAAAAATTTGGAAGTCATAACTGTGGCGAGGGAAAACCATGTTCATATAATATGCCTTTCACCACATTCAACACATCGGATGCAGCCCCTAGGCGAGGCATTCATGTCACCGTTCAAAACTTACTACACTCACGAAATCACCAACTGGCTTAGGCTTAATCCAGGGCGTGTGGTAACAGGCTATCAGGTAGGAGAACTTTTTGGGAGAGCCTACGCAAAAGCGGCCACCATGGATTTAGCCATTAACGGGGTCAGAAAAACTGGAATGTTTTCCCCTGATAGAAACGTATTCAAAGAATATGATTTTGTTGCCGAAAGGCAAGAAGCTATTAATGAAGAAATAATAGAAACAGAGATAGTTCATGATGAACAAGTAGAGGAAGAACCATTAGGTAAGAACGAGCCCAAAGAAAAATCCCCTCAAAAACAAATTACCCCAGCAGGTTTGATGCCTTCCAGCTGCTTCCAAAGACATAATAAAGAAGAAGAAGTGGAAAAGCCGTCGTCGTAACTAGCATTCCATGCAAAGAAGAATTAGAAAGCAGCATATAAAAAAGAAATGTACCGTCAACGTCGGGTGTTAAAAGAAAGGTTTGCGATTTGAAATCAAGTCAGCAACCATAAATTAAAGCTACCCAACAAAAAAAAGAAATCATTGACTAAAGAAAAATCAAGTAAATGTAAATCCGTATCTTGAAGCTCTTGAGCCCCTGAACTGGAGTATCAAGATTCAGATGACATGGTAAAAAACTTTGAAGAAGATGCCGTTTGTATTTTTTGAGAAAATCTGTATTCCGAAGATGTCAGGTTGTGAAAGAAGCCTGTATATTTGTGATTTTTGTACTAGTAATTAGATTTGTTCTGTATTTTTCTTGAATAAGTTAAACTTTTAATTCATAAAAAAAGTCTTGTTTGTCACATGTTTCACTTTCATAAATAAATTCCTTCTAAAAAAAACACAAATCTTTTTGGTTGTTTTCAAATTTTACAAATGAAATTCCTAATATGGGGTACGTTATATTATGAACATAGTGTACCCCATATTAGGGATAACATATGCTCCTAACTTGGTATAGTAAAACTTTTACTCAGTGCTGTATAATTTCTTCTGCATTTGTTTTTTTAACATGTCCTTTCTTTCCAAACTCTTAAAAAAGTGTTTAAGAGAACGTACAACTTAGAAATACTTTTTAAAATTCACAATTTTTTTTTGTTGTTGTGTTTTTAAAAAAAGTACTCCATATTAGGAGACTCTCCTCTATGACTTTATTGCTAAGAGATCACCAAAAAATGGGAATTTGCAATGCGTTACAACATATAATCGAACAAATTTGATAGTAACAAAAAAACTACTGTCAAACGTTTTCGACATGGCGGATTATGGTCTCCTGCTTCATGTGTTGGATAAGCTAGCATTATTTCTTACACGTATTGATATTATTAGATCGAAGAGAATTTCAATATCCTGAAACCTTGCAAGTCAGCCTGGATGTTATTGGTCTCATTAATGAATTGCTGTGACGTTGTGTCCCACATGTTGCACCTTTCACATCAAGAGTATCGGAAGTGGAATCAGGTCAAGCATGTGGTCTATTGCTGACGTGATCCAAAGACATATCTTTCTTTGCCGAAAAGACTCTGAGGAATGGGAAGAGACCTGTGCTGCTCTGAGACCAAACTATGGTTCCATAGCTGATTATCGCTCTTATTACCGTCAGCTGTAGCCACTAGTTTGTTGGGATCGCATCCCCCATAATATTACCACCTAAGTTCTTGCACGTCCATACGGGCAACAGTGCACTCTTACGAGGTATACGCGTATTCAATGTGAGTATTTTGTTTACGATGATTCGCAGATATCGACTATATAAGCGGGATTATTATCCCAAACAAAGATGGTTTTAAAATGTCCAACTTCTTCTTTCGGATAAATGGCACAATAACCGTTTAAGGTAATTATGACATTTACTAGGGTTTATTGGTAGGTTTCTTTTGAACACCATCTGTACACAACACCCAGCACTTCTTGTACAGTATTGGAGATTTGATGGAATGGTTGGTTTCTTATTAGGATAACTATATGTTCCGCGTATGCTTGAACCTCAACTCCCCACAGTTTCTGTACACTTAACCTTAACAAACTTGAGCCATTAATTAAGTCAGTTTAATGCAATAACCTGACGTTTTTTCGTTTTGAGGTTTTAGGCCAAACTGTACAAGTCACCCTCAAAGTCGGGTTCAGCTAAACTCGACTGGTACTTTTCAATTAATTAATTAATTTCTCATACTTTCTTTTTTAGATTAATCACAATCTACAATTAATTTTAAACTAAATTAATTTCATTTGTGACACTTGCTGACAGCAATGCTTTTCTTACTGGCTACTTCAAGTACCAGTCGAGTTTAGCTGAACCCGACTTTGGGGGTGACTTGAACAATCAAACCTTACTGTTTGAGGTTACTGCGGTGCGTCAATAAATTGCCGCAGTTCACAAAACGAGTCGTTGCAGCGAATCAAGACTGTTACAATTACCACTCTTAAGGATGGAAACTGAGTCGTCCTTCAAAGCTTACAATTGGTTTGTAGGTAGTTAACGAAGATGGACTCAGACATAAAAAATATCACTGCGAAATTTGTCTGTAAAAAGTTACCAGAAATGAACATAAATATGAAAAAATATATCACTGGGAGGTTGATATTTCAGCTCATTTTACTTTTGCTAATGCTCATTTGCTGGAAATTGTAGGTATGATGCTCGAAATTCTCCCATAGAGTATTGGCAGTTTAGTGTTAAACGTATATACCGGAAAGTGAATAATATCATGCCCAGAAATGGTCGATGCGGGTAAAATTAAAAAAATACAAATTCGTTTAAATGACCCGAAGGTCATCTACTAGTAGACACCACAAGAATGGAAAATAAACTCCACTTTGTGGACGACCACTTTCCCGCCGCTGTGAATCTAGAAACTTAATCATTTAATGATGATGCCACTGAAAACATCCGGATTTAATGATAATCACCATGTCGTGATCGTTCTGGATTCTAGCATGTTCCGAATCCAGTTAGTTGTTTGCCAGCTTTGCTAGCGCTGAGCAGAGAGTCTGTAGTGCATTGCTGAAAGATCCTACGGTGTCTATGTAATTACCAACTGCGTTACCCCTCGTGTTCAGGGTATGATAGACTTTCTTCACGAGATGTTTCAGTGCCCGTTCCGTTGTTTTATTAGCTTGATATGCTTTCGGTTAAGCTCTAAGGGGGTCACGTTGTTAGCGCTTTCACCCTCAAGTACATATAAAGCAGCTTTTCTAAACTTTGTGGCAAGAACTATTGACTTGAGCGACTTAGGATATTCTCCACAACATCCCTTTTTTGGTATTTAGATTACCCTCACCTTGGATCTTTGGAATAACACTTTGGAATAAAGTTCCAGGCCACTGACATATTGCTTCAGAACAAGGTGTTTAACTCGATTTGGAGTTGTATACCAACGCCTCAATTTTTCAGATCTATTAGACTGGGAGAAGAAGAAGGAAGAAACACTAGAGAGAAAATAAAAGACAAGGGAATAAAAATTGTGGTATCAGATCAATCTTATTGTTATCTCTCATATCGACCTTAATCTAAGTATGGCACGCTATATGCCCATAACTTGGTTTGCAAAGGACTTGGGGCTAAATAGTTTTTTCTCAGACTACTCTGTTTAATAAGTTCCTTCAAATAACCCTGTTGCCCTATACCATACCATATGAATTTTCTTGTAGAATCCAAATTCATTAGCTTATCATAACATTTGAAATTATAGTGAGTCGCATTGTGAAGCAGCAGAAAAAATAAAACTTCTCTGTATATACATGATAAACTGGCGAAGAAGGCTCGGAATAGGAAGCAATATGTGGTAAAATTGAAAATAATTTCTGAACTAGGGAATAAATTTGGCACCTTAATAATGATCATATATATATGATATTTATTATACAATGTTAATCTAGAACTGAAAAATGTTAGATATTATCCACTACGAATGTAATACTTGAGGCATGTACGAGACAAAGAGCAATATTAGGCAACCTTACACAGGTACCCTATTATTAAATAGGTATGATTGATTAGTTAAATGCCTATAAAAAGGCAATTTCCTCCTCGGGTACATGTTAAGCTTAACATTTTCAAATCTGAGGTTGTTATTTCCAACCTCGTTACACATACTCATTATTCAATTACCTATACCTTACATCACCGAGTGGCATGTCTCTTAACAGACCTTCTGTCTCCGCATTACGTATTTAAATTAAATAATTATTTACTGTTGAACTGTAATTTCTAATAATACGTACAATGAGTTTACTCGCTCCAAGGCTATTAAGAAGCATTATTTCAGTGTTGAAACTCGAATTGACAACTCGGACACGTGCTTAATTCCTTAGCTGCCTACTTGTCTGCAATATTAATGAATTATCGAATTGTGGGCATTTGCACTTTATTATTAAAGTTATTTCTTAGTGAGACTACACGAGATAAAGTTGAAGTAAATAATTAGTTTGTATTGTAAAAATTCTAACTCGTTTATTATTTTAAAAAAAATTCCGTTTGTTACTTGATTTGATTTTTTGCATACTTTTACAGTTTCTTAAAATGTAATTTTGTCAACTATAATTATCTTTTATCATGATCTTCTTAATATATTTAATAAACTCATATTTTGACATGTAACGGATCAGGCACCGCAAATTTTTTTTTATTAGTTTGGTATCGGTAGTTTTTAAGTTAGTAGTTTTATCGGTTAGTATTTAATCGGTTTACACTTATAAAATGAATTTTATTTTAATTATTTTGTTAGTACTAACATTTCGTTTCCATTGAAAATTTAAGTGATTAGAAACAAAAATTTGTCTTTAATCAATTGACATTTCTTTTTTCCAGTATGTCAGGCGTTTATTAGATATTGCACATATAAAACGAATTTTCTTAATGAGAAATTTAGACGATTTTGGCAGATTTTTATCAAACATTTTATTTCTTCTGAATAGTTTTTCTTCAAAAACGAGTTTATTATTTTCTGGTTCCAAACATTTTTAAAGAAAATTAAATTTATTGCAAATTTGTTGCAATTTTATCCGATTTTACAGATTGTAGATGATTTTATTTGATAAAAAACGATTTTTTTTTGGGAATGTAATAATGGTTTATCCACATATTACTATGTGGGGTCCAAAAATTAATAAAAGTAAAGAATTTCTAGAGATTTGAGTCACTTTTAATTAATCTTGATCAAAATTTTATTGGCAACGGAATGATGCATTTTTATCAACTTAGTATGTTTTGGGTAGGTACCAAAAATAAATTATAACAAGCAGATTATTTTTCTCAAGAATTTCAGATTCTTTTGTAAGTTTTGATCAAAAGTTTAGTTTTCGAAGTACACAGATTGACTTATTAGTTTGTAGACACTTTGATTATGTTATAGATGATTTTAATTGCTTTTCTTCGATATACAATATTAGCTGATTTAATTTTTTCTTATTTTTTTTAACTGAAACTAACAGTCTAAATAACCAAGCACGCATATTTCTTTATGTGTTAGGTGGGGGCCAATTCAAATGATTTGTATTTTACTGTAAAATACATTTTTCCAGTAACTTTTGTAATTTTTGATGATTTTACTAGAATTTGACCAAACATTTCATTACTGAATTCTCGCAGTCACGCATTTGTTTGACTAAATTTTAATACCCCAATCCAAAAATAACTATACGATATATATTAAAAAAACTTCGTAGCAAGCCACTAAATTAAAGCTCTTGTCTTAGATAAGTTCATAAAAAATTAAAATCCTAACATTATATTTTTATTATTTATCATTATCATTACATTTTCGACTTTCAATTGTTTTTATGAAGTCCTACTGTGTACTATCTCAGACCTACTGTTCTAATTCCATGGCCTGCTTGAGGTTTTTTTTAATGAACGCACTTATTTGTTTTCTTCCCAAGACTTCGGTTTGCGGTTTACTTGACCGTTGATATCTCCAAGTTACCAATGGTATATATTGGGTGCTACTTAATAATATGCCGTAATTCCAAGAACGCTTTTCTGAACTAAATTCAAATAGAAAAGGTTATGTAAAATTGGGTGCTAGAAAATCTGTTTTTCAAGATACAGGGTGTTAAAGCTAAAATGGGTATTGTTGTTTTTTTTTATTAAGCTTTTGTTGAAACTTTTGAAGGTTATTTTGTTCACTGTGATAAGGCGCTAAATTAGCACTAACTAGATTGTTGGTTCTAGGGGCATTCCGCAAGGCAGTCATCCAACATTATGAATAAAAAAATGTACTCCACTGTTTTTCCTTAGTTTTGTATTTTTTTCGAGTTAAGCTAAAAATACAAATTTTTAATTTCTTCTTGTTATTTCGTATCATTGCAATAGGCATAAAAACTATATTAAATTGCTTTGACACCCCGTACATTGAAATATCGTTAAGTAACACCCTCTATAACTTTGTGTTTTTTGTGTGATTTCATGAGAAAGAATATGTTTGGGACATAGAGATTCTCCTGTGTTTTGATTCTGCTTTATACAGCGTGTGTCAACATACACAGCCAATTTCTTGTAATTTAAGAGGATAGAAGTTAACACTCTCGCTTGTTCTACTACTAGACTGTCAAGGTACGCCAGTTGCTCTCTCTGGAAATACTCAATGCTAAACACTACAATAAAATTGACAAAAAGAGTTTATGTTATAATGAAGTTTTCAACTGTTAGTACCAGAACAGAATTTTTAATGAAAATGACGACAGCCAACAAATGTTCAATAAGGTTCAGCTCTTTATATCTGAGTAGTTACTTATGTATTTTTTTTAAGAAGATCTGCGTCAACAACTAGTGACATTAATGACTACAAATGTTGAAGATGTTTTAAAGCATTATTTGATAAAGTTGAGGTACAAAAACAAAAACGAACCATTCCTTCATCATTGCATCGTGTTGGTGACTTAAAAAATACCAATTTTCTATAAGTTACTAGAAAATATATGAAACTGGGATCAGCCAAACCTCCACTCCTGCTCGCTTTTGTCAAATACATCAAGCCAATGGAACTGTTCACGAGTAGGCATCCACAAAATTTTAAGTATCTATACCATTGTGGCAAGGTTTCTGAATTTCCAAAATCCAAGTTTCCGGTGGTCTTCGGCCACCAATTGGCTAATGCGCGGTCTCAATTATTCAAGGTACAGAAGATGGCATTCTTCGACAGTGACAGAGGGCTTCATTGACCACTCCAGTTCCACTAAACTAAATGTAGTAGAAACATGTATAGGAGTGATATCTCAAGAATCTTCTGCATCAAGAAATCAGCGTCAAAAACCTTCAACATCAAGAACTGCATCAAAAGTGTAAACCATCAGGACCAAGATTTGTTTGAAATCGAATATATCTAATAATGCAAGTTGCACTGTTACGATTAGCCATTAAAATCATAATAGTCACCAAAATAAGAATAAGATAGGTATTTTCTGAACAACTGAACAACCTCCTTCTGAGGCGGTGCGGAGACTCTTCGACCACACCAAGAGAAGCAATGCCCAGCTGATATTGGAATGTGATGCGCACGCCCACCAGTTCGAGCAGAAGCAACATTAGCATAAGAGTCACTACGTAACTACCTATCACAGGTGGACCTAAAAATTATCAAAATAGGCAACAGCCCAACTTTTGTAACTATCACCAGACAAGAAGTTTTAGATCTCACGATCAGCACGAACTTATTTCAAATAAGATCTGCAACTTGACAATTTTCCCGAAGAAAAATTGCTTTGATCGCAAATGTGTAACGTTTAACTTAAAAACAGGTATCAGACGTATGGTCACTTTTAAAGATCCTAAAAGTAAAAACTAGGCTTCGCATCGGGAGTCCCTTCAGGCACAACTGAATCCTATCAACATCTCTCTTGATGGTCCTGTCAACATAGATCTGGCCGCTAAAAGCTGCTCTTCAGGTCTATGAAGACAACTGTTCAACAAGAACAAAAAAAGACAGCAGACAAACATCCTGGTGAAATAACCGCCTGGAAAAGTCAGAAGAAAAACGTACGACCACTGTAATAGTGCAAAAATAACCGGCAACTGGGACACTTAAAGACAAGCCTTAACTAACTACAACAAGCAGATCAGGGCTGCTAAAAGACAGTCTTGGAGAAGGTTCTGTGGCGGGATTGAAAACCTACCAACAGAAGCTTCAATCCATAGGATTCTCTCCAGGGAGCTGTGTCAGGAGCTTGGAACGATAAAACGGTCCGATGGAACCTACACCTCCACTGGTAGTGAAACGTTAGAGATTCTGGCAAGCTGTCCCGGGTACCCGGCTGACACATTTGGAGACCAACTCAAGCATCTTGGGACGATTTATACGACACAAGAGGGCATATTGGGAGGTCTCCAAAAAAGTGGTAAAAATCCACTGGGGAGGATGAAGTGCCCCGGCACAATTACCACAGGGCCTGGATCAACTCGTACCTCTATTATCAAAGCTCTTTAGAGCAACCATTGCATGGAACTTTATTTCAAACTGCTGATCCAGGATGAGGGTCGTGTAGATAACAAAGATGGGATGTAGGAAAAAAGATCCTAAATACATGAGGGAGAGAGCGCTAACAACGTGCCCCCTTAATACGGAAGCATGCATACCAGGCTAAAAAATCAAGCAGTCCACAACAATCAGAACTAACACTCTACAACCTGGTGGAGTCTGGAGAAAATCAAAGATACCCTGGATACAACGGGTGTCGCAGTTGCTATTTTCATAGACATCGAAGGGGCCTTTAATAATGCACCTACAGACTCTTCCCTCCTCAACGCCAATAAAGCGAAGAGGGTCGAACCAACAATAACCAACTGAATCCGCAACATGTTAGAATCCAGACTGATCACTACATCATTAAACGATGACACTGTCAGATTCACCACAGCGGAAGGTTTTCTCCAGGGCGGAGTCCTTTCACCACTTCTGTGGTCCCTATTAGTGGACGACTTTCTGGCCATTTTGGAACTCTCGGGAGTCGAGAACCGAGCATACGCGGACGACATCGTTATCCTTATAAGAAACCACCCAGACCAACAAATCTCCAGCACGTTGCGAGAGATGCTGGATGTTGTACACAGCTGGTGTTCAAAAAAAACCTAGCATTAACCCCTAGGAAAACGGTGATTGTGCCATTTACTCGAAGAAAGAGGCTGGACTTCTTGAAACCGCCCTCTTATTTCGAGAGGAAAATCTTGTTTACTAACGAAGTAACATTTCTAGGAGTCATCCTGGACAAATCACGCACATGGACCCCACATGTGACTCATACCGTTAGGAGGGCACAACTCTCCCTTTGGTCGTATAAGAACCTGTGCGCCAAATCATGGAGAAGTGGACCCCAACAAACTACCTGGCTATACGTGACGGTCATAAGAGCGATAATCACGTATAAGGCCATAGTTTGGTATCAAAAGAGCAGACAGAGCTCCATCAAAGCTAAATTGTCCTCTCTGTAAAGACAAATATGCCTTTGCATCACGGGCGCAATGAGTAAGACGCCCGTCATCACCCAAACGCCGTGGTCATGCTCCATGACTGCCGTGGTCTACTTCCAATACTCCCGGAACGAGAAGCAATTAAGCGACATGCCGGATGCAACAAGTGACGCACATAGCATCGCAGCCATTCGGTGGTGAGACCAATAATGCCCAGGCTGGCTTGGAAGGCCTTGCGGTATTGAACATGGTCTCCGACCTAATGGCATCAACAGCTACATTAGACACTACGTCGTCAGGATTCCCTCACGGGCAGACTGGGAGGAATGAGGCGAAGATATGCAATTGGCAGGAAGTACCTGGTACACGGACGGATCCAAAACCGACGAAGGGGCTGGCTCCGGAGTGTACGGGAGATCGGATGGTGTCTGTACAGCAGGAAACCTGGGCCGATTCACCACAGTGTTTCAGGCAGAGATACATGCCATTGAATTGTATGCCCGACACCTATTAGAGGAGGGAGGACACAATAGATCAATAAAGATCTGCTCGGATAGTCGGGCCGCTTATGTCTTCGCGCTGCAATTCTAAAACTGTTTGGAACTACCACAGGACTCTGAACACCTTATCGCAGGAGAGTAGCTTTACACTGGTATGGATCCCGGGCCATCGTGGTCACGAAGGCAATGAAAGCGCCGGCTCTCTAGCCAGGAGGGCGGCGGGCTCTGGATTCGTAGGCCCAGAGCCGGCACTGGGAGTCCCATACACTCTGGTCAAGGCTGAACTCCAGAAATGGTGCAATGCCAAGTCCCAGGACTGGTGGGAGAACCTACCCGGATTATCACATTCCAAAAAAATTACCACGGGATCAGGGAGGGCAAAATCCCAAACATTCCTCATACTAAATAGGAGACAAGTCAGAGTGGCCACTGCACTGTACACAGGATATATCCACCTAAGATTTCACATGCTCTGACTCAGACTGTCCGAAGAGACGGAGTGTCGAATGTGCTTGGAGGACGACGAGACTGTCAAGCACGTCCTACATGACTGCCCGGCTATTGCCAGAGCGAGATACTCACTGTTAGGAACATGATCATTGAGCCTCAAGATGCAAATGCAGTGTCGCCCGAGAGACTCATCGGATTCGTTGAGTGTCTGAGCATAACGGGTGACAATTAGTGGGGCAAGCAGGGGCAAACCTTGCCGGCAACACTTCGAGTGAGCCAAAATAGACGGCAGGTTGCGGTGTCTGTACAAGTCCACTCACATTGAATACAATACAATAGAATAGATATTTTCTTCTGTAATTGTTTTAGCAGTTTAGGGGTCTGCCCTTCGCAGGCACGCAGATTGTGTTTCTTTTTACAATATTAACTAAATAATGTTATTATTTTTTTATGTAATCAAATGAGATGTTCTTGAATTGCAGATCCTTCTTCACCTATGGAACTTACCAACTACTAAAGTAACCAGATATCGAAGGACCAGCAAAGGTGATCTGGACAAAATGCAATAAAACACGTCTAAGACATATTTTCAACTGACTACTGAAATTCCGTAAAAACCAAAAAGTGTCGTCATAAAGAAACACGACTGCTTAATTTTTAGCTTGCGGGACATTAAAACTTTTTTATTGCAGGCTTTATAATGATAATCGTCAGGCTATTTACTCTATTTTGCGACAATTTTATGTTACTGACCCCAAGCAAGACACATGCTGAGTCATAGAAGCCATAGTCTGAATGTCGGGGCCACCGACTTCGTGTGTTTAACACAACTAGTTTTCCCTTAAACGGCTATCTTTTACTTGTGTCCCAACTTTGCGTAATATAAGCTTCTTCAGCAATCGATTAAATCTCTATACGTTTAAAAATGACCTCGCTGGAATTACTTATAATAATAATCGGCTCAACCTTCTATTTTTTGCAGCTAGGTCAAGTTTAGATTTTATTTTTAATATACTAGCACCGTCTTCTTGCCTATACTATAAGAACCATTATACAAGTAATCGTAATATAAAGCATGAGAAAATAAATATTTTGTTTATGATTCGAAAAGATAAGAGATCAGGACATAAATTACCTATTATACCGCCCGGTTATTTTCTTTAATTGGCTTATTCGTATTAATAAGCTATATAATAAACTTCATATTATTGATACGAAGCTCTTATAATTGGAACATACTGTAGAAATCGTTTTGTAGCTAAGCAATCTCACAGATCTCAGTTGTAGGTAATAAGCCGTGCCCGATATAAACCGGTATATTAGTACTAAGACGATTGAAAATAATTGACTCTATGTCAGTTTAAGAACGATTATTAATACAGAGACTCGTCTTTTGCTCTAGGAATTTACCTCATATTATGCTATAGGAATAAAATGCAAGAGAAACTGTAATAACCTGTAAAATGAAGTAGTCCAAACCATTAAAACTCTCTAATAACATTTGCCAATAACGCCATATTTCATTTCAAATGTTTTAAATGTTATTATAAATCTTATGGGATATTTCATGGGTCATTAACTTCTTCTCAAGTGCATTGTGCATTATCCAATTGCTGGAAGAAAGAAATAGCTGACGTCTAACTGTTCTAGTAGTTGATGTAGGTACGTTGTATAGTAATTGGATTTTCTGGTCTAATTGTTAGATAAAAATATATTGGTGCCTAATTTGGAAAACTTTTGAACCCATACACTGGCGCCATTGAGCAAATCATTTAAAAGCTTCCTGTATCGAATGCTGTACCATTTAATAATTAACTCTATATAAGGCGATATAAATCGTCCTTGCTTAAAACCTCTAATTACGTAAAAAGGAAGACTCTTAACTACTCTAATAATCGTAATATTAAAATTTGTTATTAATCCACTCAAAAATTTATGCTTATTACCGGCTCGCATTAATACCACAGGAAAGTGGACCCAATCCGACCAGCTATAGGTGGGTATAATTTTTTTTTCGACACAGTCTGGTGGTTATCTATAATAGAACTCATGTATTATAGGGATTAATTAGCTTTGTAACCACGATTTTTTCATTGATTTATTAATTAAGCATTTAAAAGAGTCTATGACAAAAACGCATCGTGCATGGATGGCTTTTGTAATGGTTCAAGTAGAGTTAGCCTTGACAATGGTCTGATTTTAAACGTGAGTGAGGCTATATAAGTAGCAGTTTGGAATTAATAAAACTACACACTTCAAGTCGAGAATTGATAATTATTATTAATACTTTTGAATGTATTAATAATATTCAGGATACAAATTTTGAAATGATTTTAAGTTTTGTTTATTAACTAGCAAACCGACATCTTTATCACCAGGATCTTTTTTTTTTGTTTAAAACAAAGACACAAAAAAGGTTTTTTTTTTTGAAAATAATAGTAGAGAAAAACATTGAGGCTCGAAAAAGGTAACCAAGAGATGAAACAGAACCAAATTTTGGGTTAATTCAAATTTCGCACTCTCGCCGACTTTCACATTTTAAAGGTTTCCATAATACGAGAGTGTTAACTAAATTGACCAATTAAGTGGAATACATTGTAAGTTTTGATACAGATACCTTGTCACGAGTCACGTAATCCGATCACCAAAATTAATTTTCGCCAAGGTTATGCAGACTTCATCAGCGCCGATTTCAATTCAGTTAATGCAACCCATCAATGTTTCCAAAGTGGCTATTATCGACATGGTAAATCTGACAAAAGCCGAAAGTTTTGTCTGTTATAGACGATGGATACTTCTTGTAGTTATCTATTAGTCTAAAGGCTACAGTAAAGAAAATTAGCACCAGTTTCTTCGAAGGTACCTGGTCAGGGTTTGGGTCATCAAGAATAACGGATTTCCTCAACTGTCAGGTAAAGAAGAGTTTTCTCGGATTACTTTGTTTGGGCTTTTTATGGTTTCGTGGTGTTGTCGTGAAATATTTAATGACTTGTTTGGTTGCCTACGTTTTTTACGAGGTGGTAATGGCAGCGTTGTTTTATAGTGGTCGTGACTGTGAATTTTGCGGTACCTTGACATATCTAGCTACAAAGTATGAGTGAAGCAAATATGCAGTAAGCCGCTTAGTTATTTGAAACGTGTAGATTTTAAGCAGGATGAGGGATTTAATTAACCGACAAAATGTAACAAAACTCTTTTTCCTTTTGGTGTCAAATTTCTATTTGTTTGGATGTGAAGATAAGCTTGTTACAATCACTTGTTTAGCAGGTTGGGTTTAGTAAAGTATAATTTACAGTACAGATATCAAAAAAGAAGATGTGCTCAACTAATTAAAAGAGCATATATGAGCAAACAATACATAGCATTTGCAATAATTTTAATGCGCAAGCTTGTCGACATAGTACCGCTTCAGCTTTGCTGTAGTAAGACACCAATTAGGGGAAATTATTATTATACATGGTGTGAAGGCTTTCACGGCCGGTCAAAATACAATCTAAAATGTAGGTGGTCACCAATTTGTCGATCAAACCATCTGCATGCCAGTTGCGTGGTTTACACCTCATCACTACAGCTTTGGCTGGTCGACAAATTGGAACCCGACTCTTAACACTTCGTTCTGGTTCAGATAACCTGCAAGGTACAGAGCAATATCAAGTACAGAGCTTCTCGAACTGAGAGCTATTTGTCATGCAGTCTTAGATCTAATACGCTGGTGGATGTCGCCTGCTCCCTGCTCCTGCTCTGTACAACATGTCTTTTGTACAATATAAAGTGTTTTCCGGTCTTTGAAACCGTGGTCCAATGGAAGTTGTTCCTGACGTTTCATCTGCAGCTGCGGCAGACGTTATCAAAGGCGATGAGGTAATGGGCGAAGGGATCTCCCTTGCTTCCCGACGTTGACTGATTCAAGGTGGTAGTGATGACGCGGAGTTTCGTCGCACTTGAAGTATTTATTTCGTAGAACTCCCTTCCAGTCTGCATTAAAAAACGTAATTTCCTCCTTCCTGTTGAAATTGTGGTTTTAAAGATCTCGATGGCCTCTCTCGTTAGTCTCGGATAGAAACGCTGCGATCGATATAAGATATCCACCTCGTTGAAAAAGATGTCGTGACCTTCGGAGAGAGCGTTCTCTGCTACTGCTGACTTTTGTGTTTGTTCATGTAGACTCTTGGCTCTCACAGACAGACTCTGTTTGTGAGAGTCAAGAGAATTTGTGAGCCGGCTGAATTGGAACGAGAAATGACGCATCTGGAAAGTGCTTTTGGTTGGAATGGATACAGCAAGCACGAGTTCCATAGGGCCGTCCGTCCAAGGAATGTAGAGCGCTAGGAAGGAATAATGGGAGAAGATGAAGAAAAGCGCGAATGGACTACCCAACTAGCAATTATGATTCTACTGTGAACACCCCTACACATAATTGGATGTGCTAAGTATTAGATACCAGTTCGGATTGTTTACCGATTTATTACCATGCTTTTACTAAAATGGGGAATGATTTTGTAGTAACGGCACCGTAGCGGCGACCACTTTGGGACTAACCCAGTTACGTTCCAGGGATTACCCTGAGTGTCGATTAGTAGTTGGCTACTAACTGTTACTAACTGCGACCAAAGAATAATGCATTTCATGCAGCGACATCTAGGTCATTCCATCTTCCTCTCTCTACTAAGATTAAATGGCACACTATCCTGACTTACATTCGACGTAGATGAAGTTGGAGTTTAAAGGGGGTGCGAAAGGGTCTGGTACGGATTATCAGATAGGCATACGCCAATATTAAATCAAGCTAGGTATCGGCAATTGTGTTAAAAAAATCTAAACGCACCGAAGTGTTCTGATTAAAGCTGCTATGGTAGATTGAAAAACAGGATAGCGCCTTCAAAATAAAGTAAATTTAACAAAACGTAATCAATTCTTACAAACATTTTAGAAGTTTTGCTCTGCACTTTTTAATAAAGAGTATGTCTGTGCAAGCAAAATGACTATATGAGGGTAAAGGTAAAGTTACACTTGATATAAATTACTAATTACCCCGAAAGTATGGATTTTTATTTGATTCTTCTTTTTGCACAAAATGGCGCTTGAACTTTTAATCATAGACGTGGCCTCCACAGCAATATATACTTCAAAGTTCATTAAACAACTTTAAAGAAAATTTTACCGGACATTAAGTAACCATTTCGAACATTTTGCTTCTTAATAGTAGATCTTACTTTAGAGTAACATTTGCAGTAACTAATACTAACTGGATCCATTGAATACTACTAAATAGTCGTCTACTTTATAGGATTTTATGTTACTATTTTGAGAGTAAATATTACTTTAAAATCCTACTATATAGTAAAAACGACTTTGAATTAATTTTGGTGACGTTAGCGGAACTCCCAAAAATAACCTTGAGGTAGTTGGGTGTATGAGATAATTTTAATAGGAATTATTACTTCTATTATGACATTAAAGTTGTGGGACTTCTAAGTCGTCAAATAAAGTTATCTTTGCGTAAGTAATACTTTGTATTATTTTTTTTTAGGTATATTTTACAATATAGTAATAAATTGAGGTAGAATTACCAAACTGCAACCCATCTTGTGTAATTTATACTGTATGAAGGTTATTGGGACTATAAATGCTAGTTGGGTAGTCTACCATATATCCACAAAGTAACGGACAGGAACGGCAGGCTCCTGGAAAACCTCAATGTTAAAACTGTCTTTAAATCCACCCGCATAATACAACAGAGCTTGTGATAGGCCAAAGACCGCAGAGATTCTCCTATCTGCACCCGGAGTTTACCGATTTCCAAGCAGCTGTCACTCTGTATAAATTGGCACTACAAAACGCAGTCTCGACACGAGGATTACGGAACACAAGAAGAGCTGCAGAATGGGACAAACACAAAAGTCAGCAGTAGGCGAGCAAGCTCTCTCCGAAGGTCACGACATCATTTTCAACGAGGTGGATATCTTATATCATTCGCAGCGTTTCTATCCGAGACTAACGAGAGAGGCCATCGAAATCTTTAAAACCACAATTTCAACAGGAAGGAGGAAATTACGTTTCTAAATGCAGACGGGAAGCGAGTTCTACGGAATAAATACTTCAAGTGCGACGAAACTCCGCGCCACCTCTACCCCCACCCCAGTCCCTTCACGGCAGCGGGGAAATAAATACCACGGAGCTCACCACATTCGAATCAGTCAATGTCGGGAAGCACGGGAGATCATTTCGCCCATTGATTCATCGCCTTTGACGTCCTTCCACCTTTGACACCTTTCCCTTAAAAATATGTAAATTAAGGTTGGTTTATACACAAAATAAAATAAAATAACGAATAAGGTATAATTAGAAATAAGCGTTGATTTCATTTATACCCCTATTAGCGTTTATGCACCAAATAACATAAATCTTACTTGGTGCATGAACGCTAATAAGGGTAGACATGCAACCACCTCTTATTTATAATTTTATTTTATTTGTTATTTTATTTTATTTGATGTATAAACCTACCTTTATATCTGTCACGCTTTTTACGCCTCCCTGTATTTTCCTCCGCAGTTTTACATTGTGCGGTAAACCCGATCCTTAAACTTTTGAATTTAGCTTATTGCTCTAAGTGTAACTTCATATCTAGCTAAATATTTGGGACATTTTCAGCACCTTTTTAGTGTAGAAAATCTTGTTTCTTCAACAGTTGTGGACGCAATGCATGGAAGGTTACAACCAAAAAACTTAGGGACAAGATTTCACATTTTACTTGAAAATCATTATTTAAAAAATGGCTGTCACAACATTTTAAAAGGATCAATCAATTACATGCTAATGACCTGCTTTATTAAACAAAAAAAAAACAAATAATTAACAGTACAATATATAAAACTTCCCAAATATAAAAAAGCAGATTTATTTTGATTTTCAAGCAAAAAAGTTTATAAACTATCAGCAATTTTACAGGCCTTAAGAAAGCAATGTGATCTTGTAAAAAATAGTTTTCGCATTTTTTCCCAAGAACCAAATGGATGCTACAATTATATTGTATTTATTTTTTAACTAAATATGCAAAAAAAATATAGATTTTGACTTTAAATTAATATGTACCTATCCATATTTAAATATTTGGCATCTTTCTATATTTCTTGATTGTATGTAATAATTTGTATAAAGAATTTTGTTTCTAAAACAACAAGCAAATCAGGTGTAAAGAATGGCAGCTAAAATCGTATTTCGTATAATTTTTAACTAAAAAATATTTATAAGGAAAAAAAATTGAACTTTCTTCGTAGCATTTTCGAAGAATCACTTACTTACTCCACACAATTTTTTTGAACCAAAAACTTATAATTAGCACTATTGTATTTTACAATTATTTTTTTATATGTATAGAAGTTTCAGATTTGCTTTTGAAATTATTATATTCGAAGACGAGGCCTAATGACGAATTCGGCAAAGAGCAACTTTTTATTATGAAAAATCATGCTTTTTAACTCTAGTTGTCAAAATAGTTACAACCAAAAATTTAGGGTCAAAACTAAATGAGTAGTGCTTGTTTCATACATATCTACATAAGATTACACATTTTCTTTTAAATAAAAACTTCAAATATTTACCACTATTGTATTTTATATACGGGGTGTTCATTATAAAACTTCATCTAGCAGGCTATGAAATTTTGACAGAAAAGGATGACATAGTTAAAATAAATGGACTTTTGTTTCTCCATCCTTTTCTTTTGACATTTCACCGCCAACTAGATCAAATTTTATAATGAACACCCCGTATTTGTATATATAGAAATAGCAGATTTCTTTTCTTCTTTAAAAAATTTTCTTTCTTAAAAGGTTTCTTTCTTTCAAAAAATTAACAATTTGTTTTCTTTCTGGCTTTTACAAAGCATTTCGATCCTAGGAGAAAATATAAAAATAAAAAATGTGTTCCTATTTTTTTTTTCAAAGAATCAATTGGACGCTACAACAAAATTGTTTTTTTTATCTTTATTTAAAATACCAAAAAATATAAATAATTTTTTTTTCAAATGGTTATGTAGTCACATTTTTTAAATAATATCAATTTTTCTTAGTCTTTTTAAAGAATTTCGACCTTAAAAAAATACCAAACAAATCAGAAGTAAAAAATGGCTGCTAAAATCGTATTTTACATATTTTTGAGTACAAAATTGCTACAATATAAAATGTGAAAAGTTAAATTGGAATTTTTGTTTTCACAACTTTTTTAAAGAATCAATTTCTTGCTCTTTGCAATCTCTTTTAAACTAAAACTTCACATAATCAGCGTTATTGAAGTTTACATTTTTTTTAAAACAAAATTGCATCTTTGTTTTTTTAATTCGAAACAAAAAATTTGACAGAGTTATCAATTGTCCTGGCTTTATCAAATGTAAAAAAATATATAAAAATACAAATTTTTTTCGACGCTTTATATCAGGCGCCAATTAGTGTCGGCAGTATGAAGTTTGTTTTTATGGTTTGATTTAAGGCAAAAAAAAATTTTGACCACCTTGACCTTTGAGTATACAGGGTGTCTTTTTAAGTGCATGCAGTTTTACTATTTCCGAAACAGCTGTGGTTACGAAGACTGTTAAATTAGCAAAAAGTTTACTCTTGTAGAACCTGTTTGGAAGACCTTTACAATGTTGCCACATTTTGAGTGATTTCTGAAATATTTAAAAATGGAAAAAATACCAAAAACTTAAATCTCTTCTATTTCAAAAACTATTGGTGACACAAAAAATATTAAATCACAGTTTCACTACATGTACCCCTCCCATATGATATCTCGATTAGCTTCGTGTGACTTTTATAAAACAAGTATGAACAACCTGTATGAAGGCAATTTTTTTAAATATGAACCTGGATTTTTTTTCCATAATGTAAAAAATCTTTTTACTTCTAATATAGCGGCGTATTACATAAGTATGGTGTTAGACGTTTCGACTAACTAAATCGATCATCAAGGTAATGGCCTGGTAAATAATGTTTTCTAATGAACACCCTCTATGTAGGCCCGCACCTGTTTCATAAAATTTTGTTGATAGTGCTAAATAAGATCGGCTGGTACCTAAGTGTCATATTAAGCCAATGGATTTATGACTTTGTACTGAATATAACGTTTTAAAATCTTGTTTATTATGTCTTCTATGACAATTTGTTTAAGAAATTTAATTAACTAGGGGTTTAATTTTTTAACTAAATTTGGGTTTTTCGTAAAAAAATAGAACTATGTATGTAACTACGGGGTGTTCATTATAAAACTCCATTTAGTTGACTGTGAAATGTCAAAATAAAAGGATGGAGAAACAAAAGTCCATTTATTTCGATTATGTCATCCTTCTCTGTCAAAACTTCATAGCCTGCTAGATGAAATTTTATAATGAACACCCCGTACATGTATAGAGCTATGTAACATGCAGATGAATTACTAGAGAAAAATTCAGTATAAACCTTTAAATCTGCATAAACAGGATGATGGATTTAATTGGTGGAAATGTTTACAATCCTATTTATGTAACAGCCCTAATATTAAGAATAAAAACAATTTCAAATTATGAAAAAAAAAAAATCCAGATCCGTATTCAAAAAAAATAACCGAGGGTAAACCGCAAAGGAATTGTGGTGTACAGCCGAGAGGTATTAGAAGGAATTAGTGGGAATTACTCGAGGAATTAGTTGGCATTACTGGGAATTAGTAGGAATTAGTGGGAATTAGTTGGCATTAATCGAGAAATTGGTGGCATTAGTAGGAATTAGTAGGCATTAGTCGAGGAATTAGTGGCATTAGTCAAGGAATTAGTGGGAATTAGTAGGCATTACCGATCATTTAGTAGGCACTTATGAGGAAATTTTATTGTAAAAGAGAAAAATATTCAAAATTACCTAATTTGAGATACCAAGACATGGTTACCTGAATTTTTTGGAAGTTTTCTAGTCTTAATTTAAAGAGAAAACTAAACATAAATGACACTTTTTCATAGTCACTTTCTGTCTCAACATAGTATATTCAAATTGAAAATCTATAATTTTCTTTACCATCATTAACTTAATTTTTTTAAATACGGTCTAGATATTTTATGTCGAATTCGGAATTTCCTTGCAATTATGTAATCGGTGATATGCGACAATTAATAATTCTATTAACTTTTGGGTTAGGTTTAAAAAAATCTAAACGGTACTTATACCTCTTAATATTAATGAATTACGTAGGAAAATAATAAGAAACCATACTGACTAAAATAAGAAGAAGACGTCTTACGAGCGGTGTACAATTTACGAAAACGAACACGCCTTTGTTTAGACGTAGATGGTGAAGTATTTAAACATCTTTTATAATTTTGTGGTTTGTAGTTAACTTGATAATCCAATAATAATTATGCTTTACATTAAAATAAGTTGTGGGTTAGAATGTTTATTAATAGTTATGTCAAAGGTTTTAATTATTAAGCTTTCAGCTTACGTGAAAATGAAAACACGACGGAATTAACAAATTCGAATCACATCTCAAAATCACCAAAATCTAACCTCAATAGAATTATTAATTGTCGCATATCACCAAATGCAGAATTCCAAAGAGATCCAGAATCCGATACGTGTAAAGTAAAATCCAGAACCATCTTTTAAAAAATGAAGTTGAAAAAGGTTGTATGAAAACGAAACGTAGGACTTTAAATTTTAAGTTCTAGGTTGAAGGGAGCAAAAAGAGTCTATGAGGAACTGTCAATTACTTTTTTAAATTAGGTATCTCTTCAAATTAAGACCATAGAACGAACAAAAAGTTTTTTAAAAATTTCGATTTTTTGCGAGTATTTCCGAAACTAGTCGGAATTATCAGCGATCAGTCCACTGCCCATTTTTATGGGTCCAAATGGATTGCAGTTTTTCAAGCTGCCGTATATTCTAGGTTTATCAAATAACCTCAACAGAGAACTCTGTTGGACTCCAAAGTGGCTTTTACAATCAAAAGACTATAAGCAAAAAAATATCATAATAACTGCACATAAATTTGCGTGCACTAGGCATTTAAAACCTATTTTACTCGAAAATCGTGCATTTTTAAGAAGTTGTCTTTTTAATGAAAAAACGACGCTTTTTCAGCTCCTGTGTTCAAACTTCAAAAAAAGTTAATAAGAAAAAAGTTAAGGCTAAAAATACTTTAAATCGGGCATGGTTAACACCAATCTAAGGTGGGTATCTAAATCTCGTTTAAATTGTTTGACTTGCCTTAAAAATCTAATCGAACGTACACAATTTTATCACGTTATATAAAACGTTTATCACGATTCACGTTATAAGAAAATCAGATTGTGATCATCAAGGTCAGTTCCGATACACCATTGGCCAAACAGAAAAGGAAAATTAGAAGGTAGGAGAACCTTGCAGAAAATGAAGAGTAGTGCGGAATCTCCCACTTCAGATAATCCATCTGATATCGAGTCTGATGGCTCCTCTGATGGCTACGAAGAAGGCCCTGTTCCAGACCCCAGAAATTTTTGTTGAAAAATATTACGCTGTTGCGTATGAAGATCAGTGGTATATAGATGGGTCATTTGTTGTATAGACCAATTGAACTTGTCGGCTGTGAACCGTTTAATTTAAAAATACAAGATCTAAACAAGATCAAAGAAAATATGTAAATTAACAAAATAATACAAAAACATAAACGTGATATTATGCTACAAGACAAAAAACAAGTTTAGTCATCCTTTTTCTTATTGAGCACCCCCCCATTTGATATCTAAATACAACATAACTGTTCTCAATAATTGAAATATTTTTTGATAAGTATTTCCCGAGGTATTTTCTACTTACTCACTTGATAACTAACCTGAACTAACCTATTTGGAAAATAGTGGTTAAAACCAAAGAACTTGTATGCCTAATGTTAATGTTTCTAAAAGTAGGTATTAATTTCTGAAATAAACATATGTTTTATCCACGACCACACTATAATGATCACATTATTCTTGTACATTCTCATGATGAATGTTAATCTTTATTCACTTGTGAATAATGAACATTATTTACAACTTAAAAAGTAAACTACCCTAAACATGAAATCGGTAGTTACCACTGGTTTATTCAAATAATTATCCTTCTATTAGGATGTATTGAGACAAATGTAGGTTACAGTGTCTTTTTTTCACTAAAAGATATACTTTTCACTGAAAAATACTTAAAATAGGCCATAGAATGATGTAATTGACCGTCCGCCCTCGTAGAATTGAAATGAACAAGGACGGGCGACAATGGCCGTTATCTATCTGACGCATCAAAGGTCGCGCCGTCGATTAGCGAAACCAGTAGTGGTTTTAATAACCTATAACCCCAGGTTCACCTGTAACCCCAGCTATAAGCTATCATATTTTGAGAAAACCCAGAACCTTGGTCGTAGATAAAGTATTGTATTCAACTCGCATTTAATGATGTAATAAAGCTGTCAAAGATTATGTAATATTTTTTTTAGTTTCTCGAGACTTAAGAAACCTAAGATGGTCAAATAACGTTTTATGGTGGCAAAGAGAAATTCTTTGGAAATCACTAAATGGAAAAAAAACCTGCTCAAATAGCTATTTATGTAACCAGTTACGAAAAGCCCGATTTTGTGTAACGAATGAATGTTTGCGGGACGAGCGCAGCGAGTTTCCGCAATTTGAATGAGATACACAAAAAAGGCTTTTCGTCACGTGTTTCATACAGGATTTTTTCTAATTTTGACTACAAATACCTACTTAGAGAGAGAGTGATTATTATTAAACTTCAATATTTACTTTCAAACCACTTTTTATCTACTTAATACCGTAAAACTATAGCAACGGTGTGCCACAACCGAAACCTGCAACTGGTGGTGACACAAACTTTTCATCACTAGTTACGAAAGATTTTACTTTTCGTAACTAGTTACGAAAAGTAGGACGTTACGTCACTGTCATCAGTATTGAAAAGTGCCACTTTATATGTCAAAATTAGAAAAAGGCATTATATCTAATTTTCAGTCGACTGAATATATTAATTACAAATATTTTTTTCCATATAGCTGGCTTCATTTGGAAGCATTCTTATCTCTTACCCTGTATGTAAGATCGAGACAAAACATCGAAATACCCTGTATATAAAAACCATAATTAAACCAGACCTTCATACATATGCATATTACCCATTCACTTATTTTGTCATCTAGAAACCTTTGAAGCCTTTATTTTTTTATACCCATCTCCTTTTAGCACATGTTGAGAAGATACGATGAAAATGTCAAATTTCCAATGCTTACTTGACAACAATAATAAGTGAATGGCTTATATGTTTATGTTGCAATTCTCTTAATAAATATCAGGTGCTGTGTTTATTTATTAATTTGTTTCCATGTTTCTCCAACATTCAATTTTGGAACCCATAGTTCTAAAGACATACTTTTTTTGTCAGTTTTGATTTTGAGAAATCACAGTTTTTAAGAAATAACAGAGGTAAAAGCATAATAGGAATTAGTGGGAATTAGTAGGAATTAGTGGGCATTACGGGGAATTAGTAGGCATTGGTTGAAGAATTAGTGGCACTAGTAGGCACTGGTCAAGGAATTAGTGGCATTAGTAGGAATTAGTAGGTATTAGTCGAGGAATTAGTGGCATTAGTACGAATTAGTTGGCATTACTCGGCATTAGTGTACAAGATTTCGGCCTGCGGTTTACCCCTCGAAAATAACTTTATACTGGTAACTCGGTTGATAAACGCCACACAAAGCTAATTGAGATGTTATATGGGAGGGGTAAGAGTGTAGTGAAACTTTGTAATTTAAACTTTTTATGTGTCACCAATAGTTTTTTCAAACAGAAGATAATTTAAATTTTCGCAATTATTACATTTTTCTAAATATTTCAGAAACTACTTAAAATGTGGCAACACTGTAAAGTTTTTCTAAAAATTCTCCACAAAAGACAACTTTTTGCTAATTTAACGAACCTTGTAACTACAGCCGTTTCCGAGATAGCAATACTGCACGCACTTAAAAAAGACACCCTGTATAAGACGAATTAAATACATATAAATATACAATACAACTAGTATTGCCAGTATGAAATTCGTTTTTTTATGATTTGATTAAGGTACATACATTTCTTGACAACCTCAACCTTTGATTACATTAGACGAATTAAATTCGTAATTTTTATCTTCTTTTATCGTATTATTTACGTGACAAAAAAGTAGTGAAAAACTGTTTTTTTTGCATACCTTTTGTGGAAGACCCAGCCAGCGTTAGATGGCTTTACGTACATTGTACCCAACTCTATTGCAACAAGAACCCGAATCAATTTTTGGATCAAACTTTTTATGTCAGAATTGGGTTGGGGTATACAATACTGACAAACTGAAATTACCGCGAAACCGGTCTATGGTTACTCTGGCTGACAGGGAATGAAGTTTAGTTACTTCTGCTATTACCGCTTAGGTCGAAATCCCGATCAATGTGTAAAGAAACAAATTCATAGTGAAAAACTTTTGGTTCTTTTGCACACATGGTTTTGTATGCCTTTTTGTTTTGTGGATCAGCGGAGATCAGTGGCGCCGTCTAAAGACGGCGCCACTGATCGACCGGACGGGAGGCGATATGATCTAAAGATGGCCTTACTAATGTGATGTGTGAAATAATTCAAACCTCTGTCCTGATGGATACTAGGGTAAAGAGAGTAAAAAGTTCGAAAAAAAGTTTAGAGGGTATAATAAAGAAGTGTGTGCTCCACATCTATAAGAAAGATAGTTTAGGTTGGTTTACGTCTGTAACAGGCCTGGATATATTTACGTACCCCAACCTCACTAAAATCAGCATATTGTAAAGAGCTTAACCCAGGCCAGCCAGGAGCACATACTGCTGAAAAAGAAGTGGTTAAAAAGACACGGATGTGCTAAGGCAATCAAGCATGTAATTTTGGAGACCAACTTGGAGCTCTAGGAATTTCTTGTAGATTTTAACATACATAAACCAACAACTAATGTACCAAGGCTGGAAAGCAAATTATGTTTTGACATTAAGTTTGAAACTTAATAAAGCAGTAAAAGCAGCAGGAAACGCCGAACTCTTCTTGGATAAATTTTATCTGGGTCTGCAATCTCGCCTTGGTGAGAAAAGCAGAACAAAGGTTAATGAAAAGTGGGAGGTTCGGTGTAATGGCCGATATGTAAAACCGCTTATGCAACAAATGGGGACACTTTAATGAACTCTTGATTCGATTAAAAAAAAAGCGGATAGTATTATAGTCTGTCAGACTCCACATTTACACTTTTTATTAAGTGGTATTAAAAATTCATTTTGTAAAATAGTGATGATAGTGACTACGATTAGATGCTTTGTGGAGATTGTTTTCATCTATTTTCTTACCTGTTTATTAGGTTTTATAATCGTCCTACACAATACATCCCAAGGCTTTCCCGGAAGGCAAGTGCGTGTCTGTCACTCGAAAGTCGGCCTGCCGCAAAGAGCAGTAGGTCGATAGCATTTGGGTACCAGTACCGCGAACCCACTGCATCCAATGATTGCACAGACATCATAATATGTTTTTTTTTTCAAATTTCACGTTATATAACCAAACAGCCGAGTAGGTGAGCCTCAATATTCTAATGCGAATTGCGTAAGCTTTGGTTGGCGAATTTCCTGGTTTCTGTTACATTTTCTTTGGCCACACTTTGCAGAACGTCTCGCCCACTGGTATTTGGCGGCGTACTGGAATTATTTAACGCCCAGTGCAGTTCATTGAGAAAAGCGAACCATGTGGGTGTCGGAACGGGTTCAAATGTAAATGAGTGCGAAAGGGAAGTCACCTGCCCACGTCTTTCTAACGGCCTGCATCGAGTGTTGAGAAATTGCGACGATTAATGCACTTACGCCTGTCATATGGCTCTGCTCAGTCTCGCGTTTCAGATATAAATGGTTAGTCAATATAAAAATATTAAAAAAATATCATGGGGCTTCTACGCCTCTGTTTTCTAGAGGTGCTGAAAAATGGCCTTACTGGGCAAATAAGTTCCGAAAATTCGGGTCAAGGGAGTGAAAGTAAAATATCTGCGTCTGTGGAAATAAAGGCAATTTTCGTCTTATAAGTTACGGTCTATTGATTTTGAATAATTAGCCGTACGACTCAATATGTAAAATCGATAATGACTGGGTAATGAATAGTTTATATGCGGCCACCCTGTGGAGGACTTGACAAACGTCGTTAATTCACAGATAATAACATTGCAGGAGTTTCTCGGAATTAAACCCGAGGAACACCTCTTTATTTTTTAACAATCCCAAGGTTCTTAATAACATGCAAATTCTTTGTTATTGGAGCAGAAATTACCTAACCTATTATTCCCGGGATACTTGACTTGAACTAGAGCTGAAGAGAGCTTTCAACTAGTTTCCGTTTTTTCGGAGAATAGAATATTGCCAGTGAGAGTTTCAAGGAAAATCTAAAGTTGACCAAATTCCAATCAACAAATTGCATTCATAAGGGGGACTGGCACAAGTGGTGTTCAATAATAGCACCTTGGCATTCAAGCATTAAAGTGCGGCCGTTCCTTACAAAGTCAATAAGTGTCATTACGATAGTTATACCGAGTTATATACCAACGTTTTACGAAGAATTTCGAGTAAATTGAGCCCCGTTAGGGAAATAACGCAAAATGAATGTAAAATACAACTTCCGCGATGACGCGACACAAAAACGCTCATCCGTTGCACCATCGGGACTTGCAGACGTTGTTGACACTAGTTACCAGCAGAATAAATATGCATATCTGTCTGCAATTTTGAATTATTTATCGCTGATGCCGGTACCACCGACTGCCGGTCTAATATTTACCTTTTAAGTTGCGTAGGAAGATAACTTAGGTCAGGGAAGTCTGTCATCAGTTAACTCCTTCTTATCATATTTGTCTGTGTAACGTTATAGTAAATAGGACCATACATTATTTTCTCATTGGAAATTTGAAAATCATTTTCTCTTTTATTGAATGTATTTGGCTTGGTTCATCTTGCTATACATGGAAATTTTGTTATTGAAATATTCCAATTTAAATCTTGAGAAATTCAAATTTTTTGTTGGCGAGTTCAAGTACCAGTCGAGTTTAGCTGAACCCGACTTTGAAGGTGACTTGTACAATCAAGCGTAAGTCATGTAATTTGTGCCCAATTCCCATAATTTTGACTTGAAGTAACTTAGGGTTTTTCGATTGAAATAAATTGCAAAAATCTTGATGTGGTGAAGACTACCCTCAAAGTAGATATGCAAAATATTAAAAAAAAAACAGGATGGTAGTCTAAAACAAGCAAAAGAAATGCTTGACAATCTAGACTGCCAGATAGAAAATGAAGTTAATCAAATAAGTGAAAAATTTGATGACCTTGGAGATGAATGGAAAGAACTATTAAATATAGCTGCCATGACGAGTGATACAGTGAAACTGAAAGGTAATTCCTCCAACAAAGTTACTGAACAGCTACATGGATGGGTGTATTTTTTCTGTGTTAAGAAAAATTGTGGTGTTAGTGTATGCATCAATTGCTTCGCGATTTATCATGATAGTTGTGCAAATCGGCAAGGCAACAGTTTTAGGAGAATTGATGAAACAAAACTCGTTTGCTGTGTGGTGTCAGAAAATGGCGCCAAAATTAATAACAATCATAATATTGAGCTCTGCGAAGCAACTAAGTCTCAGATGAATCTGGAAATAACTTACCTGAAGAAAATACTTGAAGAGATAATGGATAAAATAATATTCTTAAGCAGAATGTTCATTTGCTCACTGAGAAAATTGACAATCTAGCAAATGTAAACACGGGGCAATATAAACAGACCTACAGTGGAGTGTTAAGTACTAAACCTCTTGACAGGAACGGTCACGATACGAGACTACCGTTTTTACCAGGGACTGGTAAGAATTTGTTAGAATCGAATAACAATAATAATAATAACCGCTCGGGTTCAAATGCTAAATCCCCAAAACGTAAACCACGTCAACGAGGCTCGAGAAAAGGAGATAGCAGTGCTTCGGACTGCGAATCTATTGCTGATCTCGAAAATGCTGAAAAACCTAGAAGCAAGGGAGAAAGCCTTTGCCAAGAAAGAGTGTCTATGGGAAATAATATATTTCAGCCATTTGAACCCCGACATAAGACTTATCAAGTGGCTCAAAATGGACAGTTCCAGCGAAAAAATAAAAATTTAGGCACTGGGGCAGCCGAATTAGTATTCGAGGGAGGGGACCGTAGAGCTTGGATCTACATAAATAAAGTAAAAAGGAGCGCAACTGAGGAGGTGGTGAAAAATTACGTTATAAAAAAGGCTGGATTTGAGGATGCAAGTACCCTAGTACGAGAGCGCCCGACTGAAGATGATAGACTGAAGTCTTTTGTGGTTGTTGCCCCTCTGGAAAGGGCGTCTTGATTTTAAACGACACCAGGAGTTTATTAAAAACATTCTTCAAGCCCCAGTCGGTTTCCAGATGGGTGAAAATTTCCACACGCGCAATGCGGATTCACTAAGAAACAAGTAAAAACCAATGCCCTAAAGGGAAATTGGACAAGTAAATATTCTGTATCTGATGTTGAAAATAAAAGCTGTTTGAAACTCCTATATTTAAACGCACAAAGTATCAATAACAAAACTTGTGAACTAGAAGTGCTTTTGGCTGAATTATCTCCAGACATCCTTCTCATAACAGAACAAGTACATTCAGTTATATTTTCAAACATTTTTTCTTACTGGTTTGATCAGGATTTTCCACAAACCCGTGTCAAAGTTGGCGGTCAACCCTCTGACACTTGAATAAATACAAAAATTAAGGAATTTTCAAGGTATGTCAAAGATATCTATGTTTGGTATCAAGTGACAAAAAGTGAACAGGTTTACTTACAATACAAGGAAGTTAGAAAACAATATAGATATTACGTCAAAGAGCTAAACAAAACCATTAATGACAATAAAATAATCAACTCCACGAACAAATCAAAAACTGCCTGGACTATATTTAGCAAACTTACAAATAAAAGCAAACCCAGAACAATATTAATTTAAAAATTAATGATATAACAATTGATGATCCCATTACCTTAACTGAACTCTTTAGTAAACAACTTAATCTACAAATTTCTCATAATAATGTCGAACCTTTTCAAAAGGACACCCATGACAGCACAATATTTCTCAGCCCCACAGATCACGAAGTCTTGACAATAATAAATAGCCTACCCAACAAATATTCCGCAGGTATTGATGAAATACCAATCTCAATTGTAAATTCTGTTGCCCAATATGTATGAAGACCATTATCTGATTTGATAAACGACTGCTTCACTTCTGGAGTCTTTCCTGATGCCTTGAAAGTGGCTAAAGTGGTTCCAATCCACAAAAAAGGCAACCCGTTGGACATTTCCAACTATAGGTCAATATCTTTGCTGCCATCATTTTCCAAAGTTTTTGAAAAAGGTATCTACAGCAGAATTCTCAAATTTTTACAAGCAAACAAGTTGTTAGCAGATTATCAATTTGGTTTTATTCCCCAATGGTCCACTGAAATGGCAATTTTCAATACTCTTCAATACTCTTTCAAAAATGACAGGGTGTCCGGGCTTTTTTTAAACTTATCTAAAGCTTTTGATACCATCAATCATGATCTTCTAGTCCATAAGTTGGAAACATTTGGCTTGCCGGGAGTATGCGCTTCTATGATTGTCTCTTACTTGAGAAATAGATCACAGTCCATTTGTGTAAACTATAATGGGAGGTCATACTTTTCAAAAATGCAGGAACTTAGGCAGGGTGTCCCCCAGGGATCAATCTTGGGTCCCCTTCTTATCATACTTTATGCCAATGACTTGTCAGATAATGTTAGCAATAATTTAGTGTGCCAATATGCCGACGACTCTTCAGTCATTTTGAATCATAAAACAACAGATGGTCTCTCAGGCATCTCATCATTGGCCGCAGCTGAAACGTGTCAGTGATGTGAAAGAAATTTTTTGAAGCTAAACAGCAAAAAAACTTGTTTTTCAAAAAAAAACGCAGCCTGATTTTTTATATGTTAATATGCAAGGAAAATCGGTTCCTCACAGCGAATCAGTGAAATTCTTGGGCGTCATTATTGATCCCCAATTAAATTGGTGTGAGCAAACGTCCAAACTTGTTTTAAGACTCAATAGCTACAGCGCCCTCTTGAGAAGACTCCGTGATGTTCTCTCTATGGAATCCATTAGAACTTTCTATCTTGCATGCATCCAGTCATTAATAAATTATCGCATTTTATTCTGGGGCTCCTCCAGCGGGGCTACAGATATTTTCATTGCACAAAAAAAGCTGGTACGATCGATATTTGGTCTTCATCCTAGAATTAGTTGTAAGCAATATTTTGGAAAGCTAAATGTTTTAACTGTGCCCTCCCTGTATGTTCTTAGTTTAGTAATGTTTGTTAAGAGGAATTTGTGGTGTTCAGCAAAAATATGAGAACCATACACCGAACATGTTAATAAATACCAGAAGTGGGAGAGATCTGGCAACTCCTCAACACAAGTCAGTTTTCTTCCAAAAGGGTCCCTACTATCATGAAGTTAAAGCTTATCAGTGGCTGCCAAGGTCAATAACAAATATTAATAACCCTGTTCAATTCAGAAAAAAAATAGTATCATATTTGAAGGATAAGTGCTGTATACATTTGATACTGAATAAAAGAATATAATATATTAAGTAATTATAACAAGAATGTCTGTTAATCAGAATGTCTCTTAATGTACCTATTAAGTAAGTGTAAGATATTTTTATGTAATACAAACATGTATTGAAAACCCTTTTTTGTGGCGTTGCTTTGTAGTATGTTTACTATTTTGCTGGCAATAAATATTGATTGATTGAAATCTTTCAGACCTATAAGATTGACCCAGAAGTAATGAAAACATTAGAAAAGATAATCGATAGCACAGAGGAAATTTTGGGAAGATATCGCATAAACAAAGATCAACATGCCTACTGCAAGGGGAAGTCGGCCGACACCGCTCTCCACTCTGTAGGGCATAAAATAGAGAAGGCATACTCGAATAAGGAAGAGCTGATGGTACTCTTTTTCGACAAAGCTAGAACAAACCACATTTGCGAGGCCTTTGGGTGCCGGGGAACCCCAAATACCCCAATGTAGTTAGTAAGCAGGGTCAGATCGGCACTCCTCAACCGTAGGGTTACGGGTTCTCTGGGAGATCACCTGAGGGAAATCGAGGTAGAGGGCGGCTGTCCACAAGGCAGCTGCTTATCACCTCGACTATGGTGTATCTTAATGGTCTTTTGGAGAGGCTACAAGCCGGAGGGTTCAGTGCGCAAGCGTACGCGGACGACGGACTGGCCATAATACCAAGAAATTTCGTTAGCAGCGTTTGTGATCGAATGCAAAGGGCATGCAGAATAATAGAACAATGGTTGTACCGAGACGGGACTGTCAGTCAACCTTGGCAAGACAGAGTTTGTGCTCTATACCAAAGGAAGGAAAACTACAGCCACACGTCCTGCACTGGCCCTACACTGCGGTAATCAGACCGAAGATAAATTATGGAGCCGTTCTCAGGTGACCAGTGGTGGACAAGGCACGAATCGGCCAAGCGTGGTTCCCGAAACGTTGACGAAGAAGTAGTTGTATGATTTGCTGCCTTGTCCCAATTCCGCCGATTTCCTCTACATCTTGATCTGATTCTGGGACACAATCTTCATTCAACAGTCACTAGAGCTTTTTTATCACTAGTTCAAGATGGCCTGCTATGATCAAGTTTTTACGAAGACAGAAAGACATTATTTCGTGAGTAAACTAGCTATAATCAAGACAAATTCAGAGCTTCACAAGTACTGTAACTCTATGTCCAAAAGTTAACCCTGAGACGTCACTCATCCTCAAATGGCTTCTGCATTTCGAAACCGCTCAAGGACAAATTGCTGGATTGCTGCAAATTCTTCAGATATATCTGAAGTTTGGTATAGAACCTCGAACAGGCCAAAGCCTTAAGAATGCATACACTCTATCTACTATACCCATGTTCTCTAGAATGCAAAATGTAACTGGTAAGAAGAAAGAGAGATCCCTAAGGAAGTTATTTTCTGCGGAACTCAGTTACATTGGTTCCAAGGATAGTGTGCAAGGTGATATTGATATTGGTTTCAACACCGAATAAAGCCCAGAATAAAGGAATCTTTGAAAAACTAGTAAAACCAGTAAACTGCTCTGACCATCTTTAATGGCTCATCTACAAGACTTTCTACAGGAACAACACTATGAATTTAGTGGTGAACGATCTGGAGTGAACAAAACTGATAACAAAGCTAACGAATGGTTTTTGGGATAAGCTTGTACAGAAATGATGTGCATCCAGTGTAAAACCAACAAATTATGGAAGATTACTCGAAGGCGAGGCCAGTTTCAGTAGCACATTAAAGGTGCTCCTTTGAACTTGGGGAAAAAGAGCTATAAATGATCTAGAAGTTTCCAGTTTTAAAATCTTGTAACAAGTATTTAATAGTTGTGATGGACTACCTCAACAAGTGGCCAGCACTATACTCAATTCCAAATCGGGAAGCTAATCGAAGCTGAAGTTCTATATCAAAATTGCGTACGTAATTTTAAATGTCCAATAGAACTTCATTCGTATCTGGTCAGAAAATTTGATGAACTTTTTGGGGATTAAGAAGACTAGAACAACATTAATGTTTCCACAATCGGACGGTGGGGTTGAACGTTTTATTCGACTATAAAAACAATTTTATTCTAGCTTTTATTCTCGTCTACCATTCTGCTATTCAAACATTGACTGGACAACTCGTTCCCAAGTAGTATTTGCCAAAGAATTCTGACTGCCGTTACTAGTAGATCCAAACCTTCTAACGTATTTTCAAAAGCCAGGGAAAAAGGGCCTGTTACTTGACGTCCAAGCTGGTAATAATATATTATTTCGGAAACCATCCTCTATGGGTTTTAGTTGGTAGAGGGTTAACACGAATGCCTGTCGGGGAGCTTTTAAACAGTGGAGGAGGATGTCCAGGTCTGTCTTTGGTTGCGGTTTGAGAGAAAGATACGCAGTAAACTCAATACGGTAAAACTCTATTTTCAAGATGCAATGTCAACAAGGTTATAAAAGTATATAAGTTTAGGGCTTTTATGGATATGACGAGAGGCACTCTAACGGTAGGTGATTTAAAGGAAAATATACGGTCGGCTTTTCGAACTAATTCGGTAAGTTGACGGTGACATGTATATGTGTGGGGCCCAATAAACGCCTAGACCCGTGTGTCCTGTATGAGTGGGGCTCAACACGCTCAACACGCTCAACATGCTAAGCCGTGTCTGTATGTGTATGAATGGTGCCCAACCATTGCTTTGGCCTCGGTATGTGTGTAAATGAGGCTCAACATCCGCAATAGCTCTGTTTATTTTATTTGAGTGGGAAGGGGTCCAACGATCGCTAAGACCCGTGTATGTGAGTGTGTGAAAATGGGGCATGCAAGAATTGGGGCCTCGGTCTGTTTATATACGTTCTATTTTTAAGAATGCTTCTGATATCTTAGCTTCTGATGTAAGGTGTTTACTGCTCAACGGCTGGCTATCGAGTCCTCAAAATTTTGCTCCTCAGCTCTTTTATATGGAAACAACAATAAAAACTAAGTATACAAGGACTGGTTCTAGCTAAAGGTTGCCAGGTGTTCATCGAAATTTGAAGGAAATACACACATTTTAGAAGCTGGAAAACATGCCGTATGTTCACCTACGTCCGTTAACCCTTCGGTTGACCCTAATTACTTGAACTTGACTTTCATAACTTTAGGACCGTGTTCCTAGCTTGTTTGCAGCTGGTATATGAAACATTTTGAAGTAAGCTGTGGAGATAATAACACAAATTTTCACAAAAACGACAACGTTTCGTTCTATAATCTAAAAAAAACAAAAAAAAAGCACCGAAGCTCTAAAATTTCTGTGAGGGCCCATACAACATACGCCGTCGTAATTACGATAATCGACTTTATGTCATTGTATTCTATAAAAAAGAATTTCCACCCTAAGACAAAACCCAAAGACTCATCCATGTAGAGATGTTAGGTACGTTCCAGAGAGTACACGCAGTATGGTATCTTAACCAAGGGGCCTCATTACTCCACGTGAAATAATATATTCTGGCGTAAGGTTTTTTTGTTAAATGTTCCATTTTCATTTTGATAGTTTGCAATTACAAAATAACTAGCAAAGGTAAAAGAACCAAATAATGTATCATGGGCAGCAGACCCGATGTAGGTTTGTGCCCGACAAGACGTAAATGAGTCTGAATTTTACACATGGGAATGATTCGTTAGTCAGTTTTTACGTTTTTCGTCATCTGAAAACTTATTATTCAATGCCCCCCAGGCTTGACCATACTGGTAGCAAAATATGATTTTTTTGCTTTCACTTTTATTGGACAACTTCTTCCTTACAATCTTCCAACGTTCAACCAGAATCAACTAACTAGCGAAACTTTTATAGACAAAGCAGCAAAAACATAATAGCTCAGGTTTGAGATAACTCACATCCTCAGCAGGTTATAATTTATAAGATTTAAAAACGTTTAGAATTTTTTACAAAAAAGGCAATCTTTCGAAAAGGGAGACGAAAAGGAGAAAAAGAACAGAATTTTTGTTCGTTAATTTCTTTGCACGGTAAGCGTATTCAGCGTATTATTAAACGGCCAGTTAATGTCAGTTGACAATTCCAGGGGACATAATTTATACGGAGTTATGGGTATATAAGCACGGTCATTTATTTCTCGGACGTCAGCGGTGACCAGCGGGAAAAAATACATCGCCAAAGAAATAAGTTAAATTTGTCTGCAATTACCTGCAAAGTCGGAGCGCCGGACGGAGCCGAGATACAAACGTAATAAATATTGTTAATTGGGTTGAACAAAACTTTTTTTTTTACTCTCAACCTCTGTCGGTGACCCAAAAAACCGCAAAACTTTTACAGTTTTAACGTTACTTTTAAAAAGTTATTAGCCTACTGTTTACTTAACTATACGCTACCTTTATTATATGGTTGTTAAATGGTAAAGAAGAAATAATTATGAATATTATTACTAAAACCCCTGAATATTACTGCAGGTGGCAATTTTATGTCCCTGAACAAATTTTGTGCATGAAAAAATAAACCATTAGAGCGAGTAAATTAAAAAGTTAATGACAGGCGTTAAGCTTTACGCTACAACTAGTACTAAATACCACGATATTGTCTTTATTTTCCTTTCTTTATACTACTATGTAACGGTAATTAATTACCAAATGTTAAATAGTTTAGAATTATTTTACATCTATGCATTAATTTTCATAGAGTAAGTTTCAAAATAATGATTAAGGAAACTATCCACTCAAGTTAGTCACTCAATGGTAAAGTTATTCAACGTAAATAAAGGAACTATCCTATTATGGGTATGGAACAAGGAAAAGAAAAGTTGACTATTGAGTGTGAATACTTCCATTGCAAATTTTATTATAGAAGTATGATCAGAGTGAATACAAACAGTTTTTCTCATTGATCGTTAGCGTTCACTGGCAAATGGATATTACATAATTAGGGATTCATGGTTTGACTTTTTTTCAAGCCACTTGACTTCAATCAAGTCAAAGTTGAAAGTCAAATCAAGTAGTTTGAAAAATACTGAAGCTAGGTTTTATTATTTTATTATTTTTTGTGCAATCGTCCGTTAGCGAGTTAACGAGTACTGTAACCCATGACCGGATGTATGACATACAACATTTTACTTCATACTTATTAAAAACAGGAAAAGATTAATTTTAGGCGCGGCGAATATATGTTTGAGAAATCCGGTATAGTTCCAATATTTCATTAAGATATCCTGTACCGCAATCAAATTTCATTACGGTGCTTAATAGTGTAAAATTTCCTTACTTCATACTGTAGGTCATTTAGGACACTTTTACGTACTTGATTTTAGTTCGGTAAAAAGCTTTTTACATGACTGGATGCCGTAAAGAAATTTTCTTTCGGAAAACTTCTTCCAGCTTCAGAATCTTGATTTGAAGTTTGTAAAGCCAAAGGACTTATTGAGCTTCATGATATTCTCAGCACTTTGAGAGCCGTCTCTTAACAAACTCAATTGAGACTCTTTATCTTGTTTTCCGATAACGAACCGATTTCTGATCATGCTGTCATCATAAGAATTTTTAGATTGCTTAATGAGGCAAAAGAAATCGCACACTTGGGCTTGCCTAGTGTTGCCGCAAGACAAAACAATACAATGTAGAACTTACTTTTGTCATATCTTGAAATCAATAATAGTATATTACAATACGAGATGGGAAGTATTTCATTACTGTCCAGATCTCGAGACACCTCTAAGATATTAAAAAGACAGAAATGTCATCATTACATATGTAGTTGAAAATAAAAACTTGTCTTTAGAGCAAAAACATTGTCATAACACATTGCCTAAAAATGCAAATTTTAATGATTTTGGAGAAATTCCCTTTTAATAATTGCAAAACTAGTCAAATCGATTCAGTTCTTTAATTTCTTACTTTTAGCAAAAAGCAGTAATTCTTTGATCAAAATATGTAAGTTTGGACTAAAAATACCTCAAAATGAAAATGTGGTGGGAAAGTTAGGTAGAATCAGAGTCAAACATCATTAAAAATAACTCAAAGGGTGTAAAAATACAAATTTAAAATTTCGTGATAAATTCATGTCTTGATTAGGGCAAAAACTGGTCAAAAGATGACTTAAAGCGTCTAAAAATCCAAATTTAAAATTTTTGAGAAATGCATTTTTAGAATTAGCACTAAAATTGACTAAAAATAACCCACATCCTCTAAAAAATGCAAATTATGATGACTCAATATTAGGACAAGATAATGAAGACTGATTCATATCTTCTGATATATTATTTTCAGTAAATTACACTTTTGGCCTAAATATATGAAATGTGGTTCAAAATGCAAAATTGGATTTTTTCAACAAAATCAGTTTGAGATTAATGCCAACATTGGTTAACAATGACTCCACACTTATAAAAATATGTTTTGGAGTTTGGAGAAATTCATTCTACGAATATGGCTAAAATCGGTTTAAAATGACTCAAAGCTTTTAAAAATGCAAATTTCAAGTTAGTTAAAACTCAATTAAAAAATACTTAAAACGGTTAAAACTGGAAATTTAAAAATTTTGATAAACAATTTAAGCTTAGAACCAAAACCGGCTAAGAATGATTCAAAGCAATTCACGAATGCAAATTAAATTTTTTTGGATAATATAGGTTCTTTATGGTCAAAATCTACTAAAAATAATTTAAGGCATCTCGAGTTTTTGAAGTAATTAAGGTAAAAGTTTTAAAGTCAAAATCGGTTTAAAATAAGCCAAAGCGTTTAAAATAGCCAATTTGGAATATTTGGAAAAATACAGGTTACGATCAAAATCAAAATCTATTAATTAATAGAATTTGTGTTGAACTATTAATTATGTGTTATTGTTATGATGTTAAATAATATTCAAAGCATTTAAAAATTCAAGTTAGAGGTTTATAGAAAAAATAATATCAGAATCGGTTAAGTACTACTCAAAGCATCTAAAAATGCAAATAATAAACTCAATCGGGAAAATGAGGTAAGAATTAAAACCAACATCAGTTAGAAATAACTTAAAGCTTTAAAAAAAATAATATTTAGAGGTTAAGTGTACTTTAGGATTAGGGCCAAAATCGTTTGAAAATGACTCAAGAACTCAAACCATGTCTTGTCCTCACCCATGTTGTCTTGTCTTGTCACTCATGTTGACGACTTGTTTTCAAGTCAAATGTTAAAGATTTTCTAAATACAGATTTGGGGTCCTCTTGTCGGAGTAGTAGAAAGCGCACTTAAAACTTTGTTTTAATTTGAAATAAGAAAGGAACAATATGGATGATACTTAAAATGATGTCCCTGTAAGACTATGAAGCTTTCACGGCTGGTCAAGATACAATATAAAGTGTTTTTCCTTCACTGGGCGAAGTGATCTCCTATGCTTACCGACGTACGTTGACTGATTCGACTGCGGTGAGCTCCGTTGTATTTAATCCTCCGCCATCGCGCTCCAGTGAAGGGACTGGGGTGGGGGTAGTGGTGGCGCGGTGTTTCGGCGCACTTGAAGTATGTCGAAGTAATGCTTCCAGTTTGCATTTAGAAACGTAATTTCCTCCTTCCTGTTGAAATTGTTGTCGTGTTTAAAGATGTCAATGGCCTCTCCCGTTAGTCTCGGATAGAAACGCTGCGATTCAAAGCCCGGAAAACACTTTAGTTTGTATTTGGATCGGTCGTGAAAACTTTCATAGTCTTACAGGGACATCATTTTAAGTAACATCCAATTTCCTCCTTTCTTATTTCAAATTAAAACAAAGGTTTAAAGACGTTTTAACCACGGGAGATCACTTCGCCCATTGCCTCATCGCCTTTGATAATGTCTGCCGCCGCTGTAGACGAAACGTCAGGACGAAATTCCATTGAATCACGGCTTCAAAGCCCGGAAAACACTTTATATTGTATGATGTCCTTGTAGTTTTTACCAACTAGAAACTTGATATCTCTAGAAAGACAAGACTTAAAGATGCGGTATGTTATAGATTTTTTTTTACGACTAAGTGGCTAATTTAATTAACAAAATAAAACATCAGGTTAGTTCGTTGTCGTCAAATTGACTCATAGGAAATTATGTAATCATATATGAGTTCGTCTTGTTCATTAACTATTTTCGATCACGTATCAAGTAGTTTGTAACTACTTGATACATCAAGTCAAGCTCTACTGTAAAAAAGTCAAGTCGAATACCGACTTGTCAGGTATTTAATATTTCAAGTAATGTCAAGTATATCTCAAAAATGTCAAGCATTTATGTACTATCCATGGGAAACAAGGACAAAACAATATTTATTCACGACCATACTAAATATAATCAGATTATTCTTGTACATTCTCAAGATTAATGCCAAATTTTACTCACTTATGAATAATGAACATTACTCACAAGTGACTAATGAGTTATCATGAAAACGAAACATATCTTAGGCAACTGGCATAACAAAAAGTAAACTGCCCTACACATGAAATCGGTAGTGACCACACAAATAATTATCCTTCTATCAGGATGCATTGAGACAAATGTAGGTTACATTGTCTTTTTTTCACCAAAAAAATTACTTTTTACTAAAAAATACTTAAAATAGGCGATAGAATGAAATAATTTACCGTCCACCCTAGTGGCATTAAAATGAACATGCACGGGCGACAGACCGTCATCTATCTGACGCATCAAAAGTCGCGCCGTCGATTAACCAAACTCTGCAAAACCAGTCGTGGTTTTAAAATTGTGAATTATTTTTGTGGCACCGATCATATTTGAGAAAACCCGGAATCTTGGTCGTGGATACAGTATAGTATTCGACTCGCATTTAATGAGCGTTATTCTCTCGGGCAAATTGTGCCACTCGCTTCGCTCGTGGGCTCAAACGTTACCCTCAAGAGTAACGACTCTCATGAAATGCTTGTTGTGTAATATACTAAGTAAAATCAATTTTTGATTGATGATGCTTCCAATTTGCATTACATAATTAGTTACATAATAACCTGAAGATATAAATTAATTGAAACGTAGTAAGAAATTATGGTATAACTCCTGCCTTCAGCTTCTATCTGTCAATGGATCACCAAATCATAGCCATCTTATAGCCACTATGTATGAAAAGAATAATGTGCATTTTAAAATAGTGTTTTCATCTTTCTATGGGCAGTAAAAAAAAACAATTTGATTTATGGTCGTCCTGTTTGTATTCCTAACACCAATCAGCGCAGGAAAAAAAAACAAAACATCGAAATTATGTCAAAAAATCAGCTACAAGATATCTGAAGAATAAAGATATATTTCAGCAGGTAAGACAGTTACGTCGGGTATTCAGGTTTATGACTTCTAGGAATACAAATCTGAAAGGTAATAAAGTTGCGTCACCGAACGTGTATTAAGTGCACTCGTGAAAATTAATGAGGAAACGCTGTTCTCAATGCGTTCAACGCATTATTTACCACTAAGTGTATGCAGAAGACGTTATTCTATAACTTGCCACTCATCCATATTTCATAAGAAGGTTCTTGCGTTGTAGAGCGTTCATCAAAAATGTCACTTTTTAAATTATTTTGGAATTTTGCCTTGTGCAAAGGTGACGATAAATTTGCAGCTAATTGACAAAGATTTTTGCGTGCACCGCGTGCTTAAGTAGTACGTCGTTCTTGCACATTAAACAGGATAAACAAATTATTGTAGCTGGTTTTTGTCATTTAAATTTCCTGTTATAATCCGGTCGAGCCACGGTTGTTGTCAAGAGAAACCGCGACTAGTTAAGTGGAATAATGGTCTCGATTTGTGCCTATAATTAAAGGAATTAGAAGGTTTTTTTTGTTAGTAGCTGATAGGCTGATGCTGGTTTACAGCACTATTATAGATACTAATCTGGCTCGTCTTTAGATAACAAATAAACTGCGAAAATTTTGACCTTACAAGGGTTTCTTTCTTACATAAATTAACACCGTTCAGTAATATTGTTCAGAAAAAAAAACTCATAATAAGTCATCGAATTAAAACTCTTGTTTGAGATAAGTTCACAAAACAATGAGAATGGGAACATTTTATGACATTTTCGACATACAATTGATTTTATTAATTAATCTCAGACCTACTGTTCTAATTCCATAGCCTACTTGAGGTTTTTTTTTTAAATAAACTCATCATATAACAAGTTCGATCACTCGACGGTTGGCGCCGAATTATCTGCCCCTGTCCTCTCTACCCTAGTTCTCTGTTCTGGCTAGCAATGTAGTATACAGTGTCGACGCGATAAGTAGCACATCGGCCAGCGCTTTTACGTAAAACCCGCATCACTCACGTTAGCTTTGGGATTCAAGACCCTCGTATTGCGCATAAAAACGCCACAGCAAAAAATTGTTGGTATTTCGCAGATATGAAAGGAGTGCTCGAACTGTTTTTATTCTTAATCTGCGAAATACCAACAATTTTTTACTGCGTTCTCAGACGAAATAGGGGGGTCTTGAATTCCAAAGCTAACGTGAGTGATGCGGATTTTACGTACAAGCGCAGGCCGATGTTGTACTTATCGCGTCGACACCGTATACTACACTGCTAGCCGGGAGTAGAGGTCTTGGTTAGAGAACACAGGGGCAGAAAATTCGGCGCCAACTGTCTAGTGATCAAACTTGTTACATTACTGAGCGATGACATTAGTATCAACTGACTGAGTTTTTGGACCGACAAAAAAGTGACTTTTTTACTATTGATAACTGGCCTAAACTGATTTTTTATTATTACTGCCCAGGCAGTAAAAAAAAATTTACCTAAGTAGCAAAAGTATCGTTTGATCAATTATGTCAGAATCCAAAAGACTTAAACCATCGTGAACCTTAACTTTCGAATAATATTTTCGCCTTAATAATTGAAGAAATAAAGGTTCATTGATATATACGTATCTTTTGCCATATTGTTAAATGCCGGTTGCTGACAAATGACGATTTCTTTACTCACATTCATAATACTCCATGGCAGCTGCCCTTTCCCACTTTCCTTCCTGTTACAGTCCATGGCATTATAAATTTGTATTAAAAATATAGAAGACGAAATAAAAATGTTATTGCTACCACTAGCATTAATAGGTTTAATTAACTAGTCTTCGGTGGACCAGTGTCTGAATAGTCTCGCGGATTGTATTCAGACAACTGTGTCTAGCTAACAATTCACTGTCGATTTCAAGATCAGGTGAGAGTGTTCTTGGGTATTCGGTCTGGGCAGTGTAGATTAAAGCATAAAATTGGTTAAAGTTTTTATACAAATACCACAATTTCACACCACAATTTCACCTAATAGTATCTTTCCTTCTCGTGAGGGCATGCGTTTCTGCATTTTTTTTTACACTGCGATTGTGGATTAAATTTGCAATGCTCGTCTATGTAAAAGCTCAAAAAACACCCCCGCAATACCACCACCATTCGTTTGTTGATTTGCGGTTTTCTGCGGCTGCACACTTTCGATTCGTCCGAGCCCTTTCTAGGGTAAATTGTTATTCGCAGTAATTTTACTGTGAGTAGTGCGAAATTCCTTCTCCAACAACGAACGAATCGGGCCCAAAAGTGAATGAGGCTTCACCCAAAAGTAAGTAGTAAAAAATGAACTTTCCGCCTCAAAGATTTAGGAGTTATCTACAACAAAGGTATGGGCCTTACATTTGTTTTATTTTTAGACAATTAGAAACTAAACATGATAAACTACAACATTCTGAAAATAGTTTAATTTTCTTATATAAATGTAGAGATCACGACATTATTCCGAAAGGTTTTCGTTTAACACCACTACATACAGATTACAGAACAATTAGAATTTTAGAAAGGGCTAGTAAATCACTAATTAGGAACGAAATACAATTCCACATACGTAGAAAATTTATTTTAGAAAATGAAATTAATGTAATGAAAGATAATTTATTTTCAAATGTTAATTTTAATGATTTTAATCATATGTGGGATTGTATTCAAAGTAGCTATTTCACAAAATTTAACAAACATAAAAACATACAGTTAAAGAAATTCAACAAACTAATTAACTACAAAATAAACAAAGAGTTTAGATACTTAAGAAACAATAATATAAACACTAAAACAGTAATAAACCTATCAAACAGAAACCTCACTAATACTGAAAATCTTGTACTTTCTAAAGGTCTAAATTTTTCTGTAACACCTAAAAATGTTCCTAAGCTTGATTTCATTTCAGCAATTGAAGAAACAGTTCAAAACTTACCACAAGAACACCAACAAGAGTTTAGAATTAGGTCAAAATTAATTTTAGATAAACCCTTTAACATTAAACAAAACCTAAATCCCATCGAGCGAAAGGCACTCAATTTTTTTAAAAAAGATAATAATATTAAAATTCTTCCAGCAGATAAAGGTAACGCTACAGTTATAATGAACTGTATTACTTATGAACAAAAAAATTGAGAGCCTTTTAAACGATGGTACTTACACAAAACTTAACAAAGTTCCAACAGACAAAATAGAAAGACAAATTTACACCACTTTAAAAAAACACAAAAATAGTTTCACTGATAGAGAAAGATTCAAATTAACACCACACAACAGTAAAACACCTCACTTTTACGGTGTTCCAAAAATACATAAAAACAACATTCCTCTTAGACCTATTGTCAGTAGCATTAACTCACCAACACATCCACTATCTAGGTTTTTATTAGAGATATTAAATCCTTTAGTAGGAAACACAGAATCATACATTAAAAACTCTAGTCATTTTCTAGAAAAACTAAAAGATATAGATATAAACCCAAATCACACACTGGTAAGTTTTGATGTTTCTAGTTTGTTTACTAATGTACCTGTCGATAAAACTTTAATTATTGTAAAAAATAAACTTGAAAATGACATCAAACTTAGAGAACGCACTAAACTAAACATAAATACAATTATGGAATTACTAACACTATGCGTTAACACAACCTATTTTCAATACAAAAATGATTATTACCAACAAAATACAGGTATGGCAATGGGTTCACCATTGTCTCCTGCACTTAGTAATTTATTTATGGAAAATTTTGAATCAAATTATGTTTATAATTATAATTTTAAACCTTTAATTTGGTGGAGATATATTGATGATGTTTTTTCAATATATCAGTTTGGTAATAATCATTTAGACACCTTTCTCAATCACATAAATTCACAAGAACCCACTATAAAATTTACAATTGAAAAAGAACACAATCAAACACTTCCATTTTTAGACATACTAATAAAAAAACTTAGACTTAGACTTAGACAGATTTGAAACTTTTGTTTATCGCAAACCAACACATACAGATCGATACTTAAACTACAACTCAAATCACCCTATTATGGTGAAAAAAGGAGGTGTAAAGAGTCTATTTTATCGCGCAAAAATCATTTGTAATGATAATAATTTGGAAATTGAAAAAAACATATTAAAAATGTTTTACTTAAAAACAATTATCCAGGTTATTTCATTAATAAATGCTTTAATCAATTCGAACAGCCAAGTATAAGGCAAAATCAAAATAGACATATTACAAACCTTTTTATACCATATATCAAAGGGTTATCAGACAAAATTAAACGATTAGGTAACAAATACAATATTAGAACAGTTTTTAGAACACAAAATACATTACGTGCACAACTGACAAAAACTAAACCACACAATGAAAACGAATACACAAAAAACGTTATATATAAAATTCCTTGCAAATGCGAGAAATTTTATATAGGCGAAACTTCTAGACCTCTAAAAAAGATAATAAAAGAACATCAAAATTACATAAAAAAACAGAGATTTTGAAAAGTCAAATATATGCCAACACGCCTTTGATAATGGTCATAGAGTAAAATGGAACGATACTAGTATCGTATCCAAAGAACCATTATCAAAGAAGCGTAAAATCAAAGAAAGTGCATATATTTTACTTAGCAAAGATCATTGTGTAGCTTCTTGTTCAGCATACATAGATAACACATGGTTACCTATGTTAGAACAAGAAGTTCAAAATGGTAACTTACATATAAATTAATATTAACATTCACATTATACCTATTTTACACGTAGATAGAACAAATCATATTAGGTACTAAACAATACATTAACCAAACATTTTAAACGTACCTTTCGTAATAATGACAATTCTTATCAAATGACATTTTCATGTCAAATGCAAAAACCAATTTTCAGAATATCACACACAAATACTCAAAGACAAAACACATTAATAGGTATAATTTTTTGTAATTCATAGTTTTTAAAGCTCTATTTTTTTAGATAGTTCTGAAGAAGGCAGCAGACAAGTTGCCGAAACGTTAACCAGGTCGATTCGTCCGAGCCCTTTCTAGGGTAAATTGTTATTCGCAGTAATTTTACTGTGAGTGGTGCGAAATTCCTTCTCCAACAACGAACGAATCGGGCCCAAAAGTGAATGAGGCTTCACCCAAAAGTAAGTAGTAATTTATGCAGATTGTTTTAATTTTAGAATCAGGAGATATCGATTCAACTCTGGTTTTTAAGGCGAGAACGAAGATGCTTTTGGTCATTTGATTGTGACTAGAATGATAATTGAGATATTTCCCTGAACTAAAAGGTTTATTATACCAATCAAGAATTATTTCTTTGGTTGATTTTCTAGTCGCTAAAGTGCCTAGAAATGGGACACTGTTATTACGTTCTCTTTCGATAGTGAACTGATTGTATGGTTGTAGTTGATGAGTATCGCAAAAGTTTCGTTTCGCGGGTACCGTGGTTATTATATCATTCACGTATTTTTTTCAAGTACGGAGTCCCAAATCTAAGGCGGGGCAGGCAATGATCCAACAGATCATCCATAATATATTGTGCGGTTATGGGAGAGAGGTTGGCTCCCATAGGAGTACCAAAAACCTATCTGTAGAATTTCCCCATGAATGCGCAATAGGTTGTATCCCACAGTAGAGGCAGCATTTCTAAAATGTGTGGCTCACTTAGGTCTGTACATTCACTAATTTTATGCCAATGTCTGTGGATGCTCTCCTCAATCAACGAAACTAAATCAAGACGAAACCAGGCGGGAGGCGCAGTTGCTTTGCGCACTCAGCATACTCGAAACTGTCCTTAACAAAGTAAGAGTTATACGATTGGGTAAGTACTTCTGCCAACAAAGAGGCACGGTTCATATTCATATTCATTCACCTGTTCACACTAGTCGACCAAGAATACCGACTGCTTTGAATTTAAGATCGTCCGTGAAGTCCAGTCTGTTAAAGTTTTTGAAAGTGTTGTGATGAAGGAATCAAACTGAGGGTAAAAAATGTGTTGGAATCATAGAGGTTTTATCAAGGTATTTACATTTTTCTTTACATTTTTCAATATTGGCGTGATAAACAAACCCTCCATACAGCGTTGCCAGGATTACTTTGCTAGTAAATTGGCACATCCTTTTTTTAAATGATATCTTGCGAATCTTTACACCACGAGAGTACTATAATATCTATTGCTGTCCAAATAATCTTTGAATGGTGATTAATAGAACACTTATGACGACAAAAAAAAAAGTACGTTTAAAATGGCCAACTGGTCACAATCCGTCACCCCAGTATAGGTTTGTTCTATCTCCACTTTTTATGAAATTTTATGTTTTGGTATTTTCTAGTATTTAGGCTTGCTATATCCACCGAAAAAAAAAGGTTTTTTTACGAGAAAGTAGAAATAATTTGTCATATCTCCATCTGTTTACTGCTTTGTTCTATATGCAGAATTTGCAATTTTCGAATATTTTTAGGCTATTTCCGTAATAGTGTACTTTGAGCTTTGAAAATATATTTGTTTTATCTCAAATTCAAGTACGTTAGAACTGGAGATAGAACAAATTTTGTACTATTGTGTATTATACTGTACGTACACGTAACAGTCCTATTTGTAAAATATTTCAGATTTTCTTTCGTTTCTCGAACAGTGTATCTCTTATTGTATTGTAAGGGTAGATACAGGAAACAACAGGGAGCTCCCAAATTTAAAAAGTGAGTTTTATTGGTGTAACCCCTTTAAAATGAGTGATATAAGTTCAACTCCACCCAAACTATCCCCTAATACTGAGAGGTAAGTTAGTTAACAATTTTAAGACCTTTAGAGTTACTGTAATCACGAGTGATATAAGTTCAACTCCACCCAAACTATCCCATAATACTGAGAGGTAAGTTAGTTAACAATTTTAAGACCTTTAGAGTTACTGTAATCACGCAGGACTTGCATAAAACATAACCTCAATAAAAACTGCCTAATAAACTAAATACAAATTGAAGTGAACTAAAATTTAGATCGGTATTTTTGATAATGTAGCATACAGTGTGAAAACAACGCAAATTTCCTGAGAATAATATTCATTTGAATTCCTTCTTTTTAGTAAGTAGATATGTTATATAATTATATTAATAAGTAATTTTTATATTCAGGTGATTGGCAGGTACCTATACTTACCTAATTGGTGTGTGTGTCATGTGTGTTCTTATAAAATTACGTCTAGATATAAATATTAGTTATTTTGGTACCTAGTGCATTATAAAGATAATAATTATAGGTATACTTCGACCGAAGGCGTTATGTTCTAGAAAGTTCATGGGGTCTTCAACGTTTAATGTACGACTTCTTGTACTAAAAAAATCAAATTTTATGTATTGTAGCGTTTTCTTTTTAACAAAGAAAACCTACTGGCTTCCCTTTCATTATTCATAAATAACTTGTACAATACCATTTTATTTCCAAAGAAATATGACTACCTTGGCCGCCATGTTTGTTCACCTCGATTACCGTTTCTTATATGCGATTCTTGTACTTCAAGGTCTATGGTTAGAAATCGTTTGAAGTTGACTTCTTTCGGACATTGACATGTGTCTATTTGTTGATTAATTATTTTGCTATCTGCGCAGCATTGACAAATTTCACCAATATTTTTACTTAGATTCCCTTATTTTCTTCATATGCTCTTCTAATACTTTCCCTAAATTTATCCTTTATTTAGCAACAATGTCAAGATTTTCATATTTCGCGGTTCATTTTCTCCTTCTTTTTATTTCCCCCTTTTGACACTATAATTTCCGTTTTTTTGACCAATTCAGAGCCCAGGTGGTAAAGGTAAAAACGTTTGATAGCCCCTTTTCCATCTTGACCACTGTCCAGGGCACATCGGACGTCAGTCTGTCCCTAAACGGCTACAGCCTAGCCGTAGTAGAGTAAAGCCAGCCCAGTAAAGTTCTCGTATTTTGGGGTAAGAATTCCTTTAATTAATTTAAACTTATCTAACCTTTTCTTCGTTCAATTATTAGGTCCAATGAGTAGTCGTATGAGTAGTTCAATGTTTGAGTAATAAGACTCAATACCCTTTTTTTTTGGATCTTGCAAATGTATTCAATTCATCTTGCACGTGTGCCGAAAGTAGAGCCGTTAGTGACGGTGATGGGTCCTAGGTTTTAAACCGTCTGGGTTTTGGAGCCCCTTTGCCGAAAATGGAGCCGTTAGTGACGGTGATGGTTCCTAGGTTTTGAACCGTCCAGCATTACCACATATGATGCACTGATCCTCTACCTCAACTAGCACGAAAGCCCTATAAACTGGCCAAGTATTTCAATCGGTAGGAGTAGATTTAAAAACCAAGTGTACCTGCATTAACCTTAGGTAAGAACTAATACCATAATAAATAAATGTGCCTAACTTTAATAATTCCTGTTGGTTTTACTTTGGTTTGATCACCTAAACAATATGAACATCAATAATTTCTATGATAATTTTCTCAATTTTAATATTATAGCTATAACCTGTAACTTAAATTGAGTGGCGCCCAATTAACAGGTCTAGCTTATGTAGCTATACTAGGCTTCAACTCTTTTTTATGTCATTTTGAACTACGACCTAGCTCTCCACCTACCCAAAGCTGCCGTTCGCATAGTATGCGACTTTGCTAACTTTTACCTTTTTTAAAATACGTCACAGTATTATGATCTGGGATAAATTATAGATAATTATACTTGACCTGGTATTTACCGGGGCAACACACAACAATGGTTGTTATGATTTATAAATTATTTACTTATCTAATTACTGTCGATTCGGATTCAGTTAATGCCCAAGTGCATTACTTATTTCTTTATGCACCCTAGGGCATTATTTTTAATATAAATGACTGATAGAACAGAAGTCATTAGTATGAAATAGTAGAGCAGGCGGACATTAAAACAATCAAATATCAAAGAAACTTTTTAATGTTCTTCACATTAATTAAAAATCAGAATTATATGGGTAATACTTATTTAGGTTAATGAATGATATTCTGAATAGCAATGAGTCGACTTATTCTCTGCTTGCTGAGTATAAGGTAGAGATGGATCGTATCCAACGAGTCAAAAGAGACATATTTGAAGACTATTCGTCGCTTACTTCTTAACCCTGTACTAGCAAACAAACAAGTCACGAAGTTTTGAGAAGTACTGAAGATAACGTCAATATTGACATATTAGATATTGTCTGCGAAAATGGTGCTATTATATTTACAAATAATTTAAATAATCCAGATGGAGCACAAGATTGCCAGCCAGTTGATGCCACAACAGCTAATGAGACAGAACAAACTAACGTTGATATTTCAATCGAAAATAGGAATACTGAAAATTGCAAGATGCTTACAAGGAAAAGGCAGCGATGTCCCGAGAAATGGGTAATGAATGTGAGGATATGTGTGTGTAGAGAAAACGAGAGGCGGGACAAGAATATGTCGATATTAAAGGTATAACTCATCCAATGAAAACTGTAAAGTATGGTTGCAAAAACGATAATTGAAGATTTAAGTATGCGACTAAGATAAGTATTGCTCAAAGAAAAATATTGCATAAATCTTTTTGGGAACTTTCAGACTCAAAAAAAAACATTTTTATAGCAAATACGTTATACGAAAACCAAAAGTGCGTAAACGTGGTAATACTGAAAGAAAGTCTTTCTTATTTGAGTACCATTTTGAAGTTGACGCAGAGAAAGTTAGAGTTTGCAAAGTTTTTTTGTTGGGAACGTTAAGCATTAGTTTTCAAAGAATCTATTATCATTTTGCTAAAGTTAATAATGCAACAACGGGTATTCCTAGGTCTCCTTTAAAATGCAAAAATGCAGAAAGGGTTATTCCAAATGAAAAAAAGGATGAAGTGCGGCAACATTTCACGCCTTTTCCATTAGTGGAATCACATTACGTAGGTCGTCAACAAATAAAATGTATCTAGAATTCAATTTAAGTTTGAGGAAGAATTTATAACTGCTTACATACTCAGTAGCGCCAATAAAAAAATAACGCGTAAACGTAACTTTGAAAAGTCAAACGACCAGATATTCCCAAAGACGCGCAATTACGTATTCAAACCCCATTTATTTATTAGCGTAAATCTCATTAAAGAATATATTAGTTTTATGTATAACGTTTTTTATCTTATGTATTTTAGAAAGTAAGTTTTTTTGGAATTGGCTAGCTTTATGATTTTTGCAACCTACTTTATATTTATAATGTAATCTAATTACTTAAAAAAAGAATGCCTATTCTTTTAATGTTTTATTTTAAATATCCAGTTCCTACATCGCCTTAAAAAAAATGTCATAGTTTTAAGTTACCTATTAGATACTTTTAAGTGTAAAAGTGTTGTTATAGCGATATTAGATATCGTGTGAAATATTCAATAAAATGGTTAGTTTTTTTGTTTAGTACTTATTCTATTATTCCCTAGAGCTACTGCTTACAGCTAGAAAGACACGTGGCTAATATTATTAATAAATTATTGTTTTATTCTATGTACTTAATTAGTGTTCTATGTGCAATGTAGTAAGTTTTTGTTTATAAAATTGTCCTATCTCCAAACAGTTTTAATAATTTATAAAATAATTGCTTAAAGCAATTCAAATCTCTATTGACTAAATCCAGACTACAATGTATGCTTGACGACCGTGTCGGCTATCAAGACTGTAGATCTTGTCAGGCACTCAATAACTCACTCTCAACATTCACCAACCAAATACACAAATTGTCACAAAAAGGAAGTAGAACAAACCTATACTGGGGCGACGAATCGGCAACATTGTAGAATCCTGTGACACGTGGTTTATGTCACTTTATGACAATTATTTCATGGATTTTTTTATCTGGTTTCTTGAATGTTATAAGAGTTTTCCGCCGACTTTTTCGCTTTTAGCAATCGTTTCTGTGTTTTAATTTGTTTGTTAGCCATGGTAAGACAATGTTTTGTGTGTAAAACTTGGGATTATAAAAATAAATCTAGGAAATTCTGTTTTCACCGGTAAGCTCATTTGTGTTTTGTGGTTATGTTGTTACTCGGCTCTTGGGCGTTAGCCATTAGCGTCGTTTGTAATTTTATTTTATTATTAATCTTTAATCTAAAAACACTCAATAAATGGGTATAGAAGGTATGTATCAAAAATCATTTCAATATAAAAATATTTGAATTTTTTGGTCTGCATAAAAATGCAGACGCATTCAGCGTAAAAATCGTATTCTTGTTTCCTTGAAAAATAATACGCCTATGTGTGCTTATGTCATTTGGAGATGTGTCGTTGGAGATTCAAATTGCGCCATATTGTTTTTAGCAATATTGGTCGTTTCCTGCTTCCCCTCTACCCGAACAACCCGCAAGCCTCCAAGTATGCGGTTTGTATATCATGCCAAGTAAACAAATGCCAATTTATGATTAACTCGCGGCGTCTATTTATTTACTCCATTGTCAATGGTTGGAATTGATATTGAAAATATGTCCAGTAGATGGTTTGTACATTTTTTAGATAAATTTCAACAATTTGTATTTCCTTAATGGAAACTTTTCAACTGCAGCTTAAATACCAAGTTTGGGTTATTTTTGAACGTAAAATACGCCTTAAATATTTTTTACGAAAAATATAATTCACCCTGTATATACTACACTCTTCAAAGATATTTTTGTTTATATTTATTATGATAACCAACCGACTTACCTTCGTTCCAAATATGTTCCTGTTCAGCAACAATGGTCTCGTCATCTGACCAGAGGATTTCTTCAGTAGAATCAGCCAAATTGTTGCACTCGAACACGCTATCGAAATCTAAACTGCGGCGAAAGTCCATTTTTGTTCTAAAACCAGAAAAACAAGCTGAACCAAAAAAAAATTACAAAATATAAGATTTTTTAAATAATAAAAAAATAATTTTTTGAAACCATTTAATAAACTTTCATGAAATTTTCCGGGTGTCACTAGCTTTGAGAGTGACTAAAACAAAAAAGTCAGGGAACAAGTCATCCATTTTTTATACAATATAATAAAACAGCTGCTTATGACTTATCTCATTAGAAGTATCTAATATTGTCAGAATTAACATTATAACTATTATAATATGAATCATGAAGTTATGTAACTGTCGAAGTAGTCGAACTAAATTTCAAAAAGAGACAAAACAAATCGTCAGGAAATGGATTTTAAAAAATAGTTTTTTGGAGAAAGTTATAGACTGCCAAAGAAGCATGGATATCTCTATGGACAGCAGACAGCTGAATATTAAGGTCTTAATAATAGGTTAAGGCCCTTTCATAACTCGTGTTGTGTAGAACTCAGCAATCACAAAACTGTAGAATGAAGTCACGAGTTTATAACATCGTTTCGTATCCACGACAAAACCAATTGAGGAGGAATTTTTGGTAGTTAGCATGCTTTATTTATGGTCTAACAGAGGAATAGGAGCCTGTGCTCAAAATACTTGTAATTCTTGAACAAATATTACTTCAGATTTTATAAAAACTGAGTTGTTTGAAAGCAAAAAGTCGCAAAATGGTAAACACTAAAATGAGGCAGCGCTTGCTGTTAATTACGAGTAAAATAAAAATAAAAGTCTACCATACTGTTTTAAGTGTAAACACTACACAAATTAGTGCAAGCAAGATAAAACTGAGAAATCACCTGACAGTAATTTTCAGAAGCTGGGGCAGTAACCAAATCAAAAACACAAAAGAGCTGATTGTAATTTTATGTGTGTATGCACCCAATCAAGGTTAGTATACAGTGTGTCCCAAATTGGTTTTCCATGTATTGGAATCTCGGAAACTATAGAGCTACGAAGTCGGTTAAATGGGGAAAGTTCTAAAAAATTATGTTAATAAAGTAATGACAAAAACGGGGTGGCTGTAACCAATCGAGTTTTTGAGAAATTTTGGGAAAACCAAAATGGTGCATTTTAATAAAAACTGTTATAAATCCTTTAATTTAATAGATAATCGAAAAAGGAAATTACCAACGTTTCGATCCTTTATTGGATCTTCATCAGGGCTTGTTCAGTGAGTGAAGATAGTCGCGTTGTAAGGTGTAAAATTCTTATCCATTAAAACACGCGTAGAGTCTATGGCTGGTTTAAGAACATGTGGCATTCAAGTAGCCTTAGCATGGACTCCACGCTAAGGCTTTCCCCATTTAACCGACTTCGTAGCTCTATAGTTTCCGAGATTCCAATAGATGGAAGACCAATTTGGGACACACTGTATACGATTAGAAATTCCAAATTGCTGTCAAATATTACTAATGAAGAGTATGGAGCTAAAATTTGTATGGCAAAAAGTAACAAAGTTAACAGTGAAAAATAATGAACACTGTGCTGTAAACTGAATGCTTAGTGGTGAAAATAAACCCTATTCAGAAATGAAAATAGGTTTCTGACTTTAATTTATTTTGAGTGAAACCTCCTTTGTCCAAAGCTCTCTATGTATATTTTTGTAGACTAAGAAGGTGCATCTAACATTAAAGGAGAACTACTGGCCGCTGCAAATGATGAAAAAGGTTTGTAGAAATTAAATATCTTCGACAAGCCAAATTCTTACAAAGCTGTTTAGCCGTGCTTCCAACACATCCTCAAATGTTATGGCACAGATAAGTAGAATACGTACATTCTCATACTACGAGCTTATTAAAGATTCCTGGAAAGGCATACTCAAAAAGAAAACTTAAAAGTTTTTATTGGCTACATCAAAGGGAAATAAGCTCAAAAGCTTTTTCTTTCTAATGAATCCAAAAAAGTTGCCAACAATAAATTGGATTTGATTCAATCTGTCTTAGCAGACCCTATGAGACGAGAGAGCTAGATAGAAAAGAGAAGAAAGCTAGATAAAAAACGCAAGAAGTACATTTCTACAGGAACTCTTCACCTTAAGGTATTACATTTCGTGAAGATGTGATTAAATCAACAAATCGGCTGATATCTGTAACAGCTCTTGGTAGCTAATCTGTACGCCCACGTGACGCTCTTATATTATAGTGTCTTCCTGACTACAATAAGATGAGAAGGAAACTCAGATTATAGTCACTCTGACATTATGTCACTCTGACATTGAGCGGGAATGGGAGAAAGGTTCGTTCAGGCTAGTCACATTGTTGGAGAACTGCAGTAATTTTTTCAGGGAAACAAGATACCCTTCACGTAACGAACTATTTGGAAATTTTGTAATGGATTATTGTGTTGGTTAGCAAAATTTTGAAATGCTGAAGTTTTTGCTGTCTGTGAGGCCTTGTCAAGATATAGAAATATTGAATGAAAACTAGCAAATTGAATGCTTTTCAAACAAACAATGATAATCATGGAAATTTGTACAAAATAAATGGGTTAAAAGCTTAATCAAAATTAAGATATTGCTCTGTATAGAGCATAAGAGCTTCACTCAAAGTTTTGTTGGGTGATGTAATGGGATCATGACTAACGAAAATTTTGATATAATATTTAGAAGTGTTTTTGAAACTACTTCCTAAAATTGCTATTTTTTTCCCATTTAACTTACTTCTGTTAGTTTTTGGGGTCTCTTCAAAAACTCGAAAAAACTCACACTGTATATATAACCAGGGGCTTTTGTGAGACTAAGCCGAGAAAATAAGTTTTTCTGAGTCAAGAAGGCAATATATGGCCCCAAAAATTTCCAAATTGTGGTAAGAGGTTTTGTCCAAAAACTTTGGGCAATCAAAACTTGCATCAGCCTTTTCTTTAGAAACTCTAACAAAATTTTTATTATGGTTGCTCTTAATGCGGATTTCATTTTTGTTTGTGACAATTTTTGGTAAACAAAGCTTTTAAAGGATAAAGTAAGTAATAAAAACTTTAATATTAACGATCTTGGACCAGTGAGTAATATTTTATTACCTATGAAAGTTGAGAGAAATCGTAAAATAATAGAACTGAAACTATCACAGTTATATATACAAAAATTATCAGAAAATCTTTAATGACAGACGACAAAGTAGTAGGCATTCCTTTGCATCTTTCTAATGACGAAAAGTTTTATAATTTATACCAAAAAATCGATTAATCATGCACTTTTTAGTTTGAGCAAGCCCAGTTATTCCCTATTTTGTGTCATATAATATGATACAAAGTATAGAAAAAAAACTCACAACCGATTTTGAAAAACCAGTGTTGTTGATGGTTACCCAAAAAAAAACGAAACGTCGGATTTTTTGTTGTTGCATGCTTTGTCTCCTAAAGTATGCTTCTATATAATACTTCTACTTTTCAATTAACATCAACCATAAAATGACTAGGTACTCGTTAAAAACAAAATGGTTAAAATTTGCTTTTTTTTCGTCTAAATACTCAAAATTTCTCCATTAAGCTCCAAATTGCTGACATTTTCTCTTATTTAACTGATTTTCTAGCTGAAAGGTAGAAGTAATAAAAAAGGGGTAAATGACAAAATTTATATTTTGACATAACCATTCATCTCTCTCATGTCAATTTACGACAAAGTATTACGGATATTTGTAATCAAGATTTGAGCATACTAATGAATTTTTGTTGTAGGCCTAAGATAGTTATGAGTCATATAGGACAACCCTGCAAACAGGGCGGTTTAATAGGCCTTGACAGCACGATTGCCCAGGTGATCGACTGCCTGGCCAATAGAAATTTATTTCTCCCCTCAAAAGCTAATACAGAGTTGCAGGCTAACATTTATTTATCATTTGAACCCACTATAGATCAAGCTCTTGTTAATTCTAGACAAAATATGCTTTTCATAAAGCATGTGCTAATTAAATGTCTTTCATTACGGCCTTTAAATCAGCATAAGCACATAGGGCCTTTATAAGATCGTTGAGACATTCACTTAACATATTTTTATGGATCTATTTCAAAATGAGGAATTTTAGCACTTACCCCCTTTGTTACTTCCACTCTTTATCTATTACCTTTTCGAAACCAACACAGTAGCTCTCCTTATCTCAAGCACAGTGTATAAAATTATACAAGTTTTTGCTAACCCTTGTTAATGTTTTTCAACGTTTATAGGTTGGTTTGGTGCCTCATTTTAATAAAGCCACTGGTTTTACTATTACTGCCTAGATAATTTCGCTACATTATTTAAAGTTTTTCTTACGTTTCGTTCAAGAAATGTTTTGCATCATATGGTAACAGAGTTTCTTTTTCGACTATATCTTCGAAATTTAAACTGACCCAATCATTTAATTTTTTTGTTTTTGAATTTTCTATGGATCTAGTAAATTTTCGGTCATTTATTCACATTCCCTTACTTATCTCATTCTTGATTATTTTGGTTTTTAAATTTTAGTCTTGTTTTCCTAGGCTTGTTGCAGGAATGTCATATCCGCAAGGCTTTCGTTCAAAAGAAAACAAAAACTTTTAATTTATTTATAGAAAAATGGGCTTATAAAATGTTAAGAAAATAAGTTTAGTTCTAATAACTTCGATATTTCCTCTTTCCCAAAGAAAATTTTCTTATCTCAGAAATAGGTCTATTTAGAGCCACCTCTAAAAAGATGTAGATTTCTACTTGAAAAGTTTTTCAATAGAATACGCATCGATATGCTCACTATTTCAATTGGAGCATAGCCGGTTAGATGGCGCTAGATCTAGCCTCATTTCTAAGTCTAAGTGCAGGGCCATCTTTTGCAATTTCATTCAGTACATGTGATTTATTGAACCGTAGTGTGTGGTTGATTTTATAATCATTAAGAAAAAGTGGAGTAATGAAATTGGGAAAATCGAACAACGGATGGGAGCGCTTTAACAAAACCTTGGTAACCAGTATGGAAAAACTAATGATTTGCAAACTGTTCTATAGATCGCCTAACGTTGGTTCATCCTCTCCTCCCGAGAGGGCGATGATTTTCAAAATTATTAATAAACTCCAGAGTCCAGAGTTAGTGGAAATATCATGTTAGCAAAGACGATACATACACTGTGTTTTTATGGTCTTTGATATTAGATAGAATGTGATCTTCTTTTTTAAATATGTGCTAGTTATTTTTTTCCGCTTCTTAGAGCTATAATTAGGTATCTACCAAAAAATATTGCCAAAGTTTTGGTCCAGTTTGAAACTTAATGCCTAATTTATTTACATAATTCAGCATGCACACAAGTTTCAGCAAGTTTCGAAGTCGCTTATTCAATAGTACTAGTTGTAATTCACTGTTACGAGCAAAGTTGAGGCCAAAAGTTGCACGTATAGAAACGTTAACCCTTCGTAAAGCATTACGCCAACATCGGAGATTATTTTTGTAACTCTGGCGAATAAAACATCTGATTCTGCAGTTGTCTCTCTGAAACTTCGCAGGGGGGCAACTAATTTTAGATGTAAGAGAACAAAGACAAAGTTTACAACCTTGGAAATTGCTTGCCAAGAAGACCCGTACTACCCGTCTTAAGCATGTTTCACGCGTGGAAATAATAAAATTTAGTGACATTTTAATTTATTATCACCATGTATCTGACGATGTGCCTTATGATTCCGAAACGTTTTATCTTCTATAATATTTAGTTCCCCAAAGTAGGTGCGGGCTTTCGTAGATATTATGTTAGTTCAAGTAATGCATGTTTTCAGGCAACGTGGTGCAGAAAATTATGGAATTTTTAAATTGAACATCCTGTATTTTGATTTAGATTACTGTAAAACACAGAGATCAATTTTTAGCCGTCGATACTAGGAAAACACGGTTTTTGACCTTTTAAACGACTGATTAACCATCATTTCTCATGCTCTAATTGTGCCCATCCCCAGATTAGTTTCGCCGTATACGACTCGTCATCGAGTTTACAGCTCGTCACTGAGTATACGGCTCATCAGTGAGTAAACGGCTCGTCAGTGAGTGTACAGCGAAACTAGCCTGGGAATGGGCACAATTAGAGCTTGCGGAATGATGTATCACAGTCGTTTAAAAGGTCGAAAACGGCGTCTTCCGAGTACCAACGGATAAAAATTGTATTCTGTATTTTACAGTAATCTGCATCATTTTTCCCTAGACCGGACAATGACGCTGATACTAGACGAGTTCAGTCTTGTTAGTTCAACAAACGGACACAGATGTCGCCACCGGGAGATTTTTCTCGGTGCTGCTATGAAACGTGTCTTGAGTACCCAAAAATTTCACAGGTTCTGATTGTGCCACAGCCTACTGACGAGCCGTATATAGCAAAACTAGTCTGGGGATGGGTACAATTAGAGCTTGCGAACTGATGCTTCATCAGTCGCTTAGAAGGTCGAAAACAGTAGTACCTTAGTACCGACGGCTAAAAATTGATTTATGTATTTTACGGTAATCTGCATCATTTCACCTTAGACCGGGCAATGACGTTGATACTTTGATACTGGACGAGTGCAATTTGGTTAGTTCAATAAACGGACACAGATGGCGCCATCGGGAGACTTTTCTCGGTGCTTCTATGAAACGTGTCTTTAGTACCAAAAATTTCGCAAGTTCTGATTGTGTCAAAGCGTCACTGACGAGCCGTATACGGCGAAACCAGTCTGAGGATAGGCACAATTAGAGCTTGCGAAATGGAAGTTCAGTCGTTTAAAAGGTCGAAAACAGCGTTTTCGTTCTGTTTTTTGTTGCAATTATGAATTGGTAAAAACTGACTGAAGTGAAAGAAACTTCAGATTTTGCCTATCAAAAAACGCTAAAGATATACTTTTACTACCACATCAAAAACACCTGAAACATGATGCAACAGAGATTTCGTAAAAGGAAAAGCTATAAGTCAAAAGTGACAAAAGAATAAACAAATTTTTAAGTAAGTTCTAAGACTGTATTATAATGCCCTCAACCTCGGCCAATCATATCGTTTTAAATCACTTTACCTTTGAGATCTAAAAATTACGTTTTTACGAAGGCACAACTCTCACGCTAATATGCCATAAGGACATCACGTCATTTCATAGTCAACTGAGTCCTTTGTGACCAAACTACTGTGAAAATGATGTCGTAAAGACTACTAGAGAATTCAAAATTGTAAAAATAATGTGGAAAATCGAATGTTTTGGTTTTATACTGATTGCGAGTAAATGGCTATTGAGGTCTAATATTTTACACATGAGCGTGAAATATTTGGAAGCCACTTGACTGTTTATAGAAAAATGTTGAATGTCCTTTTAGGACATAGTTCTTAGTAAAAAAAAATGTGTTATATATTCAGTTTGGTCAATAGAGAGAAAATTTGTAAAGTTCGCGGGGGAGCACTGCTGCTTTACAATAAAACCGTCTAGCGTTTGGAACGGAATTCCCGCTCTATTTTTAGGCGTCTCCTGGCGTCGGGACGATGCTTCGATTGCGTCGCCAAAGTTTATTTTTAAGCAGTTTTGAAAATACATCGCAGAGGAAACAGACAGCTAAAACGATCTCCGAAAACAATTGATCTGTCAATGGAAAAGAGAAATTACCGTTAATGAGTTGCAGCGGCAAATTATTTTTCCACTTTGCACCTAAAATAACTTCTTTTCTTGCACCAAGCTACGACAGTGGTAATATAAAAGACCTATTATACATATACCAACATGCACAGGCAGATCGATAGCTCGTTTTTTTTCCTCTTATATATGGGCGGCTATCATTTTTGCCTCGGGATTCGTAACCCCGCTAGGCACTTCAGATAAAAAGTCTCTTCTTTCACCTGAACTAAAAGCATACACAAACAATTCGGCACATGCACAGAGAAGAAAACATCTGTCTATTTCCATTTATAAATTTGTGAATAATGAAGGTGCCATTCCCCAAGGGAGTTATTCGCCGTTTTTGCCCCGTAGTGGTTTGCCTGAGGTTCTCATTTTCAATTTCTTTTGACCCTTGTCAGAAGAGAGTTTTTTAGGTTTCAGTACAGTTATAACATAATGTTTCAGTGCAAATAAAATTTTATTGTGAGAGAGCAAGACAACGGCTCTTAAAGTGCTTTTCATGTTTCTTCGTCAAATATAAAAATAAATGTTTCTTTTGAACCGATATGGTTCAAGTATCCACAATGCATGTACAAAGTTTTATGTCTTAGTTTCTCACCCCCCTGAACACTGCCAGTCATTGCATACAAAAATATAATATGTAATTATTTAAAGGATAAAAATCCATTTAATTTGATGGGTTACATGAACCCTCGTGCCTTTTTACATTATTAACAGGGTTGCTGTCACGCGAATTAAATTTTTCCTAAGAAATTTTAGACTTAAAAAAACTTAACAAAATTGCCCACAAAATATTAACTTCTCAAGAATAGGAACCAAGTTTTGTCAGTTGATATCAGTTTGGATTAGTGCAGTCAGTGACAAATGCGTTTAGATAAAGCTTTGACACAAAAATAGCATTTTTTAACCCCTTTGGAAAAGTGGAATTTGTATCGATTTTGTTAGATTTTTATCAAATTTATAAACATCTCATCGTTTAATTTTTTTGTTTCACTGTTTTCCCATAAGTTTTCTTCAATATTTAGTAATATTTTTTCTTACTAAAGTCCTTTTTTGAAATTTCATGAAACTGTGACTGAAATTACATGCTCTTATTTGTGTGTTTTTTTAAATTTTGTGTTTTATTTTTATATATTTCGTAATTAATAATTAATTTAGTCTATTTTTAAATAATTTGGTCTTGATTTTTATATGTAAATGTCTTGATTTTTATATGTAATTTTATTCCTAATAAAGAGCAGGTGGTCACCAATTTGTCGATCAACCCATCTGCATTCTGGTTTCGGGATCTAGCCCTCATCAGTACATCTTTACGTGGTCGACAAATTGGAGTCCTTGAGTTCGCGACTTAAAGCCAAAAATCTACGGAAGAGCGGTGAGATGTTGTACAGAGCAGGATCAGGCAACATCTACAAGTGTATTGGGTCGTAGCTCGTAGGTTATCGGAATCAGAACGAAGTGTAAAGAGTAGGTGTTCACCAATTTGTCGATCAACCCATCGTTGACGAACTGAGAACCATATGCCATGCAGTATTAGATCTAATACGCCGGCGGATGTCGCCTGCTCCTGCTCTGTACAGGGTGTATCAAATTCGAGCCACATCATTGGGATCTCAGCAACGGTAAGAGATACAGGGTCGGTTAAATTGGGGCAAAGTTGCGCAATTTGGAGTTCAATAATATACCGTTTTAACATTTGAAAAATTTCAATTACTTCCGGCGATATTCGAAAAAACACTAAATTTTGAAAAAATCGTTTTTATTTTGTGTTGAGCTTATTCGAAGAGATAATTCAAAATGATTGACACTTCGTCGTGGCAACTTTTTCTGTCCTGTAAGATGACATATTTAGTTTCTTCCTGCGACGTTTCGTTTTTTGGTAACCATCATCAACTTTACTTTTTTAAATACGGACCTGGATTTTTTATTCGTTATTTTTATTGCTCTTTTTAACACAAACAACACGATATGCAATATGAGATATTTTGCAATCACAGATTAGCTAAAAATCGTTTTATCTTTTTATATACCTAATATCTCCTTTACTACCTATTGGTACTAGGATGTCTAACTATCAAAAAAAGCACTAACCAAAACGTATTCTAAGCAATTTCCTGGTTATGGCCCGTTGAATTAGTCTAGCTCGCGTATAGCTCTTGTTCTCCTATTATATTTCCTTTTTTTTATCAAGAATTTTTGAATTGGTACATAACTTGCAACAAGAAAAATACTTTAATAGATATTTTACAAATAACATAAATTACAATTAACCATCTAAGATAATAATATAGGTTTTTAAATGCTAAGAATGATTCAGTCCTCTTTGGCTTTTCCTAGAACGCTAATGCATTAATTAATTTTTGAAAAGGGTGCCGTGGATTTGAGTACCATGGAGGCGTTAGGCGCACTGCCGCTTTGCTACACATTTTTTAAACGAATTCTTTCCCAACCGGTGAATTGGAAACCAAGGAGTCGTGCCACTTGCCACAAAGAAGTCCCGATCTTTCTCCTCTGGATTACTATCTTTAGGGTTATTTGAAAAGTGGTTTAGGTATAGAGTCTTCAAGATTTTTATTTCTAGGAGAAAGTTAGCGGGAGAAAGACCCAAAATAAAACTTCTACGCTTCCGCAGAAATTGCCGACGTTTCGACGTTTATTTTACGTCTTTTTCAAGGCTATTCCTCTTAAATTGTAGAAGTGTATCGTCAGATAGTAACGATGTTTATTGTCCATCAGAACAACAACGAGGAGCGACGTACATTAAATCAAAAACGGACAAAGCGTGGACAAACATAAGGGAACCGTGCTTAGCAGTGTGTAGGTACCCAACGCATCCCCCCCCCCCCCCGGTTATTTAAAAAACTGCATATTCAAATACCCAACCAAGGATCTCAATATTCTAAGGGAAAATTTAATAACGGAAGCAATGGCTATACGAGCTAGAACAATTAAACGGTCAGAAGAACTCAAAAATGTATTGAGGTGCAGGGAGAGTTATTCGAGTATTTACTTTAATGTTGTATCTTTTTGTTTAGTGCTTCGTTTAGTAATAAAATCGGTCTTATAAATTAAATAAGAATTTTATATAATAAAATTTAAAGAAAAAACGATTTTTAGCTAGATTTAATTGCAATATATGTCACATTGCGTATAGTGTTGTTTGTATTAAAAAGAGCGATCAAGCGAAAAAAGTTGATAATAGTTTCCAAAAAACGAAACGTCGCAGGAAGAAACTAAATATGCCATATTACAGGGCAGAAGAAGTTGCAATGACGAAGTGTCAATCATTTTGAATTATCTCTTCGAATAAGCTCAAAACAAAATAAAAACGATATTTCAAAATTTTGTATTTTTTCGGTTATCTCCGGAAGTAATCGGAATTTTTCAAATGTTAAAACGGCATATTATTTACACCCACTCTTTACACTTCGTTCTGGTTCCGATAACCTGCAAGGTACAGAGCAATACTGATGAGAGATAGACCCTGAAACTAGTATGCAGATGGGTTGGTCGACAAATTGGTGACCATCTACTGTTTACACTTTTTTCTGGTTTCGATAACCTGCGAGGAACAGGCTATGGGCTGCTTCTCAAACTGAGAACCAGCTGCCATGCAGTATTAGATCTAATACACTGGTGGATGTCACCTGATCCTGCTCTGTAATGCTCTAACCGTTTATTCCTAATATTTTTGTGGCAATTTCCTGTCCTCTCCAGTTTTGCACTGTTTACCTTTGTTATAGATTTGTTATTAAATGTAATATTATTTTTTTTATAGTTTTTTGTTTTATTTTATTTCCTTAATTATGTCACTTCTTGTTATGACCGATTAGTCCTTATTATTGCCCGTTTCTGTCTTTCCTTTTATGACTTTAAAAGTTTTCTTATATTTGTTTAGAGAATGTTGCATCACTTACTAGGATTCCAAACGTTTTGTTTATTTAATACTCTTGCCTACCATTAATCATAGGTTTATTTCCTTTTTACCTCAAAACAAATTTCACATTTAGCTTTCTTTTTTGTTTCGCTAATAGATGATCTTTCATACATTTTTCATATTTCTATTTATATTTTTATGTGAATTAAATTAAATTTCATGAACTATAAAATGTTTGAATCATTCCCAACCATTTAACTTCAATTTACATAATTGTCACCTCAAACTTTTGACTTCCATTGCAGTGATAACAGTTTTATTTTATCTTCGTTTATTTTTTTTTTAATTTTAAGATTTCTGTTAAATTCTAATAAATTATTTCAAAAGTTTTCCTCTCGAAGAAGCATAACTTATTCAGTAACGGAAAAATAAATTGATTAACTTTTCACGAAAAAAGAAAAGCTGAGGCCATGTAGGAACTAAGGAATCTTTCTATAAATTCTTTGTCATTTAACTCTTGATTTTTATTAGAGCCTTTATGCTCCCTCATCCTTTATCCATGTCTTAAAAGAGCTCGTTCTCATGTAATCATTGACACCATTTTGCTTTTCTGCCCACACCCTGAGACACACAACTCAAGCCACCACCATTTGCCACTTCAAATGTCACCTATTGTTAAGATTGACAGTTAAACATTATTTAACAGTCTTAACAGAATATAACTAGGTATTCAGCAAACGATACTTTATTTAACAGTTCGCTTTAAATTTTAACTATAATGTCATTTTTTATTTTATATTTTTTCGTGACAGTCTCATTTGATAGTTTTAGTGTTCTATAACAAGCAACATGACATTTTTTTTTGTTTTCGACCGTTGTATTTTTACTACTCTGTTAAAATTTTATTGAACCGTTAAAACGTCGTAAAACAGAAATGAATAATTCTCAGCTAATTTACTAACGATCTAAAGTGTTTTCCGGACTTTGAAGACGAGGTCTAATGGAATTTCTTCCTGACACAACGGACCTGACACCCTACAATGCAACAGAGCTTGAGATCCATCGGCAATGGTAGAGAGCTGGAGATCCCCTATCGGCACCCGGAGTTTAGAGAGTTCCATGCAGCTGTGGCTAGGTACAAATTGGTACCACAAAACGCAATGGCAACACAAGGATTACGGAACAAAAGAGCAATTGTAGACTGGGACAAACACAAAAGTCAGCAGTAGCAGAGGACGTTCTCTCCGAAGATCACGACATCTTTTTTAACGAGGTTATCTTATATCAATCGCAACGCTTCTATCCGGGACTAACGAGAGAGGTCATTGAGATTTTTAAACACGACAAAAATTTGAACAAGAAGGAGGAAATTAGGTTTCTAAACGCAGACCGGAAGCGAGTTCTACGACATACTTTAAGGGCGCCGAAATCCCGCGCCACCCCTTCCCCACCCCGGTACCTCCACTGCAGCGCGACGGCGGGGGAATAAATATCGCGGAGCTCACCACTGTCGAAACAGTCAACGTCCGGACGCACGGGAGATCACTTCGGCTATTGCCTCATCGCCTTTGATGACGTCTATCTGCCGCAGCTGTAGACGAAACGTCAGGAAGAAGGTTCTTATTGATGCAGATTACCGTAAAGTACAGAAATCAATTTTTATCCGTCGGTACTATGAAAACTATGTTTTCGACCTTTTAAACGACTGATAAACCATCATTTCGCAAGCTCTAATTGTGTCCATCCCCAGACTGGTTTCGCCGTTTACGTCCGGTCCTTAGACCGGGCAATGACGTTGATACTGGACGAGTGGAATCTCGTTAGTTCAACAAACGGACACAGATGGCGCCACCGGGAACCTTTTCTCGGTACTGCCATGAAACGTGTTTCGAGTACCCAAAATTCGCGAGCTCTGGTTGTGTCAAAGCCTCACTGACGAGCCGCAAACGGCGAAACTAGTCTGGGGATGGACACAATTAGAGCTTGCGAAATGATGGTTTATCAGTCGTTTGAAAGGTCGAAAACATCGTTTTCAAGGTTCTTATTGTTAACAATAACTATTATTGTGAATATTTTTTCATGGCTTCTCCGAGTAATTTTAGCTCACTTTTCCGTTCACGTTTCTGAAACAAATACTTACCTTAACTAAAACGAGAGCAATTTCCTTAAGGAAATTTCGCGATATTACATAGTCTGGAAATCAAATTCCTTTCTGTTTGAGAATTCCGGGATTCGTTAGGGAAGTTGAGTTTTGTTTGCCAGAGGCACAGCTCTCTAAAATATTAACAGTCTTATTAGGAATTCCCTTATTATAATAATGAAAAAATTAAAATAGAAAACATTATTTAGTTACACTAATTTTGCCACTACATTGATTTAAAAAGAAACTACTCTCTTCTAAAGCATCCGTTTTCAATCTTGCCCACGAAGTAAATAATTTCGAACTGGAGGGCTTCTGGAATCTGGAATCAAGTTAGTAGATTACCGAAATCCAGGGCTTCGAGCGGGCTTTATTCGGGTAAATAGGTTTGCTGTGTTCCGGTCCGGGGGCTAATTTTCTAAATAATGAGTCCCATTAAAACGATAAATGGCGCCGTTGAAGTTACAGACCAAATAGCATGTAAGTGTAGTAACTAAGTAACCATTAGACAGGTACCGGCAGAGAGTCTATTTCCAATGGTTTTTCTGTAGAGTGATGAGGTGCATTAGAGGAGAGTTTTTTGACTTAAAAGCTTGTATAGGTCCCTTGGGAGCTTCTCTGAACACAAACTAACATTTCGTTGCCGATGCAAGCAATGTTGGGTTTAGTTAGTTAAAAGGATGTAATTAGGGAAGAGGATTAGATTTATACATTTTTTTTGCTGCGAGAAGTAATTTAGTTTTCTGACGGTTAACTGATGAAAGTACGGAGTTTCAGTCTGAAAATCAGAGCTTCTTGTTTTATATCTCAATTAATTGGGCAAATTGGGATACTGTTATCGAAGAGAAAGCAGTACGTAGGTATTTTGGGGTAAAATATTTAAACTAAGAACCACGCGGGTTAGACGACCATAGTCTGAAAATTATCGAATAATTTTTTATGTAGTTCATTATCTAGCGCCAAATTATGAAAATGAAACCTGATAATGTCTAAAATTAACTAAGATGTTGAAACGTCGCGATACTTTAATTCATATTCGAAAGCTTAACATAATTAAAACGATGGGAAAAAAACTATTTACTGTACCTAAAAATATGTGAAATAATACCCTATAATTCCACATTAGGTTGATACCCTTTATCAGGATACGATTTACCACATACTTTTTGTAATTATAAAAAAAAAATTTACCGACATTTCAGCTTATTTCTAGCGTGGGTGGTCACCAATTTGTCGATCAACCCATCTGCGTACTACTTCGTACAACTTTGGCTAGTCGACAAATTGGAGACCGTCAGTTCGCGGCTTAAAGCCAAAAATCTACGGAAGAGCGGTGAGATGTTGTACAGAGCAGAAGCAGGCGACATCTACCAGGGTATTAGCTCTAATACTGCATGGCAGATGGCTATCAGTTCGAGGAACAGCCCATATTGCTCTATACCTCGCAGGTTATCGGAACGAGAATGAAGTGTATAGAGTAGGCGGTCACCAATTTGTCGATCAACGCATCTGCATGTTAGCTTCGGCGGCATAGAGCGCGAAACTAGTATGTACATGGGGGGCAACTGCCCTCCAGGAACTTAAGTGGAAAGTCAGAACTCTATTGGACAAATCACAACACCCACAGAGAAATATCACAAAAGAAGAGGAGTTAGCCATTAGGAAACTGCAGAGGGACAAGTCAATCAAGATCCTTCCAGCTGACAAATGAAACACGACCGTCGTCATGGATGCCACAGAGATGATACAGGAGAATCTGACGAAAGGTAAATATAAAATAATACCTAATGACCCGACTAAAAGAGTTGAAGGACAAATCTACAGAGCCCTAAAAAAAATATGAACATCTCATTCTTGAATGTACTAGGAGGTCTCTCACTCCACACCATAGTCAACAACCACATCTCTATGGGTTACCCAAAATTCACAAAACAACCATGCCCCTAAGGCCAATCACAAGCTCTAGAGACTTTTGCTCCAGAACCTTTGGTTGGAAAAACAACCTGCTTTGTACAAAATTCTGTACACTTTGTTAGTATTCTTAAGGACTTAGAATTGGGTGATAGGGACACATTTGTAAGCTTCGATGTAGAAAGCCTTTACACCAACGGCACGTTGGAGGAGTCGTTGGATATCGTCGAGGTCAGACTGAGGGCGGACGCATCTTTGAAAGAGAGAACATCGCTGCCTGTGGAAGGGGCGATAGACCTATTGCGCTGCTGCCTCAAATGCTCATACTTTCAGATCAAAGATCAGTTCTTTGAGCAGGAGGATGGGCCTCCGATGGGTTCATCACTATCACCAATTATGGCAAATATTTACATGGAGTGGTTTGAAGCACATGCCATTGAAAAAGCTACGCACACACCCAAAGTCTGGCTTCGGTATGTCGATGACACCTTTATTGTGTGGGGCGGAAATGACAGGCAGTTGCAAGAGTTCCTGAATCACTTAAATAGTATAAGACCAACTATAAAATTCACAATGGAAACTGAACATAACGACTGCCTGCCATTTCTGGATGTATTGGTGAGTAAATCGGAGGGTCACATAAGAACTTCTGTTTACTGTAAGCCCACGCACACGGGACAGTGACCTGAACTTCCTTTCAAATCATTGTGCCTGCATCAACAAAAGTGGGAATAATTAAAACTTTATATAGTCGCGCCGTAACAATATGCAGCGACAAAGAATCCATAAATTCGGAACTTTAGAATATTGAACGGGATTTGATGCAAAATGGTTACACGGAAAAGACCATCTTGAGGGCTTTTACGGAATGTAAGAAGCAAAAGACTTGGCCAAACAGCGAGGACCAACCTCAGCTTCTTATTATACCATACACAAAAGGAACTTCAGAGAAACTTCGACGCATCGCGAAACAGTACAACATACGAACGCTTTTCAAAACTGAATACACATTAAGAAGCGTACTCTCTAAAACCAAACCGGAAAATTCAAATCAGCAAAATGATTGTATATATCAGATCCTGTGTGAGTGTGGCATGTCGTACATAGGAAAAACCAAGCGTCCTTTGCATGTAAGAGTTCAGGAACACAGAACTGATACGATAAGAGGAGAAACAAACATCAAAATCGGGAATTGCAGAGCACGCTTGGTCCGAACATCATAATATTAAGTGGTCGGAAGCCAAAATTTTGCATAGGGAACAGCACTGGAAGAAACGAAAATTTAAGGAAGCAGTCTTCATTGAAAGCAATGAGGGCGTCTTTAATCAACCAAGGTGCGACGTCCCTTCGGTGTGGCATCCGTTGATACGTCGGATATGTGCTGGTCGCTTAATGCGCGACAGTGGCGCTGTTTTAGTGTATAATCAAGTAGCCTGGAGCTTAATGCTCAGTTTCACTTGAAAACGAGCAGAGATTCCACTGCTCGAAATGTCGTGTAAAAAACTCAATAAAGAGAACGGAAATCCAAGATGTTTCACTTAATAGTACATCATTGTCTACCACCTTTAAACAAACATCTCACCGCTTATTTCTAGCGTTAGTAAATTCTAAAAATTTTATATATTTGCCAATTTTTCGTGCACCAAAATTGGAAAATAGAAATTAACTCACTATTTATCGTAAAACTACTATGAGTAAACCTAATAAAAAAAAATCGATTGGTACAGATTTATACAAAAAAAAATATATAAAATTACACATTACAGAATTTTTTTGAGAGACCCTATTCTATCTAAATTAGAAATCAAGGGTCTATTTATCATTATGCTACTAAAAATATGAATAAAATTGATTAGTATAGACTTATATTCGAAAAATTGTAATTTGCGAATATCAAAGAACCGCCGCGAAAATCTAAATTTGGAAATGAAAATCGTGCATCGCGATTTTTAACGGTTTTTATCTCATTTCTCCTAAGCTTTAATCAACATTTATAAGTATATATAATAAGAGCTAAAAAAAGTCGGAGGGGAGAGGTTCATTTTGAGCTTCTTTCTGAATGACCACCTCTAATAATAATTGAGCACTGGTGTCTCAAAAATGATGTAAAATTTTTCCAATTTTTTCGAAAACCTTGAACAGCAGCTTTGTCCTGATTGCTCTATTATATAGTACTCAATGACCTCTTCCTACTGTCCCATCACAGGCATATTAAAACATTTTATCGTTTTTAAGATAAAGGCTATAATAAAAAAAATCAAATATTTCAATGAGGAGCAAGATCGTCGAAATATTGAGCCGAAATCGATTGTCAGAAATTTAGCTAAAAATGGCTTGAAACTTTGTCTTAAAAATGTAAAATTTGAATTTTTATAAATTTCTTTTCCCTTCAAAATGGTGCTTCAAAGGCCATTTATCTTACTCCAAATATCTCAAAAACAGCTAAAATATGTCAGCTACAGCGATATACATGATCCCCAATTATCAGCTTATCGTTTCACCTCATCTGTTCCACTATATTAGCATAATTTTAAGTTAAATTGTAAAATTTTCATTTTTTTCTATCAGTTTTTTTAATTCCATAGGTAATGTTATAAAACCAAACAAATCGACACTAGATGTTTGGAGTAGTAATTGGGAGAGCCATCTAGGCTACCATTTTTTTAAACAATGGAAAAGTTGACACATAATACTCACCAACTACCACTCCAAACAGCAAATAATAAAAAAATCCATAAAGGTTGACAGTCGGCTTCAACAAAAAAGTCTTTGCTGAGGCTATTTAAAAGCTGTTAATTTTCAAGTGTATATCCACTAGAAGAACAACCTAATGGTGGTGTCTAGAAGGCAAAAGGTCGAAACGTCGGGTATATTTGGTTTCGGGGCACTATTGATAAGAATAGGAAAGATAAAGCTGTAGGATGATGTGTGTCACCCTCATCAAATTTTTTCGCACCAGATCTAATTAAACTGCTAACGGAAAAGATCGATACAGCAAATTTTTTTGTAATTTTTGGGCGTCTGTATTTCGGAAATGCCTTAGCCAAAATTTAAAACCTAAAGAGATTTTGACATGTCGTTTCTTCTAAAATCACGGCGGTAGATTGATCTTAAATAAGTTATTCTCTAAAGGATATACAGGGTAAAGAAAAAAGCACTGCAAAATGGTTGCATTTCAACCCACTCCATTTGGTAGGTAGCATAATTTCAGAACATTCATTGTTATGACATTTAATGGCGTGAGTTGATATCGTCAACTTTTCGTCAACTTCTTGAAAAAAAACCCGTAATTTATTTTGTAGGCCAAAAAACCGAAAACTGCCGAACATGTCCCGAGATACCAACTCAAGCCATTGAATGTCATAACAATGAATGTTCTGAAATTACGCTACCTACCAAATGCAGTGGGTTGAAATGCAACTATTTTGCAGTGCTTTTTTCTTTACCCTGTATATCCTTTAGAGAAAAACTTATTTAAGACCAACCTCCCGCCGTGATTCTAGAAGAAACGACCTTTCAAAATCTCTTCAGGTTTTAAATTTCGGCTAAGACAGTTCCGAGATACAGACCCCAAAAAATGCAAAAAATTTTGCTGTATCGATCTTTTCCGTTAGCAATTTATTTAGCAAAATTCATACAGGGTCCTCAGGGGCATAAATGGGAGCACGGATAACATGACTTTTTACTGTGTTCAAAATTCAAGGGGTTGAAAAAGCAATTTGGATTAAAAAGTACACTTTGTGTTAGAAAATTGTAAATGTTTGCTTTATAATTTTTTACATCTACTAACAGAAACAATTGACTGAACGCACGGAGAAGGGACTACGATTGTTTGAAGTGTTCATTTGGAACCAGAAAGCAAATGTCTTGGCCTATTTCAATTTGACGGCTTATAACTTTAGAACGAGTGGACAGACTGGAGTGATTCTAACAGTTTTTGGTCTTTTCAATGTCCTTTTCTACCTCCCACCAACGGAAGTCCCATTGCCTTAACTCTTCCGGAGTTAGTCCACTTCTGTGGGCGATTTCTCGGTACTTTTGGGGCTTTTTACTACTTTTAAAAAACTCACTTACGGGAATACTTTGTTTCGCATTAAGTGTGTAGCGTTCATAGGGGAGTGAAAACATCCCATTTCAATCACAAGCAGCATAATAAAAATCCAAACATTATTTTTTAAAATCACCAATGCCTTTTTTGTCAAATTCAAATTTTGATGGCCAATATCTTTAGAAAGAGTGGACCCATTGAAGATAATCCAACAGTTTTTTGTTTTTCTCAATGTCCTCTTCCACCTCCCACCAACGGAAGTCGCTTTGGTTCAATAATTTCAGAGATATTATGGGATTTTTGGGCACTTTTAGAGTCAAGTTTACTAGGTACTTTTAAAAAACACACACGGGACTACCCTATAAAAACAAAGTATCTATAATAAATAAGTATCTATAGTAAACAAACTTGTTTACTTGTTGATAGGGGCTTGAAATTGTCTCATTTCGATCAAAAACAACATAAAAAAAGCTTAGGAGAATGAGGAGGATCTTTTCTCTGAAATACCGATTTTGACGAGTAGTCCGATTGCCGTGAGTCCAACAGTTTTTTGTTCCTCCCGAGGTGCTCTTCCCCTGCCGAATGGAAGTTCAATAGGTATAATAATTTCGGAGATAAACCTTTTCGGTTGTCGACTTTTGGGCACTTTTAAAATCGACCTTTTTTCTACTTTTCAAAAACTCTCTTATGTGACTACTCTGTTTCGTTTTAAATTTGTTACATTCATAAGGGATTTAATTCGTCTCCTTTCGATCAAAAACAGCATAAAAAACGTCAAAATTATTTTGAAAATAACCAAACAAGATTATCTCTCAATTTTCAAATTTGATGCTCTATAACTTTAAAAATAGTGGACCGATTGAAGTACATCCAAACGGCTTAATCTTTACATTTTTAAACCACCTGATTATATTCTTGATACATTGGCGAATCTTGTATGTTAGGTTTTATTAATATTTATTGATAATATTATATGTATGTCCCCATAAATCAACAATGTGGTCCTAGTTCGCAGCGCATTATCTAGAGTCTATTATGTCCTTTTAGGTGAAAATGCTTTCATATCTGTTCAGCCTCCGGCATTGATAAAAGAACTTGTGCTTTCAAGTAACATCGAACCACGGACAGGCAACGCCACATAAAAGGTGGATCAAGGGGATTCGTTCTATGGCCTGCACCTTATGCAAAGTGACCTTTAAGTGGCCTTTCATGACTAAGGGTTTGGTATTAGAAATTTAGATATTTCTCGTCAGAAGCAGGAAGTAAAAGTTGAATTGAGTAAATAAAATTTAATGGGAAGTAAAGATTTCCGCATCTTTTTCTCGTTTGTTCTTTAGTCACTAAGTAGTAAGGAATATCAAACATTCTGAAGGAGTTTTGGCTTCGTTGAAGATTCTTGGCTTTTGTTGCGTTAGCTTTTGAGGAGACATATTTGTCAATGTTTTCCTGCAGAAGTCTAATATTTGTTTGCTGCAATCTAGTTAGGCAGAAACGCCTAACTCTTGGTTTTCAATGTGAACTCAGGAAATAGCAGCTAATCATTGTCTCAAAAAAATGAATCTATTAAAAACTGTTTTAAATAAAAAGCCTGTTATTTTCCTGCCTGCATATGCTTTGTTAGATTTTTATACTTTTTATGTTCCTGTGGTATTACTGTCAGGTTTCACAAAGTAGCTTTTGTTTGTCTTTATCAGAATTCTCTTATAGGGTGTCTCAAAATCTCATACTTATTATTTAAATGAGAGAAATAGAGACTTCTCAATGTTATAGAGACTCGTCATAAAATATTGGTTTCGCAGGCGGTAAATTCTGCATTTTGAAAGCCCCATTTTCTGATTTTTGAGGTTTTCAAAATATAATCCAAGGTTGTATTTTTCATGTTCTGTATATTTTTACGGATATCAATGTGGAGGATATCAATATTTTTGTTAGGTGTCCTTAAAAACACATATACATTTTTTGTTCAGGTATGGGATTATTTTAATATTTTCAAGGCAGACTTTTGAACATTTAGAAAAAATGATATATTTGTTGACATTTTAATTTGTATTGCAACGTTTAAACGTGCATCGTTCTTGGACCTTGCTGTATATACAGGGGGCGTCCTTGGGGTGTAATAAAAAATTTTAATTTTAATATTAGGTATAAATATTTCCAACGTACAATATAAATGTAAGCCTCTATCTACCTCTTGGTCTCACGGACCGTGTCACTCATAGCTTACATATTTTGCAATCTACTGATGAAGATGCCACAGGGCATCGAAATGTCTAAAACAATTAAAAGTTTGAGGAAAAGAAAAACACTGTCTTTTTTTCCATCACCAAAGGACCACACCCCAAGAACGCCCCCGTATATTTTAATTTATATGGAAAATATGAAATATCAGATTTGTTAGCATTTTTCAAAATTTTTTAAACAGTACTTTTTAAGTGGTATCACCATGATACCACAAAGCAGAAAAAAATACCAGACTAGACAAAATAAAATTTATTCTCAAAATATAAAACAAGCACAAAGTCACTCAATATTTTCTATGGTGACTGTCAAAACAATTTGTATTGTTTACCAGCAAAGGTCGTACCAGCAATTGTCGTACCAGCAAAGGCCTACATCGCAAGTAGAACAGAACCACATTGTTCGGTGCTGCTCTTTCTGGAACTGCATAGTGCACATCTTCTGGAATTGGAATATATTAGCATATGAGCTGCCTGATCCCATCTCTTCCTCAAAGGAACATTTGATTTCAACTGACTCACAGGGATTTCAGCGCTGGGTCTACCTTTCCGAGGTCCTTCTGTGCCTGCCCCAACTAATCCAGTTACAATAGATATTTTTATCTTTCGATTATCTTTCGAAACTATAATTCAGGTTCAAATAAGTTCCGTCAAACCTTTCATTATAAATTATGAAGGAGTTAATAATTGTAAAATTAATAAAATGACATACAATTCTTGGCCACCATAACCTACTCTTTCTGTCGATTTCGTAAGTAGTCTTGAGCAGTCAGCTTTATCGACGTAAAACATGTTGACATTATAATCTCTGACAATCTTAGAAGACGTACGACACAGTCTCTATGACATAAAATTTTTGAAAATTACTTCCCATCAAAACTATCCTTTTATCCTTCCATTTTACAAAACTTAAACCATCATCTCTTATTCGCCAATCTCTTTCTCTTCTTTTTATTTCCTTGTCTGCTTTTAAATCATCTGGTATTCCTAGATGTTTAGCTCTGATAGTACCACAAGCATATATATTTTTTCAGACCTTAGTTGTTTCAATAGCGGCAAAGATGTGAAATAGTTGTCGAAGTAGACTATGATGCAGATTTACTAGTGATTTCGTGAGATCTGTAACCACTCTTGCAACCAAATTTGTCTCTGATTTGGCGCCGACTTTTCTAGTGTAAATCTGAAATTGGTCTATATAACCACTCTACGAGGCTCGAACCCATACTTTGCATCCCCGCTTGATTGGCATGTATTGCCGTAAACAAGATCGTCCTCCGAAAACTATTATTGATTCGTCAATAGATACATTCTTTGGCGGTTGTTACTTTATGAAGCTTATCATTTCTCAACAGATTTTTCAACAGTAATATGTTAAGGGCATATAAAATTACCGAAAATTTTACCTAAAGGTCTGTTGCCCAGAAACAGCTTGAATGTATTTTGACTGTTAGTAGACAGAAAGAAGGAGGGCGGTGAGATCTGAAGGAGAGGGCATTTTTTAGGAAAATAATAATCATAATGCTAAAAAGCTGTTTCTTCAGAGCAACAAACTTGAATGCAAAATTTTCTAAAATTTTACATGCACGAAACATATTTTATAGACTATTTCCTGAAGTTAGCGGCCGATTTGCTTATAATTGTAACTAAGGATATCATTGGTGACCACATATTCTCTACACTTCGTTGTGGTTCTGATAACCTGCGAGGTATAGAGCAATATGAGCTACTTCTGGATCTGTGAGCCATCTGCCATGCAGTATTAGGCCTAATACGCTGGTGGATGTTGCCTGCTCCTGCTCTGTACAACATCTAATTGGTTTTCCACACATATTTGGCTTTAAACCATGAACTCACCGTCTCAAAGCGGTATTGATGAGGAGTATACCTCGAAACTAGTATGCAGATGTGTTGATCGACAAATTGGTGACCACCTACTCTTTACATTTCGTTCTGGTTCCGATAACCTGCGAAATGCAGAGCAATATGGGCTGCTTATCGAACTGAGAGCCATCTGTCATGCAGCATTATATCTAATACGCTGGTGGATATCGCTTGCTCCTGCTTTGTACAACATCTCATTGGTCTTCCGTACTTCTAGTATATCTTCCGTACAATCGTAGTCGCTAACTTCGTCGTCATAACATAATTCTTAAATGATAGGTACCTAGTTGAACATCAGGATTAGAGCAACACAAGTCTTATCAAATGGATTTGGCGGACTATCAAGCTCAAAGTCCTCATGGCAAGCTGAGTTCAAATTAGCAGCAGGAACGCCAAGAATAGCTTCTTCATGGTCAATGCTTTCCTCCGCAATAGACTTTTAGCCGGAAGTTATGTTATCAAAAAACGATCGCATAAATTCTTCCTGATTTATTCGCTCTAACTCGTTAAAACTTAATTTATTTCCTAACATAATAGTATATTACGTACTGGAGAAAAGTCGTTAATTACTGTCAAAAGTTAAAGTAGTAGTAAAGTAATAGCAAAAAGGAGAGATAGGTAATAATCCATTACCGCACTAGGGTGGAAATAGAGACCGTTATTTACTTCTAATTTAGATGAGGTTTGTAAGGATTGCATTACATATATGATCGAAATTTTTAGCTTTTTCGCACTTACTTACTCACTTTTTACACACTTACTCTCAAAAGAGAGTAGTAAGTACTTTTGATTAATGAACTTTGAACATTTAGTAACTTTGACCCACATTTCAAAAAGAAACTTCTTGTATTTCATCTTTGCTTGTATGTATGTTTTCTGTAATGTTTAAGCTTTGAAACAAATGGTATAATTCAATGTCGGTAAGGATATTAGCCCTCGAACTAGCTGTTTCTATTTGTTTCCTTTTTTATGTATAACTACAAGGTTTTGGAAATGCTGAAAGCAGACAAGTTTTCAAATTTCCAAATTGTAATTATACATGTGCATTTATCTTAATTAAACTCTGGTTCTATATTCTTTGCAAAAAGCTTAATAATTTTTGGCTTTTTAGCATTGACTTTTTATTACCCTATTAATTTATTTTAATATTTTTGTGCTTTATAAAATGAGCTTTGAAACAAACAGTGTAATTCAATGCCGGTAGGGGTATTAGTCCTCGGAGTAGTTGTTTCTGTTTGCTTCCTTCTTAACCGCTGCAATATTTTTGGAAATATTGAAAGCAGATAAGTTTTCAATTTCCAATTAGTAAATATTGCCTTTTGCATATTTTAAACCAGAGTTTCCTGCGAAAAAGCTAAAAATTTCGATCACTAACATATTTCGCAGAAAATAAATTTCTTTTAACTTTCATTACATATATGGTTGTGTAGTGAAAAATAATTTTTTTTTTCTGAATTTTACAGCTTTAGATAAAAACGTTTTTTTAATAAGAATTTTGTTGTTTCCTTGTGATATCGATTGAAACCACCCTATTTTTTTCAAAGAAACTAGACCTCAAAAAAAAAATCTTTCCTGTTTTATATGAAATTACATTCCTAATAGATAAATTATTATTAAAAATCTACTTACTCGCCATTTCGACTTATTTCATGCAAAACAACCCCTTATTCGCAAATGTAAACAGAAGGAACAAGTAGTGACGTACACGGATCCCAAGATTCCTGAGCAACTGACGCAGAAAACTGCGTCCTCCCATACTGTAGTTTTTACCTGCTTTATAATAGTTGATTTCAATAATCATGGTATCAGGGCGATACCACAAAGCGCGAAAGGGTTAAGAGAAAAATATGGCGCAAACTCAAACTTTTCCTTAGCTTCTTGGATGAAATTGATTGTACTTGTCCTTTTAACTCAGGTCTAAGTTAGAGAAAACAACAAGTAAGACTATCTACGATGCAAATTTATTGATTCAATAAAAACGCAAGTATGCCTGTTTGAACCTGCATCTCTTGTAGTCCCCGCTCCAATAATGGGGGTAACCAAGGAAATGGGCCATTCTGATATAAAACCGCTAAACCCGGATCCAATATATATGATAATGCAGAAGGAAATCTGTCATGTCTATTTACCCGTTTCGATTCCGCGTCATTTGGTATTCAAAGTTTTATGAATGTTCTTGAAATATTTCTGTGCGAGACGGCCTTAGGTACCGAATGTTTCCATTCACCATTTTAGCATTTTTTTTTGCAACGCAAAGGCCCTGTCAATTCAAGTGAGGTAACCCATGAAATTCCTTTCCCTCCAAGAACACAATCCATTTAGAGGAATATTAATTAAAGCTGTCTTCGGCTATACTCTATTCCCTTTTAAGGTTCATCGGCCGTGGCGCGTTCTCTCACCCTCGCAGATGTTTCGTCTCCACATATCCGGTGAATGTGTCTTACGTTTATTTTTTTCTTCGCGATAAATCACGCTCTCCGCACACAGAGATTAGACAATATTTGGGGTGATAATATTTCGGATGTAAACCTGTCGAGATGGTGGCACGTGTAGCCGCCAAAGAGTATATTTTGAAAGACGTGTCTCCTTCGAATCTGATTCATTATTGTGGAGAAGATTTTATAAATTCCTATAATACGTGAGGTCCATAAAAATTCAAAAAAAAACTTGCTTTTCTTTTCCAACAAATATTTTTTCCTAATCGAAAAGACAAGAAAATCCTTTCATCTGCGGGGCTTTTGTGCAGAATGTGCGGCTCTCCGGCCTTTTGTATCGCCCGTTGCAAACAACACAACATTGTTTTATATCCTGCCGTTGTAATTACCAGTCACCCAAACACGCAGGGAGATTACAACGGCACCGACAATTCCCTGTTTCTGGAATTTTATCATTTCGCAGATGTGCATGACCCCTTTGGTTACATACTTACAGGGTGGCTCATCGAAAAAGATCAACCCCCTTTTTTTCCATTTGAGTAGGTAAATGCATTGAAAATCGCTCAAACCTGTCAATTTTAGTTTTTGGGAGTACAAACAAATTGTTGATAAGTTTCAACCTCCTACTAGAATAGAAACTATTTTGCAGAAACATTCATTCGTATGAAAACTTCTAAAATAATATGAAATTTGGCAGGTGAGTACACCTTGATGAGACCTTCAAAACGAGGTATCACTCGACACCTCTTTTCATTTAAAATTTCAAGGGCAATGTTTACACCACCCTTTGGGAGTTCAGGTTATGAGGTTGAAACTGCTCAAAAATGTGTTTCCCCTAGAAACTAAAGTTGTTTCTAGGTTGTTCAATTCCTTAACATGACAGGAGGATGAAAAGCATTTCGCTGTAAATAAAATTGCTTAAGTCAAAGCGCGTTAAATTTACAAATTTGTAAAGTTTAACCAGCGCCATTTTGGATTAGTTTGATCAAATGACATGAAAATTGACAAATGGACAAACGTTGGTGAGACCTTTAAAACGAGGTATCACCCCTCTTTCCATTTGAAATTTTAAGGTCAATGCTTACCCCTTTTTGAAAGAAATCAGGTTATGGGATTGATACTGCTCAAAAATTTGTTGCTCAAAAAGCTGTCGGATGATGGAAAACTGAAAATTGTAAATCTGAATTTTGAGAAAATTTCCATAAATTGTATTATTTTTTTTAATAATTTTGTTTTGGTCAATACAAAATACATATCTGTTGCTGCAATTTGTATCTGCAAATATTGGACTTCAATATTAAAATAGACTCAAACATTCCACAGAATAAGAAGTCTATTTTTTCTTCTTTTCACACAATAATTGGAACCAGCACTTCTTTTTCTTAAGGTTTTTTGGTCCTTCGAGCCGATTACATTCGAAAAGCAATGTAGAACATGCTGCTTTGGAGGGAAAAGTTTTTTTAAGCAGTTTTACTATTTTAGCAGTTTAACTTTGCTTGAGGTGTCCGCCATTTTAAGATAGATTATATTTAACTTTTAAGTATGTTATACGGAGTGTCCCAATTATCTATTTGGACACCATTGGTACATTTCAGAGAAAGAAGTTTCAGATAAAAAGTTCATGCTTTGGAAAGATATTTTCAATGACAATTTACTAATATGTACAGTTTGATTAAAAAAAAGTACAGAGAACGGTTTCCAGATCGGAACACACCAGCTCTAAGTACGTTTGCTAATGTTGAGAGAAAGATGCGTACAGGTGTTTTTCAAGTCCAAGAAATGGCACACATGAACGATTAATAAAGAACGAGGTAAGGAATGTTCTTGGACGTGTTGAAATAAATCCTCATAACTCAATTTGTAATATCTCGGAAGAAACCGGAGTTAGCAAATTTACTGTACAACGCATGTTATGTGAAAATCGAATCCATCCGTACAAAATTCATTTGATTCAAGAGTTGCGGCAAAATGATTATGATAGACAATAATTAAGCTATGATACTATGAACATTAATCCACTCATTGATAGATAACCTGGAAACAACAGGGAGAGGGAGAATGGGAATATCCATTGACGTCTTCTTGAGATATTCATGTAGCTATGGGCAGCCTCCTTAGTCCAGTAATAGCCAACTATTTTAGGGAAATTTTCGAGGCCAAGGCGTTAACAACCGGAAATAAGAGGCCAAAGTGCTGGATCCGATACGTGGACGATACCTTTGTTATTTGGATCCATGGCATGGGCGAACTTCAAAACTTCCTCTTACACCTCAACTCTATCAAACCAAAAATTCACTTCACTATGGAGATAGAAAAGGGAGGACGCCTACCGTTTTTGGATGTTTTATGCCCGTATTCTCCGTTTTGTTCCTTAAGCGAAGTTTTCGTAAGCGGGCTTAATGCGTAAGTTTCGCTTAAATTTTAGCCCTATGTGCAGCTGAAAAAGAAACGTGCCTTAGCTAAGCGTTAAAAACACTTGGCATTGTCGTATCTCCTAGGGAATTTGGGAATGTCACTTGTCATTAAAGTCAAAAAACTTTTCATCTTTAATTTTCTTGTCACTTGTTGACACTTGAGAAAATGGGTTATACGTTATTTCTGGGATATTTCATTAAATATTATTAATTATAAAAACTTTCAAACAGATTCCACAGAAGATTAAAGGTGAGTTTATACACAAAATAAAATAAAATAACGAAATAACATAAATCTTATTTGGTGCATGAACACTACAATACATGAAACCAACTCTTATTTCTAATTTTATTTTATTCGTTATTTTTATTTGGTGTATAAACCACTTTTAAGCAAAACCAATTTCTTGGGTGTAAAATATTATTGTTTGTAAGAAGAAAAAGAATACACAAGAGATATTTTCGCACGAGTATTTGCAAAAATCGCAAAATAAGTGAAAGCGAAAGCAAAATGAAAATCACTGCAAAATTAAGAGTTCCAAATTTTACAACATCCGAGAATTTTCACTTGCTACGAATAATTGCCAACAGTTATGCTTCCATAATAGAGGACAAAAAATCGGAAGAAGGAGCTTCGAAAAACCTTAGCCAATGAAAAAAGGGAAATAACTCGTACTGGTGGAGGCTTGCCACCAAAAATCAAGAAAGGCGACACAGATGTCAGAACAGAACTTTTAATGTAAGAAACTTTTGGGTTTTCAAAATAATTTTGATGATGATGCAGATGAAAGCATTATTTTATGTAAAAATCCCGATGAAAGCAATGAAGTGGAGTTTGATGTAATAGCTGAATGTAGTGCCGAAAACTTTAGTCCACAACAGAATACTCCTATGGTAAGTTTTAAAAAATTCCAGACATATTGCCCCTTGTATAATATGGTCAACATGGCAATAAATGTTGTAAGGTTATATAAACGACACACAATGGGTGTTTTTTGACCTATATATTAATTTCAAAGATATTCTTCTCTAAGTTGCCAAGAAAATGGAGTCAAAAGAAAATGTGTCATGTGCAGCTTCTATCTTTTGAACTCAGAAGGCTGCCCCCCACTTTTGCTCCAAACTTTAATTTCATTTAACTAAATACATTTAACTTTAGCACTATTTATGACTAAATTTGTGATTTTGTGAAGTTTATTATTTTATATAATACAGGGCAATTTAGATTGTACTGTCTGGATGTAAAATACATGAGAACGAATAGTGTAATATCTATTCTATCGTATAATATTGTTATTATCTATTTTTTTTTTAATTCTAGTACATTGATGAAACTGATCATTTCGCTGGCAATTCTACAGGTGCAGGTGCTTTAGAAGATAATGCTAATTGGAAAAAGTACAATCCCTCAACACTGCAAAACAGTATCAATCCAGCTTTAAGAAAAAAAATTATGACAAGCAGAGACAATTTGGAACAAGATGTAAGAATTATATAGAAATAATATTAAAAAAAATTTGAAATAGGTGGTAACCCTTAATGGCTGAATTAAATGAGGTCACTTTTCAAAATTGCATTTTAGTGAAAAATACCTAAGTGCCTGTACTAAAAAAACGTCAGTCGTCGTAACAGTTGTTTTTAAAATTGTTTCAAGAAAATGCCCACTTGACCACTTGACATGTACTTTTTACATACATAGATACGCGCCCAGCTAAACTTCTGAGGACCATTTGAATTACGCTTCTTATGACGACCTATCACAGGTAAGATATTAGCCTAGGTCAGTATCAACAGATTGCTCTGACCTGCAATCTCGGTTCTTCGTCGATGATTCCAAAAAATTTGCCATACTTCTGGGATTTATAAAATCTTTTACATTTAGCTTTTTTATGATTACATTTATGACTACACGCTCTGGTTAAGATTCCTTTCCCTTTCCTTCCTGCTTATGAACGTTTTCTTTTGCAGAAGGCCATTAATTACAGTTTGACAAATGTCAGTTTTGGTGTTTTAAAAAATAAATTTGCAGACAAAATAAAAATTAGGGACAAAAACCTTCAAAACATATAATCAGAAAGACCTTAACAGACGAAGTTTTAGATGAACCAAATAGGTACGGTCTTCCAGTGCATATCTGGCATAATATATCTGGTAAAAGCACTAACACTTATAAATAATTGCATGACGTTGACAGGCGTGCGTGTAAACATTTTTACCGCACGTGTGCGCTCTGATAGGTCTCACAAAGGTGATTAGGTTATGGGCAATACAAAAGTGTTTTAATTTTTTGTTAATTTGGGGACACGTAAAATGAACACTTAATTATAAATTACGATATCGAGATTCACATCTTATTAGGTAAAGATTCTCTCTCTGCCTTCTGCAAAAGAACGTTTATAGGCAGGAAGGAAAGGGAAAGGAATCCTAACCTGAGCAAGTAGAAATCTAATAGAAATATAAAAAAATAACTAGCCTGAAACATAACTAAATCTGAATAACAGAACTAAATGTTATCATAAAAAAGCTAAATTTAAAAGATTTTATAAATCCCAGAAGTATAGCAAATTTTTTGGAATCACCGACGAAGAACCGAGATTGCAAGTCAGAGCAATCTGTTGACACTGACCTAGGCTAGGATCTTACTTGTGTGCGGTAATAGTATATTACATACCGGGGTGGGAAGTCGTTTCGTTCGTTACTGTCGAGAGATTTGATAGTTTAACGAGACGCGCAACGTCGAGATGAACTATAAATTCTCGAGATCGTAAGGAAACTTCCTACCCAGGTATGTATACTATTTTATTTACAACCTACATAATATGAATTTATATTTTTCGTATGAGATATTTATAATATTTTTAACTCTTTTTTAAAAATTATCAGTTAACTATCTTATCTAGTTCGATGCTACTAGGGACATCTTTTTAATTCTTAAAGACATTAAATTTTGGGGGCCAAGAAACAAGCATGGAAAATGAGGGTTGAAGGAGAGGAAGGTAATATGTCATTACTGCCCTTGGGTGGTAATGCGTACCCATTTACGCCTAATTTAGAGATAGGTAATAGGTACTTTCCCACCCTCCTATGCATGACGTTTGTAATGATAGCATTACATATATGGTTGTAAATAAAAGTTTTTACCGCACGTAAATTTAAAGAACTAAACTAGGGAAGACGAAAAAGATTAAGGGAAATTGGCTCGTAGGAAAAATATTATACCTAACAAGTGCTAGTGCTTTTACAATAAGTCACTGGAAGAAGGTACCTATTTGCTGCATCTAAATTTTCTTTTGATGAGACCATTCTGATTTTATGTTTTGAAGGTTTTTGTTCCTATTGTCTATTTTCTCTGTAAATGTATTTATTTTTACTTCATACTGTATCATTTAGAACACTTTTACGTACTTGATTTTAATCCGGTAAATAGCTTTTTACAGGATTGGATATCGTAAAGAAATTTTACAGTCTTGAGAACCGGCACATCTTCTATAAATCCATTGTATCCATGGTAACCTGTACCGGTACCTGCACCGGTACAGGATACCGTAATGAAACTGTTTGTCAAATTGGCGGATTTGTCAAAAATATATTCGCCGCGCATAAAATAAATTTTTTCCTGTTTTTAATAAGTATGAAGTAAAATGTTGTACATCATACGTCCGGTAACGTGTTATAGTAGTCATTTCGAAATTCGAGACTCGGCTAGCGCCTCGTCCGGAAACATCTTACTCCTACTGTAAAACTATATTTACCGGACTTATAACGTAAATAACTATTAAATACCAAAACTGACATTTGTCAAACTGTAATTAATTCGAACTTATTTTGGTTTAACACATGTCAACATAAGAAATGCATGGTGTAGTGGTTGACACACCTACGGGGTGTTCATTATAAAATTTCATCTAGCAGGCTATGAAATTTTGACAGAAAAGGATGACATAATTAAAGTAAATGGACTTTTGTTTCTCCATCCTTTTCTTTCGACATCTCACAGCCAACTGGATGAAGTTTTATAATGAACACCTCGTACTTTGTGAAATTAAGGTCGTGGGTTCGAATACTGGTGAGGACCCACTTTTCTTTTAATTCCTCGGCGTGGATAGTTAATATCTTACGAGCGCATGTGTGTTAATTTTGTTGTCTTCTGTGAGATGTACGTTTACACATTTACACGCACGTACGTGTAGTACCTTATTAATAGTGCTAAATGTTCTCTGAACCCTAAAGCATTCAGATAAGTATAGAAAAACGCAATTAATTTATTTCAACTCAACAAAAAACAGCAACACATGAAGAATAAAATTATGCAAAAATAACGCTCAGATTAACAAAGCTTTAAATTGTGTGTAATTAGATTTTGCGTGCGGTAAAAATTTTTACCACGCGTGTGGTAAAGTGCACACGTGCGGTAAAGTGCTACTTGCCGCATGCAAATGCGTGCGGTAAAGCGACTTTACGGCACGCCCGTAGGAAAAATGTTTCACTGCACTAGTGTTTGCGGTAAAGGGTCTATATTGCACGCAAACACGAAAAAAAATTATATTTTATGACTGATTACAAAGGCACTTTAGATAAAGTCTACTAAAATAAAAGCTTCTCTTTTTTATGTAAATATTTATGCAATTAGAAAAAGTAAAACTGACACTCCAAAGAAAAGTGCTTATTGTACCGAACATATTCAAAAAGCCCTTCTGCTGTCAACAACGGTAGGCAATCTCTTGCTGAAAAGTATCATTTTCCGCACTTCCTAGATCGATTATTTTAATATCGCATCCGAATGGTCTTCGCAGAAAAAACCTCAAGCCGTCCTTACAATATCTTATAACATCATAAATCGGTTAATTGTTTTACCGCCCGCCATTTTCGTAAAAATAATTTTTCTTATTTCTCTTCATGATGTTTTGCTCTTATTTTTATTAGCATAATTTGTTTTAAAATTGTTTTAGCGTATTTCTGAAAGGGCCTGTATAATTAAAAATACTTGTCTTTATTTCCATAAAAAAATTACATTGGCCAATTCTACAGATCAAAATATCCAATATAAAAAAGCCACCATGGAGATATCGTGAACCTTAATAGACCCAGATTTGCTTAAATGTGACAAATGCTGCACATTAAAAAAGTAGTTTTAGGGTATCAATAAATCTTCGAAGTTATTATACGTTTTTAAGCGATAAAGAATCAAAACTTTTGAATTTTGTTTTAAATATTTTTTCGAGTTATAGTAAAAGATCGACAAAAACTAAAAGCCCTATTCATTGAAAGTTTTAATAAATTTTAACATGACTCTCTTGGTTTTATTATGCGACGTTTTGATTTTCAAGTATAATCAACTTTTTTTTTAAAGCGGCTTTAACAATTTTTGTGCAGATTTTAAGACCATTTTATTATAAACTTATCTATGGATTTGGTATGTCTAGTGCCATACGTTACTCTTTTAAGGAATTGTTTACTTTATATTTACATATTACTAAGGTCATATTTAACATGTTATCATTTTTTAAATTTAAAATGTAGTGGAACATATAAAGATTGAAGGTACTTATAGTATATGTCATATGAATAATTTTATTAAAATTAAATAAAAAATTGGCAACAAACTTACCGGGGTGTTACTAAAACCAAATTCGAATTATAAAATAATTTTATAGTTGGTTTTTAGTGCTTTCACCGTAAAACTACTACTTCGAATGCGATAATGTTCTCCCATTTAAACTAGAACTAAGACTAATATCGAGGTTTACGCGCTCCTCATGGGAGTAATTCTTATCTTGGACATACTGTATAATAACCCGTAAAAATAAAAATTAAATTCTTGTTTAAGCCAAAAAAATCAATTCGCTTCATGTCATTTCCGAAATGTCTTATCATATCTCCAGCCACCTGCTACTAAAAAATATCCGTCTAATATCGGTCAGATATTTTCAAATTTCATACAATAATATTCAGTAATTGAACTGTTGCAATAATTAATGATAACATTTATCGTCTATTCATGCGAAAGTGTGCTAAATTACAACTTTAAATATATTTATATCTAATACCCTTTATATTTGTGTAACGCGTTCAATGAGGTCCGGGCGTTATTGCCAATTCTTCGGGCCTCACAACTCGTATAGGAAGTAAACCTAAAGAGATGCCAAAACCCACGGCTGAAAAGAATACGCGAGTTGCAGCGCCTCTACGGAAGTTTTCCGAACTGCAGTACACACAATTTTGCCATGAAACCCTAATCTGAGGTCCGGCTAAATTTAGCATAAATCACATATATGGCTGGTGCCCCATCGATTAAAGACCAGTCCTCAGTTTGATGCGTATTTGGTCCTCACTTTGACGCGGACCTCACAGCTTATGCAAATTCCCTATGGAGTGGGGCTCACTTTATACGCTATGATAAAACATAGTTATTATTGGAGACTTTAGATTTTATGTTTATGTACCTGCTGTTGCTGTTGTCAACTCAAAATTGACTCCTTCCAAACCTACATCATCAAGCCGCAGAAGACCAACAACTGTTATAAAAACATTGACATCTTCTGAATTGGCAAAGAAATACAACATTTTACTGGATAGACGATTAATGTTAATTGAGGGTCAAATAAGTCACATGAATCATGAAAATCCTCTCATAATAAGAAAACGAGAGTTGGAAACAGAAAATTTAGAGATGGAGTTGTCCTTAAAAAATTAGAGCTGCAAATCAAACGTGGAATAGAATAGTTATTTTGTTATTTAGCTGAGTTATAAATAAATATATTTTGTATCGTACTTTAATTTTACTTATTCACAGGATTATACTATAAAATATATAAAAAATTCCATCGCCTCACTTCTGTTTTGGTGCAATATGTTTCAATAATAAATTGGCTGATAACTACATTGTTTTATGTATCATTTAATGAAATATGCACATGATCAAGAAGCCAAGTAAAATTTTATTCAATTGAATTATTCATGAAATAGAATACATTTAGTACTTATAAAAAACTTTACTTTAAATATTAGTAAAACATTTATTAACAATATTAGTCCCAAAATCCTGTAATACATTCTCCTGAGGGTCAATGGCAGGAAGTTGACCTTGCTCAATCAAATACTTCAGTTCTTCAAGATTAACTCCCTCAGGTGGTGGAGGGTCGCCATCATGCATGGTACGTGCAATATTGTGAAGAATGGGAGTAGCTACCATTATTGACATTACTGATTCCAATTTGCAACGCAATCCACATTCCAAATAAGGAAATCTTATTTTTGCAGGTTCCAATTGTTCTTTCAACACAATTACGAGTGCGAATATGTGACTCATTTTAAAGCCTCTGAGGGCGAGTAACTGGATTCGCCAAAGGTGTCAGAAGATATGATTTTACTTGATAACCGCTATCACCTGTGTTAGTGTATGTGTTAAAGAATCGAACATTGGTAAAAAGAGCTATAGTTTTATAACTAAATAATAAAATATAAAACTCACTTGCCTAAAAGAATACTATTCCCATATTGCCGTGTTTCAAATTGGACCCTAAGCCTACTATTGTTAAGCACAGTTGCGTCATAGGCTGAACCTGGCCATCTTGGCACAATATTGTTAGTTTTTAGTTCACTGTTACAAACTATCTGGACATTTAATGAAAAATTGGATTTTCCCTTTCTGAATACACTTCTCCATCATCCCCACCTAAAGCATGAATAAAGCTTAGAATATAATGTAATTTTTCTATGAGTTGGTGATCGAATTTTGATGTGTGTTCCATCTATGCAACCAACTACACGTGGAAAATGTGCCACTCTATAAAAACTAATTTGAGATGCTATTTTTTTTTAGCTATACTTTCAGACACTTTTCTAATAACTCTTGATACGGTGCTTGGTCCATTTGCATAAAGTCTCCTATGTTGATTTGGTGTCCATTACTGCATAAGAAGCTAATGCAGTTAGAAGTTGATGTATAGGCGACATACTATTGTTCCTAAAAAATAATACTAGTTAGGCTTAATGAGATGGAACTTCTTATAATCTCACATACAAATGAAGTTCCAAAACAATTGGGCACTTTTATGTAAATACTTACAAAACGTTGTCAAATTCCAGCTCAGCTTCTACCATTTCTAACACTGAAAGCACTGTTGGTTTGGTGAGCCTGAACCTTCTAATGCTATATCCCTCATGTGCTCAAAATAATTGGGTCGGATAAAAATTCTTCTTTAGAATACATTTTCTATTATGTCCAAAATATCATTATCATCTTCAAGAAATATTTCGTCTTCAACCTCCATATTAAAGAAAAGAAAATTGAGAAAAACTGGTATGGCACAGATAACTCAATCAAATTGAATGATGAGAGACGTAAGAGGTTAGGTTACCGCTGTGAGATTCGCGTCATTTCGCTAAAAAGCCAGGCTTACGCCGCTTAAGCGTTCGGTATTGACCGCTTATCTTTAAGCAAGCTTAACCTGTTTTGTATATGCGGTACATAAGAAATTATAAAGATAAGCGACGCTTACACCTAAGCTCCACTTATTGACATACGGCGAATATAGGCATTAGTATCAATGAGGCCAAATGGGAAGCTTGCGCACACCGTTTATAGAAAGCCAACACACACTGACAGATATGTCTATAACGAATCAAATCATCATCCCAGACAGAAAAGGGGAGTCATAAAGACTCTGTCCCTGAGATCAAAGAGAATTTGTGAACTGGCTGATTTGGAACGGGAAATGAAGCAATTCGAAAGAACCTTTGGTTGGAATGGATACCGCAAGGACCAATTCGATAGGGCCATCCGTCCAAGGAATGTAGAGTGCCGGGAAGGAACAACGGGAGAAGATGAAGACAAGCGCGGATGGACTAGTCTACATACATCCACAGAGTAACGGACCTTAGGATCGGCAGGCAATTGGAAAGGCACAGTGTTAAAACTGTCTTTGAACCGACCAGTACAATACAACAGAGCGTGAGGTCGACCACAGACCGTAGAGATCCCTTATCAGGACACGGAGTTTACCGAGTTCTATGCATACGCATCATAAAACGCAGTGTCGACACGAGGATTACGGAGCACAAGAGGAGTTGCAGGCTGGGATAAACACAAAAGTCAGCAGTAGTAGAGCAAGCTCTCTCCGAAGGTCACGACATTCTTTCCAACGAAGTGGATATCTTATATCAATCGCAGCGTTTCTCTCCGAGACTAACGAGAGAGGCCATTGAGATCTTCAAACACGACAAAAATTTCAACAGGAAGCAGGAAATTACGTTTCTAAATACACCCTGGAATCGCCGACATACTTCAAGTGCGCCCAAACCCCGCGCCACTACTACCCCCACCCCAGCTCTTCCACTGCAGCGCGACGACGGGGGAACAAATATCACGGAGCTCCCCACAGTCGAATCAGTCAACGCCGGGAAGCACGGGAGGTCACTTGCCCATGGCCTCATCGCCTTTGATAATGTCTGCCGCAGCTATAGACGAAACGTCAGGAAGAAATTCCATTAAACCACAGCTTCAAAGCCCGGAAAACACTTTTGATTATATTCTCACCGGCCGTGAAAGCCTTCACAGTCTTATAGTACAACATATCCTAAATTTTGGGGCTGTGAAAAATTGTCAGTTTGAACCTTACTTTGAGCTAGCAAAACTCCAAATTTACGTACTTAAATTTATTTTCCTCCTATCTAAGAATAGATATGGTGGTCCTTCCCAAAAGAGCCACTCCATAAATTTCTTGTATCCTAGCGACTTGAAACATTTCCTGTAACCCCTCGATTGTTGTTGTTTGGGGGACCTGTTTTGACGTAAATTTGAAGCTATAACGAGCAATCCCCTTAGAAGGGACGCTTCAACCCCTCAAAATTTAATAGGAAAGCTGGATCAAGCGATACCTCATTTCAAGGTTCGTAAGATCCTCTTTACAACGGGGTTTGTCGTATGTAAATCGTTTTTTGGAAAAAAACTCCAAAATAAATCAAAACATTTCTTTAGTTTGGGCTACTTTTTGTTTCTAGTAGCAATGTGTTGTTCTAACCTGAACTAACCTGATTTGTATGTCAGTTCTATGGTTTGAAGCATTGTCAATGAACCTGTCAAGTTACTATATTCCTTATCTCTCTAAAATATGGTGTGCACTGCACATGAACATGTTGAGCTGGTAAGCCTTTGCTACCTGAATTAAATGATGATTTTGATCAAAAGCAAGAGTTTTGCGAAACTAGGGCCCAGCGAATCAACCATAGTTCTCTCTACCTACCCGAACTCCTTATTCAACGTTTATTTTTCTGATGAGTGCACTTTTCCTCTTCATCGTGAGATTAACCGATATAACTGTAGATTTTGAAGCAACACAATTCCTCGTGGATTTCGAAAAGGTCATACTCAACATCCCTAGAAGCTAAATATTTGGGTGGGAATTTTGGGAGACAATTTAGTTGGATCTGTGTTTATTCCTGGTAATTTAAATAGTAAAATTTAACTTGATTTAGAGGAAAAAACGATTAATCCGTTGTTAACAGAAAAACTAGAAAACGATCCCCTGCTACTTTAGCAACAATTGCATATCCAACCAGATGCAGTTCCTCCTCACTATGCCACATCAGTTCGCTGATACCTCGACTTGCAATACATCGGTCGTTGGATTAGAAGAAGACTGGCCTGCCCGATCTCTTGACCTGACCCTCCTCGACTTTTTCTTGTGAGGTCATCAGAATTATTGTGAATCAGCCTGAGAATTGGTAGCCATTGTAGATGAGTATTGTTAAATAACTCCAATAATGCTAAACCATGTTAGAAACAGTTTTTAGTCATGATTGTATTAATGTATGGAAGTCCAGGGCGAATAATTTGAACATTTGATTTGAAAACATCAGATTGCATCAAATGTTAAGACAAAAAGTTGTTTTTTTCAAAATCATTACGGTTAAATTACTTTTCTCAAACTATGTTGGGAGTAATTGGAGGATTGGGACAAAGGCAATTTTAATTAAGTACTTAGGAACAAGTGATATTTTGCTCTGTGATCATTGAAATCACTTTTATACCACTTACCAATGGCCAACGCCCAAATTACCCTTGGACTATTAATGTTCATCAATGACTACGAGCAATGTGCAGTGCATTTCAATAACTTTGATAACATTTTGATTAGCTATAACTTCTGTGTTTTTAAACATATCGGAATGAAGCAAAACCATGTTGCATAGTTGCCTGGCAAGTTTTTTCCTATTGGAAGAAAAAAACAAAAGACCAATGATTTCGAGAGATCTTAACCTAATTTATATTTTTTTATGGAATGCCTTGTATATTAATGGATATTTGGATTCTGCTCAAAATTCCAAGTATATTTTATATACCATACCCTAAACCTATCTTCAACTGTTTCTGAGAAAATGGCGTCTCTATAAGTCGGTCATATGCATAAACATAAAATAATAAATGCAAAGCAAAGTAAATTTGAATGGTGCTATTAAACTAAAACTAAGTTTTACAAAGATGTGAAATTTTCATAAAAACTGCTCTACTTTTTTCACATTTGTCATACACTCTAATTGTATGATTTAGCGCTCTTCAGTATTATCGCATGTTGTTTTATACTCTATATTTTTAATGTGCGCCTTCCCCCCCCCCCCTAAAAAGAAAAAAATCCATTACTATCAATTCTGGACTATTTGGTTGCCACAGAGTTGCTCCGCGTTTTCCTATCCAACCATTTGGATATTCCACATTAAGGTAGTTTTAAACTTGAATTACGTTGTGAGGAGGAGCACCATCTGAAATGTTCACCGGTAAATTATCAATCTGTCCTGCCTATTATCAATCATCCATATTATTTTGGAGGAGATGGAAATAACGTTCTCCAGTCAATTTTTTGGCATTTGTGCAAAGTCGACTTTGCACACGCTTCTGTATAAGCGCGTGCGCAAAGTGCACGCTGTTTTGTGCGCAATATGCGATTTTCAACAATGGAGCCTTAGTATTTTGTTGTGTTGAGGAAAATGGCAGACAATTAGAATAATCTTTATGATAATTTTACATGTTTTTAAAACTATTTGTTTAATACTACCGCTCAAATTTTCTTTGCTTTTTATCTATTATTTTATGTTTACTGTAACACTCGCTGTAAACTAACTTATACAGATTCCATTTTCTCAGAAACAGCTGAAGATAGCTATAGGACATGCTTTATAAAATATAGTTGGAATTTTGAGTAGAATCCAAATATCCAATAATATAATTCCATTAAAAAAAAAGTTAGGTTAAGATCTCTCGAAATCATTGGTCTTTTGTTTTTTTTTCCAACTGGGAAAAACTTGCTAGTCAACTATGCAATATGGTTTTCAGTTCATTTCGATACCTTTGAAAACAAAAAACTTATTATTGTTATTCACCGCCGTGATGAAGTTTAGTGTATAATGAAACGAAACATCGGCGAAGAGGTTGTAGTATTATTGCTGCCTTTGTCCTAATCCGCCAATTACTCCCAACATACTACTTTTCTGGGACGGAATCGTGTACATCTTACAAATGTTGTACAGTGACTTCTAAGTCCTTTCAAACATGGTATTATCAACCCCTCATCCCCATTTAATTTTAAAGGGACGCTTCAACACCCTCGTAAGAGATTGCTCGTTCAAGCTTCAAATGTACGTCAATACATGTCTCCCAAACCAAATCAATTAACGTGCTTTGATCTTACACACAGTCACTACTGTATAAAAAATATACATGGTAAACCCAAAATATGACTTTCCTGGAATATCTTGAAAATCCAGCTTTTTCTACCTGTATAGAACACTTTTCGATTGTAAACGGAATAAAGCACAGAAAACTTATCAATATTGTTTTCAAAAATCAATAAGTGCAAAGTTTTTACCGTGTAGTTGAGTCTCAAGTACCTACCTATCTCATTGCTGCTACAAATGAAATTCATAACGTGAATTAATATGAGGCTTAGCTTTTTCTGCTTTACATTCTTACTCTTTATTGCATTTTTATTGAGACAAATTAGGATCACTCAAATGCCCAAAAGCAAGATTGCAATCGCATAGTTGTGGGCTTATCGACAACCAATGGAAGACAAAGAAAAAAAACGTTAAAATATAACACTCACCAAAGTCTTATTTTTCTTTCGGCATTCCACAAATCTTCCACAAATAAACACCAAACTGAGTAAAAAAAAGCGAGAGAGTACACCCGCACGTGGCACTATGTTCGCGGGAGGTAGTACTACTCGGGCACAACCCCGGTCGCGTTTTGCCGTTTCCAGACTGGATGAGGCTGCTGTCGCCTGGATGCTAAAGCCAGGGGCGTAGACGCAGGTGAGTGCCGCTGCAGATTAAGTAGGAAGTTAATTAGTCGCTCTTCCGTTCGATGTGAATGACATTTCCTTTCCAGGAACCGTAATTTATTGTGCATTTTTTTCAACAACGCTAAGACAAGGTTTGTCAAGAGTTTGCTTATGTGTGCGTTATCAATAATATAATGCAACATAGATTTAACATAAAGTAAGTAAAAAATTAACACGAATCCTTTAGTAAAACTTTTTATATTATAGGCTTTAAAAGCTAATAAAAGCTTGTTTTTGATTTGAGTTCAATTTAGGTTTCACTGAAAGTTGTTACGTTTTGGGTGTGGGTCCTCCCCATAGCGCCTTCGCTGTCTTCTTAACGCCAGATATATTTAACAGTTCATTCTCGCCGCTAATTATAGAATGAATTTTTTTCGTCGTTTTTATTATTCGAGTTCGTTATCCAGAACGGGGTGTCACGGGGCCCCGCGCGGCCTGTCTTCAAGGGATGACGTATGGCCCGGTAAAACGTGCCTAAGTGATAAGACAAAGCACTCACGTTCGCCTAGAAATAGACTCCCGTTTACCGGCATTTTCTTCCTCCACCTAGTTCATGTTGCGGGGACGTCTTAAGAGCACTAATTGAAGTGCGTGAATCGATACAATAAGAATAATTCCTCAAAACGCCATTAGGTTTCAGAACTCAGTCTATAACAACAAAACAATGTTTATAGATTTAAGCAAAAATAGGACATTTTAGAGCAAAATTTTCTTTCTATTGCACTAGTTCAAAAAAGTCTTTTGCATTTTATTCAGTGAACACGAGATTTGAAGCTGATTTTGGAGAAACATTAGATATATACTTTCATAAAATCTTTCATGAAGAGAAATATTTCAATAGGTCCAATTAGTCTACCAGTAATTCCAACCCACAGGTTTCACTGCAAATTGGTTCTGCAAACAACATTCAGATTTACGATTTTCCAGTGGGGGTTATTGTCAAAATTAAAAACTCAATTTTTTGTGTTCGAGCATAACATCAAATCCTACAGACTGTTATTAAGCACAATCAATAGAATAACTCCGGCCTTGCTCCAAAAACTTTTCCACGCAGCTACTGTACTCTTTGAAAATGATGCAAACCTTCAATTGATATGGTTCTTGAACTGTAAAATAGGGGGTAAAATTACACACTTTGATAAAAATGTAGTTTTGCTTCAAATATGTGAGCATACATTGTATTTGTTTTTAACACCACTGTTAAGGTGGTGTTCCAGCAACAAATTTCAGCAGACACATCTACAGGGCAATAGTAGAAAAATTCGGGTTCAGCTAAACTCGACTGATACTTACCCCTCTTAAGAAAAGCATTGCTGTCACCATGTTGACACCATGTCACAAATGAAATTAACTTGACAGCAGTGCGATTCTTACGGGTTGGTTCAAGTACCAGTCAAATTTAGCTGAACCCGACATTAAGTGTGATTTGTACAACTGGGAAAATCATTATGACCTTTTTGTGTCCTGCCCTGGTATTTACCATTCCGGAAATTCTATTTTCGTGTATTTTTCCATGGAGGGTAGAATATATCCTTCGCTCTGGTTGCCCTCGGTTGGGATAACTTCGTCGATACTCTCGATGGGCTGCAAGTGCTGGGTCTTTACCGTACCAATACCAATAATGAAAAAAATTAAAATGATACAAAGATGTCCCTGCAAGAAGAAACTTCGTGGCTACCTGGACGTTAAACCAAGCAAACAGAAGAAAAGAATCAGTAATCATCCTCTAAGAGCAACAACTGTATCTAAGTTGGCCAAAGAGGTCCAGGGCATAGATTCTCTCGTGGGGTGATGCAGGAACTTTCTACCCCCCGTATGGCAATGAATATGAAAATTTTGGAACTTTCCACATCAAGTAGGTCGATGAAAATGCAGACATTAATTTTAATCAAGATTAAAAGACATTAATCGAGATGAAAAATGCAGTCATTTTCATTCCAATTCGATTCCAGTATGGTGCCAACTAGTTTGAATAATATGCTGTCATCCAACGAAATAGATAAGCAAGAAAAATCTATAATACCTTTATAGCTATATAATTTTAAGCCCATAAGAAGAAAAAACTGAAGAAGTTGCTGAGGCCATCAGGTCTCAGAGTAAGCCTAAGAAAAAGCCTGATGAACACACTGCTAAATCTGATGAAGTCAAGATTACTAATAAGAAAAAAGAACCCGAGAAGCAAGAAGGGATTAATACGATTGTTTTGAGAAAGAAACGTCCAGAAATGGAAGAGAAGGGGAAACTATCAAAGTTAAACCCATTTTACTGGAAATAACTGATACTTCAGGAAAGAACTCAAGGCCGGTATTAAGGGCCCACATTCCAAACTAATTGCCTTATGCCATGAAGATATCATCGAAAAAGAAACATATAAACCTACAAGTTGTCAGTGTCGCTAAGAAGTGACCTGTAAGATGAAACTCTATGGTTACCTGGACGTTAAACCAAGCAAACTGGATGGGACAATGAAGAAAAAAAGAATCACTAATCATCATTTAAGAGCAACAGCATTGTCTAAGTTGTCCAAAGAGGTCCAGAACATAGACTCTCCCGTGGGGTGATGCAGGAACTTTCTACCCCCAGTACTGTAATAAATATGAAAATTTGGGGCTTTCTCTCAAGTAGGACGATGAACATGGAGACATTGGAACCTTGCACCTTAATCAAGATAAAAAAGATGCAGTCATTTTCATTCCAAAATCAATCCAGAATGATGCCAACTAGTTTGAATAATATGCTGCCATCCAACGACATCCCAGTAAACAGTTGAACGTTGATTCAACGTTAAAAAAAACCTGTAACCCAACGTTGTTTCAACGTAGTTATGTCCGGTGAATCAACGTTTTTATCAACCTTTCTTAAAACGTTTGCATAAGACGTTTACTCTACGTTTGGTTGAAACGTTTAATCTACGTTTTCTTAAAACGTTTAATCAACCTTGCTTAAAACGTTTATTCAACGTATCTACCAACCTTACATAAAACGTTAAATCAACGTTTTCATCCATTTTTTTTTCCATTTACCTGAATATAATTTATGTCAAATGAGTTTTACCAGGGTTTGAACTTTGAACCCAGTTAAAACTTATTCGATAAAAATGAGTAAACCTGTTTAATGAGTCTTAATTTTAGTTTAAGACAAAAACTGTAAACCAAAAATGCTGTTAAAAATATACAGAGCGTTAATGTTTTATTAAAAAAGCACATACAAAAAAGTGTTTGACCCTAGGTAACACACTACGTTGTCACATGTCACATCCACAAGACGTCCATTTGTTGACATCTCTACGTATTTAATATATCAAACTTTGCATTTTATCATAAAAAAAATTATAACATATTTTAAACATGTTTTATTGGAAATATAATACTTGTAATACTTGCTAATTACAATCATTAGTAAAATAGTTATATTTTATAAATTCGTTTTTGATGATATATATGTCAAAACTTAAAACCAAAGGAAGGACGGCACTTAGGGGTTGACTTGTGGTGATTGTAAACTAGGAATAATTTTAAACAAGAATTAAATTTTTTAGTACTTACTTTTGGGTAATGTCTACCTCATAGACTTTTTTGGACGATTTTGGATTGTTGAAAAAGGAATTTCCCACAATTCACAGTAAAATTACTCCTAATAACAATTTACCCTGGAAAGGGCTCGGACGAATCCACTTAGTGAATGTTTCGGCAACTTCTCTGTTTCCTTCTTCAGAACTACCTAAAGTGAAAAAACTTTAGAAATGATGAAATACAAAAATTATACTTATTTGTGTGTTTGTTTATGAGTACCTATTTATGTTGGAGATTCTGAAAATTTCTTTACTTTTTTTTTTAAAGACATTTTGATATCAAAACATTTAGTGGAGCTCAAGGCAAATTAGGTATATAGGATTTAAAACAATCTTCTTGGGAATTGAATCTGGTAGGTATACACTTTTAGAAAGTGATTTTCTCCTGGGGTGAGAGCAAGGCAAAAATCACCGCTGAATTTTGGTGTACACACTTTTTGACTTAGTTGTATTTAACGGATTGGAATGCTTTCTCAGTGAGACTGTAATTCTAGATAGAAATGAAATAGCGGGTGTAGGGCAGAAATAACTACTGCACATTTGTGAAAGAACCAACGTTTCGACCTTTATTGAGGTCTTCCTCAGGGCTTTTTCAATGGAGATGTTTTATATTCAGTGGAATGTTGTTCCCAGTTGACAAACTTCGCATATTGAAAAAGCCCTGAGGAAGACCTCAATAAAGGTCGAAACGTTGGCTCCTTCACAAATGTGAAGTAGTTATTTCTGTATTACACCCGCTATTTCATTTCTATCGACCTGATTAAAGGACGCAAAACGTATATGATGCAATTCTAGAGACAATAAAGCTTTGATTGTCAACCATTAATAATTTTTGTTGTGATGCATAGGTAAATAATTTTTATCAGCCTTAATATGCCTATATGTACCTAATTCAATACAGCTTAATTTAACCATATCTACTTAAATTAGTTGGCCTGCAAACTAGTATGCCACACTCATCAAAACCAATGGTGGTGATGAGATTCCAGCCATCTTGTCTCTAATCTTAAAAAACAGTCAAATCTCAACCCATGAGTACTCACTTTTTAAGCGATTTGAAATTTTTCACCCTAAAAAAACGGCAAACAAACAAAACGAAACGAACAACAACGAACGTCGTGTCATGGCCGACAATAACATCTCCAGTCTCAAGCAGCCGCCAGTGCCGACGCCCGATACGCGTGAGAAACGTAAACACCGGGGATCGTGGCAATACGTCCTACCCCTCTAAGCCTCGTTATAGGAATCTGGGTCGTCCGCCGTTTACGCCAAAGCCACCTAGCCCTCAGAGTATGTGACATGTAAACCTATTTTCAACGTTTAATCAACGTTATAAATTCAACCAATATCTAAACATATTTAACACACATTTTAACAACGTCGATTTAACGTCGAAAAACATGGTTGTTCATTTTAGAAAAAATCAACCAAAAATCAAAAGCTTAAAATCAAAGAGACAACTATAAATCAACCGAAAAATGATGATAAGTTTTAAAAGACATTTCGTAACGGCGCATTTGTGACGGTTTAATTACTCTCACCTATTTGCAATGTTTAATCAACCGGATAACTTCAACCACTATCAAAACACATCCAAAACACATTTTAACAACGTTGATTTAACGTCGAAAATGCACACATGACTATCGCTTATATCAACCTGAAATCAACCCGTTAAAATCAACGTGACAACTAAAAATCAACGGACCAAACGATGATTCTACGTTGAAACAACGTCCGACTATTTACAGAAAAAAAACCAAAATACCGAAAAAATAACCAAAAAAATTGTATAATAACTTTAGAGTTAAAAAAATTGAAGAAATAGTCCATCTTACTCAAAGAGACTTCCTTGTAAGAAGTAAAGAATTGAACAACTCAAAGTCAAAGTCTCATATATTAAATAATTGCGTTACTAAAGTTTCGCTCCTGAGAGCATCATCAGACGCATTACGTTTCCTTTAAAATCTACAACACACCGAACATCCACCTACATATACATACTAAAATGAGGTGCTGAATATGAATATGAATATTACGTTGTATATGTAGGTGGATCTTCGGTGTGCTGTAGATTTTAAAGGAAACGTAATGCGTCTAATCATGCTCTCAGGAGCGAAAGTCGAGTAACGCAATTATTTAATATATAAGACTTTTACTTTGAGTTGTTCAATTCTTTACTTTAGAGCTATATAATTTTTAGCCCTTAACAAAAGAAAAAACCTGAAGAAGTTGCCGAGGCCGTCAGGCCTCAAGGTAAGCCTAAGAAAAAGCCTGGTGAAGAAACTGATAAACCTCATGAAGTCAAGATTACTAAGAAGAAAGAAGAACCAGAGATGCAAGAAGATATTTATACGATTGTTTTGAGAAAGAAACGTCAAGAAATGAAGGAGGAGGACACACTATTAAAGTTAAACCCATTATATTGTTGGTAACTGATACTTCTGGACGGAGCCCAAGGCCGGTATTAAGGGCCCATATTCCAAACTATTTGCCTTTTCCCATCAAGACATCATCGAAAAAAAAACAAGTGGCAGTAAAAATTGCCCTGTAAGAAGAAACTCTATGACTACCTGGACGTTAAATCAAGCAAACAGGACGGGAAAACGAAGAAAAAATTAATCAGTAATCACACTTTAAGAGCAACAGCTGCATCTAAGTTGGAGAAAGAGGGTGATGCAGGAACTTTCTACCCTAAGATGATTACTTAACCACCTATTGATGTACGTCAATGAATAAGAAAATTTTTGAACTTTCCACCTCAACTAGGACGATGAACATGCAGACATTGGAACCTTGCACCTTAATCAAGACGAAAAAGATGCAATCATTTTCAATCGAATTCCATTCCAGCATGATGCCAACTAGCTTCAATAATATGCGGTCATCAAACAAAAAAAATGTATAATGACTTTATAGCTATACAGGGTGGACCAGGTTTTTGGTGCCAAACTTTAAGGGGGTATTCTACGTCCAAAAAAACCCTAGTTTGCTATATAAACCATAGTCGAAAAATACTCTGTTATGGAAATGCAGGGTGTTAAAGTTTTTTTTTTGAAAAACCAGAAAATTGATTTTTTTCTGAAACTGCCAGAGATATTTTAATGAAATTTTACAGATGTCACCAATTGTTTTAGGTTGCCATGAAAACCTACGCCAACAAGGCGTGGCAAATATTGATTATCTGGCGGTACGCAAGTAACAAAATTAATAATCTATTAAAAGGCAAACACTGAAAAGTTTTTAAGTCATTTAATATTTATTTACAGGGTACGAAAAAAATCCAAGGGAACTTTTTTCTTTCAAATTGAACAAGGACATCAAAAATAATTTTTATATTCAGAAAAACCAGTATCGTACCACTTTTTTGTTGAAAAATAGCCAGTCACGAGCCGCAGTGCACGCCACTGGTAACGCTGAAAAGACCTTTTATATTGCAAAACTTGAGTCTTTCATCGCTATTGACACCTGTAAAATTTCATTAAAATATCTCTGGCAGTTTCAGAAAAAAAAACCAAGTTTTTGGTTTAAAAAAAAAACCCAAAAATCCATTTTTTGGTCTAAAAAAAAAATCCATTTTGTGGTTATTCAAAAAAAATTTAACACTCTGTATTTCCGGAACGGAGTATTTTTCGACTATGGTTTATATAGCAAATTAGGATTATTTTTGGACGTAAATTACCCCCTTAAAGTTTGGCAAAAAAAACCTGGTCCATCCAGTATAAATTTGGGTGATGGGTGATGCAGGAACTTTCTACCCCCAGTACACCAATCTATGAAAATTTTAGAACTTTTAACCTACAGTAGGACGATGAACCAAAAAAAATCATATTTATACAAGTGTTGATGAATATGCGAAAAAATAGAAGAAAAGAAAGCGAGCAAAATCAGAGAACCTTAGGACTACTCAGACCCTGGAAAAAGAAGCAAAAGATATGGTTAATGTTTCCTAACCTGCAGAACGTGAGGAAATAAAAGAAATATTGCCAAAGTGAGATGAAGTGATTGATTTATTTCTCATGCACTATCGATCATGACTTGAAGAAGAGAAAAAAAGAACCAAACCAAAGAAAAAAGCACCAGAAGAACCTGCGCTTCCCGAAAGGGAAAGTCTTTTCCAAAAAAAAACTCCACAATAATGTCAAATTGACTTTTTGGCACTTTCACATGCTTGTAACATATTACTGTTGAAAAGTTCCCTTAGGATGTGCTCTTGTAGAAACTACAGTACTAGCAAAACGCCAGTAGAGTAGAAATCGACGGTAAAATTGTAAGATTCAGTTCACTTGTTGAGCCATTTCAAAGCTAGACTGAGCGACAGCATCATCTGAAGTTAGAGTTGTGTTCTCTAGTAAAAGTTGTTTAAGTATTAACAAATGTGAACTAATTTCAAAGGAATTTTGAATGAATTAACTACTATTTCATTAGGCGGGATTAATTTAACATTACATTATTTTCTCATTTGCTTAATCACTTATGAAAATTGATCGAAAGACTCACCAGGATGTCATCCTCGAATTACCAATAGAATAATGTATCATTTATAATGTGCCACAGTCTTCCTTGACGATTAATGGCTTATTATATTATTGACGTGTTTCAAGATTTTTTTAAGTGTTTCACAATGAGCATAAGGTAGGGGTGGTGATTCTGAGGTATGCACCATGTATAAACGAATTTTTTCAGTCACTTAAAAATAGTCATGATAATATGGAAATATATTTAATGAAAACTATATACCAGATCTACAGTTAACTTGCCTACTCAAAAATTCATTATTTAATGCCCTTTTTTATTTTTCTATTGCAGCGACTATTTACTTGATTACATTATGTCAGGAGTGCACTAATAAAACTCCTGTTCGAATAGTAGATAATAATAATTATTGGAAACTTATGAGGTCGTCCATTATCCCCTTACCATTAAGCACAGAGGTAAAGGGGAGAAGACAAAGAAAGTACAAAATGGAAAGCAATTCGAATAGCAATTAACGGAAAGGTGGAAATGGCGTTTAAAAGAGTGTCTCGCAGCATGGAAATCTGGGCCATGCGCGTCCGTACCCACGACGACGGCTTATTTGCTGACTTGGGAGTCTAGTTTCCAGAAAAACTCTGGACCAGCCGGGCGTGAATTCCAGCTGTGTTCGCATTTCGGGAGTTCGGGCTCGTTTCCCGCCTAAATACTGGCTTAAAAACCACTAAATATAGTAAACTTGGAACACAGATCTTAAGTTATTTGGTAAATTAGCAATAAGCTTCGTCAATTTTTTCTTTGAAAATTCGATTGCTTGTAGCAATTTTTTTTATTCTAATAAGAATTGTTTCTCTTTGATAATGTATAAAAAAGAGTGACACTTTGCAAAAAGTCCAAATAATTATATAAATCAACAAAATTACTGACAAATCTTAAGTTACTTGGTACATTAGCATTCAGTAGCGACAAAATTTCCTTTGAAAGTATTTTTAAATGTAAAAAAAATTTCCTATTTCAAATCATTTTGTCTCTCTGTCAACTAACAAAAAAAGGGGGCTTTTTCGCAAAAAAAAACAATAACGTCTATATAAAATGGGAAAAAATATTTACTAAAAGAGACACTAAAAAACATAAAAACTCAAGCCTTTAAATTTAAAACTGGCAATTTTCCAATTGAAATTGTCAATTAGCGGTTCTTCTTGCAGCTTTGCCGGAAATTACCCGCTGGCAAAAGCAAAAACCGAAATCGCCGCAACCGGAAACCGTTTTCCCAAAGACGGAAATTCATACCTTTTGCCGAAGGCCAGGCATTTAATCAAAGGAGAATTTCTGGATTGGGAGCATTGGAAAGAAGAGCGATTCGATGGGAACTGTTTTGAATTAACAATAAGGGAATTTACTTGAAGTGGCAAATACATCGCCGCGGTTGGTATTATAATAGGAGGATCACAGAAAATGTCCACATAATGCTCCAATATCTACGGGGTATCAACTACGGGGTATCAAAACGGGGTGTCAACTAAATGATTGATGTTATTAATTTCCAAGAAAAAATTATTTGTCAGATTTCATGTTCTATACTTCATTTAAGACTTAGAGGGTGTCAAAGTTTTTTTTCAGTTTTTCATAAATATTTTTAGATCTAAGTTCAATATCTAGGTGAAATTTGATAAATGGGTTTTCTTTGGGGCGAAAAGGGCAATATGATATCGGTTTCCACTCCAATTTTTAAGATATTAAATGATGTTATTACGTGCGCATCGGAATCTTATAAATTCCAAAAAAAACCTTTTCGGTTTTGAATCAACGGGGAAACAAGCTGGTGGGTATTATAAATCAAAATGGTGGTAGCTACTATAGAAGTTAGGGCACATTGTGTTGTTTTCGGACACAAAATGTGAGTAGAAAAGTGCGAAAGGTGTCCCCCCCAGAGCCTTGGGGAAATTCAGTCAATCAATATCGCTTTATTGTGAATTTTAAAATTTTAAATTTTAGTTACAAAGCTAGGCTTATACTTAAAAACTTATTTTAGATATTGTATAAAAAAGTACAATTATTCCCGGTAAAAACAAGCAAGGCCGACATGCCAAATTCCAGGCAAGACAAATCTAAAACTAAAATATCCCACACAATACAGATGTAATTGATTAATATTAGTCACGATTAAAACTTATGCCTTTGGTATTTTTCTATATTATAATAGGCTTTTGACAGTAAACATTCTTTCACCTTCTTTTGAAACAGCTGGCAGTCACTGATCCGCCTTAGGCTCAGTGGAAGGTGGTTAAAAATCTTTTTGCTGCAATATATAATTGAATTATCAGTCAGACTAGATCATGCATGGTAGAGGCACACTGAATGTAGTCCGATGTCTCTTCAGCGTGAATAAAGTTCCTAAACCTCCTGAGAAACAGTGAGGCTGTCTCCGAAATATACAAACTAATCGCAGTTTCTCCACCTCACATACATCTCAGAGTTCTCTTCTGTAGCAAAAATATACCATGAAATGGCGTTTTCCCACAAGACGCCCAAAAACAAATTCCGTATCTCAAGTGAATCTCAACAAGTGCAAAATATACTGACCTTGCCACAAAATAATCAAGCTCCCTGGCTATGACCCGCAGCGCAAAACACCCTCTGTCCAGCCTTGTTCCAGCGGGTCGGTATGCTTGTCGAATTTCAGTCTGTCATAAATCCACGTTCCCAAGAATTTACTCTAGTTCACCCCCCTGACCGGAACATCCTCCACGACGATATCACTCAAGCCACACCTGAACGACATGATGATAGTTTTGTTTACATTCAGAGTTAGACCATTGGCAACACACCACTCCGGCACAAGACCCAAGTCGCTGCCGACCACGCCACACATGCACTCCCCCCGGCCGCCATAGAATGGTGGCGTCATCTGCAAACACTGTGAAGCTCCCCGATATCTCGATTCTCGTTAAATCGTTGATGTAAATAGGAAAGAGGACCGGACCCAAAAGCAAGCTTTGGGGCTCCCCACAATACATCATACGTCGCTCAGAAAATTTGTCATTGAAAGACACTCTGTTCCCTTCCCGATAAATAGGAAGCAAACCATTCCGATGCCATACCCCTGACCCCGTAATGCTCTAGCTTTCTCATTAAGATGTTGTGCCTCACACGGTTAAAGGCCTTCGACAGATCGCAAAGCATGGCAACCGCTCCATCTCTCTGATTTAGACTTAAGTGAAGACCCTCCATGAATGCAAAAATTGCGTCTCCTGTGCACCTCTGATTCCGAAATTCGTATTATTGATACGCACTCAATGTGCCGTGCTTATTCAGAAAAGGCACTAATCTTTTTTTTCACTACCCTTTTCAAACTTTTTGACAATTTAGGCAACAATGATATGTGTCGAAAGTTCGCCGGGAGGTCGGATGCTCCTCTTCTATGAAGCGGAATAACCAGGGAGGTGTTGAGGAATTCGCTCATAAAGGAATGATTCACGGTCACCGCAAGAGTCGAATCTGCCTCATCTGATAGTCTCCTAAAAATCTTCGCTGACAAGCCATCTTCACCTTTAGCTCTAGTATTGCTAATCCCATTCATCATCTCTCTTAACTCTCCAATATCAGTCGGTAAGAGAAGCAGCGACTCACTTGGAGACGCCCCCACCCTTAGAAGGTACCCGTACCTTCCGGTAATCCACTGGTCCGATCGTGTAGTAGTACTCATTCAACTGATGAGACGACAGATTCGAGACACTCTGCGAGCAACCTCCGCTAACACCCCTAAGCTCGTTCATCAATTGCCACACACACCACCTCTGTCTGTTCGGCGCTCCCTCTCAGTCTCGTCGGTAGTAACCCTGTTTCGCCTCAGTTAAGATTTTCCTGTATATTCTTCTATACTTGTTGAAATATGTTACAAATTCATACTTCAAGAAAGAGACTTCATGTTCTTACTTGACGTTCTCAGCCCTTTAGTTAACCAGGGTTTTCTTTTTTTGCATTTGAGTCTTCTTGCGGGGAAGCTCTCTTGAAACCAGTTGCTCAAAGAAGCAAATTTTTAAATAAACGGACCTGTGGTGTAGAACTTAAATAGTCCATGTTAAAGTCACCACACACTATCCGTTCCCCATTATGGGGCAGCTGAGAAAACAACCGCTCCAAATCATGCGGAAACAAGCCTATGTCATTTGATGGTGATCTATAAAAACATGATATGTACAGTCTTAAACTTAGAGACTTAGAGAATATATATAATAAACTTAGAGAATATGCTACGCATATTGTCTCTCTAGCCAAGGAAGAAAACCCATCAAAGTTTCTTCTTGTTATGGCGCCCTCTCCTTTCGATGGTTGGCGATCCACATAGCTAACATTGTTCTGAATACGGCAGCTGGAAGGATTTCAATGGAAGTGTACCCAAACTATCTTCTGAGGACTTTCAGCCAGGAATTCTGACGATCTTTTCGCTTGAAACTTTTCCTCAATTATTAGTCTCAGCATTTCATACATGTTTTCTCTCATAATGTGGCCTATGTTTGTAGTTTTCTTTCTTTGCTGAGGGCCATTAGTTCTTTCGGCTTCTTCATTCTTCTAAGTTATTCTTCATTCGTAATTCGTTGGACCCATGATATGCGAAGCATACGGTGATATATACTCTGTTCAGCGAGGGTTTAATATAACGTCACATTGCTCATCTCATTTCATTAGAAAAAGATCGCAAAAAACAGGCGTATTATTAGTTCTTATTAAAATAAAACCACCAGCTAATGTCAGTTTGACGCTTAATGTCAAAATGTCGTCAAAATTTAGAAATCTGAGTCCAGCTTTTGTAGAACTAAATATAGAAACGAACGATCCGCTTTTAAGGGTTTACATGAGTTTTAAGCATAAAAAGCATGATAATAGAAGAGCACTTATAGAAAGAACAAATTTTGCTTCATTAAGAGCTTGTTTCCTTTGAAAATATCTAGAAAACATTAAAAGCGCGAATTCAAGGCAAGTCGTATTTTTAGATGAAACTTGGGTTTACTCGTAAGGCAATAAGACCAAATACTGGCAAGACACCAATATAAAAAGTGTTCGTAAACCGAAAGGGTATAAGAGAAAACGATTTATTATCGTGCACGCTGGAACTTCCCAAGGATTTGTTCAAAGCGCAGATTTTTTATTTTGCTCAAAATCTACTACTTCAGATTATCACGGTGAAATGAACAACCTGATATTTACTAAATGGATCAGAACTCAATTACTTTCAAACTTAGAAAAACCATCACATATAATGGATAATATCCCTTATCATAGCATTGTTGCTGAAAAGCAGCCATGAACATCTTCTACCAGATCTGAAATTGTTACATGGTTAACCGAAAATGGTATAAAATTTGACAATAAATTAACGAAATCTGAACTGTTGCAACTTGCAAAACAAACACGAAAAGAAAATATATATGTGATAGATGAACTGAAAAGAGAACATGGTCATGAAGTATTAAGACTTCCACCTTACCTTACCATTGTGATTTGAATGCAATCGAATTAATTTGGGCAAAAGCTAAGTCATATCATAACAAACACATTGGTAGAAATGGTTATGGCGATGAAGAAGTAAAACAACTGTGGGGAGAGGTACTGGATCAATGTAGTAGTAACATATGGGAAAATAGTGTACGACATACAAAAGATATTATTAAAACATGGTACAACCGAGAACATGCCTTAGTAATTATTGAGGTTGAACCAATAATTATATACATTAATGAAAGATCAGATTCAGCATCTGAATCTGACTAGTTCTAGCTTTGTTCAATTTTGTACCAGTGTTTTTATATATATATATATATATAAGGAATATAATAATTATTCATTGCACCTTTCTGGAAAAACTCAGATGTCACCAAAATCGGTGTTGAAACAAAATACTTAAAAACGGCATGAGGAATAATAAATGAAAATAAACTGGAACTACACGAAAACAAAGACGAATCCATCGGAGCAGAGAAACTGGACTTCCAAACCACTCCCTATTCAAGCGATCAACTTTCGTTAATCGATGCTCCGACCACTAACCACCAATGCAGTGAAGCAAGAAGCAGAAGTAGAAGTACCAAGTAAATTGCAAAGTTCAAAAGACACCTAAAAGAAAGGACTAAAAAGGAACAGTTGAAACCACACACAAGTCCTACCAACACAATATGAACTTACTCAAACCGACCTCTCCCGGAGCTAGAAGATATCAAGTAGACATGCACAAGAGTAGACCACCAAATACAATCAACCCCACAATGACAGAAATTGAAAAAATGAGCACGAGCTGAGCACACCGTTCCTATAATTATCCTATGGAGGCAGATGAATTTTCAGGACGAAATTAATCTATGGAGGCAGATGACACTAGAACGGATCAAGCCCTGAACAACAGAATCTGAACAAGCCTTTGGGACTCTTACAAAAAAGTAATCAAAGAAAAATAATAGCCATAGTAGATAACAGCAGCCTTTATTATATATTAGTCTTTATATATATTTATTGAAAGGAAGGTTGCCCCTGCAGCAAAATTGCATCTAGAAAAGCAGTGCTAATGCACGATATGCTTAAAACAATCTTTGTAGACAGAGGAGTGTTCCAAAGCGAGCTAGTACAAGAGTTAAAACCGACTATTGGAGTCAAAAGCTGTTTTAAGACTGCTTTTTACAAAAGTATCTTCAAAAGATTGAATAAAACCATAGCGGACATGCGGAATATATTATATGAACCTTGCTAGTATGACTTACCAGTGGGGCAGTTATCTTTTACGTTTACGTTAAAATCCTCCTTTACCACTGGAGGCCTCCCGAATCGTCGCTACACATAGGACTTTGTACTATCCACCGTACATCTTCAGTTTTATGTCCAAGAAAGCGAAGTATAGAAATTGCGTTTTTCTAGCCGCTCCTGCAGTTCTACTCATCAGTATCCCTTGACAAGGACAGTTCCCATGTCTTGTATATTTAGATAGAAAATAAAAGTAAAAATTAAGGGTTAAAGCCCCTTTGAGTTTTACTAGAATAGCTTAATTATATTTATTTTTGTATTATTTATTTTATTCACGAGCATTGCCCATAATACCATTTTCCGTTCAGAGTACAGGTAATGCGGATTTGTAATCACACCCGTTTATAGGTTAACGTAACTCGAAACTCAACCCAGAAAACTTTGATTTGATTCATATAAAATTTATAACCTTGCATTGACGTCACACCGGCATTCTTTTAGCGATCCAACTGTACAATAAATGCCTAGAGTCGAATGAGTTTTTTCGGGTTTTTGCATTTTTAATCCAAGCAGATAGTGCTAAATTTATTATACTATTTTGGGAATTAAGTGCGAACATGGACATGATGGTTTTCCCAGTTTACCACAATAGAATTGATATGAACTGGTGCAAAAGGGTATTACCACAAGCATATAGATGATGAGCTTAAATCAGAGCATGTGTAGCAAAGGTTTGGCAAGATGCATTGGAATACTTAGTAATAGAGGTGATGAAGAAAAAGGTATTTGGTCTAGTCTTCCACACATCCACAAAGTCCACAGGATTGGCAGGCTGAGAAGAAAAGCGAAAAGTGTTTTTAAATCGACTCCCACAATACAACAGAGCCTGAGACAAATTGGCCAAGCATCAGAGGGATCCTCTATCAGCATCAGGAGTTTACAAAGTTTCGTGCAGATCTGGCTAGGTATAAATACACTGACACCCCAAAATGTAGTTTTAACACGAGAACTACGGAACATAAAAGAAGTTGCAGGCTGGGACAAACACAAAAGTCAGCAGTAGTAGAGCATGCTCTCTCTGAAGGCCACGACATCCTTTTTAACGAAGTGGATATCTTACATCAAACGCAGTATTACTATCTGAGATTAAAGAGGAAAGTCACTGAGAACTTCGAGCACAAGAACAACTTCGACAGAAAGAGGAAATTACGGCCCTAGTTCATACCGGGAGTTCTGCGACATATACGTTATGTGCGCCAAAACTATATGCTCTGACCCTTCCCCAGTCCTTCCACTTCAGCATGGCGGTGGCAGTAAAAATACCACGAAGCGTTTAGAGCTAAAATCAGTCAAAATGGAGATAATGTTCGAGGTAGTTATGGGCGAAATTCACACCAGTGTGAAATGTATTTGGTACTGTCAGTAATTGTTAAAAGTTAATTCTTGTAGTTGTCTACAGTTTGTCTGTATATTTAATATTTTTTATTCCTTTTTGGTTTAAAAAATTTTTTAAAAATTTTTAAACATTTTAGAGATGTAATGGATGTATAGGAATTTACGTTCCATAATTTAACAAACAGTATTTACAATTTTATGTTGGGCCCAGGGATTTGTTACCATTTAACTTATTGGATTTTAGCCCTGATGAAGACTAAATAAATAGTCGAAACGTCGGCCATTTTCGAATAAAGAAGCGGTGCATTATTTGTCCTAATCCCGCTAACTTCACCAACAACTTACGACTTAAGGACGCTAATTTCAACAACAAAAATGTATGTTTAGTTAGTAGCTATAAAGCATTTGTCTTGGGCAACATCTACTCTTGTATCTGATAATTATACAGAATCTTTATCTTTTATTATTCCCAATCTAAAACTTAATAAATTTAGCCTAGATTTGTTGTTCTTTAAAACATCTATGGTTAACGATTAAATTAATTACTTAATGTTTTCTGGACAATATTCATTTTTTGCTTAGGAACGTTTAAAACCCATTTTTGAATCCGATATATTGTTTTAATTGTTTTACCTATTTCTTCCAATTTTTCTTCAAAGTTAGTTTTGTTTCTAAAGCACAGATTGCTAATTGCTTCAATCTACAAAAATATACATAGATACAAAATGCAACATAATATAGTACAAATTGGTACATCACTTATTATATTAAAATTCATTCGTGTCTTCTTTCCAAATTCTGTAAAAAAATAGAAAGTATATAGATGCAAAAAAACATTTTTTTATAATATCGATACGCACGTATTATATATGTATATTACTTAACTCTAATGTTCACTTTTCAATCGTTATGATAATGATATGATTATTTCCGTAACTCACAGGAACTCATCAAATTCTTCTAATATCTGATATATTTTTAAGTCTGAAGTAAAACGAAATCCCAGAATTAATATGGTACTCTACGAATTCTACGAGTAGTTAATTCGAATAATATTTCGAAAAAGCTTAATGTCATTTGATATAACGACTTATGACTATGACAAGCTAACCTCTAATTGTTTACGTCAGGAAACATTTTGTTGGTCACTGTGTTCTCTGATTTGATTCATATGGTTAGTGGACCTTTGACCCGCCAGTTAAGACCCGATGCGACTATAACAGTTTTTTTTTATCAAATGAATGAATTCATGCGGACACGTATTGAACTATTCCGCAGAAAGGGATGCATTCGAACGAAAAAAAGAAAAAATATGTTTGGCGACCAGAGGACAAGGGTTTCTGCTTATTGGTTTTACAACGCAAGTTGTAAACCAATAAGCAGAACTGCACTATTAGTTGTAGTAAGCACACAAAAATACTCAGAATAGCTTGGGCCGATTTTGTCCATATCTTGTGATCTACATCCATGGCCGGGTGAATCATAGCAGGTCTCTATGGTAAAGCTGCTGCGGATATTCCTTCTGAATTAATACCCGAAATTGGAAAACCTTGGAAAGTTAGCACAAAAGGCTAAGTGATACCTGCCCGTGTCTACAAACATAACTTGACATTTTGTTCGTTGACATTTTATCAGAGACAGACGTGTTTTTTTGTACGAACTCGCTGAACAGAGTATAAGTAATTTCAAACGCCTCAATTTTCTTTTCAGTTGTGGGGTTCAGGGTCCAGCCTTGACATCCGTACAGCAACGCACTGCAGACATAACATCTAATCATGCGAACTCTGAGCTCCAAACTCAGATCAGGACTAGTAAAAAATCTTTTCATGTTTATGAATGTTTTCCTGGCTTGTTCGATTCTGAAATGGATCTCTCGTTTGGGTTCACATCACTCGTTGACTATGATACCCAGATACTTAAGGCAAAAGGCGTGTTCGATCTGATTGCCGTTAATCAAAATTGTTTCAGCAGTGTGTATCTTGAAGAAGACTATCAGTTTGGTCTTTGATATATTCATGTCCAATCCATATTGCTCACTATATTCGTTACTCTATTCATCATATTTTGCAGATCTGAAATGTTATTGACAAGGACTCCGGTGTCGTCTGCGTATGTGATACATACTTCATTTATTTTGATACCTCCCATGTCTTCCGCTAGAGCTTTTTTGAAAATTGCTTCCAAATAGATGTTGAACAGGAGTGGTGACAAAATACAACCCTGTCGTATGCCTTTTCGGATTGACATAGTGTCAGGTAATATCTTTTTTTTTAATCCCGGTTACGGATAATATTTCTACCATATTTTGATACTGGACGGGGTCGAATGCCTTTCGATATTCAATAAAGCAAGCCTAGACATCTATGTTCATATCTTTGCATATCTGTGCTAAAACATTTATGGAGAAGAGGGCTTCTCGAGTGCCTAGTCCATTCTGGAATCCAAACTGAGAGTCGCTTAAATGTTCTTCGCATTTCTTGTATATTCGAGTGTGGATTATTCTCAAAAAAACTTTAAGAATATGTGGCATTAGACTAATCATGTGTTCAATCAATCGTTTGTTTTTTTTGGAATCGTTATAAAAGTAGACTTGAGCCAGCTGGGAGGGATCTTTCCGGTTTTGTATATGGTATTGAAAAATTTTAGCATAAGATCCAGTCCTTTGCCTTCTTGGTTAGCAATGGTTTTAAGTACTTCCATATGTACCCTGTCCGCTCCTGTAGTCTTTCTGTTTCTCTTCTAAGTCTTCAGCGCGTGGATGACCTCACTTTTTGTAATGGCTGCTCCGTCTTCACCTTGTTCAGTGACTACCTTGTTTAGTAAGTTTACAAATGTATTTTTCCTACTCGTTGTCCCCCAGCCCTGAATTGAGCTCGATCACTTCTACACACCATCGTACATTTCGGAATATGACCAGGTTCGGTCAATCTCAACCAATGCTCCGACAGTGCAAGTATCTGCGGGTTGCGCTGATCGTCAAGAAACAACTCACATTCGCTAACTTTATTTCTCAGCGACCGGATATTAATGAACTTCACACCCAAGCCAGACAAAGTATTTTTTTAGTCAAAATTGTCCATTAATTCCGATTATTAACGTTGAATTTGAGATAAGTGACCACCAACAATATATCATTACGTAACCTAAGCGTACCAATTTTTATTTAGTTCTAATTCCTTTAAAGCATTCATTAAAAAGTTTTTTTATATTTATTATTTATAACAGTTTTTTCTTTTTTTTATGTCACGAATTGAAGGTCTCAGTTTACTTTTAAATCACCCTATACACAACATATGTCTTAAGACTTTATTTCTTAAAATGTGACAAGGAATTGCTGATTGACATTAAAAAAATTATTTAGCTAACTCCCTGTATATTCTCTACAATTTTCAAATTTAGACAAAATATAAAAATATTGCATTTATAACCAGTTTTTGTACAGGGAGAAAAATTAAACCAATATAGTTTTCTAAATAAATCTAATAGAATGCAAGAAAAAATATAACGTTTCTTCTTAAAACAGCATGTAAATGAAACTTTATTGCATTTTCTCTAGTATAATAATACTTGACGCATTTATAATTAACATTGATAATTTAATCGTAAATCAGTGAAACATTTGTTTAAATAGAAAACATTAAAAATAAATTAAAACACAACATGTTAAAAATTTTCGTACATCAACGTTTTAGTACATATTTTTCAGTTATTTTATATGTGAAACATTTAAAGTGATATTTAGCTTTAAAACATAAAGCGGTAAGAAATTGTTCATTTCTGGTTTTACTTGCAAATAAATCTGAGGGAAAAGGAATTAGCTACTACATTTTTTGATGATTTAAAAACACAAAAAAAATATTAGAGATTTGATTTAATAGACGAAGTTTTTATTTGGGCTCAGGATCTCAGGCTCAGGCTCAGGAAAAATTAATTTAGCCCTTTTCAAATATAAATTGTTCATTCTCCAAGTAGATTTGTATTTTGAACAATTGAATTTATAAATTTTCTACCATAAATCTATATGGATTTACAATATAACTTATAGACTGCTCCATTGGTGGCTTCTTAAGAAACATACTTTGGTCAGTTAGTGATCAGTTAAATTCTAAATAGTTTGAGTTACAAATTTGAAAATTGTTCAATTATACAAGAATAAGAGTTTTTCTTTGCTCAGTGTTTTCCAGCAGAGTTCTATTACCGGAAGTTAATCAAAACACAGCATGATTCCATTTTCTTATAATTTGTTTTACCGTGACATAAAAGTTTTAGGTGCATATTTGTGTTTTTTTGGAGCATATTTGTGTGGTAGGAATTATGTTAGTTGTTATGCGGATATTTTTTCAAAATGTGAATGAGTTCCAAGGGCGCGGCTCTCTTAACACTGTAACTCTCTGTTTAGGGTCTAGAACTGGTGAGAACCATCCTATTTATCGCGGCGGTTTTTCTACATCTACATCTACATGTACCTAATATAAATTTCTCCACTTAACTAAAAACCAATATCACCAAATCAGTCAACAGAATCAAAGATTGAACCCTCACTCCGAGACAAAAGTGCTCCTCCACCTCACCTTACAGAACTTTTCTACAAACGTATTAAAAATGGCATTTTTGACACCCTAAACCAGCCTTAAAAATGATGTTTTAAAGCACTAGTGCTTTAAACGCGACTTTAAAACATTAGTGGTTTAAAATAAAATGTCAAAAATTGAAAAAATTGTCAAAAATTTTACTTTATTAGTAAAGTAGAAGTTTTGATTTGAAAAAAAAATAATATTAACATTGATAGTAAAATTTGAACAATTTGTAAAATTAATATCTTCTATAATTCTACCAGTGCTCGTAGTCCAGGAGCTCAAAGATGACGACAAATGAACCGAGACCACCTCATGTTTGGTTGACGTTGCAATCACATCTGCTGTTGTTGTTTTCACTGCAAGGAATTTTCGACCAATCGAATTCTTAGTTTCCAAAGAACCTTCGATGTAGCCCTAGTAACGGTAGACGACTTCCATCCTCCATGGCGTTTAATTGTGATCAAATTTGCTGGACGGAGAGCCATTCCAATAAAAATCCAATTACAAATTTTCAACGATGGTGAACCTTCGTGGAACATTAATTTCGGTATCCCATTTATTATATTAATTCTTAAGTTTATATTAACCATTAATGAGTACCCAAATCTTCAATGCTGCGGAGAGCCAATTTGGTTCCTATTCAATAGGTCTCTAGTCAATATCTTTGATTTTTTGAGTTGGTAACCTTCTGCTTGGCGCTTCAAATACACGATGAGTTTGAAATGCTTCGTGATATCTATGTTGCTGTTTAAACGTAGCATATCTTTGATCATCGAGTAATGCGACCACAGGGATGAACTTTTCCATACCTTTCCATGGTTCTAAGCCAGCATCATTTATTTCTTCTGAATATTCTTGCATTTCTTAATCCCGAACTGACAATCAATAGTTTATTATGAAACTAGTGTCGAAAATTGCACTTTTCACACGAGTGTGATTATTTGTGTTGCACACTATACTTTTCGACTGCGATTTTGCTTCATAAATGATCATTCGTATTCGTGTGCATGCAAAGCAATCAGAAGAGATATGTGAGAGCGTAATGTGCACTTTGCGCACGCTGTTTGCACTATGCGATTTTCAACGGTGTTTAGTACTGCGCATTTGTTAATTTTCGGGACAGTCGTAGAAAAGAATATTATGAAGTTTCCCTTAAACAGCTAACATACAACAATGGTTGTCTGTTTTTTACTACTTACTTTTGGGTGAAGCCTCATTCACTTTTGGGCTCGATTCGTTCGTTGTTGGAGAAGGAATTTCGCACTACTCACAGTCGCACTATGAATTACAAAAAATTATACCTATTAATGTGTTTTGTCTTGAGTATTTGTGTGTGATATTCTGAAAATTGCTTTTTGCTCTTGACATGAAAATGTCATTTGATAAGAATTGTCATTATTACGAAAGGTACGTTTAAAATGTTTGGTTAATGTATTGTTTAGTACCTAATATGATTTGTTCTATCTACGTGTAAAATAGGTATAATGTGAATGTTAATATTAATTTATATGTAAGTTACCATTTTGAACTTCTTGTTCTAACATAGGTAACCATGTGTTATCTATGTATGCTGAACAAGAAGCCACACAATGGTCTTTGTTAAGTAAAATATATGCACTTTCTTTGATTTTACGCTTCTTTGATAATGGTTCTTTGGATACGATACTAGTATCGTTCCATTTTACTCTATGACCATTATCAAAGGCGTGTTGGCATATATTTGACTTTTGGTTTTGTAATGGTTGTCATAATATATATTTTGTAATGGTTGTCTGGTTTTATTAACTAGTGTCAACTTTGATACTCTCATATACAATGCAATTTGAAACTATTTGCTTCCAATTTATAAAAAAATGAATTTCTTTCTGTAGTTTTGTTATTTAACATGTTTGTAGAAAAAAATGTTGTAAGGTATTCGTGTTAAAACTGCCTTTAAAGCACTCATGTAAATTACAAAATTCGCTTCGCTCATTCGGTCTTTAAAAAAAACAAATGTTTACATGCGGCGTGCCTTGAAAACGCACTTTTAATACTCATATCATAAATAACGATTAATAAATTTGACTTCACAGAAGGCCTTAGAATTAACGGGAACAGTTACCGGACTGCATAATTCGTTAATACGCAGGTACTTACACTCTTCAATATACCCATTCAGGGTGGAAACTTTTAAGACGACCCTTCATTGGTAACTTAGAAACGATAATAGTTACAAGATTTATTTAAGAAATAAATTTTATTACTAATTCTCAAACTATTTAGTTAATTATACAAGATTTTGAAGGTGTCAATAATGCAATTTGGCTATATTTGGCTACTTTCCATAAAACTCGTTGTATCTACTTTACATTTTGTATTTAGATGAAAATTAATTGAAGTAAAAAAATTATTTTTTAATCGAAATTTTTATTATTTTATAACAGAATTTTATATGCGCGCCACTGGTAAACCCAAAAATTATTTATAATAGAAATAACAACTTGGAAACCATCCTGTATGTAGGTATTTGCAGCAAATATGTAACCAGTTATAATTTCCCTTCAAGTCCTGTTAAATAGTAAGGTGCCATGTGACTCCAATGTGGCTCCTAATTTTTTTATAAAAATTCATAAAGGTGTTCCGAAACTGAGGGCCTATTTGCTTATTGTGCTTAAACTGTAAAACACGTAGTTTGAACGGAAAGTTTTCCCTAGAAGTTTTTACTGAATATTTCCGAGTATTCCAGAAAATTATCATTTTTAAGAAACTCAATATCTTTAAGATGGATAAACTTACAACAGTAGGCAGCTAGATCCCTCGTTTACCATTTAAATTCTTTTGCAATTTCTGCAATAAGGAATCTAAGAAATATGATGTATATTACTTACCTTTCAAACAAAAACGTTCTAATATCTGCATATTCCCCCGATGAACTTAGGTTAACGCGTAACCGCTATCTCTGGTAATGGGGACGGCAGCTGCCCTCATGGGTAGATGCCGTCTCCAGACTCATCCCCGGACTCTTCAGAAGACGCTAATTAAGCTAAAAAAATGTTATGCAAGGAAAAAAAATACTACATATTGCTAACAAGCTTAAAGTTTGGCATCGATTAAAAGTTTTTTTTCTTCAAACATCATTAAACTGCCACTGTATTTGACATACTAGGCGAAAGTAAAACAATTAATTTTCTTGCTGTCGACCCTGCGGCAGTATTTTATTGCCACTGCAATAAAATACTGCCTGAGGCAGGTAAGACTTTACCTGCCGCTTGTCTCTGGCACTTTTGCTCGTTATGAAATAATATACTATTTTCTACAACCAAGCGAGAAGTACAAATTTGCGCTTCCAAATGGAAGTGCAAATTTGCGCTTTTTCGAGGAGCGAGCGTTATTTACTTTGCCACAAATTAACCAAAATGTTCGCTTAGTTACCAAGGAAACCATAATAAGGAAACATTTAGTATTTCCGGGACTTTTGACACAAAAGTATGAGTGGAGGGGTGTTTGACAGATGCCGAACAATTTTGTGGCCAGTGCGTGACTTTAAAATCGTTCTTGACCAAAAAAATTTGAGGTTATGAATAATTATTAGTTTTCGCCAAACATTTATATAAAAACATCGGTTGTAGAAAAATTATTATGTTTAATTCAAGTGCAAAATGACAATGCCACTCTCGTGAGATAGCCGAGAGCCGTCAAACTTCTCACTCATAGAGGCAACATATCACTTTGCGCTTCTTAATACACAAATAGCTATTGGGTCACACGTAGAAAAAAGTCAATAATCAATGTGGGTTAGTGGAAATTTATGATTCTCTAATGCAGGAGAGTAGTCAAATATGATCAGTTTTTTAATGTCTGACCTCCTTAATAACCATCGTTTTTATTTAAAGGTTTGAAAATTTCGGATTACTTTTCAAGTAAAATAATTTTTAAAAACTTCGGTACTTCGTTCCTCAGCGAGATTTTGTGTTATCACCCGACAAAAAAAATAAAATAACGAAAATTTGAACGAATCTAAATTGAATAGACCCAGATCCATCCATGGACGTAAGTAGATGCCATTGTCATTGATCGGTCCGCAAATACTTCGCAAATATCTCTGGCAATCCGAATCAATGGATAATACGCGAGAACCGATGAGTAAAGCAATTTCTCTTCGGGGAGTTGCCTGTCAGAAAAACAGAAAATTCTATTTAGCAAACAGAAAAAAAAAACATCACGTATTGCTAAACACCCATATTTTTTGCCTTAAAAAATAAGCTTTGACGCGAGATATTAATTTATCTGAAAAGAAAGCAATGAATAAAGAACCCAATATTCTTCATTCTTATATTTTCTCCCTTTTCTTGATGCAATCTCCAGCACATGCCCTTGGCTAAGAGTATTACACACTTTGTTGTTTCAATTTCTTTTTAAATTGGAAGCAACTTGAAAGGAAAACTGAAATTTCGAAGTGCTATTTATTACCAACAGAGATGCTCAAACAGCCAAAGCGCTAACTTCTGATGTTACCATGACTATGGACCTATTAATATTGACTTTCTTATGCCTGTTGTCAGCGAGCAACTTTTCAAAGTGTTGTGACTTGGAAGAACTATTCAGTGCCAGAGAAGTGAGTATCGAGGAGGCCTTAAACAAATCAGACGTGGTATTTCGGGGAATTTCCACACCTCTAAATGATCCAAATTCGCAAGTTTTTACTACGTACTTTGACTTAATCACCGTGTATAAAGGACAAGCCCTTGTGAACGCATGGAGGAAACTTAATAATTATTTTAGGTAAGTAAGTGTTTCTCCGCACTTAAACTTTGAACCCTAAGCTTTGACAGACAATTTGGAAACTTTATAGCGCTATATATTGAGATCAAAAGTCTGTTCGACTATGTGGAAATACACTGACAGAAGAACGCTCAATCTGGGCACAACAATTCCGAATTAAGCGGAAACTTTTGAGGAAAGAGGAAGGAAACTTTCCAGAGACGGTTTTCGCTTGGTTGGTTTTAAAGTTGAAAACTAGTTAGGATAACAAAACGGACGTCAGTCGAGATGTTAATGAGGATTAATATTGATGAAAAGGGACTAAATCATTGAACTAAATTGAAATAAATTAATCAAATATAATTTGTTGACAAATAAAATTGTTTTACATTATGTAAATATTGCGAGAATTTTTATGTTAGTTGCAGAAAAATCCAAATTTCTTGCTTTATAAGACCCGGGTGACAGAAAGATTCAATTTCAAAATTTTCAGGCCAATTTTTGTTATATTTTCTACAAAATTTGCATCTAATATAACTAATGCGGGGAAAACAACATCAAAGATATGGGGAGTTTTTAAGTTATGAAAAAATATATATTTACTTGAGGAAAAAGTCCTTGAGCAACACTCAATTTTTCTTTGCTTTATCCGGCACTTTATGAAATGTAGGTTTATCATATCCTTTGCAAAAGCAGAAAAAACTGAAACATGCCCGTATTTTTTGGCGCAAAAAAGGTAAAATCCATACGTCGTAAATCAACCGTATTAAATTCGAACTCTCGTCATCCTCGAGGACGCAAACACATACATCAAATTTGCCCAACTTTGAAGAATAAATATGTCCCTTTTCACTTATTTCTCTGCTTGATTTATGATTACGAACGGTTCAATTTCTTTTATAGGGAGATTAACGTGACGTTCCTAACGAGCAGCGGTTTGGAATGTAGACCAGACAACAAGGTGCCCACGGATTATATCGTCTTTGCTACCTCTACAGGAGATGAGATACGAGCAGGGTCTGTGGTTAAATGGGATGAAAATAGTGACCTCAGGGTGTGGCAGGCAATGGGTAAGAACTAGAATAATATGAGAGCTTGCAAAAAAATTGGCAGAATTGAAATTGAATATTCTATGACGGCTAGGAGTCATTGTAAGGAAAACAAAAAGCGTAAGTTCTATTTTCAGTGGACTGAAAAGCTGTGTCTTCTTTTGTTCAGAAGAAAGGAAGACAATATGCCTAGAAACGGTAATATTTTGATGTAAACGAATAATTTATTCTTCATACAGAGAGTGAGAGTCCTATCTTTATAAAGTGATGAGGGCTAGGCGCTTTACAATTTTCTTAAAACATTTCTTTATTAGCCTATTTTTATTCTTAGCCTTAAATTGCTTATCTTGTATACTTGATATTTTATTTTTATTATTTTTTGTTGTTTAAAAATAATGGCTATTGTGGACCTACAATATTTAAAAGGATTGAAAACTATACTACACATTTAGCTACATATTGAGGTTAACAACGGGATATAGCATTTCATACAGGTAAACTGTTCAACCAAGTAGTCTTAGCTGTCTATTGTATCTTTCATCACATCATTTTTGAGTTGCTGTATTTCAGAAACTTTATAAACAATTTTAATAAAACAAGTTCGGCCTGGCGATAAAGCATTCAGCGCAAAAATCATTAAACTCTAAACTCATTCAGGTGTGTTGTTACAGTTATTACAAACCTTTCGTCACTAGAGATATTTGGAGACTCAGTTGTAAGGAAATGAGCCCATAAATGGACCAAAGAACTGAGTCTCAAAATGGAATGGTGATTTTGGTGGTTTTTAGTGGTCACCGTTTTGTCAGGAAATCAATAATCTGCTATGTTCTTTTAAAACAACATTTTTTAATAATCCAGGCCCATGTTTGTAGAGTTAAATTTTGGCTATCCTGTTTCAGAATCTGTTCTCCTGTGCTAAGACATCCTCCTTTTCTAAACAAAATATATACCGGGTGTCCAGCAGAACCCTGGACATAGGAGATTAACATGGGAAATCGGTTTTTATTTTTTGCGCCTGTACGGTTGATTTGATTGAAAAACTTTTAAAAGTAAAGTTGTAGAGTTTATGGTCAGCTATCATCCTGTAATTTTTTCAATGCCACAGTTTTGGCCGTTTTTTGGAAAAACGCCTCGAAAAGTGGAAAAATCTTGAATTTGGCGCGTCACCCCCGCCATGCATGTGCACTGTCGCCAACATATTAATTTCTTATGTCAGAGTCAGAGCCGATTTTCCTTTCTTATTTATTTTGAGGGACTATCATGTAGTTTTTAACGTAATTATGCAGAGAAAATTAACCGAAAACCTGACGATAATGTTCTTAAATCATACGGTAAGTAAAAGTTACGTTTATTATTATCATAATTAGTAAAAGGAAAATCATTCCAATTTGTGTATGGCTGGTTGTCTAATTCATTTTAGATTCGCACCAGACAACGGATCGACGATATGTCTCTTGTCTTTGTAATTGGTAAAGCTAAAAGCTAGGTTAATGTTAAGAATTATTAAGGACGGCGAATTGGGTGGATACATTTGTTGAGCAAACCAAGAACCAAGCTTGAAATGTGATTGTACTCTACAAATGAGTTATCGTGGAATTGGCGAAAAGAAAATACGGATTGGCGGCTCTTAAGAGAACAATTTAATTACATACTACAAAGAAAGTGAATAACCACCCATGTGTTTAACATCAAACACAGAGGTGAACAAGAACAATAAACAAATAAATGAAATACAAGACTAGATGTGGCACATCAGAGAAATTGTTCAAAATGACCACCTTCTGCAAAGGTACAATATGCAAGCCTCTGTTCAAAATTGCGATATGTATTGTCCAACATCACCACCACTTGACTTGACCACAAATTTCTTGAATGGCAAGTTTCAACTCTTGAACATTTGCATATTGTTTATTTCTCTGGTAGATACGATCTTGAATGAATCCGCAAACAAAAAAATCACAGGGATTCAAATCCGAAGAGCGAGATGGCCAATTAATTGCTCCAAACTTTCCGATCCACCTATCACCAAATGTTTCGTTTAAAAAACGTCTATTTTACAGTGCAGTGTGACACGACGCCCCATTTTGCATCTAGAAAACCCGTTCTAATGGATGGATGGCTTCTACAGCAGGAAAAATATCATTGCGAAGCATATTGGCATATTTGTTGGCGTTCAAACTGGCATCAATGAAAAATGGACCTATAGCCTGGCGCCCCAAAGTGCCGATTCACACCTTTACAGTTGCTCGACGTTGGTCCCGATTGTCATGCACTATATGTGGGTTTTGGAGTGCCCAAATCCGATCATTTTTTGATTTGAAGAGCCAGTCAATCCAAATGAGCATTCATCCGTGAAACAAATGTTTCTAACAAATCTTGGGGCTGCAATAATTTTTTTCGGTTAGGATTTCACAAAACTCCATTTGGGGAAAAAGTCCGTGGGTAAGAGTGTTGGTGTTTCTCTTTTTTGTAGCTCTTAAAACTTTCTTTTTGCAGATAATTATGGATGGTCGATCTACGTTTCTTGGCCAATCTGTCGAATACTCTTGGAAGGATCATCGTTTACTGTAGCAAGAACAACAAGTTTTGCCACATTTTCATCCTCTGGAGCCGCACCAGCTTGAAGTCGGCGCTTTCGCTCACAGGAACATATCGGTTTAATACTCCCTATGGTGCCTAATTTCGATGTTCAATTGTTTTTTTGCTGTCAAAGTGAACAAATGAAAATCGAACCTTTAATATTAATAAATACGAGCTTTCTGTACACATTACATTTTTATTTCGGGGAAATTGTACGTGAAAAAGTGGATGCAACAAGTACCAAAATAAGCATATTTCCATAATCAATCTATACATAAATTTCTTAACGGAAGAAATTAACAAGTGGACATGAAAAAGAAATGTAACATATATTTAGGTAATAACACAGATAACAACAATTATTCCTATAAAAACACTATCACCTTTACATTATCACCTTAAGATTTGTTGTCACTGAAAAGAGTTTTTTTCACAGGCACTATAGTCTCCATATACATAGATAAAACATGAAAGAAACTGGTCTTAGCAGATCAAACACCCATCGCTATCTGCTTACTGGTCTTGCTTGTTTGCTATAAACATTTGTTCCACCAATGAATGTTAATTTGGATTAATGGATCCCTCAAATCAACAAAATGAATGAGTTTGGACTCTCTAAAATCCACATACAGTGCAGGACAACCGAGACCAATGTCGAGAAGTTGTTAATGTGTGGATGGGCATTTTAGGGGCGCACTGTATTTGGTTTTCCAATGAGATTTTGTCTGTCATAGAAGAATCCAGCACTTAGCAAGGGTTTTTTACATGCAGGATGGGGCCTCGCGTTACACAGCGCTGCAAAATAGACACTTTTTAAGTAAAACATTTGGAGATAGATGAATTCACCTCAATAACAACAACAACAACGAACACCCTTAATTGGTGACAAGAGACAAATTGTCATGTCATCGTGGTTGTCGTATTGCTAAACCAAAATGAATTAGACAACCAGCCATACACAAATTGGAATGATTTTCCTATTACTAATTATGATAATTATAAACGTAACTTTTACTTACCGTATGATTTAAGAACATTATCATCATGTTTTCGTTTAATTTTCGCTGCATAATCACGTTAATTACTACATGATAGTCCCTCGAAATAAATAAGATAAGAAATTCGGCTCTGACTCTGACATAAGAAATTATTATGTTGGCGACACTGCACATGCATGGCGGGGGTGACGCGCCAAATTCAAATTTTTGCACTTTTCGAGGCGTTTTTCCAAAAAACAGCAAAAACTGTAGTACTGAAAAAATTACAGGATTTAATTACATTTAGGATGATAGCTGACCATACGCTCTACAACTTTACTCTTAAAATTTTTCAATCAAATCAACCGTACAGACGCAAAAAAATAAAAAGCGATTTCCCATGTTAATCTCTTATGTCCAGAGTTATGCTGGACACCCGGTATAGTGTATCCCAAATTTGCTTTACTTGTTTGGATATCTCAGGTATTATTAGAAACACATGGTCTGCTAAATAGGGAAAATGTTAGTATAATATTAAGGAAAATTCAAGGTCGGGTAAATAATTGGTAAGTATATTTTTTTTTAAGTTTTCCGAGAAAATAGAAGAATGAGCAACACTGCCATTTAAGTTTTGCTCTGTAGTTTTGTGGCAATTTTATTTTCATTCTACAAAATATGAATTAGGGCTCTTAATAAAATCATTCCTCTGTCGATGGGTATCGCAAATATGCTCTCTGTGTTTCGCCTAGTTGCCGTCCCTTTGGTTTTCTCTTCGTCACTTCACTACAAATCTGCTATATCTCGAACACTCGAGGTTAGGGCCAATCGAAATATCCCGACTTGTCGGGTACATGCGGCAATACCCTGCATCGAATCAGCTCATGAGCCTGATCAGCGAAGGCGCTTTTTCAGTACGCCTAGCGACAGGCGACAATCTTCGGTTTCTCCTCTTCGGTAAAAAAGTTAAGACACAAATCCCTAACTCTGGTTTAATTATCAAACTAATTGCACTCTCTATTCAATGGTTTTTTTTATTTTCCTTGTCGCCTTTTGGATTTCTTCTTCCTTTTGTCTTCGCATCAAAATGCATCACTGAGTAAGCTCCAACTGATTGTCAATGCCTCTACCTCTGTGAATCATCTAGAAGTTGATCGTCCGTGCTACCCTTGGTCTAGGATGCCTTGGGTCGACGTAGAGTACAAATTAGTCGGCAATCTTCCAGAAGACAGTCGACAACGAGAACAATAGTCTTGACAATAGCTGACCTGATTAAGAGATGCAGAGAATGTAAGACCAGTTATCTCAATTTTTTATTTTTACCACTTTATCTTTGAATACGTCCTTGCTCGAAAGAATTGATAATAAGATTCTAAGCGTTCGTTTAGTCCTTTAACTATTAACTTAACGTTTTAACACTATCAATTTTAACATTTCTTATAAACTAAGCTTAATAACTGTAACTAGCTATATACTATTTATTTATCAGAAACTGTGACAGCCGTTTCTAGTACCTTTAGTTTCATATTCGGGATATGTAAAGTTTGTTTGTAATACGCGAATAACCCTCTTTGGCTAAAGAACTCATACGCGACTCTTCGTTTTGTTTAGACTCAGGATTACATCGCAAGTGCCAGAATAGGCTCATTTATTTACTATTTATCAATATTGACATAGGTGTTACTTGTTTCCGCGTCTTCAAGTGACCACCGGTTTGCTGCTTATTGTTCTTTGTGATGAAAGAATATATGAAGTTACTGTAGAGGAGGTTATTCTCATCATTTTTTTTTGTTATTACGCAAGACGTTTCAATATGTTATTGCTCAGTTAAATAAGTACTGGCTGTTTCATGAGAGACCTTAACTGAGTGGCACACTATTTTTATCCAAAAGTAAGTAACCACGACCATCTACTCTCCAGATGGGGATCTGCCGTCCGCAAATTGTGATCAAAAATAATACTCATAATTCATTTTAAAATATTTTCATAAATAAGGTCACAGTTTCTAAACCAAGCCAAACTTATATGCGTGGATATTGTTATATTATATGTAAACAAATAATTTATTGTTGCTGCAGAGAGTGAGAGTGCAAGATTTTACAATTTGATAGAGGTCAGAAGTTTTGCAATTTTTTTAGCAAATTTCTTGTGAGGTTTACTATTCTTCTCAGCGCTTACTTTAAATTAATCTTAATATATCTTGAGCCTTAACAGCTAATTTGCATAATGTGGCAAGATAACAAAACAATTTATGACCTTATTGATCATAACGTGCTAACTTGCTCACGAATTGGCAGATTTGGAGCTGCATATAGAGCCATGAGGATCAGGACTTTTCCATAATTTTTATGAAATAAAAAGTAAATGCTATTTAGTAGACTGAGGAGATGTTATTTTCCTTCATTCAGAAGGGTAATTGTCGGAATATTTTATTATAGCTGCAGGAAATAAGAGTGCAAGTCTTTACAATGTTGTGTAGGTTAGGACTTTTACATGTTTAGCAACAAATTTCTTGTTCGGTTCCTTTTTAGCCTTTAGTTTTAGGAGATCGTCTACACAGCCAATGCAATTTTTAGTAGACTGAAAAGCTGTTATTTTCCTTCATTGGAAATCAATATGCGCACAGATCGGTACATTCCATGAAACTGAATATTTTATTCTTGGCGCAGATAGTGAGAAAGTAAGTTTTTAAAAAGTTGAAGCTAGGAATTTTACAAATTGTGTAGTAAATTTCTTGTTTAGCTAGACCAAACAAAATATTTCATTTTAGCCCTTAGTTTTAATAGATACAAGATAAACAACATTATTCTTTATGACCTTAGTAACCTAACGTTCGAGCTTACTCAAACATTGGCAGAATTGAAACTGAATATAGAGCGATGAGGGTCAAGAATTTTTAATAATTTTAATAGAAATCCTATTTTAGTGGACTAAAGAGTTGCCATTTTCCATTACTCAAAGTTTTTTCTTAATTCAAAATAAACTGTAGAGATGATTTTTTCTTGATGCAGAGAGTGATATTGCAAGTCTCTGCAAAGTGATGGGGGTTAGGAGTTTCACAATTTTTTTTGCAAATTTCATATTCGATTTAATTTTCTTCTTAGCTCTAAATTGCTTCTTTATATTATACTTTTGCTATATTTTGCTATTTGGAGGAGATGTGAGTCAACGATAATTAAAAATTTAAATAATGATATTTTAGAATGATAATAATAATTAAGGTGAATCCTTCTTCTGCTCGCTTAAGAGCGCTCTCGTTTCATCTGAAGGGGTAAAATCAAACAAAGAGTTGCAAGTTTTGGTTATATCGTCAAGCTAAAACTACGCTTAATTCCTTATTATTATCTGCTTTAATTAAATTTAACTCGACTATCAAAGTAAATAAATATACAGTTTGGAATTCAATTAAAATTGTCACATTTTATTTCAACTATTTCAAAATTACACAAGGTTTTAATTTTGCTTCGATGTATACAGCGTACGTATATTGGGAGAACATACATGTATATTAAAATTCCTGCCGTTCTGAACGCGTTCCACTAAATTGAAACAGCCTTTTTCATTATTATAGAATGGGACATATCAAATTTTTTCTTTATTTGGTTTCGAACGTTTTTCATTTCATACCAACTCTTTTAAAATGCTATTGCCACTAAACTGTTTTTTTTTCATTTTTAATGTTCGACCTTTATTAACAGGTTGGAGTAGCTGGACCGATTGGTCGGCTTGCAGCGTCTCTTGTTCAGCTGGAATCCAACAGCGAACCCGCCACTGTTTGCAGTCGAAATGCCCAGGATTTAACATTCAGCAGAGACACTGCAATTTATTCAGGTAAACCGGGATTTTCTGTTTGACGTCGCTTGATTTCCTACAGCAGCGAAATCCTTGATTGGATATTTGTCGCCCCAGACAAGAAGCTTCCAGATTGGAATAGAGGCACCCTTGTTCTGTCACGGACATCCCTTAAAACTTTTCAAAACTATTTCAGAGCGATTATCGTCAAAGATTTGAAACCCCAGCGAAAACCAGTGATTTATCACGTTTAAATAAAATTGAGCCGAAAAGAAAAATCGCATATTTGTCGGATCGTTTCAGTCCACGCGGAATTGAACTATCGGGTTTCAAGACTTGAAATCGTCTAATGTTCCTAATAGATTAGATTGATGAGGCGGAGGTTTGGGTAAAAATGGCGCCTCGAAATCCCTAGAGTTACAGAAAGAGTGATGACCACTGGTATTATTCCAATCCCGTATTTTCAATGTTTTTTTTTCAATATAAACTGGATGGTTATTAGGAACTTTCAACGTGGTATTTACAGGGATATAATCATTTGTACTTTGGAAAAGATACCAACAACTTAATTTATTACAAAGTGACGAGGATGAGAATTTTTTCCACGATTGTTTTAAAATAACATGGTTTGGAGCATGTTTCGGCCCCTAGTCGCAAGGCTTCGGCCCCCCATTATTTACTGCTACTACGTGTGAGAGATATGATACTGGTGGTAAAAACACCAACTGCTTTAAGGTATTATTATTGCGGGTTCACGTGAAATTTAATGCATTGTAGTTCCTCCTAAGCATTGGAGAATTTCTTCTTCATCTGAAGAGATCAATCCAACAAACATTTTTATTTCTGAAGTCATGCTGGTAGACCTCATATTTTTGCATACTCTCATATAACGATTTTATATTATCCGCTTCGTTGAAAAGTCACTGAGAGATATAACTGGCCAACAGCAAGGAAAAGTCGACCGACAGGGCTCTCCACTTTGTAGTGTATACATACAATCAAGAATGCATACTAGAATAAGGAAGTGCTCTTGGCACTCTTTTTCGACATTGAGGGAGCATGGGACAGGATTCCGCTCATCCCACGCTGTACTGTGAACCTTTGCAGCTAAAGCCTGAGGTTAAGTACCTGGGGGTGACCATCGTCAGCGGGCTGACCTGGAAGACTTACGTGGAAGAGGCGTGTAATAAGGCAACAGCACTGACATGGTAACTACCCAGGGCAGTGGGTAGGAAGTGGGGTCAAAAGCCACAGGTCCTGCACTCTCTCTACACTACGGTAAACAGGCCGAGGATAACCTTTGGGGCCGTGGTCTGTTGGCCAGCGGTGGACTGGGCGTGCTATGTGCTGGCTGAGGTTGGCCAGACTGCAGAGAACAATTTGCCTAGCCATAACGGGTGCATTCAGAGCAACACCTGACGCAGCACTCAATGTCTTACTGGGTCTACCGTTGCGGAGCTTCCAATCTGGGTTAAGAGGGAGGCGATGGCGCATGGCGCCCTGCAGGAGGATGGATTGCTGCGGCCAGTGTAAGGATACAGCTATGGGAAGTAGTCACACGCAGATCGCCAACTTCATCAGTGGGACATCCCGATTATCCTTCTGATCCAATCTTCTGAGTATAATCACGTATGCTATACAGATGGATCAAGAATGGCTCAGCAGAGGGTGTTTTAAGTCAGCAGGGAAAATTAAAAAAACAGGCCATGTAAGGGGCTAGGGCTTTGCCTTGGGAAGCCACACGACGGTTTTCCAGGCGGAGGAGTCTGCAATACTCGACGTGGTCACACCAACAGAAGTTAGACAGGGAGCAGAGCAGGACATTTACATCTATTCCGACAGTCAGGCGGCGCTGCGAGCCATATGCAGGAGCAGAGCGAGTTCAATACTCGTTCAGGACTGCAGGGATTCTCTAGCGTCACTGGCAGAAACAAAAAGGGTAATTCTGGGATGGGTTCCTGGACATAGGGGGAAACGGGCATGCCGACGAATCGGCCAAGCGTAGTTCCCAGACATGCTTTACTGGACCAGAGCCATGCCTAGGTGTAAGTAAAAGGTACGTCTCTCACACTCTTAATGAGTGGCCATGGGATAGTACAAGGAAAAACTGGAAACAGTCAGGAATATGTAGACAGACCAAGAAAATGTATCCTAACCCGGATAGATCCAAGGCCTCGTGGCTTCTTGGAAGAAGCCGGCAGTCCCTGGGAGGGACCAAACTAAACAGGCCCATGCACCTCCTAGGAATGGGTGACAGTCCACTGTGGGGCAGAGGAAGAGTCGTCATACCACTTTCTGGAAGTGTAATCTACGTGGGTGCGACTGCGCCATATTACACTTGGAGCCGCTTTTCTACATCGAGTGGAGATTCCGACTCTGAAATGGGACGTGATACTCTCCTTCATTAGAGGGACGAGTCGACTCCTGGAGGGAATAGGGGCCCTCCCGGGAATCTCTAGGGCCTAGTCGCAAGGCTTCGGCCCCCCATTATTTACTACTACTACGTGTGAGAGATATGATACTGGTGGTAAAAACACCAACTGCTTTAAGGTCCTATTATTGCGGGTTCACGTGAAATTTAATGCATTGTAGTTCCTCCTAATTTGGACAAAAATTAAACAATTTTGCATCAAGTTTAGATTGCTTCTAAATATTAAAATTTGTTGCCCATAGAGCGACCAGTAGAACCATTTTTGGGTTCTTCCCTAAACAACCTTACTAATACATATCGAGCATCTTAAAGAAGGCCTTTATAGTAGATGACACACATGTTAAAGACTCTTTTGAATTTGATTGAAAAATGTAAGCAAAAAAAGCTTACATTTTTTAATGATATCCTTGGATGTCACATACAGATATACCTACACATATAGTCATCGAACTATTCTCAAAAAAATTACGTCTTCTAGAAAATAAGACTGACACCCGAAGGACCAATTTTGGGATCTTTCAAAGTTCAACTATTTTCAACATAATGAATTAATTTTCAAAAACAATTTCGGTTTGCGAATGTTTGGGAAGGCTGTTGGTCTCCAGGTGTACATATGTGGTTAGTTCAGGTTAGTTATACGTTATATACACATTTAATCCTAAAACTGTTGTCAGAAGAAATGGCGTCTTCTAGAAAATAAGACTTGCACGCTTAAGGACAAATTTTTGCATCTTTCATAATTCAGTTATTTTTTAGCACATAATAGTTATTTACGTTATAAGTCCGGTAAATATAGTTTTACAGTAGGAGTAAGGTGTTTCCGGACGAGGCGCTTGCCGAGTCTGGAATTTCGAAACGACTACTGTAACACGTTACCGGACGTATGATGTACAACATTTTACTTCATACTTATTAAAAACAGGAAAAAAATCATTTTATGCGCGGCGAATACAGGGTGTCCAAGATAAAGATGTCCAGCATGGGGATCTCGTAAACGGTAATAGATACAAACTTGGTTAAATGGGAGAAAAGTTGCGCATTCGAAGGATTAGTTTAATGGTGTGAACAGATCTACAAAATCGTTTTGGGTTTTTTAGTTATTTAAAAAAAATCGAAATTTGGGATTTTTTTTTACTTTTTTTTCGAGTTGTAGTAAGAGATGGATGAAAACTAGAAGCAATATTCATTGCAGTTTTTTATAGGCTTCAACATGGCAGTCTTGGTTTCGTTCTGCGACGTTTCGTTTTTCGAGAATCATCATCAACTTTTTTTTTCTAAATACGGACCTGGTAATTTTTTTGTCGATTGTAAGGCTACTTTTTATTGCAATTTCACTGATGTATCACACTTAGCATTTTATGCAATAATTTGGTTTTTCCTCACGTTTTATACGATTTTGCATGCTTTTCATAGCAGGCCTTGGATAAATTTTAACGTTTAAGCCAAACTTGACACTTGTCAAACTTTTAAAAGTGTTGACAGATTATTTAGTTTCCGCTTGCTCGTTTAATATTTTCTAGTATTAAAATGGTCCGAAACTTTTCATATGAAGAAAAATTTGATTTGGTATAGGGTTACATTTTATGTAATAATAATGCAGTTGAAGCAGAACGCATGTATGAAGGTCGTTACCCTGAAAGACCACAGCCAAACTGTAAAATCTTTGGACGACTCGTGAAAAATCTTAAAGAATACGGATCATTTAAAAAACCGGTAACACGCCGCCGCAAACGCTGTAATGAAGAACAAGAAGAACATGTAATGTTATCGGTTATTGACAATCCAGAAATATCGCTTCGCGAAATTACGCTCTCCACAGATGTTCCGAAATCAACTGCTGGATTTGTTTTACTCAAACAAAGGTACCATCCCTATAAATTTAGAATTTGTCAGGGACTCCGACCCGGCGACGACGATAGGCGAAGAACATTTTTCGAATGGTACACACGGAAATGCGCATATGATCAAAACTTTTCCCATAAAGTTATTTGGTCTGATGAGAGTCAAGTGACCAATAACGGAGTTTTCAATAGAAGAAATACGCATTACTGGTCTAGCCAGAAACCCCGTGTCAACAAGTCTGCGCGTCACCAACATCGCTTTGGATTTAACATGTGGGTTGGAATATTTTTCACCCGGATAATTGGTCCTTTCTTTTATAATCAATCCCATAACTGTTGGTTTCAACAGGATGGCGCACCCGCACATAATGCAAGAGTTGTGCGGTATTATCTATCGCATAGATTTCCTGGAAGATGGATAGGCACTCATTCGACACATCCTTGGCCAGACCGTTGTCCGGACATCACTCCGTTAGATTTTTTTCTTTGGGGCTAGATCAAAAACTATGTTTATCGATATGCTTTGAAACAGAACAAGAATTACAAAGGAAAGTACTTGAAGCTTTTGAAACTATTACACCAAATATGTTACATAAAGTTTTAGAAGCAACGTTAAGAAGATGTTATTTGTGTTTAGAAAATAATGGAAACTTGTTTGAACAATTTTTGTAAGTTAATAATGTACGCTTATGTATAGGTTTTATAGAAAGGTGCGTAAAATCATATAAATCGTATACAAAAACCAAATTATTGCATAAATCGCTAAGTGTGATACATCAGTGAAATTGTAAAAGTAGTCTCAAAATCGACAAAAAAATTACCAGGTCCGTATTTAGAAGAAATAAGTTGATGATGATTTTCGAAAAACGAAACGTCGTAGAACGAAACCATGACTACCATGTTGAAGCTTATAAAAAACTGCAATGAATGTTGCTTCTAGTTTTCATCCATCTCTTACCACAACTCGAAAAAAAAGTAAAAAAGAAAACCCCAATTTTTTTTTTAAATAACTAAAAAACCCAAAATGATTTTGTAGATTTGTTCACACCATTAAACTAATCCTTCGAATGTGCAACTTTTCTCACATTTAACCAAGTTTGTATCTATTACCGTTTACGAGATCCCCATGCTGGACATCTTTATCTTGGACACCCTGTATATTTTTGACAAATCCACCAATTTGACAAATAGTTTCATTAAGGTATCCTGGACCGTTAGGTTTAGGTAGGTTACCATGGATACAATGGATTTATTGAAGATGTTCCGGTACTCAATACTGTACAATTTCTTTACGATATCCAATCCTGTAAAAAGCTATTTACCGGATTAAAATCAAGTACGTAAACGTGTTCTAAATGATATAGTATGAAGTAAAGTCAATTTGCAATTCAGTATGTGCATTTGGTAACGTAAGCTTCGTGGAAGACAGCATCTAGCCAATCTAGTGCTCAGACAGAACACGGTAACGAAAGGTCGGGTACTTAAAATCTGATATGAAAACGCAAAGGTGGTTCTAGAAAGCATCCAAGGTTCAGGGGAGATCTTGAAGAACTGCCTTCTCGACTCTCGTTCGTCATTTGTAAGCATTCAGGTGGCTCCTGGTTGGTACTCGTGGAGGTTTGGTGCGGCCTTTGATGGGGAGCGGGGTGCAGGCTGCCGGTGGCCGCTGGTGGTGCCATCGTAAGGAATAGTATGGAGCGTGCAAGAACTACTACCGGGTGTTAACTACAAATTTAACTTTCCCTTCTAAGGTTCTAATTTTTGCGTGGTATATAATAAATCGATTCGAATAGGAGTTTTGTCAGTTCCTTTAGAAAAACTTTTCATTTATTTGCTCCAAACCTAAATTAATTTTTTTATGTTCATGCAAAGAAAATTTTTCTCTTGGAAAAAAATCTTATTACTCGCTTCATTTAACTATATACGGAAACTCTATAAAGCTGAATTTCCACTAAGGACCTTACTCATTGTTAACCGAAAGGCTCCTTCTTTTCCAGCTGTAACGACACAGTGACCCCACTTAACTCGAAGGAGGGCAAGTTTTTCCATCCCTCGAGAGAGCGTTGGCAACCGGTTCCAGATCGCCCGACAGCATGGCGTCTCACACCGAATTCTTATATCTGGATACCCGCAGCTCAGCTCTTTTCGGACGAAAAATGCCGTAATATTCCAAGGCTATTTTCCTTAGCTCTAACCACCAGAATACCAAACGTAAGTATATTGCATTCTGTCGTTTATATGGTTTTCAGAAGCATTAAAGGAGGCTCCGGAAGTCTGTGCCAAATATATAAAGTCGTTTATGTGTGTATATGCGGCAATAACAATTTAACTTATAAAGCGAAAAATTTTTCTTGTCATGAAGCATCCAGGAATTCAATTATGGCCCTCTAGGTCATTTATATTGCGCATTTCGAGACGTTTTGCTCGCTTATAGAATAAATTTCCACTGTCAGGGCGGGGGTCATCATTTTTATGTAAATTGGAGTTTATGGGTCGAAGGCGAATGAAAAGTGGCTGGTTAATTAAGGGAGGGGAAAGTCTCCACTTTCTGAACCCCAAAGCTGGAGCGTAATTAACAATAATTTGGTACTCGATTCTATGCAAACTGGCTCCGAGTTGTTGACGAGTTTTATTGAATGTAGATTGAAGCAGCGATAAACATACGAGTAATTTTATACATTACTTGTATAAACATACGAGTAATGTCAAGTCAGTGGAAAGCTCGTAACTGTAAGAATAAAAATCACAAGAGCATTTTCTCTTGTTTCCATTAAACCTACAGGTAGAAGTAAGACATAAATATTATATTTTGCATTTCACTGTGCTCTAAGCTTTCGTATACAACATACTTAGAATCTTTCAGCATTTACCCTTTACGTTAGAAAGGCAATTTATCAAATTACCTTTTCATCAGCGACAGAGCCGAAAAATCAGATTAATGAATTCGCGGTTCAGAGTGCGAGTTCCATGTGTGGTAATCGATAATCCCTTGTCCTGGGCGTACATTGTCCCGATTGTATACATATCTAGTTCCATTTCGTACTTAACCATTGTTGAAAATGTACGTCCGTCCATTCGAGCCCCATAAAGGCCCGTTGGACGCGAGCTATCTCTGGCATAAATTGAATGTGAAATTTCCCGCAAACCTCTTTATGTCCTATAAGCTTCAGCATACTGCCTGTAACAGTTTAGTTGTCTAGAGATAGCCAATATAGAGTTAATTCTACATATATAATCATTCTATCAGGCCGTAAATAACTGAAGTGAAATTTTATTAAAGAAATATCTAAAAACATCGCATATAATAGTATTAAAATAAAGAAATTATAAAAATTGTGTATCTTAAAAATGCTTTAGTAAGAAATGCCATCTGCAAAATCAAAAAGCAGAAATTTAATCTGCATCAAATCCTTCGTGCGTGGCGTGAATAACGAATCCTGCAACACGGAAAACGTGTTGCCACACAACCCCTCACGGAAACAATAAGGCAAGTTTTGCTGCTCTAATTTCACCCGAATTGTTTCGTTTGTTCATTTCCATGGGAAACGTTGAGTAGAATTTAAATATGATGGAGACAGAGATTTATTTTATAGTTGTGACAGAAATTTAATAATTTAGAGGGTGTCCCAGTCTTTATGATCAAGATTTCAGGACTAGATAGAAGAGCTCATTTTAAGGTGTATTATTTTTCATATAAACAGGGTCCTAATATTCCTCCTTTCTGAGATACAGTGTCGTAAAGTTGAGAAAAATGTATTTGTGTTTTTAACTTGAGACATAGATTAGATTGAGATATTGATTATTATTGAGAATAATTTGTCGTAAGATTGTGTGCTGTCTATTTACTGGATTTACTTGTAGCGGAGTTATGAGTATTGGGTAGTGATAAATTCATAAAAAGTGCATAACATTTCACTGGATGGATCGAATAGCAAGATAATATATCATCTTAAGACAAATAAAGAGAGTACTCTGTATATGAAATATAACTTGAATCGCTTTTATGTTTGGCAATTAGAAAAAAAACCAATTTTTCTCGACTTTACGACCTTGCACCTCAGAAGCGAAACCAAATAGGACTTGGGTTATCTACAAAAAATTGTAGTTGAGAATGCGCTTTTTTACCAACTCTTGAAGTCTTTATCATAAAACTGAGAAACACTGTATATACAAATGCGAATTTATTAAGCATTATTCACAACCTCATAATTAACTTTAAAATTAGTAATACAAATTAACCGCCAGAGATTGGAATAGGCTTGCACTGTAGAGTACTCACAAACTCTAAAATTAGAACTTAAACGTACACTTGAATTAGTACTTAACGTAGAAGCTTGCAAGGGCCAAGGTTTCGCGTTAATTTACGTACTAATTCAAGACACTGTAATAAATTACTTAACGTATGACATATAATTGACGTAAAATATCATGTATTGGGGGGCATGACCAAGTTTAGATACCTGCATTATCGATTTCGGTAGCTTTCGAAGGTTTACCCCGAGGTGGCAGCAAATAAACTTAGATGGAAGATTAGGATATTGTGAACGAGCAAAATTTACAACTTTATAATTTCCGGAATTGTGTAAGAAGTGTAATTAAACTGACTAATTTGGCTGCAAATTTTCAGGTTGTGAATAAAGCTTTAGGCAACATATCAATAAACTGGAATGTTTTCTTGCATTTAATTACTATAGTCGAATGGGTTCTTAACTGGCGGGTCCGACGATTCATCAACGACAAACTTTGAATTTTTGTTTCTTTTCATGGCATTTATTTGTACCCACCAAAAACAAGCCGTGTGATAAAAAAGACAGATATATACAACTTTAAACAAGAAAAAATAGGATACACTTATATTAGTCTCTGGCTTAAAGTGGTCATCAAAATGTGTATTTTTTCCCGTCATTTTGATTTATAAATGTCACTCTGATAGTCTAATTAGGCAAAATTTATAATTCTAAGCAATTTTCGGGTTTTTGCATTTTTAATCCAAGCAAATAGTGTTTAATTTATTTTACTATTTCGGGAATGAAAGAAGAAGTGGAAATTTGCCAACCAGTATCCAGGAAAATGTATTAAAGACACTGGGAATCATCTTAAGAAGTATGCATAGAGGAAGTACACAGAAACCAAGTACAAAATAATACCGAAGAACATTAAAAGAAGAGAGCAAGGACTTTAGATTTGCCGAAAGCAGTGAAATTGGATGAAAAAAAAAATCTACGCCGCAGACCCAAGATTGTGCGAACATGGACATGATAGTTTTCCCAGTTTACCGCAATAGAATTGATATGGACTGGAACAATAGGGTATTACCACAAGCATATAGATGATGAGCTTAAATCAGAGCATGTATAGCAAAGGTTGGACAAGATGCATTGGAATATTTAGTAACAGAGGTGATGAAGAAAAAGGTGTTTGGTCTAGTCTAGATTGGCAGGCTGAAAAAACAAAGTGAAAAGTGTTTTTAAATCGACTCGCACAATACAATAGAGCCTGAGAGAAATTGGCCAAGCATCAGAGGGATCCCCTATCAGAATTAGTTTACAAAGTTTCGTGCAGCTCTGGCTAATTATAAATACACTGACACCACAAAACGTAGTATTAACACGAGAACTACGGAACATAAAAGAAGTTGCAGGCTGGGACAAACACAAAAGTCAGCAGTAGTAGAGCACGCTCTACGAAGTGGATATCTTACATAAAACGCAGCATTACCATCTGAGACTAAAGAGGAAAGTCACTGAGATCTTCGAGCACAAGAAAAACTTCGACAGGAAAAAGGAAATTACGGCCCTAATTCATACCGGGAGTTCTGCGACATATGTTATGTGCGCCGAAACTATGCTCTAACCCTTCCCCAGTCCTTCCACTTCAGCATGGCGGTGGCAGTAAAAATACCATGAAGCGTTTAGAGCTAAAATCAGTCAAGGTGGAGATGCAACGAAGATACCCATTGCCTCATCGCAAATGATAATGTCCAAGGTAGTTATGGGCGAACCGTTCGGAAGAAATTCACACAAGAATGTATGTTTAGTTAATAGCTATAAAGCAACTGTGTTTGGCAACATCTATTCTTGTATCTGATAATTATAGAGCATCTTTCTCTTTTATTCCCAATCTAAAATTTAATAAATTTACCCGAGTTTCAGATGTGTTGTTCTTTAAAACATCTATGGTTAATGAATAAATTAAGTACTTAATGTTTTCTGGAAAATAATCGTTTTTTGCTTAGGAACGTTTAGAACCCATTTTTGAATCTTATATATTGTTTTAATTGTTTTACCTATTTCTTCCAATTTTTCTTCATAGTTGGTTTTGTTTCTAAAGCACAGATTCCTAATTCCTTCAATCTACAAAAATATACATAGATGAAAATGCAACATAATATAGTACAAATTGGTACATCAGTAATTATATTGAAAACTTCATTCGGGTCTTCTTTCCAAATTCTGTAAAAAAATGCAAATACAAAAAGAAAGTATATAGATGCAAAAAAACATTTTTTTATAATATCGATACGTATGTATGATGTATGTATATTACTTAACTCTAATGTTCACTTTTCGATCGATATGATATGATTCTTTTCAAACCATAACTCACAGGAACTGACCAAATTCTTCTAATATCTGATATATTTTTAAGTCTGAAGTAAAAGGGACTTATGACTATGACAAGCTAACCTCGAATTGTTTACGTCACTAAATATTTTGGTAGTCACTGTGTTCTCTGATTTGATTCATATGGTTAGTGGACTTTGGACCCGCCAGTTGAGAACTGATGCGACTATAATTGCTTGCATTAATTCACTTATTACATGTGTATAACATGTGCTGAGGTATACTTGATAGGAATAAGAAAATAAAGATTTCAAAAGTAATGAGGTGTCAAATATAAGTGAATGAGTAACACGTTTCCTTGATTCATAAATTCAACCTCCCCATCAATTGCTGATTGGTAGTTATGGAAAAGTTTTACTGCTCCACTGTGCTTTTTTTCTGAGACCATATCAACCTAGCGAAAAGCAAAATATTCAATTTTTAAATAAAAAAAGAAACAAAATCTTGCACACCCTGTATTTTTTTAACTAGCAATATATGTGATACAGGCAAGTTGATGCCACTTGTGTTTTATGTGAACTCTCAGGTTTTTTAAACCACCTTTGAGTGGTTGAATAATAGTTGTAATGCAATTTTGCAAGGTGCATCCAGTATTTTGTGTTGCCTGGAAGTGTTTTAATGCTATTCAAAAATTAGTAAAAAAAGTTGTAGGTTGCTTCAGAATCCAAAAAATACCTCATGCAAATTTGGCTGGCTATATCCAGTATTTTGGGTTAATCAGAAATGTTTTGCTACTACTCAGGAAACAGTAAAAAGAGTGTTTGTTGCCTCAGAATCTCAATATACATTTTTTTCAGTTTCTTAAGTGTTACTCTTTCCGAAAAAGAAAGCATATTTATAAGAAAATCTCTTTATGAATTCTCAAAGTTTAATATTATTGCTTCAGAAGTTCGCATATATAGATCGCTCGAGCCTAACATGTGCTGCCGAAAAATGGAGAGATTTTCTATTATCCAGAATCTCTCAGAACAGTCAAATCTAGCATATATTAAAAACTAATTAAAATCGCATTTGTCTAGTTCTTTGTAGATTATCAATGTCTACTGTAGGACGTGTCTATTTAGCAGTAGGAAGTAGTAGTAGTGAACAGTGGGAATGTCGAACCTTGCAACTAGACCTTAGAGGCCTTTTTTACAGTCTCCCGGTCCACCCATGCCTACTCCACCTGGGCCCTCATTCCCTCGACGAGTCGACCCATCCCTCTAATGAATGCGAGAATTTTGTCCCCTTTCAGAGTCAAAAGCTTCTCTCGATGAAGAAAAGCGGTTCCAAGCGTCCTATGGCTCTGGTCCAGTAAAGCATGTCTGGTCAAGTATGCGCAGGAACCCATCCTACTGTTACCCTTTTTGTTTCTGTCAGTGATTCTAGAGCATCCCTGCGGTCCTGAACGAGCTTTGAACTGGTTCCGCTTTTGCAGATGTCTGGCAGAGCCGCCTGAATGTCGGAGTAGAAGTAGATGCCCTGCTCTGCTCTGTTCTGTCTGACTTCTGTACGTGCGGCCACCTCGAGTATTCTCGAGCAAATACCACCGCCCTGGAAAACCGTTCCGGGTCCTGACGACTATGTATTAGCCATTCTTGATCCCTCTGTATACCATAACTGATTATTCTCAGAAGGTTGCTGAAGCAGCTCTTCCTCAAATTCGTCCTGTGTTGGGATGTTTATCCCAAATGGTTCTTTCTGTCTCAGCTGATCCCGTGGGCGCCATGCCTGCGACAGGACTTTCGGATGTCCAGCTGAATGAGGTTCCATCCTCGTGCAGGACGCCATCGCCTCCTGCTTAAGGCAGATCCACATAAGCCTTGATTGCTGCTCCCGGTGTTGTTCTGAATGCACACGTTTTGGCTAGGAAGGGCACGTGACTCTTTCAGTTCAGCCCGCTGTCGATGGTCACCCACAGGTACTTAGCCTCAGGTTTTAGTAGCAGAGGTTCACCGTACAGCGTGGATGAGCGGAATCCTGTAGTTTTCCTCCTTTTGGTGTAGATCACAAACTCTTTCTTGCCAGGGTTGACTGACAGTCCCGTCCCGGTACACCGTTGATTCTACATGCCCTTTGCGTTCGATCACAAACGCTACCAACGAACTTTCTTGGTATCATGACCAGTCCGTCGTCCGCATACGCTTGCTCACTGAACCGTTCGGCTTGGAGCCTCTCCGAAAGACCATCCATTAAGAGACACCTGCCTTGTGGACAGCCACCCTCGACCTCGATTTCCCTCCGGTGATCTCGCAGAGAAGCTGTAACTTTGCGGTTGTGGGGTGCCGATCTGACTCACCCTACCTAGTTTGTTCTGGCTTTGTCGAATGCTCCCTCATTGTCAAAAAAGAGTGCAAACAGCACTTCTTTATTCTTGGATGCCTTCTCTATTTTATTTTAAAACGTCATCTAGTTGACTGTAAAATGTCAAAAGAAAAGGATCAAGGAACAAAAGCCTATTAACTTTCCTTATGTCATCCTTTCTGTCAAAAATGTATAGCCGTCTAGATGACTTTTTCTAATGAACATCGTAGTAGAAGTACATCGTAGAAGCATTTTAAGAACTGCAAAATAAATTCAGAAAATCACAGAATTCCTATAAAATTTTTCTGATTTTATAAAAGTTATGAAAGTTTAAAGAAATTTATTTTCTGCGAATAATGTTAGTGATAGAAATTTTTAGCTTTTTCGCAGGAAACTCTAGTTTAAAATATGCAAAATGGCAATATTTACTAATTAGAAATTGAAAACTTGTCTGCTTTCGGCATTTCCAAAACCTTATAGTTATACATAAAGAAGGAAACAAATAGAAACAACTACTTTGAGGGCTAATACCTACCCCTACCGACATTGAATTATACCATTTGTTTTAAAGCTTAAATATTATAGAAAACATACATAAAGCAAAGTTGAAATACAAGAAAGTGCTCTAGAATAAAACCAAAAATTATAACATAAAAGATAAATTAAAGTTTCTTTTTGAAATGTGGGTCAAAGTTACTAAATGTATATGTTAACTAAAAGTACTTACTACTCTCTTTTGGATGGAGTAATTGTGTAATTACTTTCTAGAGGCGACAAACCTCAACCTCCGTCGTCAGCATCCTCTAGTAGTTGAAAGAAAAAGACGCGAACACATTTATTAACTTTGACACACAAATCAAAAGTGACAAACAAGGTTATTGCAGGTATAGAAAAGCAAGGTAATAATGAATATATAACAAAAAGGTACAAAAAAACTGATTGGCGCTATATACTATAGGTTATGAAAGTTGAAAGAAATTTATTTTCTGCGAAATATGTTAGTGATAGAGATTTTTAGCTTTTTCGCAGGAGTTTAAAATATGCAAATAGGCAATATTTACTAATTGGAAATTGAAAACTTATTTGCTTTTAATATTTCCAAAAATATTGCAGCTGCAGCTGTTAAGAAGGAAACAAACAGAAATAACTACTCCGAGGGTTGATATCCCTACCGGCATTGAATTACACTGTTTGATTCAAAGCTCATTTTATAAAGCAAAAAAATATTAAAATGAATTAATAAAGTAATAATAATAAAAAATAAAAAAAAACAACAATCAATGCTAAAAAGCCAAAAAATATCAAGCTTTTTGCAAAGAAAATAAAGCCAGAGTTTAATTAATTAAGATATGCGAAAAATGCACATGTATAATTACAATTTTTGAAAACTTGTCTGCTTTCGGCATTTCCAAAACCTTGTAGTTATACATAAAGAAGGAGACAAATAGAAACAGCTATTTCGAGGGCTAATACCCCTACCGACATTGAATTATACCATTTGTTTCAAAGCTTAAATATTATAGAAAACATACATAAAGCAAAGATGAAATACAAGAAAGTCTTCTAGAATAAAACAAAAAAATTAAACATAAAATATAAATTAAAGTTTTCTTTTGAAATGTGGGTCAAAATTACTAAATGTATATGTTAATCAAAAGTACTTACTACTCTCTTTTGGATGGAGTAATTGTGTAATTACTTTCTAGAGGCGACAAACCTCAACCTCCGTCGTCAGCATCCTCTAGTAGTTGACCGAAAAAGACGCGAACACATTTATTAACTTTGACGCAAAAATCAAAAGTGACAAACAAGGTTATTGCAGGTATAGAAAAGCAAGGTAATAATGAATATATAACAAAAAGGGGCAAAAAAACTGATTTGCGCTATATACCATAGGTTATGAAAGTTGAAAGAAATTTATTTTCTGCGAAATATGTTAGTGATAGACATTTTTAACTTTCTCTCAGGAAACTATATAAAATATATATTATAATAATCTTTATTTAGCAAAATAGCTATACAGGATACAAATAACATAATATCAAACCAAACATTTCAAGAACAATAAACCACGCAAACATAACCATAGAATTAACCTAACACATGTACTCTTAATAATCTTTTAAAAACATTCAAATTAACACAGTCCTTAATTTCAGTTGGTAACAAATTAAAATCATGTAGTCCTCGGTACAACACAGAGTTCAGCATTTGTTCGGTATTACACCTATCATCCAACATGAAGTCAGTAACATTCCTGGTGTTATAACTATGTATATCCTTAAAATATTTTACCCTATCACATATATATGGTCGAAACATTCTGTTTTTTTATCTTAAATATAAACACATGAACACTAATTAAGATTTTTTGCCTGAGAGATAACATTCTGAGCACAGTAAGCATTGTGGCTATTGGGGTATAACGATTACATTTTAATATTGATCTCATAGCCCTATTTTGGACAATCTGTAATTGTTTGATCTTATATGATGGCTAACCATAAAGTAAAGTAGAGCAATAGTCAAGGTGAGGTGCAGCTATGCTAATATACAATAAAATTTTTGTCTCCAGTGAAAAATGCTTTCCTACCCGATTTATAAAACCGACTTTTTTGAAAACTTTCTGGTTACACAGTCAGCATTCGCACAAAAATTCAAATTTGAGTCAAGAATAACTCCCAAGTATTTCATCTGATGTTCGTGATTAACTGGGGTGTCATTTATAACTACGTTTATAGTTTCAACCCTAATTTTCCTTAAACTGTGTTTTTTACCAAATAAAGAGAATTTTGATTTCAGTACGTTTATGCAAATTTATTTACGCAGAGCCATTCAAAGATATTTTTTATGTTCTGGTTAACAGTTTGTTGCATGCTAACTATGTCATTCCCCGCCAAATAGATCATCGTGTCGTCTGCAAGCAATTCAATACTGCACCCCTTGACAACCTCAACAGTGTCGTTTAGGTACAGCAGAAACAACAGTGGACCCAAAACGGTGCCATGCGGGACACCATGTTGCACAATCATTGACTCAGATACATAATTTCTAAACCTCACTCTCTGATATCTGTTTTACAAATATGATTCGAACCACCTAAATGCCACATTCCTTATTCCAATACTGTTCAGTTTTCTCAATAATATGTTTCTGTCAGTAGTTTCAAAAGCCCTTTTAAAATAAAAAAATACTGCTAAAACTACGTTACCCTTACCTATTTCTTTTTTAAAAATGTCACATATATTAACGACTACGGTCTCACATGAGTGATTCTCACGGAATCCGGACTGATTAATTACCAACATGTTATTGTTTTTTCAATGATTTTGTAGTTGCTTTTTAACAGCTATTTCCAATACCTTTTCGTATATTTCAACTGTATTGATTGGTCTAAATTCATTATGAATTCATTATAAATACTTGTATTATGGACTTTTGGAACCGGAATCACTATTGATTCCTTCCATTTATCTGGAAACTCTCCAATTGAAAGCGATGTGTTAATGACATTTAACAGATGATTTCCAACCACCACACATCCATCACATAATACTGTTTTTGAAATTCCACTCACCCCCCCCCCCTTCATTTTTTAAATCTTTAAGGATATTTTTCATTTCAGTCATGTTAATTGTTCAAAAGGAGACAGCTCAGTGACTATATCACGGGTCGATAAGATAACTTCCTCTGGATGGGAATACTTTGGGACACTTTTTACAATATCATTCACACTGTTTATGAAGTACTGATTAAAATTTTCTTCTTCAAATTTAATTTCGACAGGTGTTATTGAATGTTTTCCGGGAATCAATAGTTTTAGACTTTTCCACATTTCTCTTGAGTTATGTTTGTTGTCGTCAATTATTTCTTTAAAATATCGCTCTTTTTGAACTTTAATTTGTTTAACAATGTAGTTTCGTATCTTTTTATATTCTCCCCAAACTTCATCATTCCTCTCAGTCACCGCTCTCACGTATAAATTGTCCCTAATCTGCATGTTTTTCCTAATGTCAGTGGTTATCCACACTTTATCTACATATTTATGTCTAAAAATTTTATTTTCTTTAAGGCACATAACATTTAAAATATCTAAAATACTATCAATGAAACTATTAGCCAAACAATTTACATCCGCACTATCATTCGCCCACTCAATATTAAGCAAGTGACTCTGCATTTGGTCGACACTATAATTATGCATTGATCTAGAGCAAACTATTATATCTTGTTGTTCAGTTACTGTTTTTTGTTCAATTTGTATCGACAAAATACAATGATCACCTATCCTCGGCGCCAAGTGTAGTACAAAAGGCAACGCTTTGTTGTTTGTAATGACGTAGTCTATCAGTGTTTCGCTACAGTCAGTGATTCGTGTTGCAGAATCCACAATTTGTGAGAACCCGTTTATATATATGTTGGAAATAATTTTTTCACCGTAAAAAGAAGGTTTCAACAAGTCGAAGTTAAAATCGCCCATTATAATATTAACACCCTCGAATAAGCAAACACTCTCTATATAGTTATGAAAGTCATCGACGAATCTTGCATTGTCTTTTTTCGGTAGATGGTATAAAACCGTGCACAAATACTTAATCTTACTTAAACAAAACTCGATAGACAGTAACCAAACATAGTTCATTTCACACTGTACAGTTCCAATTTTATATTTTAAATCATCCCTAACCAAAACCATCACACCCCCAGTTCTACAGTTGTCTGTTAAACAATTTTCCATCTTGTAACCAACCTAGGTTTCCAGTCATTTATAAGAACTAAAATATTATCTTTATTGTTCAAAAAACCCTGACAGTTGAAGTACACAATATTGGAACTTTGGCTTATGTTCTTATTTAATTGCTATTGCAAGTATTTATTTTTCTGTATGTTTTCAACTCGTTTCAACGTTTCACAATTTGCCACATCCCATACGGTATGATCGGTCTTTAGATGCATTCCATATTTTTCATTAGATACAATACAGTTAATACACTTAACAAAAACTTCCTGACATTCCCTAGAATCGTGGTCCCCAGCACATTTGGCACACGATTTTTTATCCTTACATTCCTTTTGCAAATGACCATATTTGCTGCAATTGTAGCACCGTATAATTCCATAGTCACTGTAAACCGGACATCGGTTCCAACCCAAATTTATTATTTGCTTATCTATCAACGAGTTATAAGTATGAGAGTCAGTTTCAAATATTATGTTAAACCTTTTGTTAGCTACGTTGGTTCGTCTCAACATTTTCAAATTAAAATTATTGCTGTTGCTGTTTAAATCATTCTGCTTAATCGCTCTCCGTCATCGGTACCATGCTCGCCCTCGTTCACGCCCACAACCTGAATTCTATGTTGATGTTTCTTCGGTCTGTCAACATCGTATCCGCAGCCAAGCTTCTTTTGGATATCTGACTGGACACCAGATATATCCCTTCCATTTCCACATCTCAATATTAAGCTTCGATCCTTTGTTGAACGCCCCATGGTGACCCGACCCCCAGATCTACAGGATTAACTTTTTCTTGTAAGGCTTGTTTAATCGTCTTTGCATCTCTGTTCTGTGGACCTTTTTGTTTAATTAATAAAACTTTGCTGTCATTAGGTTTGGCTGCAACAGCTGACGCGTACGATGTAGGAGGAATAGCCAAAAGAGAGGAACTTGACTGAGATTCTTTTAGTTTAGAAATTTCGAACTTGAGATGATGATTTTCCGTCAGTAGTTGATCAACTTTCTGATTTAAATCCTCAGTATTTTTCAGCACAGTTAGCAAAAGTTCATTTATTCCTTCTATAAGTGTTTGATCGATGCTATCATCTACCCTGCTCCTCTTTCTCGAACTCCCACCCACATTTTCGCACTTTTCACTGCATTATCTGCATTTCCAAGTTGCCTTTTTCATATGGAAACCACGAAAATCAACACTTTCACATTTGGCATGGTAAAAATGTTGGCACGACGTACATTGTATCACGGTTTTCAAATCTTCAAACGTCGACTTACATTTATAACAGTTATCAGGCGATCCACCAGGGTCATCATGTACATCCCGTCCCTCCTCCATATCTACGCACTCGTTGGCCTCACCATTATGTAGCTTGTTAGCTTGTTTATGTCTTCTATTGTTCCTCTTTCGTTACTAATTTCTCAGCAAACCAAGTATCAAAGACTTTCACAACTTTCGGAGATCCATCTTACATCACAAACTTCACCGCCACCAGCAAAAATCGCGCTTTTTAACTACGTTTTTTTGCTTAAATTTACGAAATATCACAGAGCCGCGTATCAACACGTCCACTCCGTGCGAAATCTCACCTACTCTAGTTTAAAATATTAAATATGCAAAAAGGCAATATTTACTAATTGGAAATTGAAAACTTATCTGCTTTTAATATTTCCAAAAATATTGCAGCTGTTAAGAAGGAAACAAACAGAAACAACTACTCCGCGGGTTGATACCCCTACCGGTATTGAATTACACTGTTTGTTTCAAAGCTCATTTTATAAAGCAAAAAAGTATTAAAATGAATTAATAAAGTAATAATCATAAAAAAAACAACAACAATCAATGCTAAAAAGCCAAAAAATATCATGCTTTTTGCAAAGAAAATAGAACCAGAGTTTAATTAATTAAGATATGCGAAAAATGCACATGTATAATTACAATTTTTGAAAACTTGTCTGCTTTCGGCATTTCCAAAACCTTATAGTTATACATAAAGTAGGAGACAAATAGAAACAACCACTTCGAGGGCTAATACCCCTACCGACATTGAATTATACCATTTGTTTCAAAGCTTAAATATTATAGAAAACGTACATAAAACAAAGATAAAATACAAGAAAGTGCTCTAGAATAAAACAAAAAAATATAACATAAAAGATAAATTAAAGTTTCTGAAATGTGGGTCAAATTTACTAAATGTATATGTTAACCAAAAGTACTTACCACTCTCTTTTGGACGGAGTTATTGCGTAATTACTTTCTAGAGGCGACAAATCTTTTTTAGCTTTTTGCATATTTTAAACTAGAGTTTCCTGCGAAAAAGCTAAAATTTTTTATAAAAGTTGTTCAGAAAGAACTGTAGTTTGCTATACTTTCAGGAATTCTCATTCTATCTCAATAGCAAAGGAATTTTTATTTGGAATTTTCGAAGATTTGATTTTTCCTGTTACTTTATGTCACTCATATCAAAGTTTTATGTAAATCATATTATTTCATTAAAAAGACCGTTAAGACTAAAATAAGTATTTGTTTTTATCTATGTTTTTTCTCATCTCAGAAGTACCCTATTGACCCTGGATGTCCAAAAACCAAGCGAAGAATTAAGCAAAGTGACTTTTCGGGCATTGAATGATACACTCAAAACGCCTTTTTAAAGAATCAGTTAGTAGCACTGTTGCACTGTTACAATGTGAAAATTATATTAAATTTGGTGACTTTAAAGCTTTAAAGCCTCACTCAAACTTTTATCAAGCCACTCATTTAACGCATGTCGTCATAAACTTATAGTCAGAATTTTTCTACAAACGAAATTGTTAATAAACGTATTTGATTGATCAACTCGAATCTCAAAAAAGTTTCAGAATTCTTGCAGTCTTTTCTGAGCTGTTAAAAGTCATTCAAGAAAAAATTATCAATATTTATCATAATGATAAAAGCTTTAATAAAACACCAAAAAAACGCACAAAACGTTGGCAAGCACTGTCTCAACTTCAAACACAAAGGAAACACGTTTTGACGTCTTGTGGTTGACATCATTCCAATGACACATATTGAATTGACAGCATTGTTGCGAATTCGTCAATTAAGAAGATTTTCTATCTATGTTTTGATCGTGCTGTAGGGCTACATTTGGCCACACAACATATAAACATATGGGTTGTGTAGTTGGGCCCTGAGAGCGGGCAACATCGCACCGAACCTTTAGAAATGATGCCAGACAAAATTTTGTAAATAAAGGACTCTAGTTAATTGTTTGTCTGTGGTTTTTATCTTCTGGGCCTGCTCCTAAATCCGAGCGCAGACAGGGTTTAAAGTTGAGATGTAAAAAGGGATCTGAACTAAACAAACCTTGGACTGGAAAAAATGGCTCTTACATTTGCTTACTTTATTTAGGAGATATTTCACCAGAGACAAAATACACTTTTTGTTAGTTATTCGTAATGTACTTAAAGCTCTGCTTTATTTCAGTACACAAAATGACTATAATTATCAACAAAAATCAGCTTAAGCCTTATAATAAATGTTTGATTACTTAGAGTACACTCTCATGTCCTTAAAATTGCCAAAATTTACTACTTCAAATTTTAAAAATAAGAGGCAAAAATTGTTTCAGACAACTCTTGGAACGATATTCAGTCTTCGTTCCCGTTCTAAGCAGCAGATTTATATTTCACTAGAAGTGGTGGGAGGTGACTTGAAGTTCATTCATGCGGCAGAAAGTGGCACAGATGTAGTCAGGATACATGCAGGATTAGACGATGCTGGATGGCATCAAATTGCTTTCAGGTAAAATAGTAAGTAGAGTAAGTCCTGAGTGCATTGAGGGATTTTTCAGCGTCCGAGACGATAATATCCTTGACGTTTACGTGGACTGCGAATGGGTCAGGACAGAGATTTTATTGGCCCATTCCCTCGACGTTCCAGACGACTGTGATATTATTGTAGGATATTTATTTTCTGTAAGTTTTTTGTGGCGTTTTTAATTAAATTATATTAGACTTTATGTAGGGGGATATAGAGCAACTCTCGATAATCAAAAATGGGCACTCAGCTAAGCTTCAATGTTCCAGCAATACCACTCCAATCGAAGATCCAGATGTTCGTTACACAAGCGAGGGCTTTAAGCTCTTTACTAAGAAAAATATAGCTAAGAGCAGAAAACATCGATACTAACGGCATATGTGCGTATATTATGAGAGGCAGCCTTTTCGAATTATGTCTGTCAGTATTCAGATTACCTCCATATTTACCTAAATTTAAACGTATAAAATTGTGGACTTGTAATGAAATTTGACTGAACATCTAACAAATTCTAATTAGAGCAGTGAAAGTATTCCACAGCCCGCATCGACTCAATTCTGGAGCACGCCGGAAAGGAGTTCCAGACACTGGCGGCATAATTGAACGTAATACTCGAGTAAAGAACGTCTAATTAAAGTTTTACGATGTAAATAAGATTCGGTACGAACAAAGATGTGGAGGCAAATTACAAAATCTAATTGATATAGAGGAGATTTTCTCTTGATTGAAATTTATGTAATATTTGTTTCAGTTATGAGTTGGCCCTTGATGTGTGGATTAAAAACGAGACTTGTACGATGGAATTTACAGTTGGATCGCTAAGAGAATGCCGGTGTGACGTCAGTGCAAGGTTATAAATTTCATATGAATCAAATCAAAGTTTTCTGGGTTGAGTTTCGAGTTACGATAACCTATAAGCAGGTGTAATTCCAATCCCGCATTATCTGCACTCTGAATTCAGTTTAAATAAACGGCAAATGATATTATGGATATTGCTCATGAATAAATAAAATAATACAAAAATAAATATTATTAAGTTCTTCCAGTAAAACTAAAAGGGCCTTTCACCCTTAATTGTTACTTTTATTTTCTATCTAAATATACAAGACATTAGCACTGATTTTTCTAGTTGAAAGTTTGCTGCAGGGGCAATCTTCCCTTTAATAAAGGCTGCTGTGTCTCACCATACTTATTTGCGAAGTTGACAAATGACTATTATTTTTCCTTGATTACTTTTCCAAAAGAGTCCCAAAAGCTTGATTAGATTCTGTAAAAAAATTGGCCCTGTCGAGTTTGTGCGGTTTATAACAGTAATCGTACCTCTTTCGGGTGTATTAGCAATGCTGCAAACCTGGGAGTAATTACTGCATTTGGGTGTAATTTGTTTATGCAGGGGTAAAAAGGGGTAATTCTAGTAATTTGCTGATTAGTGATTTTCAACCAATTAGATTGACCGGCCTGGCATCGGTCCTCAATCCGGTTGCCTGAAAATCAGCTGTAGGGATCGAGAATCGCCATTTCCGGAAAGTCCTACTGATTCATTGTAAGATTAGGACTTATTGGCGCTAACCGAGTAATCGAAACGAACACAGGTGTAGAAATCGTGACATTAATTGATTTCTGTATTAAAAAGACACTAACAGAACAGCGTTTTCGGGTGGCAGCTTGACAGGGTTTTTTTTGACGATATCCCCATCGGTGCATTCTTATTGGAAAACAAAGAATGGGAATACTCTCACAGCACTTTAAAGCTGCCACCCCAAAACGCTGTTGTATATGTACAATACATATTTTAGGAAATTTATTTATTTCTCCTTATTGTCATCATTTTATTCCGAAATATAAAAAAATATATAATTACAATAACTACCATATTGGAGTAAAGTTGGGTACAATTCAGGCACGTATTAGGAGTAAAAGTGGGTAATTTCAAAATTTCTTTGGGTAATTTTGGTACAGCAGATTAGCAGCACTGATTATTAGGCACTGTTTTAGATCTTAAAATATTTGTGGTATGGGTTGTTGGTGTGGCACGCTTTCAGAGCCTTTGCGCCCTTCAGGTACTCTTACCTTATTTATACATGATGCCTCCTAGGTGCTTGCTCTACTCGCGTGCTTCATTCGGTTTTCTCTTGTTATCGCATATGAAGTAAAAGCCTTTTAGATCTGCTACCTGATACTAAAGCAGTGGGTATTGGCATGTCTACTTGATATCTTCTGCGTCCGGGACGGGTCTGTTTGAGTAAGTACATATGTTGTTAGGACAGGTGTGTGGTTCGAACTGTGTCTCTATAGTCCTTTATTTTAGGTGTCTCTTGAGCTTTGCAATTTACTTGGTTTTTCTAGTTCTTGCATGCTTCTTGCTTCACTGCCTTGCTGGTTGGAGGTCTAAGCAACGATTAGTGGAGGTTGATCGCTTGAGTAGGGAGTGGTTTGGAGGTCCAATTTTTCCTCAATTCCTGTCTGTTTCCTAGAGGTATTTTTTTCTCCCGTTTCCTGTGATATAATCGTGAGGAAATTTTGTGCTTTAGGGTTTCTTTTGTAACAATTAAATCTTTTTAAACGTTTCATGATGGATACCTGTATTTTACAATTGTTAATCTCAACAGTTTCTTTTACTTTTACTTTCCCAACTCTTCATTCACATTTAGAATAATTTTGAACTCTACTTGTCTAGACGTCGCTATTTTCGTATCTATTTATTTCGTATTATTATTATATTTCGTATTTATTTCGTAGTTCCGTGAATCTCAAAAGGGGTTCTTAATCCTATTATGCGACGAGACAGCGAATGATTTTCTTTACCCTTCTTGGTAGCATACACCATTATCCTTTAATTACTAGACCAAAAGCTACACTCTAGAATAAGTATTCTTTATAATTAATAAGAAGCAGCATGAAAAATTGTAGATTTTTCTTAGTACCTCTCTCCTCTCTTGAAGAGATGAAACCGATTCCAAGAGCTCGTAATTTTTTTTCCTCCATTTGAAAGTAGGTGCGTGTAGGTATTTAATATATTAAGTTGCTGCACTTGAAACTTGATGTTTGTTTCTTGGAATTATCTAAAAATCAGGAACCTGCACAATTGATCTACGTTAGACTTAGATTTACAGATTAAAGAGAAGAATTTGCGCGTTACAATGCAGATCGAATTGGTCCGTTGCCGTGACTGGAAACATGCCCAGAAACTCGCATGTTCATGTTGATCAAAACACGATCTATTCTATGAATTGGGTTGAATATTCTCACCAATAAAAAGGCTTTAAAACCCATCGTCCTAAAGAGAACTGATTTGGCTATTCGATGCACTTTATCAGTGAAAAAGGGTAGAAAAATTGCGATTGCAAAATTAAGGAAAAACACGTTAATCTGACAATGCTATTTGTCCAGGACGTATTGCGTAACCACCAGACAATATTTTATCTGTTGTTTCTTTTCTTATTATTGGGTGTAAAATAGGCAGGTCAATCTAACATACGTGTCGCATAATTTCATCGTATCGGCATTCTTTCAGCGATCCAACTGTATATGTATAAACTCTAAGTTTCGACTTTAAAGCGAAACCTTCTTCAGAATATTATAGAGTGTTAAGAGAATAGTTCAAACGACATTTTTTTTGTGTTTTACATATTTCTAGATAAAACTGTTATGTAAATCTATGTTTGTACTGTCTTGAGAAAGGCAGTGAATACTCTCCATCCTATAAGTTGCGTTTTTATCAAACCAAACCATTGTGTGTGTGAGCTTTTTGGGATCACTAGACTTACTACACTATTACTCATTTTAGGTTTAAGAAATAATACGAGGTGTTCATTAGAAAACGTTATTTAAAAGGCTATGAAATTTTGATAGAAAAGGGTGACATAATGAAAGTAAATATACTTTTGTTCCTTCAGCTTTTTCTTTTGACATTTTACAGCCAACTAGATCACGTTTTAAATTAACACCCTCTACTTGTTAGAATAAGCAGTCTAGACAATAATAAATAATAATAACAAAGGCTTATTTATAAGGAACTGGCAGAGTCACTTTTTGTATGTATTATGTATATGCAACTCTGACATTAACAGGTTTGAAACAGGAATTAGATATTATATCATCATGACCTTAGTTTTTCAGTAGTATTTGATAAATAACAATAAATGAATAACAATGAATAACTGATCACTTGTGCTTATTCTTCTGCTTCAATTAAAGTTAAAAGCAACAATTTTTATTTAGTTAGATAAGGCTCAGTATTTCAATCGTACAGAGGTTGTACATATTCGCAACCACTACACCTATATTCCATTCCGGCCTTTTCGACAAGGTTTTTCACGAGTCTAGAATAGGGGTTAAGGAATTCTGAAGTTTGAGTCAAGTGATATCCTAGTTCAGTCAGTCTTTGAAACTTTCTCATGATATTAACAAATATGTTACAATATTGTCGGGAATAAAAACATTTTAGTTGTAAAATGTTAATAACTATGCATGCACAAATAATGTATAAAACTAATTATAAGCGGTCGATGGAACTTAATTTTGACAATAAATGTTTTAAGAAAGGTGCAGTGTATCTTGTCGTTTGAGGCAGTAAGGACACTTCTTAGAACAAGAAGTTCTTTTTGTGGAAACTTTTCTGCAGACTTAGTCTTAAATACTCAAAAAATAGTGAAAAGTTTCTAGAGAAAATTTTCTAGAGACAACATATCTCCCAAAAAAACTGACACAAGTCAAAAGTTCTTGTTTTGATTTTGAACAGAAACACAATCAAAAGTTTTCAATTTCATTATGATTGTGATAGAGTCAGTACTTATTGTACCAAAAATCGAATTATTATCTTGTATACAGGGTGTCCCAACTCTATTTAGACACTAAATATCTCCGCCCCTGTACATTTCAGAAAAAAAAGTTTCAGATAATAAGTCCATGGTTTGGAAAGATGCTTTCAATGACAATTTACTAATATGTACAGTGTGAAGCAAAAACGTACTTTTTGACCTAAACTTAATTTTTTTTCAATGGAACACCCTGTATTTTATTAGAGATTTGAATGCCTCGTTGAATACTCAATCAATAATGTATAACACTTCACAAAAACATAATAATACTAAGTACAGTTGTTAAAAACTAAACTTATAAGAGATGCTCAAACTGGCGTCCATTTTCGGTATGGCAAAATTCATAACTTCTATGCAGTTCCCGGTACATGCATTTCTAATAGTTTCTGGGGATATTTCCCTGCAGGCACGAGTAATTTTGTTTTTCAACTTCGCTTCACCCTGTACATATTAGTAAATTGACATTGAAAGCACCTTCCCAAACCATGAACTTTGAAATTTCTCTAAAATATACAGGGGCGGAGATATTTAGTGTCTAAATAGAGTTGGGACACCCTGTATAAATACGCAAATTGTATAGGTGTTTGAAAACAAAATAATGATGTTGACAGTGCATCACGTTATTTTCTTTTATTACCGCTTCAATCGTTTTATCCTCTACGAGAGTCCCTTGCAGATGTGTACGAAACGTCAGGAATAAAAAGTTTTACTAAAACTACTTACTTAAACTACAGCTGCAGAACCCTTTACGTTCTGATTGAAATATATAAAGAACCTGAAAAAAATACTCCTGATAAGGTCTAGTGTTGTAGAAGTAGTACTTGTTAAAGGCAATGAGGGTATTTTACGGCTAATCTAGGCCCTACAGATAATGCAAATTCAGGAAAACAGGGTACTCGTAGATTTCCATGGTTGAATGGCACGCTGGAGCGTGTTGTGCTAAACGGCAGAAAGGGCCTTCCACCAAGCTTCCAAAAGAGGTGCTCAGGAGTGGGATGGATACAACGAAGCCCACAGAAAATTCAAAAAAGTGTTACGGCGAAGTAAAAGAGCGAGCTGGCAGAAATTCTGCTAAGAGATGGACTTCCTCCCGGAATCGGCCAAGCTTGCCAAATTGCTGAGCGCAGTAAGAGGAAATCAGCTAGGTACAATCAATAAACAGGGCGGTACATGGACAGGAGACCAGAGACAAACCCTAGAGGTTCTCCTGGATACCCACTTCCCCGGAGAAAATGGCGAGGCCACTCCTCCAGTGCAGAGTGTTCATGGCGAGTGTGGTTTTGGGATATGTCCCTCAGGCGTGGAGAAACGCGAACGCGGTATTCATACCAAAAGCTGATTTCATACCAAAAATTACAGGATTTCCCTCGCTCACGCTGTACGGTAAACCTCTGCTACTAAGGCCTGAGGCTAAGTCCTGGGGGTGACCATCGACAGCGGGCTGACCCGGAAAAGGGATGCAATAAGGCAACAGCACTGACATTGCAACCACGCAGGGCAGGGGGCAGGAAGTGAGGTCTAAAGCCACATGTCCTGCACTGGCTCTACACTACGGTAATCAGGAGCGAGGATAACCTGTGGGGCCGTGGTCTGGTGGCCAGCGGTGGACAGGTCATGCTATGTGTTGAGGTTGGTCAGACTGCAGGGAATTCCGGGAGCAGCATTCAAGGAATTGACTGCTGCTGGAACTGGGTCTGCCGCAGCTTCCAATCTGGGTTAAGAGGGAGGCGATGGCGTCCTGCAGGAAGATGGATTGTTGCGGACAGTAGAAGGATACAGCTATGGGAAGTGTCACACGCAGATTGCCAGTCTGATTCAGCGGGACATCCCGATTGTCCTATCGCAGGAGGGGCGCCCACACTATCAGCTGAGACTGAAACAGCCATTTGGGATAAACATCCCAACATGGGACGCATTCAAGGAAGAGCTGCTTCAACTACCTTCTGAGAATAATCAAGTATGGTATACAGACGGATGTATATCATACTGGTTACGGGAGCAGAAATATACAAAGCACGCCATGTAGAGGGCGAGGGCTTCGTCTTGGGAAGCCACACGAGGGGTTTCCAGGTGAAGGTGTTCGCAATACTCGAGGTGGCCACACGAAAAGGAGTCAGACAGGGAGCAGAGCAGGACATTTACATCTACGTTGACAGTCAGGCGGCTCTGCGAGCCATCTGCAAGAGTGGAACGAGTCCAAACTTTGATCAGGACTGCAGCGATGCTCTAAGGTCACTGGCAGAAACAAAAAGGGTAACTCTGGGATGGGTTCCTGGGCATAGGGGCATCGAGGGGAACGAACGTGCCGACGAATCGGCCGAACGTGGTTCCTAGACTCCTAGACATGCTTTGCTGGACCAGAGCCATGTCTAGGAGTAAGTAAAAGGTACGTCTGTCACACTCTGAACAAGTGGCCATGCGAGAGTACAAGAACCAACTGGGCACAGGAATATGCAGACATACCAAGGAAATCTACCTTAACCCAGATAGATCAAGGGCCTCGTGTCTTCTTGGGAGAAGCCGGCAGTGCCTGAGAGACCTTACAGGAGTCCTTACTCGACACTATAGACTAAACAGGTACATGCACCTCGTAGGAATGACTGACAGTCCACTCTGCACCCACTGTGGGGCAAGGGCATACCACTTTCTGGGAGTATGCCACAGGTGGGCGCGACTGCGCCATAGGATTGGAGCAGCTTTTCTTCATCGAGAGGAGCTTCCTACTCTGAAATTGGACCGGATATTCTCCTTCATTAGAGGGAGGGGTCGACTCGTAGAGAGAATTAGGGCCATGGTGGATTAGGGATGGGTGGACCGGGGGACTATGAAAACGGCCTCTAAAGCCTAGACGCAAGGCTTCGGCCCCCCATTGTTTTCTACTACTACTACTACTACTATTGTATGTTCATCAGCTTTACACATATATCAGGGACCTTTAGAGAGATATTCTACCAATGCAAAAGGTTGCAAGAAGGCTTATAGAGTCCTTGAGACAATGTAGTTTTGTAAAAGGTTGCCTATAACTGACTGTAGTTGTTTTTGCACCAACGCGTAGTTATTCCGTTTTATTTAGTGTGTTAATTAAGTTTTTATATAGCGTGAACGCGAATAATCAAAAACTTATGAAAGAAGAAGATATTGTAAGAAAGCTTCAGGATTGTAAGAAGATGATAGAAGAAGATATGGTAAAATAAGAACAATGAACAAAGAAGGATTATATAAGAAGATATTGTAAGAAAGCCTTTATGATACGAAAGTATTACATTTGACAGTCAAATATGACTGTTTCTAGAATTCAGTCCCACGCAGGTTATCAGCTCTGCAAGATAGATAGAGAAAATAGAGCAACAAAACTATAAATAATTGCAATATGAATACCAGCTTTCATATGCAATTTACACTTGAAGAACAAATACTCAATTTTCCTTAGGGATCTTAAATGTATTTTATTTATTTATTTTATTTTGTTTGATAAATGCACCTATCGTCTATAAAACACAGTTTTATGTTACTTTATACTTTATTTCCAAAATTATACGATACATCTTATTTAAAATAGATAGTGGTGTGTCTTCTAGTATAGGGTTAAAAAAAACCAGGCCTCTTTTTAATGCCGACATTTCGATTTCGCATTGCAATCTTCCTTAGGTCTTTTGATGATCAGAACATGGTTGTATCAGTAAGTTTAGTACACCAACTGACAAAATGGAGAAGGGAAAAAAAGAAATTTTAAGGGCACCTCCGTCTTATTTTTTTTGTCGAAACTGAGAGGGAAAAAATGTTCGGAACGTCAAACATTTTGCATTGATGGTCAACTTCTGTTTTTACTCAGATTCTTTTTCTGATAGCTGTTATGTATTAATTAAGATATCATCTGGAGAAAATAATGGCAATAAATTCAACGTTTTGAAAAGCAACCTTCTACATCCACTTCTTGGCATCAATTTGGGGATAATAAAAAATTTGTTAAAACTTTTTTTTTTTCAATTCTTTACTGGGTTATGAAATTTTTCAAAAATACTATTAGCTTAGAATTCCTTCTTTCTAGATTTCTTCACTCATCATCTAAAGAACTCACCCTCCAGAGACTAAATTTTGTGCGCTTCATCAACAAAACATGAAATCATTGAACACTAATTGAAAAGAAGACTGAAGAAAAATAGAAGAAAATAATTGTGAAGAATAAAAACACAGTAGAAAGGTAAGTGCACAAATTAAAAAAACTAAACCGAAACAAGCCAAAACTTGGACTAGTAAGCTAAAGAACAAATGCTTAAAAGCATACTTTCTCTATACTTTCTCTATAAGAATGACTTAAAACTTTTGAGAGACAGAAAATTTATTTAAATCGATCTCAATACACCATGAGAAAACTTGGTAAGTTGCCATGTTTCCCTAACAAAATGTACGTATCAACGCGATATCGATTTTCTAGGTGACTAGCACGTCCGTTAATAAACTTTCACATCAGTTTTATGTCGCCTTGTTTACTCCGCATCGCCTGCTCTTCCTCGCCTGTGCTGAAGGCGAGTATGAGTTATGACACAATTTCCACTCTAGTCGTAGAATAGCCTTGATAAAGACGTCAATAAACGTCGAAACGTCGGCAGTTTCTGCTTAATTTGTGGAAATTTTCTTTGGTCCTATTCCCGATAACCTTTGGAGTATACTTTTGAGGACGCTACATCTCGCTACTATTTACTGATAATTTTAAAAGTCGTCCTTACTAGTAGAATATATATTGTTCCTAACACTTGCGGAAAGTATCTTTTCCGCACTCGACTTCATGGCCGAACTGCAGTCGCGTGCGGAAAAGGATCACTTTTCGCACTTGTTAGGAAAATAACTATTTCGTACCCAATAATTGTATTATTATTATTACATGAATATGTTAAATTATTTGCATGAATTAATATGAAATGGATAAAACTGATTTAAAGATATTTTTATTAACGAAATGGAATTTAATATTTCAGTAATTATGTTTTTGAGATGAAAACCTACTTCATATGAAATAAGAAAATTTAATACAAATTGTTACATAGACGGATGCTAAGAATACCATATATTGGCGGCTTAGACAGGGCAAATACAGTTCGTGAGCTTTTGATAACAGTTAAATGCCGAAAACTGCCATACCTCAGCCATTTTCTCAGAAAAAATCACCACCGGAGCTTATAATGAATGGCAAAATAGAAGGCCGCATGGGCGTAGGAAGAAATCAAATCTCCTAATTAAAGAACTTCCGGGAACGGACAGGCATACATAGCGTCGAACAATTGTTTACAGTGGCTGAAGACAGGGATCAGCTCGCCATCGTGATTGCCAAGGTCAGGGGGACCTAACAGGGCACAATAAGAAGAAGAAGAAGAATACAAATCGCTTTCGATGCATTTTGAAAACGTATTTTTATTCGAAATCGATATAAACTTATAGGTACTTCATATGTAAAGAGTCTTGCAGAATAAAAGCAAAGAGATTACGATTTCAATGGTGCTTGATTGCAGCTTCTACTTGTCGATTTTTTACCACGTTTCTACAATGTATCAATTCGATTTAAATTTATCTGTCTGGGTGAGTAGGTCATGTGAAATAGAAGTTAAAACTTTGAAAGAATGATACTTGATACACTCTGGAAACGTGGAATCATCCTAGACTTCAAATTGCTTTTAATTATTTTCCGCAATAAATAATTCTAAATTCGCACATTAATTTATAATTCTTATGAAATAGTAGCTCTTACTTAATATTATATACTAAAATGTAGAACAAATCCTTCTGGACACGCTGTGAGAACGTAGTAATTTCCAATATTTCGATGCGTCTTATCCATTTAAAGTAATTTATCGCAGTGGAATGGAAGTAAAACCTCAACTGATTCGTTGAGATCACAAATTAATCACCCTGTCTGACCGCAGGGATTTAATTTTATTTTAAAGTAAATCAGAAAATCGATATCGCGTTGATACGTACATTTTGTTAGGGAAACATGGCAACTTACCAAGTTTTCTCATGGTGTATTGAGATCGATTTAAATAAATTTTCTGTCTCTCAAAAGTTTTAAGATGATGAGTGAAGAAATCTAGAAAGAAGGAATTCTAAGCTAATAGCATTTTTGAAAAATTTCATAACCCAGTAAAGAATTGAAAAAAAAAGAAGTTTTAACAATTTTTTTATTATCCCCAAATTGATGCCAATAAGTGGATGTAGAAGGTTGCTTTTCAAAACGTTGAATTTATTGCCATTATTTTCTCCAGATGATATCTTAATTAATACATAACAGCTATCAGAAAAAGAATCTGAGTAAAAACAGAAGTTGGCCATCAATGCAAAATGTTTGACGTTCCGAACATTTTTTCCCTCTCAGTTTCGACAAAAAAAATAAGACGGAGGTGCCCTTAAAATTTCTTTTTTTTTCCCTTCTCCATTTTGTGAGTTGGTGTACTAAACTTACTGATACAACCATGTTCTGATCATCAAAAGACCTAAGGAAGATTGCAATGCGAAATCGAAATGTCGGCATTAAAAAGGGGCCTGGTTTTTTTTTTAACCCTATACTAGAAGACACACCACTATCTATTTTAAATAAGATGTATCGTATAATTTTGGAAATAAAGTATAAAGTAACATAAAACTGTGTTTTATAGACGATAGGTGCATTTATCAAACAAATAAGAATAAGTAAATAAAATACATTTAAGATCCCGAAGGAAAATTTGTTCTTCAAGTGTAAATTGCATATGAAAGCTGGTATTCATATTGCAATTATTTATAGTTTTGTTGCTCTATTTTCTCTATCTATCTTGCAGAGCTGATAACCTGCGTGGGACTGAATTCTAGAAACAGTCATATTTGACTGTCAAATGTAGTACTTTCGTATCATAAAGGCTTTCTTACAATATCTTCTTATATAATCCTTCTTTGTTCATTGTTCTTATTTTACCATATCTTCTTCTATCATCTTCTTACAATCCTGAAGCTTTCTTACAATATCTTCTTCTTTCATAAGTTTTTGATTATTCGCGTTTACGCTATATAAAAACTTAATTAACACACTAAATAAAACGGAATAACTACGCGTTGGTGCAAAAACAACTACAGTCAGTTATAGGCAACCTTTTACAAAACTACATTGTCTCAAGGACTCTATAAGCCTTCTTGCAAGCTTTTGCATTGGTAGAATATCTCTCTAAAGGTCCCTGATATATGTGTAAAGCTGATGAACATACAATAGTAGTAGTAGTAGTAGTAGTAAACAATGGGGGGCAGAAGCCTTGCGTCTAGGCTTTAGAGGCCGTTTTCATAGTCCCCCGGTCCACCCATCCCTAATCCACCATGGCCCTAATTCTCTCTACGAGTCGACCCCTCCCTCTAATGAAGGAGAATATCCGGTCCGATTTCAGAGTAGGAAGCTCCTCTCGATGAAGAAAAGCTGCTCCAATCCTATGGCGCAGTCGCGCCCACCTGTGGCATACTCCCAGAAAGTGGTATGCCCTTGCCCCACAGTGGGTGCAGAGTGGACTGTCAGTCATTCGTACGAGGTGCATGAACCTGTTTAGTCTATAGTGTCGAGTAAGGACTCCTGTAAGGTCTCTCAGGCACTGCCGGCTTCTCCCAAGAAGACACGAGGCCCTTGATCTATCTGGGTTAAGGTAGATTTCCTTGGTATGTCTGCATATTCCTGTGCCCAGTTGTTTCTTGTACTCTTGCATGGCCACTTGTTCAGAGTGTGACAGGCGTACCTTTTACTTACTCCTAGACATGGCTCTGGTCCAGCAAAGCATGTCTAGGAGTCTAGGAACCACGTTCGGCCGATTCGTCGGCACGTTCGTTCCCCTCGATGCCCCTATGCCCAGGAACCCATCCCAGAGTTACCCTCTTTGTTTCTGCCAGTGACTTTAGAGCATCGCTGCAGTCCTGATCAAAGTTTGGACTCGTTCCACTCTTGCAGATGGCTCGCAGAGCCGCCTGACTGTCAACGTAGATGTAAATGTCCTGCTCTGCTCCCTGTCTGACTCCTTTTCGTGTGGCCACCTCGAGTATTGCGAACACCTTCACCTGGAAACCCCTCGTGTGGCTTCCCAAGACGAAGCCCTCGCCCTCTACATGGCGTGCTTTGTATATTTTCGCTCCCGTAATCAGTATGGTATACATCCGTCTGTATACCATACTTTATTCTTAGAAGGTAGTTGAAGCAGCTCTTCCTTGAATGCGTCCCATGTTGGGATGTTTATCCCAAATAGCTGTTTCAGTCTCAGCTGATAGTGTGGGCGCCCCTCCTGCGATAGGACAATCGGGATGTCCCGCTGAATCAGACTGGCAATCTGCGTGTGACACTTCCCATAGCTGTATCCTTCCACTGTCCGCAACAATCCATCCTCCTGCAGGACGCCATCGCCTCCCTCTTAACCCAGATTGGAAGCTGCGGCAGACCCAGTTCCAGCAGCAGTCAATTCCTTGAATGCTGCTCTCGGAATTCCCTGCAGTCTGACCAACCTCAACACATAGCATGACCTGTCCACCGCTGGCCACCAGACCACGGCCCCACAGGTTATCCTCGCTCCTGATTACCGTAGTGTAGAGCCAGTGCAGGACATGTGGCTTTAGACCTCACTTCCTGCCCCCTGCCCTGCGTGGTTGCAATGTCAGTGCTGTTGCCTTATTGCATTCTTTTTCCGGGTCAGCCCGCTGTCGATGGTCACCCCCAGGACTTAGCCTCGGGCCTTAGTAGCAGAGGTTTATTGACGTCTTTATCAAGGCTATTCTAAGACTAGAGTGGAAATTGTGTCATAACTCATACTCAAAAGCCTTCAGCACAGGCGAGGAAGAGCAGGCGATGCGGAGTAAACAAGGCGACATAAAACTGATGTGAGAGTTTATTAACGGACGTGCTAGTCACCAAGAGAACACCAGCTAGGCTCGTGGTCTTTTGGTGAAGAAGAGTTTATTAACGGACGTGCTAGTCACCAAGAGACCACCAGCCAGTCTCTTGGTGACTAGCACGTCCGTTAATAAACTCTCACATCAGTTTTATGTCGCCTTGTTTACTCCGCATCGCCTGCTCTTCCTCGCCTGTGCTGAACGCTTTTGAGTATGAGTTATGACACAATTTCCACTCTAGTCGTAGAATAGCCTTGATAAAGACGTCAATAAACGTCGAAACGTCGGCAGTTTCTACTTAATTTGTGGAAATTTTCTTTGGTCCTGTTTCCGATAACCTTTGGAATATTACCAGTAAAACTTCAGTTTGAAGTTAAAACACCAGACATTACGTACATTGCATTGTTTACCTGGCAAACTGAAACAATGCAATGTACGTCATATCTGGAATTTTAACTTCAAAGTGAAGTTTTACTGATAGTTGTAAAAGTTGTTCTAAAACTCGGTCAATATATTGGTATTTATTGCCTCAGCTGCGCGATGAATGATATTTGCTTACTTTTATCGCACATAGCAATAATTAAAGAAATCAAACTTTTCATTTAAAAAATGCGAGATCGAAATCCTGCCTTTTTTGCAAAACTAAAATTAAAGATGCAGTACAGTTATAAGTATGATGGTATACCAAGCACCTAATGCCACCATTCGTGACAACTATAAATCATGGTAGTTTTACTGGTTCTTATTACGTTCTTCCATACCAACAATAGCAAACAAACAGGTTTTCTACTTTTTCGCACTAGTGCGGAAAAGTACAACTTCCCGCACTCAAATGCGTGCGAAAAAGTAAATTTTTGCGCACGCGAATAGAAAAAATAAATTTTAAGGCACTGCATGGAAACATAGTACAGTATCACGTTCCTACAGGGCATCAAATTCGATTTAAATCAGTTTTTCGGTTTGAAGAGTAACTAGCAACACACTCAAGTCAAAGTGTTACCAAAAATAAATAGAGATGCTTGTCATAAGCACCTTTTTGTTTATTTAAAAACGTTTCAAAAATTTTACAGGCAAGTTAGTTCAGTTTACGTTAAGAAGGTATTGGCAAGCTTTCAATGTTATAAAACACTGTAAGGTTAGCATTAGGGTTAATAAAAACTCATTTTCAACAATAATAATTATTATTAGAAATATATTATAAATAATTAACGTAATATTTGCAATATCCTTTACAGGTATTATATACATCATGTATGCACAGAGAAAAGGGGAAACTGCAGCATTTGAGAAAAAGACCTAATATTCACATAATTAAAGAACTTAAGAGTTTGTTAAAAAATCACACGAATAAGCTCACTTTATTTCTTGATATTGTTGGACAAAGAACGTTTCATCATCAAGTCACGTATTTCAAGATCCAGGGAACGAACTTCGATATTCTGGTACACACACCGGGTAAATTTGCCTCTGCGCATCCGATTCCCCACGATATTATCCCTGCCAGAAAGTACCGTCCATCTCTCCCCTTTACCTGCAGAGGCCCCCCGGAGTCTCCCTGGCAGGAATCTTGGCCGCCTCCATCATGCCCCGCACACAGGAAAATTTCCGGTATAATTTCTTGACGACCAGCCTTCAGGAACATTGTCTTGCATCTGTCGTTGCTCACGATGGGCACTGAGACCTAGAAGGAAATTAGAATTGCAGTAAGCTGTACCACAACTCCTGTACGCACCTCTTGTAAAACTGAAGGTAAAGTGCCACCTTCGCTGAGTCTTCCCCACCCAGTTACAGTGGCGTTTTCGCCAATCAGCAGATCATCGCTGGCCGGCAGGCAAATCGGGCGGATATGGGCGGCAAATTCTATAGGTTTGTCCAACTGCACTAGTGCCAGATCGTATTCGTAAGTGAAGTAGTTGTATTTAGGATGTACGATTTTCTTTGCCACAGACCGCTCCGCATAGGGCAGTTCCTCTTCGACATTGGAGAAATCGTGCTCTCCTACCCTTATCCGTATTTGAGATGTGAGAAGGCTGGAAATAAGATTAAATATAAATCCAGTCGATTGCTATCTGGAATTTCCAAAGAAGCTGCGACGTACTCATCGACACAATGGCCCGCTGTGGCGATCCAATTTTCGTTAAGAATGGCGCCTCCGCATCGGTGTGTACTCGAAAAACCGAAGAAGGACGTTCGGCGAACCGATACCTGGAAAGAAGGACACGGGATCTATCTCCTTTTAGTTTAATAGAGGGGATTGGGAATCGGGCTTTATTTGTTACAAAGTGCTGAGTGGAGCAATTTATTATTACCTGCCAGGGCCATCTTCCGAATGGGGCATTTTTGCCTCCGACTATTCGTGTTTGCGCTTTGGTAAACAGATGTGGAACACCGCAATCTGCAAAGGAGACTTTAAATTATTATCGAGTTATTTATGAGTATACCAATTAAATATTTAAACAGCGAAATATCGATTTCTAAGACATTGCAAAAGTTTTTCCAGAATTCTGGAAACTATCAAATGTGGTTAAGCAGAAAGTAAACTAAAAAAATGTCTAAAAAGGGTTAAATATAAAAATAATAATCTTTTTCGAATTTAACTTACTCAATATTGACATACACATGTTGAAGCAATGTAATATTAGTTGAGTCAACGTTGAACCGTGATTTTTATGTAGATTTATTTATTAGGTGCTATTAACATCAGATGACATTAACAGCATAATTGAATAGTACCAATAGATTTTGCTTTAAAACAATACCAAAAAAGTACGTAGATTCTAATTCAATTTTGATTTTTGTTATTATTATCCTTAAATGCAACATTAAAAATGAAAAGAAAAATGAAGAAACACTGTTTTACAGTAGTTTGTCCTTCTAGCTAATAATGGTTCTAAAACGCCGAACAGTGAATGAAACAGAAAAAGCAAGTGAGGCATTGACCAGGAATGAGCAAGGTACTGTTAAGAGCTCATTAAATAACGAATAGCAAAATATATTATTAATCCATAACAAATGTAGGAAAATGCGTAGTGAGAAAAATGACCGTGACAACGTTTTCTTAAACAGTTTATATTTCTAGGTACTTGTTGATTTTAAGTTGATTTTGGTTTAGTTATTAGCATTATATAGTAATGTTAATATGGCTAGTTCTTCTCCATTATTTTTTTCTACTCTCGTGCGCGATAGTTTACTTTTCCGCAGGCATTCGAGTGCAGAAAGTTGTACTTTTCTGCACAAGTACGTAAAGGAAACGTAAAAAACCTCAAATGGCTACTATTTTGATTCGTAATTTCACTTCAACCCGCTATATTCATAAATGTTAACAATAACATAACCTGCTAGTCAACAATCATTACTATACCAACTAGCGAATAATATCTGTGGAAAAGTCATCCTCATATCATAGTTTTTCTTTTTGTACATCATAACTACCTTGTGACAGCACAAAACCCAAATTCCACCAAAAGTACAATATTGGGGAAGAAAATCAGTTGGCTTAGGTGGTTAATCTACGAAAGGCGGAAAACGGTTCTTTTTGTTTTGTTATAAATAATGTGAAATCGGTTTGTTATAAATAATAAGTAGATAATATTATATTCTATTTTGTGATTAAAAGTAAATATAATTGTAATTTAATATTTCGTAAGTTCGCTGATAGAAAAAATATTGTTCCTAACTTTTGCGGAAAGTCTTGACTGCTTGCCCGAACTCCGCTTCGCGCCGTTCGTGCACCTGCCGTCGCGTGCGGAAAAGTATCACTTTCCGCACTTGTTAGGAAAATAACTATTTCTAGTTCACTTGTATTTTCACTAATGATAAATTTAGTTTATTTTTATCCACGATAAATTGGACGGATAAGACGTAAACTATACGTTGAAATTAAATTACTTCTTGGAAGAATTTGTCAAATAAAACGTAAAATCAACATTGAATTTAGGTTATTTTTGTCTTTTTATACAATTTAGATAAATTTAGTTGTATAATCAACGTTGACTTTCGGCTACTTTATACCTGATAGATTGGAGTAATAAGCCGACGATAAGTCTAAATTGAATAAACGTAAAGTTTTTGTTTACTAACTTGGTAGGTTAGTTACATGATCAACGTTGATTTTTGTGTGACATATAAGTGTGAAGCAAAGTTGATTTATTCGACACACCGTAATTTTTAAACCATGTTTCACCGTTAATTTACGGTTTTTTCAGTTTTTTTTTGTGCGTTTCTGATGGCTAAATCTAAATTTGATGTATGATTGTTTATAACTGATTTGCTTTTTATACATGATAACTACCACTTTTATAGCATTTTTATGAGATTAGTTTAATATCACAAAATATCTCAGTTTAGAATGGGTTGAAAAAAATGTTTCTGGTTATACAGGGTGATTCACGTTACGCGACACGGAAGATTATGGCTAAACTTTACGATTTTAAAAAAGTTTTGTATATGGAATGGATGGGGGTCTATTGGAAGTACATTTTAAAATTATTGCCATTGTATACAGGTGGTCCTAAAAGTATAAAGTTGATTAAAGTTGTATTTTTTAAAATGAGACACCTAGTATATTAATGTATTTTCGGTACCTACGGACAAAAGTAAAGGTAGTTTTATTAAGGTTTATGGCATCTAAACCGTACCGTTCTTCAGATATTCGTGATTTTGTGAAAATGCAGCATGAAATTAAATGTTTAAAATCTCAGCACTTGGGTTCTTTTCAACCACCAAAATTGGCTGGTGGGCTAATAGTACATTGGATTTTTGCGGTGTGTATTAAATATTAACTACTGTGCACCGAATGTTAATAAATGAACACCAAATTATTGCAAAATTCAAACAGTAATAACCCGTTTAATTAAAATTAGACGCCCTATATTTTATAGTATCATTAGATGCAGACTTTAGTTTCCTATCAAAACTATTAAACATTCCTATAGCTTGGTCTTTGCTCTTTCTTGGACCGGACCTTTCTTGGATTTTTTTCTGAACTTGAGCTGACATAAACAAATTAAGTAATCTACTTTACCTGTTACAATATCTGATTTTGAGGCAGCAAAATTTATTATCGTTAGTACTGGGTGTTCACTAGAAAACTTCATTTAGGAGGCTATAACATTTTGACAGAAAAGGATTGCATAATGGAAGTAAATGGACTTTTGCTTCTCCATTCTTTTCCTTTGACATTTCACAACCAACTAGAGGAAGTTTTCTAATTAACACCCCGTATTTGTCAGATATTAATTTATAAGTTACAAAATTATGATCATGAAGATTATTTAGCAGTCATCCGAATGTTAAAGTGTCATTATTTAGCATAAAATATCAAATAAAACAAAAAAACATTATATTACAAGAGTTCCTATAAAATTTAGCATCTCTATTATAAAAAGATTAAGTGCAATAATAGTGACAATTTGAAATACAATAAATAACAAGTCAACATACGAGTAAAACAAACAAAAACAAACAGTTATAAAATTTCTTCAAAATGACGACCGTCTGATTCTAAATACAAACGTATTCTGTTTTTAAATCTTTCACTCACATTGCGTAACATATAGGGAGTTATGATTCTGAAGGTCTGTCTGACTCGTTCCTTCATATTTTCTTTTGTGGTTGGTGGCGTGTTATACACGATTCCTTTCACATATCCCCATAAAAAGAAATCGGGAGGCGTTATGTCAGGGGACCTTGGTGGCCAATGTTGTGCTCCATTCCTTCCAAATCCATCGATTTTGGAAACGATCATTGAAGAACTCCCGGACTTCACGATGATAATAAGCAGGTGCCCCATCCATTTGCAGCCACATGGTTGTTCTTATATCTATAAGAACTTCTTCCAGTAAAATTGGAAACTGATTTCTCAAAAAATTTAGAAACGACATTCCGTTTAAATGTTCGTCAAGAAAATAAGGTCCAATCACATACTGTCCCATTATAATATAATAATAATTGTTGTTTATCTAGCACCTGGCTAGTATAGAACCATATGCAATGATACAAAGTTTTGTAAACATAATACAAGTTTTTAAATTCTAATCTTATCCTAGATTAAACACTTAAGTCCAATTTATTTTTTAAATAATTAGAAACTTTATAATTAAACTCTATTAGGCTACTAGAACACTTTATAACAGTAGGGAGAGGATTGTACATTTGCAGTCCCTCGTAAAACAATGACCTTTGCTAAAGTGATGTCCGTACTAAGGGTGACTTTTACAACTATCAGTAAAACTTCAGTTTGAAGATAAAACACCAGTAATGACGTAGACTGCATTGTCACCAACAATGTAATCTACGTCATTACTGGTGTTTTATCTTCAAACTGAAGTTTTACTGAGAGTTGTAAAAGTCACCCTAAGGCAATGTTGTAATCTGAACTAGATCTTACATTGTAATTATGTAAATTTGATCTGAGTTCTATAAAACTTTTTAGATATTGGGGCAACAGACCATGCTCTATTTTATAAATTATCTGAAAATTTGCCCTCTCAATATTCCGTTGCACAGAAAGCCAGCCCAGTGCATATAATATGATTTTAACAGGGGTATAAATGTTACATCCAAAAATCACACGCATAGCCCTGTTCTGTTGTCTCTGAAGCCTGGTAATATCTCTCTGTGCACATGACATTAACAATGACGAACAATAGGTAAAGTGAGGCAAGACAATTGTATTATATATTAGTAGCTTGGTACTATAAGAAAGATGGGAGGAGACACGTCTAAAGAAACCAATTTTTTTACCTAACTTTTTGCAAATATAGTCAATATGAACTGAAAACCTTAGCTGCGGATCCAGTGTGACACCTAGATATTTAATTTCAGCAACAAATTCAATATTGCAGCCAGTCATGGAGAGGTTTAAACCTAGATCTCGATATTTTTTGCAGTCATGTCTTGATCCGACAACCATGCATTTTGTTTTTGATGTGTTTAGTTTTAATCTATTTTGACATAACCAGTTATATAATGTTTGAAGTTCCAAGTTCATAGTATTGGTTATGTCCTGATACTCCTTTCCAGTTACACAAATCAGGGTGTCATTCGCAAAAAGATTTACAAAAGCACTCTTAAAAATCACATTTAGATGATTTATGTTTATAATAAATAATAGGGGTCCTAATACACTACCTTGTGGTACACCATATTTACTAATCACTTTGTTTGAAGTCTTTTCTCCTATCCGAGTTCTATGATGTCTATTCGCCAAATAGTCCACAATCCATTCCAATGCTCTCCCGACAACACCATAATTCCTCAGTTTTTTCACCAAAATCCCGCGGTCAATTGTTTCAAACGCTCGTTTCAAGTCCACGAAAACTGCAAGCACCACATCTCCCTGGTTTATAGCTTTTCTCCAGCTTGCACACACATACTGCAGTGCAGAGTCAGTTGAATGAGTCTCCTGAATCCTGACTGGCCGCAAAAGAGAAGTTTACGCGTTTCAAAGTATTCCCTAAGTTGCTGGCATACAAAAACCTCGAGTATTTTATCTATTACGTGCAAAAGATTTATGGGTCTGTAGTCAGCTGGCGTTTGAGGTGTCTCATTTTTGGTTATTGGCACTATGATGCTAATTTTTAGGTCTTCTGACACTTTCCTTGTATTCAATGAACCAATCACACAAAAAAAGTCTTTCACCAGCTGAACATTTATTGATTTGTCGCTAGTTTCTTTATTTTTTAGGGAAAAGACTGCGTGATATCTAAGGTTTTAAACCCATCAAGATGACATGTTTCCACTTCCGGAATCATGTTTTTCCACTGTTTATCTTCTATACTATTAGAAATGTCAATAAGACTATCACGATAAAAATTTATTGAAGCTATTTTCAACCAGCTCTGCGCTATGAAAAGTCTGTGTTCTTTTTTTTCCCTCCAATCAAACCTTTTAGGGTGACTTTTACAAGTTCAAGTAAAACTTCAGATTGAAGATAAAACTCCAGATATAACCTACATTGCATTGTTTATCTGTCAGGTAAACAATGCAATGTGCATAAAGTCTGGTGTTTTATCTTCAAACTGAAGTTTTACTTGAACTTGTAAAAGTTGCCCTTAGTGTTCCCTACATTTTTTTCCCATCCCCTTTACATTGTTCAATATTCCTATTATAATATGATTGTTTCTCTTGGCGCATTACTGTAGTTGCTGTGTTTCGTGCTAATTTGTACTCTATCCAGTCTTCAGGTCTCCTAGTAAACTTAAACTTTTTATAGGATCTCTTTGCTTTTGAGCTTCTAAAACTGTACCTGTCATCCACGGAGATTTTTGGATAGTAATTCTTTGTAGTGGAGAAATCTTTTTAATTGCTGTTTGAATAATATTTATAATATCGCGATAAATAACCTCTACATCTACAGCCGTATAATTCCAATTTGCGCCCACCAGTTCCTCAATAAGACTAGCTCTGGTTACATCATTATACTTCCTGAACTCGGCATATTCTTCTCTTTTGGTCTTATAGTTACCCTGCAACTCAGTTCCAATGATTTCATGATCAGTTATAACTGGAAAGTCCCTTGGCACCTCTTTGGCCGCAAAATGATTTGTTATTATGTGATCTATTAGAGAAGATGATTTCTCTGTTATTCTGGTTTCTCTATTTACAATTTGGCAGAATCCCGAGTCCTGTATTATTTGTCGTAGTTTTTTTGCATCACCTACTATATGTAACCAATTTATATTTAGATCGCCCAAGATAAATGTTTTATTATCATTTATAATTTCCTCATTTAACCTGCTTTCGAGATATTGTAGGAACGGAGCACAGTCTGCATTTGGCGATCTATACATAGCGCATACAAGAATAGTTTCATTTATTGTCTTTATTTTCAACCATACTGCCCAGTAGTTGTAGTCCACGGAATCCACATAAACAACAGAAGATGGAAAACATTGTTTTATATAAATAATTGCTCCTCCCGTGTGTCTACTGTTTGAAAAACTTGATACAGCCATGTATCCATCCACACAGTACTCTCTCTCAATTATATCCGGTGTAATATGCGTTTCACTGATGCATACTATGTACGGTAACCTCTCTTTGATCAATTGTCTAATTTCTAATATGTGGGAGTTGTATGTGGGAAATGTATGTGGGATTATGCCCCCCCCCCCCCCCCATACATTTCCTGACCACCTATGTTGGTTATTAATAACTCTAAATTCATGGGGGTTAAAATCAGAATAATAATGAATATTGTGTCGGTTAAAAGAACCATCGTTATGATAAGTACACTCATCACTAAATAGAACTGATTCAAAAAAATCTTCTTGTTCTCCAACTTTTTCTAACACCCACATACAAAAGTCCACTCGTTGGTCAAAATCGTTATCGTGATATTTAGGTTTTTGAAGAATCCTTGATACGCTTGCTTGGCTAATATTTAAGTTTTGTGCAATTTCTCGTTGTCCGACATAGGGATTTTCAACTACAGAGTCAATAACGGCTAATTCAGTTTCTTGGTTTTCTGTAACTGGTCTCGTCTCGGCAGTCGTTTCATACTGAACACAGCCAGTTTGCCTAAATTGAACCAACAGTCTTTCAAAAACGGCTCTATTCGGTCGAGCTCGGTTAGGAAACCTTTCAGCATAAACCCTTGATGCTAAAAGACAATTTTGCAAGCATTCTCCTAGAATGAAGATCATATCGACTCGTTCTTCTGTTGTGTAAACCAGCATTTTGATTAAATAAAAAACTCCCTATTAACCACCAATTATAACAGTAAAAAAATATTTAACTTTAAATTAATATGTGACAACTAGAAACGACAATAAATTTTGCTTTGTCAAAATCAGGTAACACCTGAACAGACCTGAACAGGTAAATTAGATTACTACATTCGTTTATGTGAGCGCAAAGTCAGAAAAAATCAATTTTCCAAGAAAATGCAACGACCAAGCTATAGGAATGTTTAATAGTTTTTGATAGGAAACTAAATTCTGCATCTAATGATACTATTAAATATAGGGTGTCTAGTTTAAATTAAATGAGTTATTACCGTTTGAAATTTGTAATAATTTAGTGTTCATTTTTTACATTTGGTACACAGTAGTTAATATGTAATACATACCGCAAAAAATTCAATGAACTAGTAGCCCACCAGCCAATTTCGGTGGTTGAAAAGAAGCCAAGTGCTGAGATTTTTAACATTAAATTTGATGCTGCATTTTCACAAAATCACGAATATCCGATGAACGGTACAGTTTAGATGCCATAAACATTAATAAAACTACCTTTACTTTTATCCGTAGATACCGAAAATACATTAATATACTAGGTGTCTCGTTTAAAAAAATACAACTTTAATCAATTTTATACTTAAAATGTACTTTCAATAGACCCTCATCCATTCCATATACAAAACTTTTTTAAAATCTAAAAGTTTAGCCATAATTTTCCGTGTCGAATAACGTGAATCACCCTGTATAAAAAAATCACATTTTAATAACGTGTAAAATATAAACCTTTGAAGCATTTAGGTAAATAGATAAATTCACTATTTATAAGATCATAAATCAGTGATTCAGCAAGCAACAGATGTAAATGTCAATTTACAATAACAACCTTATAAATGTATTTTAGATATTTAGTACCTATGTTTTCTCAAGCAATAAACGCTTAAAAACTTTATTTCTTTTTTTATGGAACTTTTTGTGCCTTTTTGTATATGATTTGGAAAAAACTCGAAGAACATCCTAATTTGCTCGCTATTTTTGACTTTTTTACCGTTCATTCATTCCAAATGTATAAACAGGGTGGTCCATCGAAAAGAATGCTCCTCGTTTTTCTTTCAACTGACTATATACATCGAAAATCGCTGGGACACGACAATTTTAGTTTTTTCCCGTTCAACGAATCTGCTCCCGAGTTTGTTAAATTTAAAAATGTGTAAAGTTTAACCGACCGCCATTTTGGTTTGGATGGACTAAATGACGTGAAATTTGGTAAATGAAACGAGGTATCAAGGTCAAGGCTTTCCCCGCCTTGCGAGTTCGGGTTAGGTGGTTGAAACTGGTCAACAATTTGTTTCTCATAAAAACTAGGATATACATGTACGTATCTCATTCACTTATTTTTGGCATCTCGTTACCTTTGAAATCTTAACATTTTTTATACCTATCTCTTTTCGGCACATGTTGATACGATACTATAAAAATGTCAAAGTCAGATTTCCAACGCCCACTTGACCGCAATAATAGGTGAATGGTTTATACACATAGTGCAGCCGCTGCAAAAAGTGGCTTTCTATTTTCAAATAAAGTATGGATTTTCCTTTCCGTAATTAATGAATTGATTAATTGACTGTAAAATTATATTGCTAATTTAGCATTTACTCACCCGATTTATTGGACAGTTGGTCTTCTAGCAAGCTACTAAGGGTAGAAATTAGCATGACGTCGGTTTCAGTTGCTTCGGCCACCCGTGGTGGGGGTGTCGTGGTCGATGATGATTCGACATGAGCCCTGTAGAAATCAAATTTCTCTAAGCAACTTTTCCCATTTATGCCCACGTTTAGCAGGAAATGTTATTCGGCCCAAATGCGAAAAGTTTCATCTCCGAAAGTAGGTTCAGAATTTCAAACAAGGCTAAGGGGATACTCACTTCTCAGTCGTCGTCGATTTAACCGGCTTCGGGGGATATTTACTACTATTGGGCAAGGGCTTTTTGGTGGGTTTATTTGGCTTTGGCTTGTAGCTAGTTGGCTTCTTAACTCTAGTCACAAATCCCGGCTCTGTTGTAAACTGCCATCCAGTACCGGGCTTTCTGTCGCCTTGGATTGCGTTCTGATTTAAGCCGGCGGCTACTTCTGTGCTGGGATGCTTTTCCGGTTTCGTATAGGGAGCTAAAATTTTTTAACGTTACATGTTATTTATCAATTAAAAAAATCATGTAACACAATTGCACCTTGTACCTTACACGTGTAAAATATTTTTAAGCTTGCATACGCTGTGCTAATGAGCCTCCATTTGCAGTAGCGAGATAAGAAATAAAAGGGCGCTGAGTAGGAAGTGCCAAAGCAATAAATTCTCGAGCTAAGTGTACCGTGTATTTTAAAATAAAGCGAGGATTTTAGGGTTTAATGGCATGAAAGTGGGTCTGGATTTCGTAGAGTCTGGTTTCCAGCGAGCGAAACGGTCTAATTTCTTTCTAATTTAATTCATCATGTCCCCTAATGTGTGAACCGTTAATGAATATATTCTTTTGGAGTATAGTTAGTTCTCATATATCTTACCTAAGAGACTGTTAGATATAGAAAAGGCATCGGTGCTCATGGGTCTAATGCTGTGCCTCGGTGGTTGGGTGGGTTGCCTCGAAGAGTAACTGGGCCTTACGCTCATAGATGCCGCTAGAACGTGCGGGTTTCCCATTGACGCTGAAGAGTCTGTTGAGTCGATATAGTGGGACGGTCTACTAAAAAAAAAGAAAGAATTCGTACAAAACCACTAGGTCAAATATCTTCAAAAAGAATTCTCTAGACAAAATTTTCTCATTCTTCGAAACAACATTCTAAAATTGGACAATAATATGTTCACAAAATGTATCGCTAAATTAAAAGAAATGTTCTGCTGATGTATGACGGAGGTAAGAAATGATTTTACTAATTTAAAGCTATTTGCGATTTAAGTTGTTTTTAAAGCGGATGAAAGTTTTTTTTTTTAGTCTGTGAAGCAAGCTCTGATAAATTTAGTTGAAACAATAAAATTCATTAACTATTTAAAGTCACTCATTCTCTTATATAATATATATTAAATCTGTGTCTATCTATTTTTAACCATTTCATATCTATTTTTTTTATCTATATTTTTGCAAAATTGTGGTGTGTTGAGATATCGAAATCTACCGGTTAGGTACATATCAATGACCTAGGAGATGTGGACAGAGCAAAAAAAATTTGTCCTAAAAATGCTCTCGTTTTTTTTTGTCCGCCATTTTTTAAATTTCTATGACGTAACGTTGTGGTTATATACTACAAGCGTCAATCTTTCGCCGTGGATTGGAAGTGCAGCGTCGAGTGACCTATGGAAACTAAAACCAGGTCGAATTTGACATGACAATAACAAGCCAGCGTTTTCAGGGGCTACCTCTAAAGTGCAGTGAGGCTATTTCCGACCTTTGTTTCCTCAATAAGAATATAAAGATGGCAATTACTCTCAGTGTTTTTCAATTAAGAGGCGGAGCTTGGCAGCTGGAGCATGCGCATAAGTTGGTTTTCGACCTGGCTTTTCCAGCTGCACTTTCTAATGTTACGTTCATATTATGTTGAATTGTTAACTATATGCTCAAAGCCGGACGGAATATTGATTTTCGATTGTTTTTGGTATTTGTTTGGTTAGAATTTAAGTTTTAGAAAACCTTGGAGTTAGGTCAGCTAAGGGCTAGGAGCCCTAGCTCTTTAGCTTATAATAGATAATAATACAATAATAATAATAAATCATTTATTGCCAACAATATCACCCTGTGACAAGCAACGTAAAAAAACAGTTTTTATATACTAATAAATAATCAAAAAATTAATTATCAATAGAGGTCAAAAACACTTCTGGTGAAGCCATGCTTGACTCTTTCTTTGAAGAGCCCATCTGACCCAATTTTCTTAATGTTATTTGGCATTGAATTAATAGTATATTATTAAACGAGCTTTTCGTGATAGCCATTATTCCCTTAGGGGGACGTTTGCGTCACGAGCCGTAGGCGAGGAGCGCAAGTCACCCGTGGTCACCACCATAAAAAGCGAGTATAATACTATACTTTGACCACGGCCATTGTCTAATAATAATTACAAATTATAAAATCTCTAGGATGCGTAAATAAAATTATTGAAATGTCAAAGTGACATTGGCGTTTGACGACAAAACCGGTGCCACCAGTGTATTTTTTACAATGCAGCATTTGATATTGCATTGTTGCCTACTCCTACTGGTTGCCAAGGCAACATATATAACCCAAAATAGCGAGCGGGAATAACGACATTATTCCCGCTGTTTCAACTCATACCGGGTGTCCAGCAAAACCCTGGACATAGGCGATTAACATGGGAAATCGGTTTTTATTTTTTTGCACATTTATGATTGATTTGATTGAAAAACTTTTGAGAGTAAAGTTGTAGAGCTTACGGTCAGCTATCATCCTGTAATTTTTTCAATACCTCAGTTTTGGCTGTGTTTTGAAAAAGCGCCTCAAAAAGTGCAAGAATTTGAATTTGGCGCGTCATCCCCGCCATGCATGTGCAGTGTCGCCAACATAATAATTTCTTATGTCAGAGTCAGAGCCGATTTTCCTTTGTTATTTATTCTGAGGGACTATTATGTGGTAATTGACGTGATTATGCAGTGAAAATATGTTGGCGACACTGCACATGCATAGCGGGGGTGACGCGCTAAATTCAAATTTTTTAACTTTTAGAGGCGTTTTTCCAAAAAACGGCCAAAACTGGGGTATCAAAAAAATTACAATATGATAGCTGACCATACGCTCTACAACTTTACTCTTGCAAGTTTTTTCAATCAATTCAACCGTACAGGCGCAAAAAAATAAAAACCGATTTCCCATGTTAATCTCCTATGTCCAGGGTTGTGCTGGGCACCCGGTATATCCCTCTGACGCTATATGAGCCCTATTTAACTTTTGTCAACAAGCTGAAGATCAGTATATTATTAAGTTGTCGTGAACAAAAGCCTTTATAGCTCTGTAGTGGGGGCCTTTTTTGAATAATGCTGTAGGGTGCGAAGGTATTGCGAGTGCCTGTCCATTTCGAGTTATTGTGAACATATCATTTGCATATTTGCTGTTGTTAGAATTAAATTGGTTACTATTTCTTTTTACAAACATTACTACTGATTAAAAAATAAAGTGAAGGCAAGGTTAGCATACTCAACTGGCCAAACAGGGTGCTACAGGAGTTTTTAGGATGTAGATGGAGAAGACATCGTATAATCCTTTTTTACATTTGGAATACTCTTATTGCTTGGGTCGAAGAGCCTCAAATGTTAGTCTATAAGATAATATTGATTGCACTTTGGCAGAGAACAGCATTTTCAGGATATCGAAGGAGACAACATGTGTCAGTCTGCGAATAAGACAGTAAAGGCTACTCCGACGTCTCAGCAAAAGCCCTATGTGCGCCTCAAAACTCAAAGTTTGGTCGAGCTATACACCCAAGAAACTCATTGCAGCTGCAGTTGGAAAGGACCTTCCCCTGAGACGCAAATAGAGTGAGCTACCCACCGCACTCACAGTACCGGTTAGGTTGAAAACCAGTAGCCCGGTTTTACTAGTGTTTAGTATCAGATTATTATCTGTGCACCATTGGTCCATCGTCTCCGCAACCTGCGAGGAACGCAAGGAGAGCTCTCTACTACTATCGGATGCTACGACGACAGATGTGTCATCTGGGTACTGACAAGTCATGATTGAACCATAACCCTCATTAAGATCATTGGCAGAGGAAGAAACAGGAGTGGACCCAGTATGGAGCCCTGTAGGTCACCCCTTTCTATTGTATTAGGACTGGAGAAATAAAATCTATTTTCTGTACGCTTAATGCGGATGCTCTTTTTACTTTCATTTAAGTAGGATCGGATAAGGACCAGCTCTGCACCTCTTATCCCATAATAAGGTAGTTTATTTAATAATATTTCATGGTCTAGCATGTCAAAGGCCTTTGAAAGATCGAAATAGAGTTTGGCGACTAATTTTTTTTGATCTAGCATTTGAGTAATGGACTTCATAGCACTAAATATCGCCATGTCAGTGGATTTATCAAGTCGAAAAAGGTTAAATAATTCATAATTCTATTGTAGATGACTCTTTCAAAGACCTTAAAAAAATGACACAAGAGATATTGGTCGGTAGCTTTCCCTTATTTAGGGGATCACCTATTTAAAAAACAGGTACTAGCATAGCAGCTTTGAGATGTGATGGAAATATATGAGAGCTGAGACACTCATTTATTATACAGCTGAGAGGAGCAGTTACGGCCTGAGCTATAGATTTAAGCACATATGTGCCAACTTCATCTAGTCCAGTAGAGAATTTATTGAGAAGATTCATAATTAATCGAAAAACTTCATTGGGGTCGGTTAGCTCCAAGAAAAGTGTGGGGATATTCAGATTGGCAATGGATGTTGCATTTGGTGGGATTTGAGGCTTTCTTATGTGAAGAATTCTGCTAAAATACTGGCTATTTTGGTAGTATCTGTGACTAGCTCACTATTTGATTCTAAGTTTATAGGTTTGACGTTTTTTACTTTATTAGATTCAGGTTAGACCACGAAGATTTGGTTTTGTCGCTGGATGAGGTAATTTTAATGTCATTTATAGATTTATAGTAAGAGGATATGTATTGACGATAGACTTTTTTCTCCTGCTTATAATCACCGTGAAGTGGCGATTGAGTTTGTTCGGCCCAAACATAGAGATCTATTATAAACGTGGAGTAGTTTTTGATTTCCTTAGTGATCCAGCTGGGTCCACCAGTTCTTACCCTGCTTTTTTTCATTGGAAAAGCTCGATTAAAATAGAAGAAGAACGTATTATAAACATTTTTGTACATCTCATTGATACCAGTTCCTGAAAGGATTTCATTCCACGATTCGGTGAATAGTAAATTTTTGAATATCAGAATGTTTTCTTCGGTGAAATGTCTTCCCTCCCGGAACGCAGTAGATGGGCTAGTTCTACTAGCTAGTTCTACTAGCCCATCTCAGTGTCAGTCTTGACACTGATAATTTGGCCATAGTGGTCGGAAATATCCGTGATGCGGATGTGGGATTTAGCATTACGTGGATTTATATTTGAAAATATATTATCCAGCTGCGACCTGGAACTAGCAGTCACTCCTGTATGCCCTTGAACATGCGAGTATATACCAAAAGTACCCAACAAGTGAGTTAAATCAGCGACATTTCTGTCTGCATTGTCCATAAAGTTAAAGTTAAAATAACCAGCTATAATGATACATTTAAATGTTGTAAAAATTTCATGTGTTAGGTCAGATAGGAACGTCAAGAAAACGTGAATCATGCAAGTAAAATTCTATTAAACTAAATTCAAAGTATTTTTCAATGTTCATCGTGCGAGGTTTCTTACCGCATGTCTTCAACTGCACGCCTATGTTTGCTTGCCAGGATGGCAGTGCCGCCCCCTTTCTGAGCTTCTCCGGAGGGCTGTGCGATTGGAATGTATCCCTCTACGACTCCCTCTACGACCCTCTACGGCTAATTGGTTGCCTTAATCCAGTGTTCGGTAATAAAGACTATCTCCGGCTTAATCTCGGACAGCAGTACCCCAAATTCTAATGCTTTATTTCCGATGCTTTGTATATTTACATGGAAAAAGTCCGTGGTATCATCGGATTTGGTCTTATTTCTCTGAGAGGAAATCTCTGGAAATTCACTTCTTTCGGCCAAAAACCACCGTCGTAGATCTTATCTTTTAGTTCAGGTTTAACTCATACCACAACGTAACATTTATCCGTTTTTGCTTGCTTGGGTTTGCATGATTTGACGTAGACATCAGTACTTTCAGTGCGATTCATTACATAGTCCCTTATGATTTCTTCATTAATAGTCTCTTTAATTTTCGATAGAAAAACCCAAATCATTTTTTCGCCATTTTTTAGACACTGGGTCCCGAAAGCGGTATCATTATCAGTTGATGTACCCATTAAACATTTTTGTACATCTCATTGATACCAGTTCCTGAAAGGATTTCATTCCACGATTCGGTGAATAGTAAATTTTTGAATATCAGAATGTTTTCTTCGGTGAAATGTCTTCCCTCCCGGAACGCAGTAGATGGGCTAGTTCTACTAGCTAGTTCTACTAGCCCATCTCAGTGTCAGTCTTGACACTGATAATTTGGCCATAGTGGTCGGAAATATCCGTGATGCGGATGTGGGATTTAGCATTACGTGGATTTATATTTGAAAATATATTATCCAGCTGCGACCTGGAACTAGCAGTCACTCCTGTATGCCCTTGAACATGCGAGTATATACCAAAAGTACCCAACAAGTGAGTTAAATCAGCGACATTTCTGTCTGCATTGTCCATAAAGTTAAAGTTAAAATAACCAGCTATAATGATACATTTAAATGTTGTAAAAATTTCATGTGTTAGGTCAGATAGGAACGTCAAGAAAACGTGAATCATGCAAGTAAAATTCTATTAAACTAAATTCAAAGTATTTTTCAATGTTCATCGTGCGAGGTTTCTTACCGCATGTCTTCAACTGTACGCCTATGTTTGCTTGCCAGGATGGCAGTGCCGCCCCCTTTCTGAGCTTCTCCGGAGGGCTGTGCGATTGGAATGTATCCCTCTACGACTCCCTCTACGACCCTCTACGGCTAATTGGTTGCCTTAATCCAGTGTTCGGTAATAAAGACTATCTCCGGCTTAATCTCGGACAGCAGTACCCCAAATTCTAATGCTTTATTTCCGATGCTTTGTATATTTACATGGAAAAAGTCCGTGGTATCATCGGATTTGGTCTTATTTCTCTGAGAGGAAATCTCTGGAAATTCACTTCTTTCGGCCAAAAACCACCGTCGTAGATCTTATCTTTTAGTTCAGGTTTAACTCATACCACAACGTAACATTTATCCGTTTTTGCTTGCTTGGGTTTGCATGATTTGACGTAGACATCAGTACTTTCAGTGCGATTCATTACATAGTCCCTTATGATTTCTTCATTAATAGTCTCTTTAATTTTCGATAGAAAAACCCAAATCATTTTTTCGCCATTTTTTAGACACTGGGTCCCGAAAGCGGTATCATTATCAGTTGATGTACCCATTTTAGGTTTAGGTTTGTGTTTTTGATTGGCTGGTGTGTAATTAGTATCTATTAGATTATAGAATGTACTCATCAGTTGCACTACTCGGCCTATTAAGATTAGTCGCACGTAAATTCATCGTATAAGCCTTTGATGTAGTTGTATCTCCGTCACTGTTTGCTGGTTGCCGAGACGGAATCCCAGCCATAGTCACATCAGCGTATCTATCGTGGCGATCGTTGTTGTTTATCTTTTGGATTTTTTTGTTCCTTACCCATCTGTTTATTATGTATTTTCGCGCAATAGTGTGTCCTTTTCCACTAACACCTTTACTAATTTGTGAAGTAGGGTAACTTCGGAACTCCAACCCGACAAGCCATCGTCCTCGGACTCAGCTCCAGTTTCATCACATACCGGTACATGTTTACAAATTGCACTTATTTTGGTTCGCTGACTGTGTCAGGCAGGCTGGGTGGAAGAAACTCTCACACTTTGCACACTTTGAGACTTTCACAACTGTTTTGTAGCAATGATCACACAGTATTTCACCAAGATTTATGGATCGATCCGCCGGCTTGCTACCAGTCGGCGCCATCTTAGGCATATATTCGATTGGATTGGAAATAAAAAGTAATAAAAATAATGACAGTGACAATTATTGTACCATAATTTGAAGTAGGACATCATGACGTCACCGAGACGTCACTTCCGGTAGATATCGCCCCCACTTTTAAGGTTTCCAGTGCTAAAAATGGGACCAAAACTATAAAACAGAATGGGGTCTCCAGATGTGATATACTAGTTCTTTGAAACGTATAATTGACATATTTTCGACAAATCTGTGAAGTTTGTAAATAGGTAATAATATATAAGGGCTAGGTAATAACAATAAATAGGAAATAATTGTGAAATAATAGTCGTTAATAACATCCATGGGATTACAGGTCCGGTGAAACGTGAAATTAGGCTCCTTTCTATAGCCAATTCTTTTACAACTATAAGCAGTACATACCACCGTATTGAACAAAGCAGTTATTTACAAAAGACTTAAATTAATTGTTTGTTATCTGTCACCACAGATAGGTGAAAAGAAATGAATTTAATCGCGCTTGGTACCAGAAAGTCAACTCAGCCGACAACAGCGCGACGCATTCAATATCTTTCCTTGTCAAAGGTAAGAACAGTAGCGCCAACCTTGTGACGGTTTTGAGTTTACTTTCCAGCAAAAGTCAGTCCCAGTCACTATTTGGAGATTAATGCCCGTTCTCACCAATATTACCTTAAGTTCCGAATAGGTAAGGGCCGCATAAAAGTTAAGTGATACTTGTGTCAATGTGTATTGCACCATTCCATTTAAATAAAACTTAAGCAAGTGTCGGATAAATTTGGCAATGTTGAACCTCTCCGACGAATTCTAGGGATTTTTCATTTTCACTAATAACAGAACCTATAATAATTATCAATTTTGGCATTTGTCAACCGGAGCATTAAAATTGCATAGATAAAATAAATTTGCCCAGCTCCGAAGCCACGAGATCCTGCACAAATCCCCCTGAAGAGTATTACTGAAGTGGCCTTGTTATTGTTGTTTTAAGACAAATGATGCTAGTTACGTCCGTGGTCCAAGGTTGAACAGTGCGCCAAGTGTCTGGAATCCCTTTCAAAACCAAGAGCCAGAAATTCCATAATAAGGCTATAAAAGCATTCATAAACAGATTAGTTATTTGTAACATTTGTGGCCGCACGAGTTCCCAGAAAGCTCTGCTAGAGGTGCGTTATTAACCAAGAATTTTTAAAGTGATTTTTGATTATGATGGTTTAAAGCCTCACAAGTGCGTTCATTGCCAGTCCTGAACGGGAGACCAGAGCAGTCTTCACCAGTACGTGATATATGCGATCATAAAATAAAATAATAGCCTAGGCGCAAAACTGCAAAATAATAAAAATTCTTTACTTCTTTTAAAATGAGTTGTAATTTTTGTTTGACAGTTTGACTTTCTTTCCAGCTTGCACCTGCGAACGATTCTCAATTAAAGTTAAGGGCGAAATAACCCGCGAAATTTCTAGGCTTAGACAAGTCACCCTTAAAATGATGCCTATTATGAGCCACTTAACCTTAAGTATACTTAAATTTTCTTTGGTGCGAACGGGCATGAATCGCCTACCTTTAAGTGAGTTTTTTTTAGTTTTTAGTTGCTAATCACAGTGAAAACTAAAAAGATTTGATTCGAAAGACTAGAGGTCTCAAAGATATAACCGGGGAAGTTTATTCTAACTGCTTTTCGGCAATAAAGTTAAGTTCAATAGTATTGATTTCTATATGTTGTTTATTTTACGAATCTGTCACCATTTCAACTGACCACACAATTTGATGTCGGACGTTTAGCGTTCTTATTCACAAAAGACAATGATCTAGAAGATATAAACATTGATAACCAATACCAATATTTTTCTATAAACTAACCCGTTTTCTAGCCAGAAATCAGCCATTTTTAAGGTACCCATGACGTAATTTCATCATTAAAACATGTCAATTGGCGAATCACAACTTCAAATGATTTGAGGTAAGACGTCAAGTGACGTCAATTCAAGCGGATATCGCCGCCATTTTTAGGGTACTCATGGCTGAAAAGGAGGGCCAAAACTGTAAGGCAGGTCTCTCCAGACGTTGACAAAACATAGCAAAGTGAGGGACATCTGCTATTTCATTTTAGAATTTTTCACTGGGCAAACTAGGAATAGTTCTATAATTTGTTAACTGAAGCTAACTATAAGGACAGAAATATACAATCTATAATCACTAGGGTAGCCAAAGAAAAATAATTAATTTTCGATCTCCTTTTGGATATCAAAACGCCGTCTACTTTTTTCATTTTGGTTGCAGATATTTTGTGATTTTATCCTTTAGACGTTTCTAACTTTAAAACTATTAAGCTGACGAGATTTTGATACATTGCGAGTAGAGGCCTTTCCGAAAAAATGGTCAGTTTACTAACCGTTAGAGCGGGGGGGGGGATGTAAACAATGGCAAAAATTTAGATTTTTGTTATTTTTAAATTTACGGCTTCTTTGCCATAACTCCGGGGCAATATAAGTTTTAGAGCTTATAAATTTCGCGGTAGTATAGGTTAAAGGTTAAATAAGTAGAGAAAATTTGAAAAATTGGCTAAACTTTGACACATATTTTGTGACCATTTCGACCCCCTCAGACCCTTGATCCTTGACCAGTGTTATGTTTAATTCTTAGATACTGATGAGTTTAAATCCATCAATAAAGATGCAACCATCTCTTATTTTAAAAGATTGAAATCCGCCCTCGATAAAACCTTGGTAACCTTGGAATATTTTAAAAAGTCTAAATTTTCTTTGTACCCGATGAACCCACGCACCCCCCTTCTGTACGGCTTGCCTAAGGTACACAAAGCTGGATACCCTGCCGACTTGTGGTGTCTTTTGTGAATTCACCATGTTACTACCTTTCTCCTTGGCTTAACGACGTGCCGAGGAGTTTGACCCGATTCAATAACATATTTGCAACTAAAAACTGCGTTGAGCTCGCTAATTCCATTAAGGGCCTACATCTTCCTCAGAAAGCTATTTTAGCTTCGTTCGATGTCAAAAATTTGTTTCCCAGTGTGCCACCTTCAGAATACATTGATTTGGTTGAGGGACTCTTACACAAACAAAAAGTTTTACCCTTAATTGTCAACGACCTCTTACTTCTCTTAAGAACAACTTTAGACCAGAACATTTTTCAGTTCAATGGTAAATTTTTCGTCAGAGGTCGGGTTTAGCAATGGGGTCGTGCTTGTCTCCCTTCTTGAGAGAGGTTTTCATTATTAACTTGGAAAGGAAAATGGTAAATGGGAGGTTTGCGAAATATCTATTGTGTTACAAAAGATATGTTGATGACATCTTTATAATTTGGACGGTTGGTGAACAGTTGTTGAACGAGTTTCTTAATTACATTAATTTGCTCCACAACAGAATTACTTTCACTTTAGAAGTTGAAAAACAAAACAAATGACCGTTTCTCGATTTATTGGTTATAAGAAACTCTAATAGGATTGATTTTGAAATTTACAGAAAACCGTCCTCTACTGACAACATTATCCAATATAACTCGTGTTCTCCGCCTTCTCATAAGTTCGCAGTATTTAAGTCCTTGTTCTATAGATTGTTTAAGATACCCCTTGGCGACGAAGCCTTTCGCAAAGAATTATCCATAATCAGGCAGTTGGCCTTTTCGAGTGGTTTTCCCTTAAATTCACTAATGAAAATATTTTACAACTTCGCTAATAGTCAACTTCTTTCTTATAATGTCATCCAGGAAAGGATGAATAACAACAATTTTAGATGTCTCACGTTTTTTTGGAGACATATCTTTACAGCTGTCCAAGTTCTTCAAGAACTGTAATGTTTATATAGGTTTCAGAGTGGCTAATACGCTTAAAAGCCATTTGGTTAGGTTAAAAGATCCAACTGACATATTCAGCAAATCCGGGGTGTATAAGCTTTCGTGCCAAGATTGTTCAAGCGTTTATGTGGGTCAATCAGGAAGGCGGATTGAAACCAGGATTAATGAACATATCAAAGAATTCAATAAATACAAAGATTCAGAAATCACCGAATCAAAATCTGCCTTTGCGACACAACTATTGACTGAAAACCACAATTTTACTCTCCCTGACAATGCCAAGGTCCTTCATGAATGTCCAAGGGGCAAGAAGTTGGATTTGTTGGAAAAGATGGAAAACACCAGAGCTATGAAGAGCCCCATTCTCACCTGTGTTAACGATGTTTTTTAATTTTGAACCCAATTTAATTTTTAACAATATCAAATAAATTTCCGGGTCTTGAGCGCTATCTCCATTTAATTCCCTTATCATTCCAATTTGTTTATTTACTTTTACCAGTCGCCCTTCGTCCTTTCATTGGTAAGTATCGAATGGACAATTTTATAATGTGTGGCGTGTTTTCGATGAAGTTTTGAGTTTCGTCATTGTTATTAGGTTTTAATTATTTGTTATTCTAGGTCTGATGATGCCATAATGCGAAACACGTGTAACTGTATACTATTTTAATTAAATGTACTGAGACCGTAACCAAAATCACGCTTTGTTTTGTTTACTTTAAATTGAATTTTGACCGGCCGTGAAAGTCTTCACAATCTTATTTATTAGGAATATTGTGACTGAAGTTTCCGTTTTTTAAAACCGATTTTGCGAATCTTTGTGGACTCGAAAGTTTTGTGTCGGGAATCAAGGAAAAGGCTGGAACTTCTAGAACTTACGACTTACAGTCTGACAAGCAAAACCTAATTAATCATTTGTCAGAAGTACCAAGAAATGTGATATAACTGAAAGTAGCTATCATAGCTAAGGTAGCTAGGTTATAGCCATAAACCATTTTGGATACTATTTAAAAAAATGGAAGACCGTCTTAGACAAAATCACAAAATAGATCTGTTTAAGATCTGGACTGAAGCTGAAACGGATGGAGATAGGAGGCTAAAATTTGATATGTAGCTTTTTTAATGGATGAGCTACAAGTTGCAATCGAGAATCTTCCCTTGGATACCTAACCCGTAGCAATGCCCGCCGGTATCATAAACAAATTTTTTCAGATATATTTTCAACTTTTTGCCACAATTCAAAAATTATGGGCATAATGTCCTGATACTTCATAACACTGATTACTTCATAGTTAGAACACTAGTGATACTACATATTTAAAATTGGTATGATAGATTCACCTATGAATGGTGAAATAGCTATCATAGATAAGGTACCTTTGTAATAGCTCTTTTGATGAACCGATGCCGATGGTAAGATTATCTGATTATGTAATATCAAAAAATAACAGTTAAATCTAAGATGATCGTCGTGGAAAATTGGTTAACTGACGATATCTCAGGAACAGTTAGATCTACGGGCCTGAAATGTGATATGTGGCTTCCTTCACATCTAACCTGAACTAGAAGTCGTAGTAAGAAAGAAAATAATAAAAATTCAAGTTTTACATTTTTATTACGAACTTTCATGCTCTTTATGATCTTTTGTCATTTTCATCACTTCTGACTGTAAATAGGCGATACGAGAAAACCATTGAGCACTATAAGTCCTCAAAACAAGGCTGTTTATCGCGGTTTTAGACCAAAATTCTTATTTTATTTTTCAGCCATCTGTACTCTATTAAAGTTAGAGGCGCACTTTTGGCAATAGGCTCAAAACGTACTTGGCTCTTCTACATTCCAGTTTTAGCTACATCTTCATAGAAACAACCCAGGTAGCACACTACGTCGTATGGACGTCCAAATGGCGACATGCGATTGAGCCAAAAGACGTCCAAATGACGGCTACATGTCACATCCACAAGACGTCCATTTGTTGACGTCGGTTTGACGCCTGCGTTTAGACGTCTTCCGACGTCCATTTATTGACGTCTCTATATATTTAATAAATCAAGCTGTGCATTGTATCATAAAAAAAATTCATTACATATTTTAAACATGTTTTATGGGAAATATAATACTGGTGGTTAGCAGGGTTAGATCAAATAATACTCTTCTTTATCAGAACATTGCCAACGTTTCGACTATTTATTTAGTCTTCCTCAGAGCTGAAACGCAAGAAAAGCTATGTGTAACGTGTTCCTAGGCTCAGCTTATAATAGAAATACATGCTTATTTAAGATGATGAAAAGCAAGTCTTTTCCGTCGAGCATTATCTAACTGAATTCATATATAAGATAAATACGAAAGCACGAACACAATACAAGGATTTAACATTTCAAATAATAAACAAAAAGTAAAAACGAGTGAGTACCTACCTACCTCATGGAAGCAGAAATTAACACTTCTGTTTTCACCACTTGTACGTCTCACACTTGTTTAATGTTTGTTTAGCATTCTGAAATCTTAAATCCTTATAGTGTTTACACTTTTCTATTTATCATATATGAATTTAGTTAGACAATAATCGATGGAAAAGACTTACTTTCCAACATCTTAAATAAGCATGTATTTCTATTATATGCCTACCTACTAGTCAGAAGTATAAGCATAAAAAATGATTAGATTATTTTGCTCGTTATACTATGATTTATGATCTTATAATTGATAGATGATGATTGATGACTTATGATGATATTATAATATGATATGACGACCAAGAATGGGCGACAATTCTTGGTCGTCCACTGGACGTCCAACTGTTGCTGCCCATTGGACTTCAAAAAGTTGACGTTTCCGAGACGTCCTGCTTAGGTCAATTGACGTATTGACCAAAAATGACTTAAAGACGACGTCCAGCAGACGTCGAACTGGTCAGTTGTGCTACCTGGGAAGACATAAGCTGTCATAAACCGAAATACTCGATTTAGTTTTTCAAATTTTGGATTTGATTTTCAGGGCTGAAAAGTGTCTGTATAAATCTACTTGATAAAGATAGTGAAGCGTGTGACATCTATTTCTAGCTTCTAACTATTTCTTCTGAGGCAAGATCTACAGCAACAAATTATTTTAATTTTAAGCAGGAACAATCGGTGATCAATAAATTTTCCGAGGTTTTTATGGGCCTTTTCTTACTATTATTTTGCTGTTTTTTTAATTGTATCTAGATTTATAAGGTCTAAGAACTCTCCTTAAGATCTCCATCAAAAAAAAATATATATATATATATTTCAACAGAAGTCCGTGATTCTAAAAGTAAAGCCACAAAAGACAGACTTTTGAAAATAAGTAGTTATTAAATAAGTAAATTTAATTTAAATTCATAAACTTGTTTTTATCTTTTTATTATTCTCTTCTCTTGTTACAATCAGATTTCTGTTTTCTGGGCTATCTCCACAATATAATGTAAATAAAGGATAAACGAAGAAAGTAGAATATGAGTCATGCAACTATTTTCAGGAGGGGTGGGAGGGACAGGGGCTCAAATCTTTAAGTACTGTTGCATTTTCTTAATCACCTGTAATTTATAGACTGAAATGAACGCTTCATTCGATGGCAAAAACTTATTATAATGGCAAAAACTTATTATATGTTAATAGTTGTATCATATTATTATATGATACTTATTTGAGATGACGTTTAATTTGAGGCGCTTATGCCAAAGCCATGGACTGGAGAGACCTAATCACAGAATAAACATAATTACTCTGCGGCCTAATGACGCGACAAAACTATAATAGGCCAGGCAAATTTTTCCTCATTTTGTTTTACATAAGAGTGGTATTATATTCTAGAGTTGATGCCGTTCTGAGTGGAATATGTTCACTATTTCCGCTATCACACAAAACCTTCCATTAGCGCTATTGGTATTAAGTGAAGATAATATCATTTTAAGGGTCAAGTTTATTTGTCCCAGTACTAACGGCATAATTTAAATTTGTACTAGACTTGTGACGTATAGCATTAAAGTCTTTAAGTTTATTTATGTTAGTTTGGTGTTACTTTTTTTTATTAAGATATGTCAGATTTGTTCAGCTCTGGTGAGGTTAACTCTTCTGCTATTGGTTTTCGTATAACATTTTTTTCATAATTCCATCTTCTATTAAGTATTTGATAAAGCTTTTCAAGCCCATTTCCTTGTAAGCCTAGGCGTATAATATCTAGCTCGATTATCAATATTTCACCTCTGAGTTTTTTGTATGTCAAGAACCGATATGCATTGCTTTCTTGAAATTATGGCGAGTGAACATTTCCGTGTTGCAAAAGCCAATTTAGCGTACAGGGACATCATATTAAGTTGCTCACTCGACTAGCAGTTTCCCTGTTACACTTCTTAAAAATTTGATACAAGGGGGTCGTATGCCATCATGTTTTTTTTTTTAAATGGAAACACAGTAAACACACATATATTTACATACAATCTAATAGAGGGTAAGGAGCAGATTACATAAATATATAAGTAAGTATATATTTATGTAATGGTATTTATGTAATATATAAGTAAGTATATATTTATGTAAAAAGATCTATCTTTAGGAGTTTCGATTGTACAGGGTGGTAAATTTGTTGAATTTCGAACATCATTTGAAGTCGCTCACACAATTAGCAGCTTTTCTGTCACACTTCATAAATATTAGACACATGGGGGTCGCATGGCATCTAAGACCGACCTCGGTTCTAGGTCTAGTGATGTTATTGATTGCACGATTTGACAGATACCACGCCATCTTGATTTTTTTTTAATGGAAAGTTTTCTTCTTTTTCTTTTCGGAAGCGTTAAGGCTTGTTTCACCCAAGTAAAGAATTGACTAACTCAAAGTCAAAGTCTCATAATATAGTAAATAATTGCTTTACTCGAGTTTCGCTCCTGAGAGCATCACCAGACGCCTAAAATATGAGTAAGAACCTAATATACATGTAACAGGCAAAAATAAAATTAGAAACTTACATTACATTTTCTTTAAAATCTACAACACACCGAACGTCACATATACATACTAAAATGTTACATATGCAATGTTACATTACATATATACATACTAAAACATTTTAGTATGTATATGTAGGTGGATGTTCGGCGTGTTGTAGATTTTAAAGAAAACGTAATGGAAGGTCGCTAAAATGGCGTCAACTGAGAGGACGCGGAAAAATTCATGTGGCGAAAAGTGTTACTATTTCTGTTGCAGAACTAAAACTTTTAGTGCACAGTTCTGTGTTATTTGTGGCAGGCCGGGTCATTCCCAGATCCTGTGTAGCAAGAGATTGGGCTGATAAAGTGACTATTATAGATGATTCGAAGTTAAAATGCAAGGAGCACAGCATGGATGATGAACATAACGTCAATTCCATTCCTGGAGGTGCCAGTGATAGCGAACTGGAGATAAAATATCTGAAGGAACTCCTCTTGGAAGCAAGGAGTAAAAACCTAATTCTAGAAGAAAATAACCACCTTCTTAGAGAAAAGCTTTCGCTCTTGGAAAATAACTATAAAAATGCAAGTAATATGACCAACAAAGCCCGCCAAAAAAAGGTAAACAAAAACAAAACAACCAGCATGATGACAACCAAGAATACACCGCCAATATTGCCAAACCGTCACAATCGAGCGAACGAGGCATCCTACGCTGCTGCCTTAGGCAATCTACAGAGCGCCAACGTTGGCGGGGACGGATCGAGCATGTCTTTGTCTGGTGGGACGGAACCAAGTCATGGCAAAGAATCTGAAGAATTTATACAACCAAGAAACAGGAAATTAAATAAACAAAGATGGCAGGAGCTTAAAGAAAAAAGAACGAAGGGGGAAATCGAACTGAGGATGTGGAATTCCAGTTTGATAAAGACACGAAAAAGACAAAAAAGCCTGTGTCTTTCTAAAAAAACTTGGTGAACATGTTACCAAAGACGATATCACCAACTATGTTCTAAAACATGCTGATGTCACAGCAGAAAGCATTTCTGTTAAAGAGTGTCAACCGAAAATACAAAAAGGATCCAAGCGGTTCTACATGATTGGTGTTTTTTTTGAACATAAAGAATTAGTAGACAGTCCATATTTCTGGCCTAAAGGTGTGACCTTCCAACGGTTCAACTTCGGACTAGGCCGGAATTTTTTCAGTCCAAACAAAACAACCAATAATAGACATTGGCTAGAAAAGGTGAACACTCGAAATCGCAGCGGCGGAAGCATCCACCTAAGTGATCTACCATCCCATGAACATGAATATGACTCCATGAAGCAACAAAACACCCGAAGCACAACTATGACAATATCACAGAGGCTAATCCTGTTTCGTTGGAATGTGCAAAGCCTGAACAACAAAACCCAAGAAGTCTCCGTTGCGCTGTCGGAAGTTGAGCCTGACATCTTTTGTATAACAGAGCATTGGCTTCAAAATGCAGACATGCAGACTTAGAATACTTACAACTGAGTGGATACGGCATGGTGAGCTACTCATCAAGAACAGAGCTGAGGGGAAGAGAAACTGCCATTTTTTGAAAAAAGGATATCCCAATGGAACAGGTATCTGTACAAAAACTACCCATTGAAAGACATTTTGAATTTGGTGTTGTTAATCTTACAACCGAAAGTGGATAGTTTTGTAAAACTGTCACTCTATATCGCTCGCTATCTGGCTGTTTAGTTACTTTTGTGACTAACCTATATGATCTGTTGCATGAAGTGTATAATCCTAATAGGAATAGGTATCTCATAGTCTGTGGGGACTTCAGTGTGAATTTCCATACAGATAACGCTGACTCAGACCTAGTGAATCAATTACTTATGGGTTTTGGTCTTTCCTCTAGCATACATGGTGTTCCTAGAGCTGGGAGAGGCGATGTGACAGTGATATCTTCAGTAATATTCCGAACATATTGATAAATGGAAATATATACTTAACTAATGTGTCTGATCACTATGGCCAGATAGTGAGAATTTTAGTCTCAAAAAATCAAGCCACTAGGACCAAATGCATTAAAAAAAAACGCATTTTGCATTAAAAAAAAAAACGCTTTTTGCTGACACCAACATAGAGTGCTATATAGATTGCCTTGAAAACATAACTTGGAAAGATATTAAATAATAGCAAGAAGATTAAAGAATATGGGCAATATGTGAAGGACTTATATGTGTGGTATAAGATTACTGGAAGCAGGATTAACTTGGATATCTACAAGAATGAATGAAAAAATTATAGAAAGTTTATTTCGCAATATCAAACAGCGCTTAATGAAAATCAGATTAATAATTCAAACAACAAAACAAAAACGGCTTGGGGCATCTATAGGAATCTTACTTCAAACAGTAGTCAAAATAGTATAGTTCTTGACTTTGATGGAGTGTCAGTGGGAGATCCTTTCATGGTGGCAGACTAATTTCTGAGAAAGTTCGACACTCCGTCTGTAGCTCGCCTTCAAGATGGTGTTCTGGAGAATGTTATTGGCAACCCCAACACGGCTTTCTTGAGGCCGGTAGATGATATGGAAGAATTTAGAATTATAATGGCCCTGCCCAATAAATATTCCACGGGCTTAGACGAGTTTCCGATAGTAATAATCAAAAGGGTAGCTAAATGCATTACAACGCCACTGGCCTATATCATGAATGATTGTTTTGGTGCTGGGATATTTCCAGACATCTTGAAGAGAGCTAAGGTTATTCCCGCTCATAAAAAGGGAAAGAGAACCGACATCAACAATTATAGACCCATCTCCCTTCACTCTTCTGTGTAGAAGATCTTTGAGAGAGCCATATACAGTAGGCTTACACCAGATAGTCAGCCACCAGTATGGGTTTATGCCCAATAGGTCTACACAGTTAGCAATATTTGACTTTATTACATACATAATTGAAAATGTTGACAGTGAGAAAGGTTGCTGGGTTGTTCTTTGATCTTTCAAGGGCCTTCGACACATTAGGTCATGATCTGCTCATGAACAGGATAGCTAGCTATGGAGTCAGGGGGAATTTCGCCTCAATCATAAAGTCTTATCTAACAAACAGACAGCAGGTAGTATATGTGCACTCGCAGGGGGTCGAGGTTCTTTCCCGGTCGGTGGCGATCCGGAGGGCCGTTCCGGCGTTCCGCAGGGCTCCATTCTCGGTCCCGTGTTGTTCCTCCTGTACGTCAATGGATTGGGTGCGGCGATTGCTGGTGGTCGCATCTGCCAGTATGCGGACTATACGTCTATTGTGCTGGTGGATGATGGCTCGGCTGGTCTCTCGGAGGCTTATTAGGATGCGGTGGGGGGAATGCGGGATTGGTGTGCGGACAGTGGCCTGATGGTCAACTGTGGGAAGACAGGTCTGTTGACCTTTAGCAAATTGGGTAGGTCTCTTGAGTCTTTGTATGTCAATATTGGTGCCGGTTCTCTTCCTGTATCAGACAGTGTGAAATTTTTGCGGGTGACGGTTGATCAAACTCTAGCATATGATAAGCAAAATTTTGGAAAATAGACTAAACAGTTTCTGTGCTTTAATTCGCAGACTCAGAAATTGCTTTTCACATACCACACTAATGCAAATATATTATGCAAATATATTATGCCGGGCAAAATATTTGTGGCTCAAAAGCGGATTGTAAGATGTATCCAGGGGCTACACCCTAGAGTATCATGTAGGTCCTACTTCAAACTTCAAGCAAATGAAATTACCCACCGTCCCATCATTATATTTCCTATCGCTGGTAATGTTTTTAAGAAGACACTATAATATGTTTACATGCAACGCGGATGTATATGCTCAAGGTATGACCATGGCAACCAGGAGTGCAGACATTCTCAGAGTGCCACTGCACAACTCTACTTTTTTCAAGAAAGGTCCATATTATCAGGCGCTCATGGCCTTTAACCTATTACCCAATACCATTAAAAACAAGACCAGTCTTTTATCATTTAAGAAAGCCACCACTGATTTCCTGCTAGACAAGTGCTACTATAGCTCTAGCTTTATTTGAGCCTTGTAGCTGAATATATGGATTTGCAAACCAAAACTACAGTGTTGTGTGATTTTGGGAGTGGCTGCATTCCAGTAACAATTTATAGAGTGTATTTTTTTTCTCTTGTTTGCTCCTTTTTGACATTGCTTTGTTGACTGTGTCGATTTTGGTGGCAATAAAGATATTATTATTATTATTATTATTAAGTTTTTAATTTTATTTTTGCCTGTTACGTGTATGTTAGGTTCTTACTCATATTTTAGGCGCCTGATGATGCTCTCAGGAGCGAAACTCGAGTAACGCAATTATTTAATATATTATGAGAGTTTGACTTTGAGTTAGTCAATTCTTTACTTATTACAAGGAAGTCTCTTTGAGTAAGATGGACTATTTCTTCGATTTTGTTTCACCCACCCTCTTGGGATGTCGACGACCAGCTATCCTTCTACCTCTTGGGAGGCCGTCCTGGTGGCCTGCTGGATGCTGGTTTTCTATTTCTGGCAATTATTGCCAGTTTTTGCTTTTCCATCCTGTCCCAATATCTCTACTCCTTCTTTGGTTTCCTGTGATCATTCTTAGTATTCTCATTTCGCTGGTTCGTGCCATCTTTTTGTCTCCGCTAGAGAGCTCCTGCTATCATGGCTGCCTTTTTTTATCTGGTTTCGTACACCAGTCTTGAGTTCGCCTGATGGTGATATTATTACAACAGAACAATAGACTAGAAGTCTTGATCTATGTGTTTGGTTGTAGTTTGCATCTACGTGGTTCCGTGGCGATCACCATGCTTTTTGCGTTGGTAGTTGATATTTCCTTGTTGACTTTTTCGGCCTCTTTCTTACATGCCTGTAAGAGCCATTGCAGCCCGTCTTCCGTGTCCGCGAATAGCTTTACGTCGTCTGCGTTATTGGTTTCCCATCGTGTATGCCTGGTCTACCTTGCGCACTTGCTCCATTATTCTGTCCATTATGATGTTGAACAGCAGTGTCATTCGTATTGTTGTGGTGCTGTTTGTGTTGAGCTCTCTAACCGCTTCTGTGATGCTTGGGGTTATTCCTCTGCGGTTCAGCTCGTTCCTAACGTCCTCTATCCTTATACCCTGTCGAACGCTTTCGTCAAATCTATAAAGCACAGGTATGCTGGTTTGTTATACTTTATTACATTGTTGTAATTAGCGTCCTTAAATTGTAAGTTGTTGGTGAAGTTAGAGGGATTAGGACAAATAATGCACCTCTTCTTTATGCGAAAATGGCCGACGTTTCGACTATTTATTTAGTCTTCATCAGGGCTATTCTCACTTAGAGAGGGTAGTCAGTTAAAATTCGATTCAAGATAGTTAAGGTAGCAAACTCCATTCCATTGTTCGGTGACCCTGGTGTCTTAGGCTCGACAAACCACACGTCCGCTGCCTAAGTTACAAAATTCGCAAATTTTGCTCCCGCTAACTTCACCATACTCTATTACCTTTTCTATAACCTGCCTGATAACGAACACTACGTCAATCGTCGAACGGTTCTTCCGAAAACCTTGCTGCTTCTCGCATATTGTGGTGTAGCTGAGAGTACGTTGTTGTAGCATATGGGTGAATAATTTCATGGCCGTGTCTAGAAGCGATATCTGAGGTTTTTTCCTTTTTGAATATAGGGATTGTGATGCTGAGAGTATAGGGATTGTGTGTTCTGAGCATTTTCCATGTGCGTTTTTTGGTTCCATACTCATCTTTGAGGTCACTTTCCATTTCTCTACTGAAGTTCTCCCAATGCTCTCTTTTTATTTTTCTTATACGGTTGTTTACTCTGTTCCTTGTTTCGATGTATTTGATGTGGTTTCTTGGGGTCTTGTTGGTTATGTATGTTAGGGGGGTTCTTTTCTTTTCACGGGCCAGTACCTTCACCTCTAGTTTGAACCATGGCATTTTATTTCTGTGTTTTGTCGTTGTGTTCGTTGTTCTTTTGCCTAGTACCTCCTCTGCTGCTTGGTTTTTGTTGTTTAGTAGGATGTTCCTTGCGCGGTCTACTGTGTGTTGCTGGAGGATGGGTTTCCTTTCAATTTTTTGGGATTGCGCAATTTGTACATCTCTAGCGTGCTTTCTGTTGTTTTTTTGACTCGATATTGAACTTTGTTGTTGGGTTGTTCGTTTTCTTCTTGTTGGATGGTGGTCTTGCCGTGGTAATTACTCCCATTACTAAGTTATGGTCTGACCGATGTTTGCCGATGTTAGTGATCTAACATCCTGTATTTGCTCCTGATGGTTCTATTCGTTATTATGTAGTCTATTGTGGACGTTACCCCTCTATTGCTCTGAAACCGGACTTTGTGTAGGGAACGGAATGTCACATATGTTTATCTACAATATAATAAAGTTAAGGAGCAGATTAGAGAAACATATAATAACGTATATTTATCTCAAGCTTTTTGATTATACAGGGTGCTAAAATTTTTGAATTTCGAAAATCATTTTAAGTCGTTGGCTCGATTAACAGATTTCCTGTTACATTTCTTAAAAATTGGCTGGCTCCGGTTGGGTTATCGACCTCGAATCTAGGGCTACGGATTTTAGTAGCAGTCCCATACTTCATAAAGCTCGAAGAGTTATTGTAAAAGCTTTTCACTAATTTATCTCGACGCGTTGCAGAAACATTAATAATTAATATACATTCTCAAAAACTAAGCTTTCACGCCCTGTATGTGATACCAGAAGAGAGTTCTTTGTTATATTTTGGAGTCTAAAGACGTGGTCAAATGTGTGAGATTTCATAACGGAAAGATCTTTTACAGGTAGCTAACATTTTTCAATATTCCTCTGTGGGTGTTATTCCGCCCTTCTTTTTCCGCCCTCTTTTTATTGGTGATCCTCGATGGTAATCGTTCGACCTTCCGGCTCGTCTAATCTCGACTCCCCTGCGACTTCTAGAAAAACACATCTTTGTCTACTTTTGTAACAGTGGGCTGGTACCTGACGGTAATCGTTCGCACTTCCGGCGTAACGCCAATGCTAACTCTCTCTATCGTAAGAAAAATTTTCCCAATCGATTGCAACCTTCTTTTCCATGACGTCAATGAGCGGTTTGCAGTCATCACAAGTTGAACAAATTTGCGAAGTATGATATTAAAATTTGGGTTTCCTATTGCTTGGTTACTAAACCGATGGTCGGCCGACAATCTCTAAGAATGCTGCAATTTTTATATCTTTTTGCTCCTTTGTGACAGTATTAAGGAACAGAAGATCCAGATTACAGCTCGACACAGAGTCGACGTGAACATTGTAACTTGTGAGGTATAACACACGTCCATCGCCCGACCCTATTACATTAAAATGACTCACTGGAGAGTCTGGCCCTAAAGACGGAAAGACCGATGTTACTATCGTAATTGGAGAAAAACTTGAGGTTCAACATAAAGGGTTGCCAATTTGTCGATGAGGAGTTTGCGTTAACCAATGGGAATGTGGGAACGAACGTACAGCTAATGGTGGCTGAAGTTGTAAAAATGTTTCCAAATACAAAACAAATTATTGCAGTAACTACTGAAAATAAACCTGGAGGATCAATGAATAATGAGTAAACAACGAGCGAGATGGGATTTGTAGAGGAACATCATTTCAAGTCGCTCACTCGATTAACAGCTTTTCTGTTACACTTAAAAAAAAAGTGATACATGAGGGTCGTATGGCATCTAAGGCCGACATCGGACCTAGGGCTGCCCGGTTTGAGAGATACGATGCCATTTTGATTTTTGTAACTCGAAACACACATATATTTTCATACAGTCCACTAGAGCTGAAGGAGCAGATTACAGAAATATATAATTTCGTATATTTACCTCAAGCTTTTTGATTATACAGGGTGGAAAATTTGTTGAATTTCGAAAATCATTTTAAATCGCTCACTCGATTAGCAGATTTCCTGTTACACTTAAAAAAAATTGACACATGAGGGTCGTACGGCACCTAAGGCCGACCTCGAATCCAGAGCTAGCGACGTCATTGACTGCCCAGTTTCACAGATACGACGCCATATTGATTTTTTTTAATGGAAACATATTTATTTACTCACAATTTAATACTGCTAGTTATACAGTATTTAATACAGGTCGATCTTAGATGCCATACGACCCCCATGTATCAAATGTTTTTGAAGTGCAACAGAACATCTGATAATCGAGTGAGTGATTTAAAATAATTTTCGAAATTAAACAACTTTACCACCCTGTATAATCGAATCGCATAGAGATGGATATACTATAATCTGTTGCTTCAGCTCTATTAGAGTGCATATATATGTGTTTCCATTTAAAAAAATTAAGATGGCGTCGTATCTGTCAAGCCAGGCAGCCAGTAACGTCGCTATCCCTGAATCCAAGGTAGGCTTTAGATGCCATAGGAACCCCACGTATCAAATTTTTTTTTGAAGTGTGACAAGAGATCTGCTAGGGAAGTAAGCGACTTAAAGTGATTTTCGAAACTCACTAAATTTACCGCCCTGTATAATCGAAACGCCTAGAGATAGATACACGAAGTTATATATTTTTGTAGTCTGTTGCTCTATACTTGTTGTCTGTTGAACTATAGGGTGTATACAAAAATACGTGTTGCCATTAAAAAAAAAATAAATGGCGTCGTATCTGTCAAACCAGGCGGCCAATAACGTCGCTAGCCCTGAATCCGAAGTCGGCCTTAGATGCCCTACGACGCCCACGCATCAAATTTTTTTGAAGTGTAACAGCCAAGCTGCTACTCGAGTGAGCGACTTAAAATGATGTCCCTGTACTTACACGGGACTTATTTATATACTCTTCGATACATACGAGGTGTTCATTATAAAACTTCATCTAGCAGGCTATGATATTTTGACAGAAAAGGATGACATAATCCAAATAAATAGACTCTTGTTTCTTCATCCTTCACTTTGCAATCACTGTATATCTGGGGTGCTGCAATGCCTGAAAACAAATGCAAAACTAACCTCTATTGAAGAGAAAACTGAAGAAATCCTAAGTAAAGCAACCCAATGTCTAAAGGCTGTACAATCGAAGGACTACCGCACTGCGGAGTCAAGTGCGATTACTTGGAGTGAAGTTGTAAAGAAGTTTAATCCGCCATTAATTGTTAAACCAAAAGATCGCACTCAAAATAGTCAAACTACAAAGAAATGTATTATTGAAAATATTGATCCTATGCAGATAGATGTAAATATAAACAGGGTATTGCAGTCCAATGATGGATGTATTCGCATTTTGTGCGATACGGAAGAATCCACCAAAAAACTAAAAAAAGGTGTGTACGAAAAATTTCTATTGACATTTCACAGTCAACTAGATGAAGTTTTATAATGAACACCCCGTACTGTTATCACTTTACCAATAATTATTACATATTCGTTAATTAATACTTGCTGTGATCATAAATAAGGAGTAGAGAAATATACTCTTATGTTATAATTGGCAATACAGTAAACAATAGCCAATGACCACGACACATAAACAAATCAGCACTCCACAGGTTAAAATAATTTATTGCCTTTCCAAGCCTTTCGACCTAAGTGTCCTATAATCTCCTGTAAGCTCCGTATTAATATTCTCGGTTACCTGTGATAATGTGGCCGGTGCCGAGTGATTGATAGTGAAGAGTGTCGAGTGAAAGTACCTTCACTTTTTACACGAAACCTTCGCGAACATAAATATTTATAACTCAATTTGTTACGATTGTTTGAGTCGGAATTAATTTAGCAACGTCCGTATTTGGCACATCTGGGTCAAGTTTGACATTCGATCTTAAACTTTTTTCATTTATCATTCCAGACGTGGTTAATTAGACGAGATTTTTGGCCGATAAATTTCTTGTTTCAGATCCGAATTAAGATCAACTGAGACAATATTGAAAAGCCCATCTAAATGTTAATATATACCCACATACCTATATTATGATTTAATTTAGTGGTTTTGATTCATAGCTTTTTTTTAGGAAACTTTTTTGCAAGTAAATCTTCACGAAGTGTGTCGCATGGTGCAAGGGCCATTTCCGTTTCGACACACTCGTGCCGTATAGGATTTCACTTAGATAGTCAGTAAGGCGAAACAATATAATACCATATGTATGCCAAAATTGCTATTAATTTTAGAAGTGACAAACAATTAGCATTCAACGTACAATAGGTCGTAATTCTGAGAACAGTTACATACACGATCTCGTGTCCCATGATTCCCTTCAGTCGTACGCATAAGTTTACGGATACGTATTTATAACCTTTTTGTGTAATCGTGCGTTTAAATAAATACATGTTAAATACGAATGTATAAGCAATAATTTGAAACGGATAGTTTAATATGCTTGAATTATTTGTGAACTGGTGTAATTTTAGATTCGAGCTCATGCAGTTTAGCAGTTAGAGGCCTATCTACTAGCGTGGGTTGGTCACAACTTTTCTTTAATTCACATTAGTATAAAGATGTATTAAGACAATTTATAAAAAAATTAAATAATAAGAATTTCAATCTACAGTATGTCATTGGATAGGTAAAACGACTCTAAGTAGTTAAAATTGCAAATTTAAAATTTTGTTTTTTTGGGGTTTAACTCTGCTTGTTTAAGGACCAATTACTGGCCCAATTTAAGTACAAAGAGGCCTTGAAAATTATCATAAAGCCACCTCTTTTTCAGAAAAGTCTCCTTTATATGAGATATATTAAAAATACGACAAGACGTCGTTATGAAAAAGTGCTTAGAGTCAAAAATTAGGCCCATGTACCAAATTTTAGAAGGCTCAGTATACTATTCTTTTTCAACTTTTATCAAATTAAATTAGCTTCTTTTAACTTTCATAGTCTAGTCATTCGTAAAAGTTAAAGCTTAAAATCAAAATTAGGAACCGAATCATAATTTTCATAATATTTTCCTAATAAAAATTTGTAAATTGATGGCTATTCTAAGAAATTTTTTTTTAAATAATTTTCTGTTGTATGTCTCATAGAAAGGAAACTTTACTCTTCCAAAAAAAGTTTCTGACAATTTCCAAAGTTTTCTTGATTTTTTAGAACTTAAATTATAACAGAAATTGGTGTTTGACCAAACAGGGCCGGTTCTAAAAAAAAATGCCTTCTTAATCTCAATCTTAAATTGTTTTTTTAAACTTTTTGCAAGAGTCATTTCACCTATCTGGTGACACTCTATGATAGGCAAAGGGAGGAAATAATTTTTCTAGAAATGATTTAATTGTTATTGTGTTTGGTTTTGAAACTTGTTTGGTTAATTTTGTATAAAAGCACTCGATACACCTAGTTGGGAGAAAATATTATGTTGTTCGCCCATGTCTAGTGAAATGCTAAGGATTTAGAAGTTCAAGAAAAAGAATTCAATATATATAGGATAATAAACTGCTGGCCAAATGGAACGTAGCAAACCAGTTTTACTACCAAATTTTAAACTCTATATCTCGAAAACGGCTTGTCAGAAACATGTCCGATAAGCCCACTATTTGACTAACTCCCAATTCTGAGTCCTATCCGTTGCTCCCAAAAGTTGCTCGGGACATGTTCGACCGACTTTCGATATGATACGTGGTCCGACAGAAATATCGTTTTATCAAAAATATCGATTCTTTTCAATATTTCGGTCTGATATCTTCTCTGAGAAAAAAATCTATACGCTCTCTTAATATGAGTGCAAGCAGTAAGTCTATTGACCCATCGTGAGCAACATAGGAAGCTCGACCATCGAAATAGGAAATACTCTCAACTTTTTAAAAGACTCCACTCATTTCGTCGAAAAACTGCATTCTTTGACTCTTTTTTCAGAAGAAATTCTCGTTAGCTTCGATGTTGCGTCGCTCCTCACAATGGAACCAATTAAGGAAGCCATGGAACATATTAACCACGCATTTCTACAAGATATTGCCAAGTTGTTCCAACACTACCTAACCACTACAGATTCTCAATGGAAGGAAGATTTCTACGAACAAACTGATGGTGTAGCTATGGGCAGCCCTCTCAGCCCAGTAATAGCCAACTATTTTATGTAAATTTTTGAGGCCAAGGCGTTGGCAACCGCAAATAAGAGGCCAGAAGGTGGTTCCGATACGTAGACGACATCTTTGTTATTTGGAACCATGGCGTATGCGAACTTCAAAACTTCCTTTTACACCTCAGCTCTATCAACCCAAAAATGCAATTCACTATGGAGGTAGAAAAGGAAGGACGTCTAGCGTTTTATGATGTCTTAGTATCAAGGAGGCCGAATGGGAAGCTTGCGCACACGTTTATAGAAAACCAACACACTCTAACCAATACCTCAACGGATCAAATCATCATCCCACACCGAAAAGGGGTGGAGACTCTGGCTCTGTCCGTGAGAGCCAAGAGAATTTGTGCGCCGGCTGATTTGAAACGGGAAATGAAGCATCTGGAAAGAGCCTTTGGTTGGAATGAAGTCCGACCAAGGAATGTAGAGACCAAGGAAGGAACAACGGGAGAAAATGAAGAAAAGCGTATATGAACTAGTCTACCATACATTCACAAAGTAATGGACAGGATCGGCAGGATCCTCGAAAAGCACAGTGTCAAAATTGTCTTTAGATTCACTCGAACAATACAACAGAACTTGAGATCGGCCAAAGACGCGAAGAGTTTATCGCGTTTCATGCAGCTGTGGCTCGGTATACATTGGCACCACGAAACGCAATGACAATACGAAGATTACGGAACACAAGAGGAGTTGCAGGCTGTTTCTATCCGAGACTAACGAAAGAGGCCGTTGAGATCTTTAATAAACGCGACAACAATTTCAACAGGAATGAGGAAATTACGTTTCTAAATGCAGACTGGAAGCGAGTTCTACGACATACTTCGAGTGCGCCGAAATCTGGCGCCACCACGACCCCTATTCCATTCCATCCACTGCAGCTCGACGGCGCGGCGCCGGCGGGGGAATAAATGTAATCAATTCAGTTATTTTTGGCATCAACCCATGCCATGGAATTTCTTCGGTATAACATCGATTGCGATTGTCGGTTACTTGTCGTCAAAACAAACTTGTCAAGATGTGTCATTAAAATTTCGCGGTTTCCGATTTTTTTACACATAACACGTGCATTTTGTATTTTGTTATTAAAAAAACTGTCTTATCCTAAAAAAAAATATGCCAAAAGTAATTAACACTAATCAGTAATCATAAAAGTGACTCCAATTCAGAAGAAATCTCCCCCAGAAATGCCCTCTATGACCTTGCCTAAGTTTCCAATATTTTTGGGGTAAGCATTAACTCTGCTCTGCTTTATACCTACATTCTTCAGTTATTGGATGTTTGAGGACTGGAAATAATAATTATGATTCCAATGATTCCATGCTAATAATGTTTGATATCAGACACGACACCCGAAAACAATGAAATTCTAGAACTATTAATACGTAAGTAGATAGGTACCTAAGCTTACAGCCCATTGTCCAATTTTCGTGCTTTTAATTGCCGCTGACAGACACATTATTGGTCCTGTCCTTCCGTAACTGTATTCCACCTTTCTTTTCGTCCAAAAAGCAATACACTTCTTATACATATCATCACTTGCATTTTTGTATGTAAATGTTTTGTAATAAATTATAATATTCTTGCTAGCGTTGAGCCCCGGCCCATTTTTTACTAGATTCTAGGTTAGTAATCATTATTATTAAAAGTTTCAACTAATGAAGTTATCTGGCAACTTTGTGCCTTAACCTCAAACTAATTATTAATCACTGTCACTGTCAGTCATGTTATACCGGGTGAAATATGTCAGATTTCCAACGCCTACTTGACGACAGAAATAACTGAATGGATTATACTACTGAGCTCCCCACAGTCGAATCAGTCAACGTCGGGAAGCACGGGAGATCATTTCGCCGATTGCCTCATCGCCTTTGATAAAGTCTGCCGCAAATGTAGACGAAACGTCAGGAAGAAATTCCATTCAACCACGACTTCAAAGCCGGGAAAACACTTTAGATTGTATTTTGACCGGCTGTTGGCCAGCTGTATACTCTTGAAAATTACTTTTCTCATCTTTAAGAAGAATTTTAAGTGCTTTAAACGCTAAACATAACGTTCAGGGAAAGCACGGCCAACGTGGAATCTAAAATTTTATATTTCTTTGAAACAATTGTAGTCCAGAGAGTTTTCCAAATTTGTGGTAAAATTTGTAGTTGTTACACCCTTTGCGCATTAAAGAATATTTGAATTACAAAACAATAAAGCAGTATATTTCTAGACAAAATGGCGTTTCAAACAAAAAAAAGTCATTCAAGTCTAATTAGTCGTTTTAGCAAAAATAATAATTAAACATTCGATTATTTTCAAGTGGTGCGCTAATTTAGTTAACGAATGTATTTTAAAAGAAATGGCAATTTTATAAATATTGATTTTTATTTGATTTCTTTTTAAACTCCTCAGGATGCGCTTACTGATTTTTATTCCAACGTTTCATTACCGGAAGACCATCATCGACTTTTTCACATCTACTGTGAAGAAATGGAAATTGATGAAATGAAGATGAGATGAATGAACGAATGAAAACTGTATACTGCACAAGTTAGAGTTTTTTATACCTAACTCATTAAGATGAGTTTTTTTTGTTTCAAAAACCGTAACATAACGACCTTTCAAATGTTTTATTTTTATTATTCCCCTGCATAATTTTAATGAAAAATTCGAATAATAGTACGGGGTGTTCATTATAAAACTTGAAGAAAAGGATGACATAATCAAAATAAATGGACTTTTGTTACTCCATCCTTTTCTTTTGACATGTTTGTTAAAAGATGAAGTTTTATAATGAACACGCCGTAGATAGTAGATAATAGATAATTATGTCACTAGGAGTAAAAGTGGGTCTTTTCGTGCTGAGCTTAGAGATCGACGGCCGAAGCGAAGCTGAGGCCTGCAACTGTGCGAAGCACAAAAAGACTTTTTACGCCAAGTAACATACCTATACTATTTCTTTTCAAGCAAGCAGGAAATAAGGAGTCTATTTCAGAGAGATTCAGTTTTGCAATTTTCTCTCATCTCATGCTCTTTAAGGGGGTCTAGGTACGTACCCAATTAGTTGTGTATATTATTTGTAAATTAAATAGAATGTGTTGGAACGGTGGCTTTCAATACTCAATGGTTTTTAATGGTATTAAATCATGAGGAATGGTTTAAGTCGTTTAGGTAAATTATGGTAAACTAAAAATTTGTAGTATTATTATCAATACTAAAACTGACATTAACTAAAACAACATTTAACAGATTCGAGAACCTATGCGATTTCGACTAATAACGGTTTCGGATAGTGCTCTCGAGCGCTCTGAGATCCTTTGTTTTTTCAATAAGAATGTGAAGATGGCAATATACTCAGATCAGACTCAGAATGAAAATCGTTTATATATACACCACCATGACAGTAGCGGTGACTTTTGACTCTACTTTCACTGCCTTTTTTTGCTACTTTTTTGGTCTCGGGATTAGAGACCCCACTTTAGGTGTGCGTGTGGAAAAAACCAATGACATACTTTTACGAGGATGGGATGAAAAGTTTCCGGCCTCGATGTGATTAAAGCAAGATAGACCTAAAAATGCAACGTGTTTATCTAGTGGCGTGTGACATTTCCTTGAAATTAAAGTTTCGTGTTAATATGTCAAATAGTTTTGACGTTTTCGTTACATTTGCACTCATAAGTATTTTATTTCCCAAGTATGAAAAAAGACGAAGTTTGCGCTGTCATAAAATACATTTTTGTCAAAGGTTTTTCGCCAACAGAAATAAAAGTTGGGCAAGATTCCACACTAGGCAGTTCATCCCCATCATTTTCCACTATTAAGGCATGGGCTGCAGCCTTTAAGCGTGGCAGAATCAGCACAAAAGACGCCACACGTTCACGAAGACCAAATAAGTCAGCTACCATTGAACAAGTTATCGAAAAAGTGCGGCAAATTGTGTTAGGTGATAGGAGATTAAAACTGACAGAAATTGCTGATATTGTGGGGATATCTAAAGAGCGGACACATCATATCTTAACCGAGTCCTTAGACAAGACCAAGTTGTCTGTAAGGTGGGTGCCGCGTCTGCTTACCACTGAACGAAAACTGATTCGCTTGAACATCTTGCGGCAGTGAAGTAGTGAAAACTATGTTGCGGACTTATGTGAATCAAAATGATCATAGGACTTGGGATGATCATTTGGCCAGTATCGCGTGTGCTATAAGGACCGCGAGACATGAGACAACAGGGTATTCACCATCTGATGTAATATTTGGGAGAAAATATAGATTGTACAGACAAGACTATAGTGATAGACCTAATACTGAGACGGAGAAAATGGATGTGAGAAAATGTAGGAGTTTTATTCTAAGCTGGTGAAGCGACACAAAGCAGCACGAGTAAGAGCCCAGCATCATTACAATTTGCGAAGGAGACCCGCCGACCGGTTCTTTGTAGGACAGAGGGTATGGCGTAGGAACAAGGTACTTTCTGATGCTGCAAAGTGCTGTAGTGCAAAGCTGGCTCCTACATATTTCGGACCGTTTTTGATCAAGCGTGGTACTGGAAGCTGTACTTACGAGTTGCAGGATGAGGATGGTTGTAGCAAAGGAGTTTGGCATGTCGAGAATCTCAAACGAGTAAATTTTTCAACTGTTTAGCCGAGTTTGCATGAAGAATTCATATCTGTTTATTTACGTCCAAATATATTATAACAACTACCCATTTTCCTTGCTTTTGTTTCAATTTCAATAGGATAGGCCACAGTTTTTATATTAAGTTTACAAAATTATAACCCCAAAACTTGGAAATAAATAAACAACTGACTTATTTCAAATGTCGGATTTATTGACTGATTTGTTGACGGATTGGCAATGAGTGAATTGTGTAGATATGTAGATATGGAGGTGACTGCCTATCAGCCTAAGTGCTTCCGCTTCTTGGCCGGAAGTCCGCCATGTTTGAGGGGACTTTGCTCATTCTTTGCTTGCACCTAATAGCCCATTGTTAGCTGTTCGTAAGTCAAACGTTATTCTATGATAATATCATTAGATGAAATGAGAAACAGGTGAGACAAACTTAAAGTGGTACATCTTGCTTATTTTCTGAGGACTAAAAAGGGTAGTGAGAGCAAGTATTTTATGTGTCGTCCAAAAACGCCTTTCGACAACGATGATCATTGTCATTCGTCAATTATTCGTTGCGCGCTGGCGCTCTCGACCAATATCTTTTCCCCACCTCCACCTTTTATCTATTGAAAATCGGAATATTGCAGAACATTTTGCTTTCTGAATCAAGACACGTTGAAGACACCACTCATCTCTTCGCTGCTACTCATTTCGACGTGAAAGTGTAACCGCCACGTGGGATTTAGTCGATTTGTAGTAGTATTTCAACTTCCCTTACTTGGTGTTAGTTTTATGGTCACTCGACCAGTTTCTTTTTTGAGACAGTTTTGGATGAGGGAAGTTGAACCGAATTTCGGGATTGTGCAGCAAGAGAGTTTGGGCCTACAAGCTAAGCATTTGTCAACCTATACTACGATCAAGGGCCACATAAGCCACTGTACCACGTGTCAGCAAGGTTAATGTGAGGGCCGAAAGCAGCTACTTCACGTGTTTATTTAGTTCTGTTTTTGGGAACCCTCGTGGACGAGGGTGTTTCCAAGGGGGCCAACAGCCATCATTAATGTTTCCAAGGGGGCCAACAGCCACCGTTATTGTTTCCAAGGGGCTACCAGGCACCATTATTGTTTCCGAAGGGTTAATCACCACCTTATTGTTTGAAATCCACCACTATTGTGTGTAAGAGGCAGACAGCTACCACCATAAGTTTTGGAGGGCCAATAGCCACTACCTTTTGCGTTGTTTTGGACCTAGCCACTACCTTTTGCGTTGTTTTAAACCTAAGGCGCCTAGCCTTTGTGAGCTTCTGCAATAGCGTCTTGTCAAGCTAAGTAGTAGTATTTAAGTTAACCTTTTTTTTTTATTGTTAAGCTTGGTGATCACCACTAGGGAAACACATTCCAAACAATTGTGATAAGTAGAATTAAGGAAAACCTTTCACTCACTGATTTGAAGTACAATCATCATATTGTAAACATTGATTTTTTTTGATATTATAGATCATAAATTAAACTTGTTTAGTTTTATTTTGTTTGCAAGTACTATGGGTATTTTGGAAGAGGCTAAGGGCGAACTGATCAGCTACCTAACAGCGTAGGATTTTTCCAATTTAAGTGATTAAAATTGGTGAAGCCCCGAACTCACTTTACCGGCCGCTTTTGTAGCACTTGTGTACCTGACCTGATACTTTTCCCTGAGTGCTTTTTGAATATTCCAAGATAACTTTACTGAAAATAAATTGTTACAGTTTCAAGAGAATCAGGCGGAGTTTTGTGGCGCTTTGTTACAATGGGTAAAACATGGATTCATCACTATACACCGGAAACCAAAGTACAATCCCGACAATGGACAGCCAAACATGAACCTGTTCCAAAGAAAGCCAAAGCTGTTCCATCAGCCGGTAAAGTTATGGCGAGTGTTTTTTGGGATTCAAAAGGTATTCTTTTTATTGATTACTTACCAAAAGGCAAAACTATCAACGGGGAATATTATATGAACCTCCTAGAAGAATTTTCTCAAAAAGTTCTAGAAAAACGACCTGGACTGGCGAAAAAGACGATCCTGTTTCATCAGGACAATGCACCATGTCACAAGTCTCGCGTAGTGATGGAGAAAATAAAAGAATTAGGATTTCAATTGCTGCCACATGCACCTTATTCACCAGATTTGGTTCCCTCCGACTACAGTTTATTTCCTAATTTAAAAAAATTTCTTACTGGTAAGAAATACGGTTCTGATGCTGAAGTGATAGCCGCAACTAATTCTTATTTTGAAGAGTTGGACCACTCTTCTTTTAGGGATGCCACAAAGGCCTTAAAATATCGTTGAACTAAGTGCATTTGAAGTTCAATGAAATTATGTCCAAAAATAAAATAATAATATTCATCACTTTCGATTGTTTTCTATCAGAGGCTGGAAATTTTTCATCCTATCCTCGTAGTCTGCTTGAAAAAAGGTAATGTTACTTCTACTATAGAATATTTATTGAGATATGTTTTAACTGACAATTGCCATCATATTCGTTGTATACCAATAAAAAATATTGATATTTTATTAAAAAATACTTTCTTGATTCAAGAATTTCTATAATACATCGTTAAATTAGGTATACAAACGAGTATCTAATACACTATGTATTTTTTTTACTTTTACCATATACAAAATTATGATTTTTATGATGGTGTCTCCAAAACGATGAAATTCAAATTAATAAACGCCAACCTGTAGAGGTTAAAAAGGTGCAATCAAAAAGTGTTTTCTATTTTATAATCCTGTTTGAAATAAATTAAAACCATAGTCAATAAAAACGAAAAATTATGAACTTGGTCAGAGTAGAAACAAACCAAAAGTTATCTCTTCTCTCTTTTTAATAAACTTCCTCGAAACTTAAAAATTTGATATGATATATATTTTTATGCCAATTGAAATGTTTTGTTCCTGGAAGATTTCTTGACTGACTCGTGTAATCAAAGTTGGCAGATACAACTGACAACAATTTCTTAAAGGCAACCTACATAAAAAACTTGATTTGTCATTATTATCAGTCTTCAACAGGCAACATCATTAAAACCCTGAATTTGCAAACTCTAGTGATAGGCAGAAATATAATTATTCTTTCTTTTTGGCAATTGGAAGACTCTCCTTTCAGGTCGATTTCTTCCCTGACTTCAATGTTTTGCAGATATACTGAGGATTATTTCTTAACTAATACGTAAGAAAATTTATACTTGTCATTATTATCGCTCATCATCTCATAAAACTCTAGTAATGGAGAAAAATGGAAAAAAAAGTATCTTTATAAATTATAAAAAACACATTCGAAGTCTTAATATTTAATAAAAAAAAGTACAATAATCCTCTCCTCTTTAGATATTTTTCCAGTTATCTTGATTAACTACAAAGCGTGCTGAAACCTATTTAAATGCGGCACGCTGAATATATTAATCACCGTACAAAGCAATAATGACACTATCTCTCGGTATTAATGACGATCTACAATCGATTAAACTTGTAAGTCGTCATAATTATCTACTAGCTGAATGTAAAAGAGAGCAAATAAACTCATCGGCGTAACGATAGATACTAATGGCTAAAGAAAGGACATGCCTGGAATTATTATAACAATCATTCAACCTTAGACTTACCTCGTAGGTCTTAGCTGACCGTTATAGTAACTATGTGACGTAATCTTGACTGGCTTTTTGGTGACTTGACTATGACTATGGTACGTATGACTAGGAGCAGTGTAGAGCACTTGCGGCTTAGTGGAAGGCTGCATTGCGTTATCGCTGCGATTATGAGCACAACAAGAGCCGAACATGAAGGCGTCCACGCACATCCCTATGTGGTAACCCTCGGATTTAATGCACTCGTAGACGAACATGCAGGTACCTTCTTGACCGTCCACCCAGCAAGGTTTGGGATTGATTTGATAACCTGAAAATTACTTTTTCACAAAATGGTTCATCAACAGACAGGCGAAAGTAGATGAAAATTTACCACCGATGATATTATCGCACTAATGGATTTGAAGGAAATCTTCGTACATATGTTTGCAGTCTTTGAACAACTGTAAAAGACTATTATGTAAATAATGCTCTCTCTCAAGCTGGCTTAGTAGCTTTTGTGTAATTGCTATCCGGTGTAAGTACATGGTATAAGTATCACCGTGAACGCTGTTATTATCTGTTGGTGGCGATGAATAAATTGTTTATGGCGCATCGACTATCGTTATAGATTTTAATTTTGTAGTTAGTAATTTACTAGGGACTATCAGAGCAGCATACGCTGAATTTATAAAGTATACCATACGAAGAAAATGATGATTTAAGTCATTTGTTTTTTTTTTCATAACGATATAAAAACAAATGATTAGTTTAATAAAACTTCGGCAATTCGACTGACGTCTTGTCAGCGGCTCATCAACATTCATGTGTAAATTATGTTATAAAACTAATTTACACCCTAGTAAGAGAAGAGCATTGAGGAAGACGTCAATAAACATCGAAACGTCCTGTTGCGAATTAGTGTTGCTGCAAAGCAAGGTAATACACTATAGAACCTACTTTTGTCTTGCCTTGAAAGACAGTATCAAAAAAGGCTATACTGACTAGAATTTGTATTAAAAATTACGTGGTGCGGTAGTCGTGCCGTGGTTTGCAGCGTTGCTTTTTAATCAGTCTTTAAAGAATAAAAACTTCAAAAATTGTTTCGTCATTAAACAGAAACAAGAAACAACCCACATTGTCCAAAAATTTTAATTTTCATGTTTGTGTTTTTTTTAGAGATCCAGTTTTAGGATAAAACTGGCAAAACTGACTCCAATCTTCTCATTTGTTCTTCGGAGTAAATTATTTATTTTGTGTCAAATGAAATTTGACACAAAATACCAATTAGGGGCTCTTCAAGAAAGTTAGCTCAATATTAAGGCCAAAATCGGTTAAAGTGACTCAAAGCATTCAATAATGCCATTTAAATGTTACTGGAAGATTTTAAATTCAGATTATAGCCAACATCGTTTAAAAAGACGCAAAGCCTCTAACAATGCAAATTTTGAATTTTTGGAGAAATACTGGTGAAAGTTAAGTAAAAAACGCAACTTTAGTGCTCTTGGAGAGATTGAGGTTGCAATTAAGGCAAACACATTTTCACGTTGTCACGCACTGTCTAAAAACATTTTTTGTTTTAGATTTTTGCAGAAATTCAATTTTAGGCAAAATCAGGCAAAGACTGTGAAGGATTTCACGGCCGGTACAAACATATTCTAAAGTGTTTTCCCGGCTTTGAAGCCTTGTTCCAATGGACCTTTTTTCTGTCGTTTTTCGTCTACAGCTGCGGCAGACATTATCAAAGGCCATGAGTCAATGGGCGAAATGATCTCCCGTGCTTCCCGACGTTGACTGATTCGACTGTTGTGAGTTCCGAAGTATTTATTCCTTCGCCGTCACGCTGCATTGGAGGAACTGGGATGGGGTAGTGGTGGCGCGGGGTTTCGGCGTACTTGTTATATGTCGTAGAACTCGCTTCCAGTCTATATTTAGGAACATATATTCAAAAAGTAATTTCCTCCTTCCTATTGAAATTGTTGTCGTGTTTAAAGATCTCAATGGCCTCTCTCGTCAGTCTCGGATAGAAACGCTGCGATTGAAATAATATATCCACCTTGTTGAAAAGGATGTCGTGATCTTCGAAGAGAGCGTGCTCTGCTACTGCTGACTATGGTGTTTGCCTCAGCCTGCAACTCCTCTTGTGTGTGTTCCGTAATTCTCGTGTCAACACTGGGTTTTGTGGTGTCAATGTATACCGAGCCACAGCTGCATGGAACTCGGTAAACCCCGGGTGCCGATAGGAGATCTCTCCAGGCTTTGGCCGATCTCAAGCTCTGTTGTGTTGTTTGAGTGGGTCTAAAGACAGTTTTAACCCGGTGCTTTTCAGTAGCCTGCCGATCCTGTCCGTTCCTTTGTGGATGTATGGTAGACTAGTCCATCCGCGCTTTTCTTTATCTTCTCCCGATGTTCCTTCCTGGCGCTCTACCTTCCTTGGACGGACGGCCCTATCGAATTCGTGCTTGCTGTATTCATTCCAACCAAAGGTTCTTTCCAGATGCTTCATTTCCAGTTCGAAATCAGCCGCCTCACAAATTTTCTTGGCTCTCACGGATAGAGTCTTTATGACTCCCTTTTTCTGTCTGGGATGATGATTTGATCCGTTATTGAGATATCGGTCAGTGTGTGTTGGTTTACTATAAAAGGTGTGCGCAAGCTTCCCATTCGGCCTCCTTGATACTAAGACATCCAAAAACGCTAGGCGTCCTTCATTTTCTATCTGCATAGAGAATTGAATTTTTAGGTTCATGGAGTTGAGGTGTAAGAGGAAGTTTTGAAGTTCGTCCACGCCATAACTCCAAATAGCAAAGACGTCGTCCACGTATCGAAACCAGCATTTTATCCAAATGCTGCCCAGTCTTATGTGCGCAGTCTTGTTTGCGGTTGCCAACGCCTTGGCCTCGAAAATGTCCATAAAATAGTTGGCTATTAGTGGACTGAACGGGCTGCCCATAGCTACTCCATCAGTTCGTTCGTAGAAATCCTGTTTTCATTGAAAATATGTAGTAGTTAGGCAGTGTTGGAACGACTTGGCGACATCTTGTGAAAATTCCTGGTTAATATGTTCCATGGATTCCTTAATGGGTACCATCGTGAAGAGCGACACATCGTGGAAACTAACGAGAATTTCTTCTGGAGTAAAAGTCAAAAAAGGCAGCTTTTCGACAAAATGAGTGTAGGAGTCTTCTATAAAGCTGTCAATATTTTCCATTTTTGGTGGCAGCAGTTTTGTGAGGTGTTTTGCGATTTCGTAGTTTGGGCTTCCTATGGTGCTCACGATGGGTCTCAGTGGCACATCCAATTTTTTTATTTGTGGCAAACCGTACGACCTTGATGAGAAGGCTTCTGATTTTTAAGCTTAGTCATTTCATAGGATGCCACGTCCTTGATTAAACTGTTGGTGGCCCTCAGAATCCGGGCGGTTTTATCACGAGTTAGCTTTTTGTAGGTGGTGGCATCTAACAGTGTCCAGACTTTGTGGAAAAGCATAGTGTTTCCACTTCTGTCAACTTTTTAGACACACTCGAATAATTCAACAGAGCTTTAGATGGGGCGGTATCCTCTATCCGCACCCGGAGATTACCGAGTTCAATGCAGCTGGTGCTGACGCCACAAAACTCAGTGTCAACACGAGGATTGCGGAACAGAAGAGGAGTTGCACGCTGGGACAAAAACAAAATTCAGCAGTAGCAGAGACTGACATCCTTTTCAACGGAGTGGATATCTTATATCAATCGCAGCGTTTCTATCCGATACTAACGAGAGATCTTTAAATGAGATTGAGATCTTTAAGCACGACAACAATTTCAACAGGAAGGAGGAAATTACGTTTCTAAATGCAGACTAGAAGCGAGTTCTACGACATACTTCAAGTTCTCCGAAACCCCGCGGCATCACTACCCCCACCGCAGTCCCTCCACTGCAGCGCGACGACGGGATAATAAATACAGCTGTAGCAGAAACGTCAGGAAAAAATTCCATTGGACCAGGGCTTCAAAGAACGGAAAACACTTAGATTGGCAGGCAGATGTGATTGAAATCTGCTAATTTGTTGTATTTATTAAAATTTAATTTTATATGAAAATAAATTTGACTAAAACTAAATCAAAAATTAGAATCTGGCATTTTTCCAGAAAGTCAAGTTTGGATTAGGGCCAAAAGTCATTAAAAATGACAAAGAGTGTAAAAATACAAATTTGAAGCTTTTGGGATATCTAAAACTATATTTAGGACAAAAATCGATTAAAGAAGTACTTAAAGCGTCTAGAAAAGCAAATTTTTAATTTTTGAGAAAAAATTCAGGTGACTTAGGGCTAAACATGATTAAAAATAACTCGCATCTTTAAGAAATTCAAATATTGATGTTTTTGGAATAACTCTATTTTAGGACATAACCCATCTAGAATTTATGATTTTCTGGTTACGATAAGGGCCAAAGTTGTTAAAAAATTATTTTATCCTCTAAAACTAAAAAAATTTTGAAAAAAGTAAATTAAGATTAGGACCTAAATTGGCTAAACTTTATACTCAAATCCTTTAAAAACCCATAATAAAATTTCACAGGGTTAAAGCCAAAATCGCTTAAAAGCTCGGTTAAAAAATTATTCAAGGCGTCTAAAAATGCAAGATTTATTTATTTTTTATTTAAATAAGATTTAAGGTGAATTGTTAAAAAGAGTAACTCAAAGTTAAAAAATGCATATTTTGAGATTGTAAAAATACACAGGTTAGGATTACGAACAAAATCGTTAAAAAATTGACTTAAAGTGTCTAAAAAAGCAAACTTGAATTTATTAAAAAAATGCAGGTTGGAATTACGGCTAAAATTGATTAAAAATATAACTAAACTTCCAAAAATGCACATTTTGAATGTTTTTGGAAAAACTCAGTTTTAGGACAAAATAATGCAAACCGGTCCAGAACATCTTATTTATGGTCTTAAACTATACTTACTCAAAGTAAATTGCACTTTTGGACTGAAAAAAGCGAAATTTGGCTCAAAGCGCTTCAAAATAAAAAAAAAATATTTTTTGAGAAAGTCAGTTTAGGATTAGTGCCACAGGGTTAAGAATGACTAACAACGTATAAAAATATGAATTTTGAGTGCTAGGAGTTTTTTTAGCATTATTACAAAAATTCATTAAAAATTACTCAAAATACAAATTAAAAATTTATGAAAAGTTGAGGTTGCGATAAGGTCCAAATTTGGTTAAAAATTCTTAAAGCTTCTAAAAATAAAAACTTTAAATGTGCATAGTATATATTAAGACTAGGACTAAAGTTAAATATTGAAAATTTTTAGAAAAATTAGGATTAGGATTAATGCCAAAATGTCTAAACATTACTTAAAGCATCTAAAAATGCAGATTTTAAGTTTTTTGGAAAAAAATGGATAAGATTTATGGCTAAAGTTGGTTTAAAGTAACACAAAGTTTAAAAATGCATATTTGAGGTTCGTGGAAACACGGTTATACACACAGGTTAGAGTTAGGGAGAAAATCGGTAAAAAAATACTTAAAGCATCTTAAGATGCAAATTTAGAATTTTTGAAAAATTCAAGAATATAGTTTAGGACTAAAATAAAAAAACCTGGTAAAAAATAACATAAAGCATTCGAATAAAATCAGTTTGAAATTGGAAGTAAAATCGGTTAAAAATGACTCAAAGCATCTAACAATGCAACTTTGAAGTTTCAGCAGAAATTCAGGTCAGAATTAGCGCCAATATTGGTTAGAAATTAATCAAAATGTTAAAAGTGCAAAGTTCAAGTTTGTAAGAAACGCAGATTACCATTAGGTCAAAAAATTTGAGGAAAATATACGAAATAAAAATGTTGAAATTATGTTTGGTAAAGAAACTTAAACAAATTTAGTGATTCAAAATGTAGTCTTTAATTAAACTATTCCTACCTTGACGATTGGACGAACTGCTTTCCACAAATGGGATACTATACCATACCAATATGGCGCCAAGGATGGCCATCCACAGCATTCTTAATCCTAAAAAGAAAATGATAAATATATGAGAATAGTGTTCAGTACTTCTATCGATTTGGAGAACTACAAACAAATTATCAATATTGAAGAAATTTCTATAAAAAAAATAATATAGTAACAATAAATTTATGAAAGAAAAATTGTAATATACTCCAAAATCAACAACAGATTTAATATAATGTAAAATCTTCAATATTGCAAACCTGAAGTAATCAATTGTACTCTGAAGCAATCTTATTCTTGGAAATAATATTCAAGTTCAGGTTTTTATGATTCTCTTCGTAGTGTCGAACTTAGCTTAAATATTTCACTATCAACTAAATTCTTTACTTTTAAAAAAGGTATATTGTTTCATAAGCAGAAAAGTGTCACTTTTCTAGAAAGGTTGTGCAGTTTGAAAACGCGGCTGAATCACAAAGTCACTTTAGCTCCAAATAAAACATATAATTTTTTCTCCAAGCCTTTGAAATAAATTGTTTTAAGTGCTCATAGATTTGTATATGATCTGAAAAGAGGCAGAAGAAATTTTACCAGCCGCCGAAAAGCGTCTGGAAAAGACGCATCAAAACGCTGGGATGACAATTAGCAAATTAGTTCTTTTACTTTCGAATATTGTGTCAAATAAAGTGATGTGACATTTAATGACGTTTTAATTGATGGTTACTAAAATTAACTCTAGGATTACATAAGATATTATTTCCTAGTAAACAAAAAAATTTCACGGAAGTGTTGGAGCCTTCAAACAGAGTTTTTTTTGGAAAAGAAAAAATCGAGTCAATATTATTTTCTGTCTCAAAAAAAAACAATTTCCGTTCTAACATCTGTTCTAAATTCAGTTCTAACTTACTACCATTGTTGCCAGTGAGAGCTACAATCGTAAATTACTTGGAGGGGGGGGGGGGGCTCCTCTTCAGATTTGTTCTACATCGAGGAGTTCCTGGACCCACTAGGTGGGTAGCAGAGTCTGATGGGGTACGTTTAGTCTTTGGTTCAATTCTTCCTTTCTTTGGATATTCTCTCAACTGTGGTACAAAGCCACACTCAAAGCAGAACCGCGAGTCCTTTTAAAGCGAGAACATTCAGTTGCCTTGTTTAGTGATAGGCTGCAATGAAACCACGGATAGGTAATGTGAGGGAAAAATTTTAATAGCAGCCTGGAACGACCTTTTGGAGTTGTCAAGGGGTATTGCAACGTAACTAGATCTGTCTTCTGAGGTACCTGGATTCATGTGAACAAAACATTAGCAGATCTTTTAAAATCTTTAATTCTAGCTTCCAACGGAAGAGGGGGGGAGTTGCAGAATCCGATAATTATATACTCCATAAGTTCGTCATCGACCAGTCCAATCCTTTTAGATAACATGAGTTTATCTCCAAAATAAATATATCGGATTTTTATTTTCCACAGCCTTGCTTTCTTTGTTTTGTTTATAATTATTTTATTAGGTCTAATATCAAATATAATTCGCATCTCGAGCGATACCCCTGGCTGGTTAATTGTAACTCCCCCTCCCCCATGGCGATAAGTTGCATCACTTATTACGATACTTTACATATTGCTTGAACTGCTTTCACACGCTGGATTTAGTTATATACTGACAGATGACATTATTGTATATGTCACCTTGATGACCACTGAAATCAAGATCTCATTATTCCTGAAATTTGGTGGTTGGCTTTAATTTAACTACTTCTGTGTGGCTAATGCTGTTCGCATAGCTAATGTTTTCGTCTACTTCATTGGTAGTCATTATCGTAATCTGTACCTCATCCTAACCTCTCTTTTTCTAACCTTCACATATGCAAGAAAATTGTAAACCAGTTTAGAAGAGGGGCAAAATTGATTGTGCATCGTGCCATGGTTTTTAGCTTAAATAGCAGCACTTCTAGTCCACCATTAAAACGAACACCAATTATCCAATAACACACTAACCGTAAATGACCACTCTTCGCTCATCACACACTTTGCTCAACGTCCATCGCATCAGTTTCGTGCGAATTATCGCACTCCTTACGACAACTTAATTACGATAATACGAAAAACAGAGCCTCAAGTGCCCCTTTGGTCTCGCTAAAAACCGTTTTAATTGCCTATTATGTTTATGGCGGTCTCAAAACTGAATTATTTCTCGCTCGTTATGATGACGCAATGAAAATTATACGGTTGCAGTTACACGAACACCTAGGTCATAGCTGTATCGTCAATATGTCGGTCGGTAAGCACTCATGGCTATAGAATAAAGGTACAAATATAACTAAAATGTGGAAAAAAGTAATATAGAACCAAATCTAAGCTGAGATGATTGAAGTAAGTAGAATTTTATTAATCTCTTTATAAGGAATTTGTTATCAGTTAAGCTGGGGCTACTAATGAAACTTACTTTTGATGTCTCTGAGAAATCAACTGTCGATTAAGTCAGCAACCCCCATATTCTACGAGCGTCCACACACACACACACAAGATATTGATTGCAAATCATTTGTACAAGTCGAATGAACGAGTGAAATGAATATGAACAAAAAATGTAACCATTTTTGTTCTGATATTTTGATCGTGTTAATCTCTATTAATGACAGACATATCCTTAACCGATTGCTCTTTATATAGTCGAAATGGGGGCAATAAACCGCAAGAATATTATGACTAAGCGTAAGTTATTTAGATAATAGATATTTATTTTATTAGGAGTATAAGTGATACTTTATGTGACGGAGTGTGAAAGTTTAAACGCCGAGCGTAGCGAGGCGAATTAAATTCACACGAGTCACATAGAGTAGCTTATACTCCGTATAAAATACAATATTTTATTTTCAAACAATTAATGCATATAATACAGGAAACGTAACTGCTAATTCCACTCAATCCCATTAAAAAACAACACCCCCTAATTTTAGTTTGCTTTGTATCCATAACTACCGTATAACACCAGCTGACAATGATGTATCTAAAGTTAATTTGATGACAAGATATATTTTTCAGATTTTCGTTTCTGTAAAGGTCTTTTAAATTAAGTTTGAGGCCGACTAAATAGCAATGGGGTGTAAGGGGTAGGCAGAACAATGTAAAAGCCTAACCAACTGACAACCTCACCTGCACGTGGTGCACCCTGCTAGACAACTAACGAGGCTCTGCCGACCGAGTGATTACCGGTATAAGTAATCCCCTCTTGTCAGCCAACAGCTCCGGGTGGATGAGCCGACAAGAGTAAGGGCACCCTATTGTCCTGGGGTTGAGAAATCGGCCCCAAAGGCGGATGAATTACAATCAAGTAATCAACGACATAAGGATGAGGAAGAATTTTGGACAAACCACCTCATTAAAGATCCAGAATGGATAAGTCCTAGTAAAAATCATCATGGCAAGGCTCACAACAAAACAAGTCCGGAATAGTTCCTCGATCGGATCTCCGGGAGGAAATGTTTTGAGCAGTGTAATGAAAGTGAACAGGGAGATAAGGATTGGTACTTGGAATGTTAAAACGATGGCACAAGCTGGAAATATCAACAACGCAACAAAAGAAATGAGAAGAATGAAAGTAAACATCATGGGAATTAGTGAGATGAGGTGGCCGGGAGTGGGTTCGGTGGATGTGGACGAACACAGAGTGTACTATGCAGGAACACAAGATGGTAAGTTTCTGAATGGGGTAGGCATTATTGTCACCAAGGAGATAGCGCAGAGTGTCATAAACTTTGTCCCATTCTCAGAAAGAGTTCTTCTAATACAGATTAACGCCCGACCAGTAAATCTAAACATCATCCAGATTTATGCCCCCACTGCAGATAAAGATGAAGGGGAAGTTGAAGAATTATAAAGGAATGTCGCCCAAATACTCGAGAGGCTACCCAAAAAAGAAGTTAACATCATCATGGGGGACTTTAACGCAAAGTTGGGAGCTGGAGAAAAAACCGAGCTCATCGGGTCTTTCGGTTTGGGAAAGAGGAATGAGAGAGGAGATATGCTCGAAAAATTTACAGACGAACACGGCCTTGTAGTCCTCAACACACAGTTCAAACAACCACCGAGGCGTTTATACACATGGAGATCGCCCCTTGATAAACCTGGGAGAATAGTCAGGAATCAAATAGACTACGTACTAGTCAACAAGCGGTACAGAAACAGCTGCTTAAGTATGAGAACCTTCCCGGGAGCAGATATGCGAACCGACCACGTGCCAGTTATCGGAAGATTCAAAGTGGTTATGAAGAAGATAAAGAAAGCTGCTCCATTAAAAGTTAACCTAAGACAGCTGAAAAACGGGAAGATCAAAGAATGTGTAGAGAAAGAGCTGAATGCAGCAATGGCAGAAACAACAGAAGATAGCTCAGTAGAAGAACACTTGAATCACCTGAAAAGTAAAGTGGAACACATTAAGAACACTATTCTAAAGGAAAACGGACAAAGAGTAAGGAAGAAAACCTGGATGACAGATTACATATTAAACCTAATGGAAGAGAGAAGATTGAACAAGAATAACACCATAGAATACAAAAGGATAAACAACATCATAAGGAACGAAATACGAATGGCTAAAGAAAAGGAACAGAAAGAGAACTGTGAGGAGATATGCACTGCAGTTGAAATATGACTACTTTAACGTCCACCGGAAGGTGAAAGAAGTCACTGGACAAAGAAGGAATACAAACTTAGGGAAACTAGTTGACGCTAATGGAAACATCATTGTAGACATGGAAGAGAAGAAGAAGATGTGGACTAGGTACGTAGAGCACCTCTTTGAGGATAATAGAGAGAGCCCCCCAGATCCCCGGAGTAATGCACAGAGTGGGCCAGAAATAATGGAATCAGAAGTGACGGCAGCTATAGAGCAGAGCAAAGAAGGAAAAGCAGCAGGACCTGACAACATCCAGACAGAGTTCCTGAAACTTCTAGACGAAAATGGATTAAAGAAGATCACCAAACTTTTCAACAACATCTACAAATCAGGTAAAATACCACAAGAATGGCTAGTTTCAGAGTTCATTGCACTGCCAAAGAAACAAGGCGCAAAACGATGTGAAGAATATCGAACGATAAGTCTGATGAGCCACCTGCTGAAAACCTTTCTCAAAGTCATCCATAAAAGAATATACAATCGATGCGAGAACCTAATCTCTCGAAACCAGTTCGGGTTCGTCAATGCGATGGGAACCAGAGAAGCACTCTTTGCTGTCCAAGTCCTTGTCCAGAGATGCAGAGACGTTAACCTTGACTTTTACTGTTGTTTAATTGACTACGCCAAAGCATTTGACCGGGTTCAACATGGCAAAATGATGGAAATATTAAAGAAGACAGGGATCGATACCAATGACCTGAATATCATAAGTAGCTTGTACTGGGGCCAGTCGGCAACAATAAGAGTCGACGGAGAAACAACTGAGGCCGTCAAAATAATGCGAGGAGTGAGGCAGGGCTGTGTACTCTCACCCCTGCTATTTAACATCTACTCCGAGCAGATTTTTAAAGAAGCGCTCGACGACGAAGAAGAGGAGGGCATCTCAATAAATGGGAAGAAATTGAGTAATATAAGATACGCGGACGACACCATCGTGTTCGCAGATAGCCCACAAGCACTACAACAACTTATCAACAAAATAGCAAGAGTTAGTAAGGAATATGGTTTGGACATAAACATACAAAAGGCCAAAATTATGGTCATTAGCAAAAACAAGATCGACAACATCCACTTATCCATCAACAACCAACCAATAGAGAGAGTACCACACATCACGTACCTGGGAACACGTATAAACGAGAACTGGGACGCAACTCAAGAAATCAAATCACGAATCGCCAAAGCCACAGCCGCCTACAACAAAATGAGCAAACTCTTCAGAAGCCATGATCTTACACTGGAAACAAAAATGAGACTTCTCAGATGTTACATCTTTTCTATCCTCTTATACGGGACGGAATCTTGGACACTCAATGAAAACACATACAAGAAAATAGAAGCCTTCGAAATGCGACTCTATCGAAGAATGATGAGGATATCATGGACCGAACATATCACTAATGAAGAGGTACTAAGAAGGATGAATAAACAAAAAGAAATTATGAACACCATCAAGATCCGAAAACTGCAATATCTGGGCCACATCATGAGAAACGGCTCCAGGTACTCCTTACTCCAGACAATCATCCAGGGAAAAATCGATGGAAGAAGAGGTCCAGGAAGGAGAAGAATATCTTGGCTGCATAACCTCAGGAAGTGGACCGGAAAAACATCAACCGAACTCTTCCGCATTGCCGTAAACAAAGTTAGGCTCGCCATGCTGATTGCCAACATCCGTAACGGATAGGAACCACAAGAAGAAGAAGAAGAAGAAATAGCAATCAAAAGTCAGATGTAGAAGAAACAAGTTTACCAACTACGTCACCGAGAGTAGCTGCAGTGGCGAAACTAGCAGTTGGTTTTTCATATTTTCCCTTGAGCGGCGTATAAGTGTTATAAGCCGCCGGATTATAACACTTATACGCCGCTCAAAACAGGCGTCAAAAATGTGACACTTATACCTTCATAAAACAGTCACTAAAGTTGTGGTTATATGACGTTTGAAAATAAAATAATTTTAAGAAGATATCTTTTAAATATCTTATGGGTCCATCATAATAGTTATGATACCATTCTACAAGTCATTTAGATAAAATAATTTTAAGAAGATATCTTCTAAATATCTTATGGGTCCATCATGATAGTTATGATACCATTCTACCTCTTTATGTTATATAAAAGATGGTGATTGGCGTATAATAGATTGGGAGTTGCCAAGTCCATAAATTATGTATATTTTATGGTCATATTTAAGATCCCTGGTGTTGCCTTAATGAAGTCATCTCAATCTAATTAATTACTAGCATTTAATAAACAGTAACTTATAGCTCTTTTCATGGTTTCGTCTTAAGAAAAAGAAGATAATTAATGCTTATTTAAGCTAGGTATGACAACTCTGTATTAAAAATAAATTACCTCCAGCGTTGAATGGATCATCAATTCGACACCCAGCAATTAAATAAATTCATGGCTGTCGCAAATGGGCTTTCCGATCGAATTGGAGCACTCAGATGCTGCGGGAAGTAATTATATTTAATTCATAATAATTTTTGGAAAAAATTATCATTCTTATGCTCAAAAGCGAGCTTTCTCCCGAGTAAAAACCGATTCGGCCGGTCGCTCGTATCGTCGATGGTATTTCTTTGGCCGCCGCCTCGTTAAATCGCAATAAATCTTCGGTTATGGTTTTGCATGTGCACAGTTTTATTGTTTTTGGATCACTGGGTCACTCGGGAGGATGGTCGGTGTGTGTATAGATCCGAAGTATTTATTTGCCAAAGTTCTTTCGTCATATATACTTTTATAGTCATCTTTTTTCACACTCAAAGTAACTTCAATTAACGTAAATTATCGTCGTGTACATCCGAGAGGTAAACGCGTATTTCTGTTGCTCCCAAAATTTAAAGTTTTGATAGAGTTAAAGTGATCTAACTTTCTCGTTTTATTCATCATTATTTTATTCATATGGGTGAAAGAAGTAGTGGAAAGAAAGAGTTGTTTAATAAAAAAATAAATGATACTCCATACATATCAATTGAGAATCTGCTAGGAGTGACAAATGTGATAATGATAATGGTTATTCACAAAAGTGTTACAACGCTGACTCTAAAAATTGGAAAACTCGAATAAGATAACATGTTGATGCAACAGAAAATTGTTTGGCAAACACAACCAGAAATATCCAAAAAACAATGGAATCTCAAGATAAATATGATATGGGAACTCTTGGGACAAAAACCTTTGCAATGGCGACAAAGAGCTCTAAGCTGACAAAAACAGCTAACAAGCCAAATGAAAACGATACATGGCCAATGCCAAATACATCAAAGAAAATAGAAACTATAATTAAGATTAACATTATCTTTGATCCTCAAGAAACAGTAAAATACCTAAGAAAAGAAATGGCAACAAAGAACATGGTTGGGGTTTTTAAAAATGTAAGATATCTAAAAAACAGAGCAATTGTTGTTGAAAGTTGCGATAAAAATCAACAAGAAAAACTAAAATCTTCACTAGTGGCCGAAAGGAAAATCAGTGTATGAATCCGATGTTTCTACTCACAGGTATTTTGAAGGGTAGTCATTCCCTTGTGCAATGCAGAGATTATTGAAGACCTGATAAAATTAAATGACGATGTTGAAAAGCTGCTTACAGGAGGTGATGTCAAAAACAAAATGACCATTGTTGGAAGAAGGCAGTATAGAAATCCAGCAAAAGAAAATATAATCTTGCAAGCAGAACCTAGCATTGCCAAATGGTTTTTAGAGAAGGGCACAGTTAACTTTGATTTGATGAAAGCGTATGTACAAGAACATATAAATTTGGCGATATGTTTTAACTGCGCTGGTTTTGGACATGTTGGAAAATACTGCAATGAAAAGGCCTGCTGTCACAAATGCTCAGCAGACCATGATGAAAGGAATTGTGATGTTTTGGAACTGCAGTGTCCTAATTGTTCTAAACTCAAGTTAAGACCAGAAACGTGCAAATACTCAACAAGAGATACAAATTGTCCGTTGTATCAGAGAAGACTGAGACTTTTTAAAAACCACATACTTTTTTATAGGTACTTTTTTATAGGTACAGAACATCGGGACTTAAAGCCGATAAGTCTCAATAATCAGCGAAAGAACCAGCATGAAAACATCAGTAACATCATCGCCAATAAAATATCTTATGAAATGGGTATAATTCATCAAAATGTACAGTCATTAGAAAATTCGGTGAACTCAATAAATGAAATGTTAGCTAGCAACACAGAGTGTAAAGTCTTATGTGTGACCGAACACTGGAAGACTCCCTCTGATTTAAAGTGTCCAGAACTTAAAGGGTTCATCTTGGGATCAGCATTTTGTCGAGAACAAGGGGAACATGGTGGCAGTGCTGTATACGTGAGCAAAAACATAAAGTTTAAAGCAAGAACTAGACTGAGATCATTATCTATAAGGAATGTATGTGAATGTGCCGCGGTTGAGTGTAATTTAGAAAACATACAATTGGTCATATTTTCAATCTACAGGCCACCGGCGGGAAGTGTGGATGATTTTCTGATGTCTTGAGAATATTCTCACTGAGGTCGTTTTTGAAAATAAGCTGATTGCTTTGGCTGGAAACTTTATATAATAGACATTGTTCAAAAAAGGTGACCAAGGAAAACTAGAAAATTATAGACCTATAAGTTTTCTGCCTGGTTTTTCAAAGATATTTGAGCTAGCATTGTGCGACAGATGAATATCATTTTTTAGAAAGTATGACTTGCTTCACTGTCATCAGCATGGGTATATAAGAAGCAAATCAACAGGTACAGCAGTTTTTAATTTTACCAGGGCTTTGTTGGCACATTTAGGAAAAAATTAACTTGCACTTGGAATGTTCTTAGATTTATCCAGAGCATACGATTGTATTGATAGGGAGTTGTTTATCAGAAAGATGGAATGTTATGGTGTGAGGGGAAATTTATTGAAGTTGATTAGGTCATATCTTTCAAATCGTAAGCAAATGGTAAAAGTTACCAAAAATGGTTGTACACATCTGTCAGAGATCAAAGAAAATACGTTGGGAGTTGCACAGTGTAGCATAGGAGGCCCAATTTTATTTATAATTTTTGTTAATGATTTGTACTGTATTGTGTCTGCGGGTAAAGCAAGCATAGTAAGCTATGCTGATGACACAAATTTAATTATTGGAGGGGAAAGTATAAATAGTATAATAGATGCTGGTAGGGAACTTTTTGTAAAGGCGGGTGAATGGTTTGCTGAGAATAAGCTTATTTTAAATAGAAACAAAACAAACATGATCTTATTTCGCACCAGAAACAACAGAGTTGATAAGCCAGTCGAGTCTTGTTGTTCTTGGGGATGATATTGAGACTGCTGAGGAGACAAGATTTTTGGGTTTAAAAATAGATGAATTTTCGGATTGGTCTAGTCATAAAAGCGAACTGACGAATAAGCTAAATGCAGTGTGTTATGGTGTTAGGGTAGTAAATCGATATATGAACAAACAATCTTTGAGGATCATGTATTTTGCAAATTTTGAGGCACTGATTAGATGTGGTGTAATATTTTGGGGTAACAATAGTGGCATGCAAAAACTATTTGTTGTACAAAAACGGGTTGTTCGGTGTGTAAGAAGAATGCAGTTTAGGGAGAGTTGCAGGGGAGTTTTTAAGTCTGAACGCATCAAGACAGTGTTTGGCCTGTACATTTACGAAGCTCTGATGTTCTCTTTTAAAAATAGGAAGTTCTTTGACCTTCAAACTTATCACAATTATAACACAAGAACTGTAAATGTGAACTACCCTAGACATCGATTAACACTGACCGAGAAAAGTCCATATTACATGTGTCTTAAACTATTTAATCAGCTCCCAGATAATGTAAAACATATCCCAAGCTTTGTAAAATTTAAACGGAATTTGAAGGAACTTGTAATCAATTTAGAACCTTACTCCATTAACGATTTCTTTAGGTAATAAGTAGTAAATTTAGGTAGAAGATTGTAAATTATTTTAGTTGAAATCTTGTTGAAAGCTACAACGACTCTAATATTGTTCGACTATATTGTATTGTAACCCTTGTTGATTGTAACGCTATTTCTTTTGGGCTGGGGATGTATTTTCTAAAGCCTGATTTCATATAAACTTTTTTATTATTATTATTATTATTATTATTAACTTCTTTAAAAGATTTATGCACCTCTATGTAGTGCATAAAATAGAAAAGGCATACTCGAATAAGGAAGTGCTGTTGGCACCATTTTTCAACATTGATGGAGCATTCGACAAAGTCAGAACAAACAACATTTGCGAGGCCCTTTCCAATTAACATTTTTCCGTCTTCTGACTAAATGTGCACTAATTCCGACGCCAAAATGGGAGCAATTCTTGGTTGTTCAAGGACTTTTTAACCAAAGTCGTGGTTAGAGGTCGAGACGCCGTTGATTCAACGTCGGTCGTTAATGGTTGCGAATTAGTCGGGGTTAAAGTCGGACCATCGACGCCTCGACGTCGAAGAATTTTACCTATTTGAAGTTGTCTTATGCGACTAGACGCAACGTCGCGTGTGGTTGGAATTTTTGACCCAATTACATTAGTGCATTTCTTTGGAAGTTCTGAAGTAATGCCGACGTCGTCTGCCAACCATAAAATAACTGCTGTTATTTATATTATTTTTTACTATATATGAGCAGTACACCGCGACTATTTTTCTATAAGAACGATAAAATAATTGAGTATTTGATTACTGATATTAAATTTATACTGATTACTGATATACTGATATTAAATTAATACCTAAATGGTTGAAATATGCCAAAAAAGCAAGCTCCTTTCAAACACAGTAGCACTTTTTACAGAAAAAGAGCTAGGATGCGTTCAAATGTGCTACTAAATAAGGATTGCCAACAGGTAAGTACGCCGTAAATAAGTGGTTTTTTCTATAAACTTGGGCCTGCCGTAGGAAAGAGTCGTGGTGGTCATGTGATGGCCATCTAGCAATTTAATGTATTAAGCAGGTGACTGGGTCTACCCGGTAAATGATCTGGTGTGTTTTGGAATTCGCCCATACCAACAACCCACAAGAAGTGGGAGTAGGTAAAGGAATTTAGAACTATGAAATATGAAGAAAAAATTATGCGTGATACCTATGCCCTACTCACTCAGCCAGCCCTAATGTAGTATCATGTAGTGACTCTGTGCTAGAAACTCTAGTTTGTCGAACACAATTAGTTGAATTAATGAAGCCTCCCAGAAATCGCAGATAAATGCAATAATAATAAACCGTTGTGAAAAACAAAACAAATAACCGAACATAACCTACAATCCTCATCTTACAGATAAAATTGGAAATGGCCAAAGTGAAGATTTATGGAGTTCTAGTCATTATTAGTTTATATTATGGTCATATCGCAACGACGCCATTTCTTAACGCTAAAAATGCGAAATTTTATGACGGCCATTTCGGACTTATACTTTCTGGATTAATTTATTTATATACATTTAAAAAACTGTGAATTATAATATGAATTGTTATAAATCCATTTTTAATACAGATTTTCTGTATCAAAAAATACTAACTATTACTAAATTCTCCGAATTTTTGAAGGGTGTTGTTATTTTTTTAAGTATTTTAGGTATATTGGTCAGAAAAGTGCCAATCGTTTGTGTACTTTTTGTTAAGTAATACGTTTTAAAACTTAAATGAAAATTATATAATATACACAAAGCCCTACCATATTGAACGAATAAGAACAAACATAACAAAGAAAACTGCAAGGTGGCGTTGCTGCCGTACGGTGATATAAGTTCGTCAAATTTTTTGTACTTAAAAGTAAAAGTATTTGCACCTGAAACCTTGCTTGGTCAGAAAAGACTCCAAAAAAGCGACTAAAGCAACGTCGGCAAAAGTATAATTATTAGGACCGATTCTGCCTCAAACGTAGCCGCAATCCGACGTCGGCTCGACTGGAAATTGGATTCCCCATTGAGGTGTAAAAGAGAGTCGATACGTGGTCGCGCCAACATTGTCTTCCGACGTCGGGTTGTCTGAAGCAACGTCGGCTCGACGTTGGATTGTTATTTGGGTTAGGGCTCGGGGAACTCTACACAGTTGGTAAGCTGGGTCAGGGCGGCTCTTCACAAGGCAGCTGCTTATCACCTCGACTATGGTGTCTCTGGATGGTTTTCGGAGAGGCTACAAGCCCAGGGGTTCAGTGCGTAAGAGTATGTGGTCGACAGACTGGTCATGATACCAGGAAAGTTCGTTGGCAGCGTTTCTGATCGAATGCAAAGGGCATGTAGAATAATAGAACAAGGGTGTACCGAGACGGGACTGTCAGTCAACCCTGCAATACAGAGCTTATGCTCTATACCAAAAGAAGAAAAACTACAGGATTCCGCTCACCCACGCTATACGGTGAGCGTTTGACAGGGCATGCTTTGTGCTGAGGTTTGCCAGAATGCAGAGAACAGTCTGACTAGCCATAACGGGTGCATTCAGAGCAACACCGGGAACAGCACTCAATGCCTTACTGGATGTGACGGAGCTTACAATCTGGGTTAAGAGGGAGCCGATGGCATCCTGCAGGATGGATTGCTGAAGCTAGTGGAAGGATACAGCTATGGGAAGTGGTCACACATAGATCGCCAGCCTCATTCAGCGGGACATCCCGATTGTTTTGTTGCATGAGGGGCGTCCACGCGATCAACTAAGATTGAAAAAGCGATGTGGGATAAACATCCCAACAAGGGTCAAATTAAAGGAAGAGCTGCTTCAGCAATCTTCTGAGAATAATAAAGTATGGTATACAGACAGATCAAGTATGGCTAATGCACAGTTATCAGGAGCCGGAATATACAAACCAGGCTACGGTAAAGGGCGAGGGCTTCGTCTTGGGAAGCCACACGACGGTTTTGCAGGCAGAGGTGTTTGCAATATTCGAGGTGGCCACACGAACAAGAGTCAGACAGGGAGCAAAGCATCTACTACTACTTGCATCTACATCTAGGCCGACAGTTAGGCGGCTCTGCGAGCCATCTGCTGGACGGAAACGAGTTCAAAGCTCATTCAGGACTGCAGAGATGCTCTAGAGTCACCGGCAGAAACAAAAAGGGTAACTCTGGGTTGGGTTCGTGGACAGAGGGGCTTCGAGGGGAACGAGCGTGCCGACGAATCGGCGAAGCGTGGTTCCTGGACATGCTTTACTGGACCAGAGGCATGTCTACGAATAAGTAAAAGGTACGTCTCTCATACTCTAAATGAGGGGGCATGGGAGAGTATAAGTGCAAATTGAACAGAGTCAGGAATATGTAGACAGACCAAGGAAATCTACACTAACCCGGATAGATCCAACGACTCGTGGCTACTTTGGAGAAGTCGGCAGTGCCTAGGAGAAATTATTGAAATCCTCACTGGCCACTTCAGACTAAACAGACACATGCACCTCTTAGGAATGATGGGCAGTCCACTTTGCACCCACTATGGAGCAGGGAAAGAGTTGTCATACCACTTTCAGGGAGTGACTCTCCTTCATTAGAGGGACGGGTCAACTCGTGGAGGGAACGAGGGCCCTGGTGGAGTAGAGATGGGTGGACCGGGGGACTGTGAAAAGGGCCTCTAAGTCGCAAGGTTTCAGTTCATTTCATTTAAGGTGACGTCCGAATATCCTAATACTACTTATTTATTTCTTAATAGTATTTTTGATTCGAGAAAAAATCTCACTAAATACCGCTCGAGCTTTAAAATGAACCAGATAATTTTTCACTCTGGCATGTTTTCCTTGCAAATGTCACTCGTCCTAAAGGACTCCTGAAATTATGTAAAACATGCAATCGTGAAAAATTATCGGTAATTTTAAAGCTCTCGCGGTATTACCCCCGACTAATATTATGTTGTTCAAGCTGGACATCATTATTTTCTGCCAAAGTCAGAGGCTTTGTGGATTTTTCTTTGGATGTTGACTGTGGAGGCACAACTCAAGAAACAGTTTCGAATTGTTTTTCCACAATAAGAATGTCACTTTTGGTCTGGGTACACTCCTATGAATTTTCTAGATGGTAAGCTACCTTTTTCTTTTCTTTCTTTCTCAACTCCAACATCTCTTCATGCAGCTAAGATTCCCTATGAAATATGTTTTTCTACGACTGCCTCGAAAATCAACAAATTCCCACTACTAACTATCGTTGAAAATCGCATATTGCAAACGGCGTGCGCAAAGTGCACATTGCGCACCCTTTCATATAGAAGAGTGTGCAAAGTCCACTTTGCACATGCTTCTCAATACTTTGCATACGCCTTACATATTTTATAATACGAATGATCTTTTGTGAAGCAAAATCGCAGTTGTAGAAAAAGTATAGTGTGCATCACATTCGAAAATCACTCTTCACACTTTTGTGACGTTGCATCACTCGCCTACGGCTCGTATCCAAGCCGTCACACTCGTGTGAAAGGTGTAATTTTCGACATTAATTGTTCAATATACTATTGTTTGCACTACTACACCTATATTTTCTTTTCGGTTCTTCTTTTTGTCTTGTTTTTCATTTCGTATGTGTTTCTCTTCTTGGAAAAAACGCCTTTCTTGTTCTTCTTTCTGGCTCTTAAACAAATCTAGCAATTCTACAATTTCAGCCATCCCATCTCAGTCAGTCGATTTTGTATTCAAAATAAGTGCAACAGTCCTAAGTTCGGTCCTTTTACATCAAATACACAATCCAGGCTGTGCCAGATAATATTTTCCATAAAAATATGGAATTCTGCTCTTTAGAGTGCTTTTTACTAGTGCAATTTATGCTGACGTCAGTATAATTTTTAACTAAATGAAAAGCTACCGAGATTACCGGACTATTAAGCTCTATGTTTTCACCTAATAAACTTTTAGTCACGATAAAATTTAATCTCCTATAAAAAGTATGTTGAGTAGAGCAGTAGTCTTGTGGTTAGTTTTTACGACACCTGATCATATTTCTTCTGATTGTTATTTATTGGATAAACAGACTATAACCGGGAATGCTTTCTTTTATAGAAAGGAAAAAGTCTTATTCCCAACTGTTTCAAACGATTTCGGAAAAGTCGAAAATTTCTCAATTAAAAATCTTCGTTATTGTTTACTGGTTTGGTTAATCTGGATTTATGTAACGAAGAATAATTTAAAATTAATTACGACACTAACAAAGCCACCATTTTTAGTTGCCTCGGTGCCAATCAAGTTTCTACGATCTACAGAGGGGTTTTTTTTTAAGAAAATTTATGGAAACTAACTTATAGATAATTTATTTGGGAAAGCAAAGCAATGAAAACTGCCATCAATTTCTTATAAGTTTACAATCGATCTTATAAATCCATTTGCCAGCAGAGAAAGTCTGCCTAGAAATATACTCCGCGTATAGAAAAGACTTGCGAAGCGGATCTAGTTGACCAGACAAGAAACAATGACCAAGAAGTTTGAAGTTGAAACTACATGAAAAAAAATTAAAATTAAAAAGGTGAATAAGCCTTAGAAATGGTACAAGAGCCTGCTTATCACAACGTCTACGATAGGATGCCTCCAGGTGAATCTGAACAGTTGCTCTTACGAAGTACCGAAGAAAACAACATATAACTCGTTCACTCATTATTTTGTATACCTATTGCCTTTCCACAAATTTTGAAAATATACGAATAAAATGTCAGTCAAATTTCCAACGCCTACTTTATGTTAATAATAAGTGAATGGCTTATAGATGTAATGCTTGCTTAGACAAGAACCGAACAAAAATATGGTAACTCTGATAACATAATTATATCCCAGTTATAAAAACACAAACCGGCCAAGGTTTTATGCTGGTGAAGTTGGAAAATATCGAACTTGTTTAATCCTCTTTGTCACCTAATGTCAATTTGCTAGAGTTCCAATGTCTGTTGATGGATTTCGAAGCCAAAGTGAAAACCTTTGACAAAGGCATAGTGATGGGAGGGTACATAAAAGTTAAGACACCCGTAATACAATCAATATGTTATAGTGATACAGATGGCTTTCTGAGAAACTGAATGGAGAAAAAAACAGTTGAAAGGTGGCAAATGAAAGGGAAACAGCAACATCCTGCGTTGTTACGGGGTAGCTCAGCGCTTTATCCTGTATACTCACATTTTAAGAGGGAATAAGGTATTGGAAGAAATGCCGTCTTGGAACTGATTGACCATAGATTATTAAACTGTAACTACATTTGAGAGCTGCGACTTGAACATAATTAGATCACTTCACCCACAGAAATGGAAGAAATCAAACAGTATCTGGAAATGATGCTTGAAAATACTAAACATGTACCATCAGAAGAAATTATGATGATAATATACAACTCTTCTGAAAAAAAGAAGATAACACACACACACCATCACACACCATCACCATCACACACCATCACACACACACACACACACACAAGGCTCTTTACTACAGTTGGATCACTAAAACCGATATCAATGCTGAGACCTAAAAAAGGTTTTGTCACAGATGGCTAGTATTAACTGCTCTATGGACCCGATCTAAGAATTTAAAGACTAGAGCTATTTCTATAAATTTTTAATAACTGCTTATTTAACGGTGTCTGGCAATTTTTAAGCAGATAATGCTCTGAATCTGGGTCTGATATCGAGTTTTTGAGACCAAGACATCTCAGAGACATCCCACTGGCTTTTCTAAATATCTTGGTGATCGATAAAGATGTATGGAAGACGGTACATATTGATTGGATTTCCCTATAAGTTCATCCATCTATTAATATTCAAAAGAAGGATGCTGGTAAGCACATTGTTGTCAATAGTTCTGAATAGAGCATCAACATAGCAATAGGCATTGTCATATATAAAATACCCGGTCTGCTAAGTCTTGAAAGAGTAAACATGAAACTGGCCTTGATAGCAAAGGCTCTGATGTGTAAAAATCTGTTAAGTAGAAAAAAAACATCTTCCAAAAGGTCTGATGGAATTTTTGGAACAATTGTTGATATAAAGGTCTTGTTAATTAGGGAGAAAGCAGGATCAATTAAATTATTTCTTACATTGCCGGCCCAAATATTTTTGTCAAAGTTCCACATGAGAAATTTTCATTTACTACATATGGCTATCGTAGCTGGTAAAAAGGCCTTTTCACGAAAAATTAGTTTTAACAATAAATAGTAGCTATTTATGTAACCAGTTTCGAAAAGTCCGATTTTGTGTAACGAATGAATGTTTGCGGGACGAGCGCAGCGAGTTCCCGCAATTAGAATGAGATACACAAAAGGCTTTTCGTCACGTGTTTCATACAAGATTTTTTCTAATTTTGACTACAAATACCTACTTAAAGAGAGTTATTATTATTAAACTTCAATATTTAATTTTAAACTACTTTGTATCTACTTAATACCGTAAAACTGTAGCAACGGTGTGCCACAACCTAAACCTGCCTATTTGTTTCTATGGTGATGAAACGAACTTTTCATCACCAGTTACGAAAGATTTTACTTTTTGTATATTTTTGTATATGTTTTTCTGTTCCAGCGACCAACGAAACAAAAACCCCGTTGAAGTGAATAATATTCGGGAACAAATTTGCAATACTTTTTGAAGGCGATAGGGATAATAATCTTGTTACAGAATGTGCCAAATTGTACCACCCAGCTCATGTCCAGTACCCCGAACCCTAGCAGAACGATTAGCTTCAACATGTGGAATCGCATCATCCCTTTAGCTGGCACTAGAGGAGAAAATCAAAATTCACCAATTAGGGAAAGAACAGAAAAATGGTGAATAAAGAGATGTGGGTTGAATTGCAGTAGACCTGATTCAGTCAAATCATAAATTAATTGACATTTGAAAAACAAATAATATCATAGGGACATGTGCTAACAGTATGGATGAGGCCATTTTCGTGCCAAGCTGAGGAAATAAGTCAAGTAGGCTTTATTGTCTAAAGAGGGAAAACTCTTTACAGTAAATCAAAAAAAGGAGTCGAAAATCGCAAATCTTGAGGAAGAAATAATGTACAAATCGACTAAAATAAGAATAAAAACAAATGCTCAAATAGGGCCAGACAAACAAATTTCATGCAGAATAACATATGGGAGCAAGACCACTCCCTCAGAAACTCAATAACCTAGAGGTCTTCTTAAGGTTTTTAATTAAGAAATAATTTGCTCTCGATTGTGTACGTAATAGATTAAACTCTGAAAACTCAGAATATACTCTGAAAACTCGACCTGAGTCGGTTTTAACTTCGTTCGAGTTTCCTTTTAGCATCTAAACTTTTAGAGCTCTCGGGCTTTTTGTGTTGAGAATAAGCGAGTTCTGCTCATTATAATAATGGATATAATAAGGACTTTGCAAATTCTTTGAAACGAGTAATAAATATTCAGCCTAACAAGGTAATTAAAATGTGCATCATGCGAGACGATTAGGGTATTAATTTCTTCACAAAACGTGCAATAAAATACAAATTAAAGCTTTGTCCTGTGTTGTCACAAGACAAGACAATACAATATAGAACTTTATTTTGTTTTGTCTTAAAATAGAGATAAAAACCCGTCAAGACAAGATAAGACAGTGTCAAGAGAAGGCTCCCTATATCTTGTCTCGACTCTTATCTCGCTCAGGCGCCAATAATTTAGGTTGTATTGAACGAAAACCATCTATATAAAGAAAAAATAAATAAATAACACAGAAAAGAAAAACTAATGATGACCAGCGCAAAACAGGCGATATCGATCCAAGCAACAACGTTGAAGTGAGAGTCTAGTGTAAACGGATAAGTCGCACATTGTTGCATAGAAGTCATTAAAAAAGTTATCAAGTTGGCTGCGAAATGTGAACGAAAAAAGAGAACAAAAGTCCATTTACTTTGATTTTATCTATTTTTATCTTTTTCATTCAAAAAGTTTGGGCCACAATCAGGCAAAATTAGTAAAAAGCTTCAAATTTGTTGTTTTTGGAAAAATTTGTTTTTGCACCAAAATAAGTGAAATATTTGAAAGGTAAAAATACTCGAAGTCTGTAAGAATGCAAACCAAAAGTGTTTTGGAATAATTCAGGTTACAATGAGACCAAAATCGGTCAACAATGACTTAAGATGTCTAAAAATGTAAATTTGAAATCTAAGGAGAAGTGCAGATTAAAGTGAGAGCCACAATCGGTAAGAAAATGATACAAAGCGGCTAAAAAAGCAAATTGAGGTCTTTGAAAAAATCTAGTTTAGAGTTAAAGCCTGCTCCTGCTCTGGGAGGCGGATGTGGATCATTTAAAAATGCAAATTTTGATGTTTTCGGAGAAATTCCTTTTTAAAACAAGATAAGGCAAAATTGACTCAAATAAATGCTAAAATTACATTTTGGACTACAATAAGTAAAATTTGGTCCAAAGCGCCTCAAAATGCAAGTTAGGTGTTATTATATGATTAAAGAATTAAAGTCAAAACCGGTGAAAAAATATTCAAAGTGTGTAAAAACACAAATTTGAAATGTTTGAAATTCTGGTAAAGGTTATGGCCAAAGTTGATTAGAAATGACATAAAACTTCGAAAAATACAAATTTGAAATTTCTCGAAAATACAGTTGGGATTAAGCCCAAAATCATTTAAAAGTAGGAATTTGGAGGATTTCGATTTAGAAATAGGGTTAAAATGATCCACATAGTCTAAAAATGTAAATTTTGATGTTTATGGAGAAATTAAATTTTAGGGCAAAGTTTGAACTGAAAAAAAGACAAATTTACTAGAAACGCGTTGCAATGCAAGTTTTGTGTTTTTTGATTTATAGAGATGGAGGGTCAAGTTGGGTGAAAAATTAGTTAAAGAGTGTAAAAATATAAATGGAAATTGGAATTCATGAGATATCTGGCTAAGATTGTGGCCAAAATTATTTAATAAATACTTAAAACCTATCAAAAATTTCTGGACAAAAATCAGGTTGCAATTAATGTCATAATTGTTTAAAAATTAGTTGAAGCTCGAAAAATGCAAGATTGAAGGAAGGAAAATGTTAAGATTAAGCCCAAAATTATTTAAAAATTATACAAAAATTCCAAAAATGTTTTGAACCTTTGGAGGAATTCAAGTTAGAAATACAGCTAAAATGATCCACATTTTATAAAAATGCAAATTTTCATATTTTGTTGTAATTCAATTTCAGAATAAAGTCAGACCAAATTGATTCTAATCTTCTATTTCTTTGCTTTTAGTAAAATTAATTTTTGGACCAAAACAAGGGAAAAATTACTTAAAAGGCCGTAAAATGGATATTTGGTGTTTTTCGGATAGTCAGGTTAGTATTATGGCCAAAAATCATTGAACAATTTCTCAAGGCATGAAAATATACAAATTGCATGCAAATTTTAATATTATTGAAGAAATTTTATTTTATAACAAAACCAGGCAAAACTTGAACTATAAACAAGTTCAGAAATATAAATAATATTTCTGAACAAAAATAAGTGAAATTTGACTCAAAACGTCTCAAAATGCAAGTTTGGTGTTTTCTATGATAAAAAGAGTATATTCAAAATCGGTGAAAAATTACTTAAAATATGTAATTTTTGATATTCTAGTTAAGAATATCCCCAAAATTGATTAAAAATTACCTCTAAAAAGCCTCTAAAAATGCAATTTAAAATTACTGAAAAAAAATCAGGTTAGAATTAGCACCATAGTAAAGACCAAAGACCAAAGACCAAAATTATTTAAAAATTACAGAAAATTTTTTAAAATGCAGATTTGGAGCTTTTGAAGGAATTCAGGTTAGGAATAGGGCTAGAATGGTCCACATTGTCTAAAAATTCAAATTTTTATATTTTTGGAGAAATTCAATTCAGGCAAATGACAAGTCAGGCAAAATTGAATCAAATAATCTAATTTGTTGTTTTCAAAAACTCGTTGAAATAAAAACTCTTTTTTTTTTGAGAAAGTCATTTGACGATTAGGGCTAAAAATCTTTAAAAAATGAGTCAAAACGTTAAAAAAATATAATTTTAAAATTTTTCAAAAAAGCTCCGGTTAGGATTAGGGCCAAAATCGGTTAAAATTACTTAAAGCCTCTAAAAAGGCAATTTTGGTGGTAATTGTAAAATGCATTTTAATAATGGGCCAAGGCTTTAAAATTGGTAAAACTGACTCAAAGTATCCAAAAATGAAAATGAGGAGTTTTGGGCGAAATTCAGGTTAGAATTACGCCCAAGTTAAAAATGAATTAACAGAAAAAGCGCAGAGATGCAATTTTAGAGTTTTTAAAAGAACTGAGGTTAGGAGTAGAACGAAAAACATGTTACGTTTCGTTATCAGTATGTCTATTTTCACGTTTTAGGTACCGTTTTAAATAAGCCTTTCGAGTTTTTTTACTGCCATAACGATTTGTATGCTTTGGTGACGTTCTTCACTGACTAAAAAAGCTCTGAGGAAGGCCACAATAGAGATTGAAACGTTGGCAATTTCGAAAAAGTGAAGTGGTCGTTTGTTCTACAGCTGCTATCAAACACCTTTCTAATTGACGAGATGTTGTACAGAGCAGAAGCAAACAACATCCACCAGCGTATTTTAGATCCAATACTGCATGGCAGATGGCTCTCAGTTCGAGAAGCAGCCCATATTACTCTGTACCTTGCTGGTTATCGGAATCAGAACGAAGTGAAACAGGTGCTCACCAATTTGTAGATCAACCCATCTGTAGACTAGTTTCGGGGTCTACCCCTCATCAGTACAACTTTGGCTGGTCGACAAATTGGGGATCGTGATTCAGAGGCTTAAAGCCGGAAATGTACGGAGTACGGGTGATATGTTGTACAGAGCAGGAGCAGAAGACATCCACTAGCGTATTTTAGATCCAATCCTGCATGGCAGATGGTTGTCAGTTCGAGAAGCAGCCCATATTGCTCTTTACCTCGCAGGTTATCGGAACCAGAACGAAGTGTAAAGAGTAGGTGGTCACCTACATACAAGTACCTACCCTCATACTAGTTTCGGAGTTCACCCTCATCAATGAATTAAAAAAGGAGCGCAGAGATGCAATTTTGGAGATTTTGAAAGAACTAAGGTTAGGAGTAGAACCAAAAACATGTTTCGTTTCGTTAGTCCGTATGTCTGTTTTCACGTTTTACGTGCTGTTTTTGAATAAGCCTTTCGAGTTTTTCTACTGCCATAACGGCTTGGATGTTTTGGTGACGTTCTTCACTGACTGAAAAAGCTCTGAGGAAGACCACAATAGTGGTTGAAACATTGGCGATTTCAAATAAGTGATGCGACCGTTTGTTCTACAATTGCTATCACTCCTTTCTAGTTATTGAAGGAATGCAAAACACATATACGAAAGGTAAAATGCAAATACTATATGCCATTCACTTATTATTGTCGTTAGAAAGGCTTTGGAAATTTGACTTTGACATTTTTATTGTATCTTCTCAACATGTGCAAAAAGGAGATGGATATTAAAAAAAACGAAGGTTTCAAAAGTAACTAGATGACAAAAATAAGTGAATGGTAATAGTAAGGTTAATTTTGGTAAATAATTATTCTGTCAAGACAACTCAAAACATGTCTTGTCTTGACTCAGGTTTTCTTATTTTATGGAGACTTCAAATACTAAAAGTTATTGTTATAAGGAGTTTTTTTGTTGTCAATCATAACAATCTGCTTAAATAAGCATTTATTACGAAGAAACAAATAATATTACGTTTACCGGAAACAATAAAGCAACATAAACTGAGGCAGGTAATTGAGTAGAAAAAAAAATCAATAATCTCAAGACTATATAAAACGTAGTATTAACTAATACAGTAAATTAATCAACGTCTCTTTGGTTATTAAAACCATTAGACCCAATTTCAGGATAATAATCGTAATAAAACTAATGTGTGATCTAAATTACTTGATTATTATTCTGGTCGTAAAGAAAACACCTTTCAATTTCCTGGTATTTTCCTCTATCGATTTTATCGGAGCCACTATAGTGATTCAATAAAATCGCTGAAGTGAGGAAAATAAAGATTTATGGCAACTGTTTAAGTAGGGGGTGTTCATTTACACAAGTCATCAAACTGGCTGTGAAATGTCAAAATAAACAGATGAGGTAACAAAAGTCCATTTACTTCGATGGCGTCGTCTTTTTGTTTCAGAAATTCATACCCAGGTCGATTTTTTCTCATAAGCACCTCGTATTGCTTGTGGCAGGTGAAAATTTCTTAGTCAAACCAGATCAACAAAAATACAACCCTTGGCAAAGGGTTGTGCCTAATGCGAACTATCATAATATACTTTTTGCACTCCTTGTTCTTTCAAAGTAAGTGGTCAACAAGAAATAGCTACTTCACTAGCTTAACTAAAAGCTACCTACTCGACAATCTTACAGCTTTTACAGGCTTCGCTAAGCCCTGGAAGAAGTAAAAGGAAGTAGCCATGGGTCCTACGTCTACTATCCACAACTATAAATACAACACCTTGTTATAAAACAATAAAAAAGGCTTACTTTTGAAACTGTTTCGATAGTTTCTGTAATGAAATATCCATCCATTTTCCCAGCATCAACAAACGAAACTAAAATTACATGATGTTCATTCATCGGTACACATGGAGCCTCTGGGGACCGACCGTATCACAATAATCGACTCGCCTATCATATTATTAGTAATAGTACTAATGCCGCTATTAGGTACCACCGTAATGCGGCACCTGTAGCTCGGAGAGCGAAGTACCTACCACTGACTTTCTTCAGCCTCCTGCTGAAGAACTGTGGCGAACCATGTGCGCCGCTGTAACTGGGGATTTACGCGTTCGGTAGTTTTGTCACTTGATAAGGGGGAAGAAGACAGGGAATTAAATTGCACTTTTATTGTCTACATGCAGGAAGTGCTGGCAATGATTTAGTGATCCTGCTGTTAATAGCTGCAATCGATGATAATTTACCGCGCTTCTAGTCATACACATGTATTACATAACACCGGGTGTTATAGATTATATCCATTCAAGTGCAAACCTGGTTTTTTTCCAATTTCTCTGCTGACGAATCTGCCCTCAATGCATCCACCGCACTTTCTGGTTCTCACTATAAAAAGTGAAAATAAAGTGCTAAACTAATTGAGTATCTTTAGAACATTTTTTTCATTAACATGTTCCACGGTTATTGTTTCGACACAAGTCAAGGTCCCGGGGTCACGACTCATATCGGTTTTAAAACGAAAGCTGAACAATACCGGTGAAATGCGTTTTCTTCTCGATGGTGTTAATGATGCATTCAATTTCGCCATAATCATCACTTGTCGCTAATCTGAATGGAACAACCGAGCAAAAATATCTTTGGAGATCAATTTCTATACATCTTGCGATATATGTGTTTGTTGTTTTAAGTGTTGTGATGAACCATGGCAGAAATATTTAATGAAGAGAAATTAGCAGGAATTAGTGGCTAAAAGAACAATTTATTAAGTGGCTTGTTAAGTTTGTGTTTGTGATCAGAAGAATATGAATTAGAAATCAATAAATATAAAAGGGTCAACATCATAGATTACAGCCCTCAAGCGTCTTAAGGTGATTTTGTCTGGATTAATTTAAACTAGTTCAGTACTCGGTTCTTGTTAGAAGCTGTAGTTGTAATAGTGCAATAGAGCTTCAGGCTCCTGGTATAATAGATGAGATGCTGCAACATATATTTCTATGATGCCTTGGCAACCAGTTTAGCAGTTATAGGTTACACCAGTTACAAGAATTGCCGTACTTTGTCTGGGTTCTTTTTTAGACCATTTCGTGCCTCTACTTGTTCATAGCTATGTTTCAGTATGGTGACTCTCAGGCTTTACCGTCGTACTTATGAATAAAAACTTTTCAGAATCTGTCAACTTTCTCAATGTCATGGTCATTGTAGTTGAAATCCATTAAGCACAAGCAGTTTCGTAAGAAATCTTTATTTAAGCGCCCATCAAAACATTCTAATAATAACTCGCCTTAAAGGTATTGTGTCAGGATTTTAAAAGGGAAGCAGAGTTGACAGATTTAACAAAAAAAAGTATTAAGGAGGAATATATATAGGAAATTATATCGTCTTAATTATTCAGGATTCACCTTTAGAAACTGCATAATGAGAATCCCGTGCCATTTCAGAGTCGGAAGCTCCTATCGATGAAGAAAAGCGGTTCAAGTGTCCTATGGCGCAGTCGAGTCCACATATGGAACACTCCCAGAAAGTGGTATGACGACTCTTCCCCTGCCCCACAGTGGGTGCAGAGAGGACTGTCAGCCATTCTGAGGAGGTGCATGTGCCTATTTTGTCTGCGGTGTCCAGTAAGGATTCCTATAAGGTCTCCCAGGCACTACCAGCTTCTCCCAAGAAGCCACGAGGTCTTGGAGCTATCTGCGTTAGGGTAGATTTCCTTAGTCTGTCTACAACCTGACTCTGTCCAGTTTGTCTTTGTACTCTGCTATTCCCACTTATTGAGAGTGTGAGAGACGTCCTTTTACTTACTCCTAGACATTGCTCTGGTTCAGTAAATCATTTCTGGGAACCACGTTTGGCCGATTTGTTGGCACGATCGTTCCCCTCGATGCTCCTATGTCCAGGAACCCATCCCAGAGTTACCCTTTTGGGAGGAAAAGCGAAAGAATACAACTAGGGTTTTGCATCCACTATCTATTTGGTTTTAAACAAAAAATAATTTATTTAGTTTCTAACAGTATGTTTATTGAAGAGCGGTAAGATGTTGTACAGAGCAGGAGCGGGCGACATTGACCAGCGTAGTAGATGTAATACTGCATTGCAGATGACTCTTAGTTCGAGAAGCAGCCCATATTGCTCTGTACGTCGCAGGTTATTCGACCTGCGAGGTTTGTGGGCCAGCCAAAGCTGTACTTATGAAGGTAGCCCGTGTCTGTTTCCGATAACTTCTCGGTTCTGGTTCCGATAACCAGCGTATTAGATCTAATTCTACAAGGCAGATGGCTCTCAGTTCGAGAAGCAGCCCATATTGCTCTGTACGTCGCAGATTATTCGACCTGCAAGGTTTGTGGGCCAGCCAAAGCTGTACTTATTAAGGTAGCCCGTGTAGCCGATAACTTCTCGGTTCTGGTTCCGATAACCAGCGAGGTACAGAGCAAATAGGGGCTGCTTCTCGAACTGATCTAATCTGCCATGCAGTATTAGATCTAATACGCAGGTGGATGTCGCCTGCTCCTGCTCTGTACAAGATCTCACCGCTCTTCAATAAACATGGTGTTGCGGAATTCCTGAATCTGTGGAAGATTTTGTCCTGGACAGCTACATCCAGCAATGGCCCACTGAACACTTCACAGACAGTTCGTAGTTTTAATTCAATGTGACATCTGACTCACCGTACAGAAGTGCAGTCACTTTGTTCCAAACCAACAAAAGTCTCCCTCTGTCTGTAGGTCGATTCAAAAAGGCCTTGATCTAAGGTCAGTATGGACTTTGCAAAATCAAGTTAAGACTATTTTTCTTGATATTGAAGGTTTAGCCGCTCTGTCCACGCTACTTAAATAATCCTGCAACAGCCAGCGGCACAATGAAATATTTTTCGACCCTTTGGACACCATCCTCAAGGGCAATGAAACAGAGATTACTTCAACTGAATTTGCCCAGTTATTTACAAAATGTAACCAATGTAATAGACCTGCAGAACAAATGGTACAACATGTGAAGAAAGCCCTGGATAGGACATTGATTGATTCCCTAGTCGCACAACTACACTTCTTATCAATAACTTGATGGTCGGACCCCTGCTGAAGATTTTCTTGGGCGCAATGTTAAAACCCCTTTGGATACTCTGAATCTCATTCACCCATCCATTACGCCATTAAGTATAGCACAAGCCGATATGAAAAACCAATTTGCCTCTCATCACAATCCAGAAATCGTCATTTCCAAGTAGGAGAAGAAATCTTGATTATGCTGTGGAATTGTCAACGAGAGGATAGTACCAAAAAAGTCTTATTGAAAACTGCATTACTGAGGCTCAAAAAGGATAAAACGCACAATAAACGCTGCCGTTGCTGATGTCGATTTGCTTGTTCCGAACCTATCTGAGTTATCACCAACCGGTCAACAGGGGCCTAAATATTACCACTTTTAATCATCGAATACTGGAACAGACAGCAGCCTCAAATGTTTATAAGCCACCAAATGTTTCGAGAAGTGAGGGTCAGGATCAGCATCAGCAAGGACATCAAAGTCAGCCTTTATGCTATTGCAAATGAAGAACTAAGTTTGGAACCCTCCTGAGATATGGTTCATAAGGTAGAAATGTGCACTGTCGTAGGAGAGAAAGTTTTGGTCACTATATAAGAGTGTCCTCCGGTGAATAGCTTTGTATCCTATAACCCAACAGTTACTATCAAAATATTGCAAAGTGAGAGAGGTAAGAAAGTAACTTCTGAGACTGATAAAATGAAAATATATTCTGTGATTTATGCAAGTTTAGGTGAGTTAGTGATAACTTTTGTTTTAGAATTCATTATGGTTCTGAGCATTCAGTTTAAGTTAGCTTGACTGAAGTTAGCTTGACTTTCAATTTTATATCGGGAGGTTATCTCAGAAGCTGTACTTTAGCAGCCGATAGCTTGGTCATACAAAATGAGGGGATGAAATACAACTTTAGGTTCAGGTAAAACAGCCTTAAGAAAATTTCTTCCAAGACAACTTAAGGCTAATTTTAGCAACACCAGAAAAAACTTTAAGCAATAGTTTTACTTCAAAGCAATTTTAGACAACACTGGCCTTAAAAGTTTGTCTCAGAAAATATATTTCATACATTCTCAATATGCATTCTTTTTAATCACACCTGTAAATCTATTTCAATCTAATGGCCTAATATTAGATGCAGCTCAAAATCTAGAAAACATACATTAATATAAATCAAGGGGTTAGATTAGTTTTTAGCATGAAAAGTTCCTCTCACCGAACATATGTTCTCAGTTGAAGTTCCTACAAACATGATAGATAACTCAGAGACGACTCAGAAAATAAGTTCAGAGACTAAAACATGTATTGGTCCATTTCTTTTAAAGTTATAGCTAATCAAAAATTGAAAATTGAGGAAACAAATTACTATTTCCACCTCTGTGATCAATAATTTTAGAAAAATTTTACAATTTTCTTGTATTTCTTTCGAGATAGAAATGAGGCGTGTTCATATGAACATTTCAAAATCGTATGAAAGCGAAATTAGTCCAAACGGTATAGTTTTTTTTTATTGAATATAATGTTAAAAAATGCACCTTTAAAGGTGCCCAAAAATCGACCATTATCAACCATTCATGGACTTTATCTCTCGAAAGGTACTGAACTAACTAGTCTATAAGGATAAGGGTGATAAAAGAAGATAACATGGAAGTTTGGCTTACTTTGATAGGTCAATTTTTTTTCAAAGTTAAAGCCGGTCGAAAATTGAGGAAAAGAAGGATTGATTATATGATTCTGGTTAACAAGAAGCTGCGTATTACACAATTTTTTAAATAACGGAAGTTGCGAACTTCCAGCTTCATGTCTCCTGTGATGGAAAGTTTAATAATATTTTAATTAACCAAATAGTTTTCCACTACGTAAATGTCAATTCAACCAAAAGCGTTTTGACCTACACCATTATGACAGTGTAGGTAGGTAACAAGATCATGTGGCAACCCCATATTAGAAATAACCATACTTCATACTCTCTCAGGCAAAAGAAGCATAGATCAGGTTCCCTCAAACTTCAGTTCATCAGTATCGTACACACCAAATAGTGTATTAACAAAAGAAACTAAGAAATTTATGTAAGCTCTATCAGAGAAACCTATTGGATAACCGATGTAGGATAGATAGGTGATAGGTTTAGAATGTTTAGAAACTGCTATTGTTTAGTCTTAATTGAGGTCTCTCCGAGCTCTTTCTTTATGCAGATAGAATAAATTACATCATAATTGTACAGCACGGTAGTAGTAGTAGTAAACAAAGGCCGTAGCTTTACGACTAGGCCTTAGAGGACCTTTTTACTGTCCACCCATCCGGACTCCACCAGAACCCTCATTTCCTCCACGAGTCGACCCCTCTAATGAAAGAGAGTATCCTTTCCCATTTCAACGTAGGAAGCTCTTCTCGATGAAGAAAAGCGGCTCCAGGTGTCTTATGGCGCAGTCGCGCCCACCTATGGCACACTCCCAGAAAGTGGTATGACGACTGTTCCCCTGCCCCACAGTGGGTGCAGAGTGGACTGTCAACTATTCCTAGCAGTTGCATGTGCCTGTTTAATTTGCAGTGTCTAGTAAGGATTCCTATAAGGTCTCGCAGGCACTACCGGCTTCTCCCAAGAAGCCACGAGGATAGAGTAGATTTCCTTGGTCTGTCTACATATTCTTGACTGTGTCCAGTTTGCCTTTGTACTCTCCCATGCCCACTCATTCAGAGTGTGAGAGACGTACCTTTTACTTATTCCTAGACATGCCTCTGGTCCAGTAAAGCATGTCTGGGAAACACGCTTGGCCGATTCGTCGGCAGGCTCGTTCCCCTCGATGCCTCTATGTCCAGGAACCCATCCCAGAGTTACACTTTTTGTTTCTGCCAGTGACTCTAGAGCGTCCCTGCTGTGCTGAACGAGCTTCGAACTCGTTCCGCTCCTGCAGATGGCTTGAAGAGCTGCCTGACTGTCGGAGTAGATATAGATGTCCTGCTCTGCTCCCAGTCTGATTTTTGTTCGTGTGGCCACCTCGAGTATTGCAAACACCTTCGCCTGGAAAACGGTCATGCGGCTTTCCAAGGCGAAACCCTCGCCTTCTACATGGCCTGCTTTGTATATTACGGCTCCTGACGACTGTGCATTAGCCATTCTTCATCCGTCTGTCTACCATACTGTATGGCCAATCTTAGCTCATAGCATGCCCTGTCCACCGCTGGCCACCAGACCACGGCCCTATAGTGTAGAGCCAGTGCAGGACGTGAGGCTTTAGACCCCACTTGCTGCCCACTGCCTTGCGTAGTTGCCATGTCAGTGCTGTTGTCTTATTGCATGCTTTTTCACGGGACTTTTCCAGGTCAGCCCGCTAACCATGGTCACCGCTAGGCACTTAGCTTTAAGCTTTAGTAGCAGAGGTTCACCGTACAGCGTGTGTGAGCTGAGTTCATTTCCATACACTACGGTAACACAAACAAATAGACCTCAGAACCCACAAACAAGCATGAGTGGCATTAATTCGAGTTTAAAAATTAACTTGATTTATGCAAAACGTCTTTTTAGAGATTTGCACATTTTTGCATACGAAAAGGATTAAAAATTATTTCGTTTTTGATTATAAACAAATTCAAATTGATCCTAAAATAAAAAAAAACACAGCTATACATATAAGCAGCTTTTGTTAATATTCAATTTAGCTTCTTTTTCATGATCTCAGCTTCTTCTTCGGAGGTTGTTGATCATCATGGCTATTCTAATTTTAGAGGCAGCTGTCCGAAATAGTTCGACAGACGAAAGGTCAAACCAGACTTGCAGGTCACGTAGCCAGGAAATTCTACGTGGACCGACGCTTCTGCGTCCCACGATCTTCTTCTGCATGATGAGCTGCAGAACTTCATCTTTTGAATTAAGCATAACATGCCCAAGAAACTCTAGTTTTCTTCTCTTAATTGTGAAAAGAATTTCCATGTTCTTATCCATTCTTTCCAGAACTTGTTCGTTCGTAATGCGGTCCATCCACGAGATCTTCAACATTCGACGGTACATCCACCACTCAAACGATTCCAGTCTATTCGATTTTTCCTTGTTCAGTGTCCATCCTTCAAGACCATATAGTAACACTGGAAAGACGTAACACCGCACCATTCTCATTCTCAAAGTCAAATATAGATCTCGGGCTGTCAGCAGTTTTCTCAGTTTCATAAATGTTGCCCTCGCTTGCTCAATTCTTGACAAGATTTCTCGTGTGCAACATTTACATTTATGATAGTTCCTAGGTATTTGAAGTGATGGACTTGCTCAACCGTCTTATTGCATATAGTCACAGAGAGAACGCACCCCTGTCTGACTCCCTTCCGAATACTAATTTGTTCTGTCAAAGTTTGTAGAAGTGTGTCCACAGTAGAGATTTGATATTATTCGGACATCGTGGTAATTCAGGTTTGAAATTAGTTAACTCTTAGTCAACAGTCTCAAGTTTATTATGTTGTAGTTGTACGGCTACATGTTTCGCCTAAAAAGGCATCATCAGGCCACAATCACAACACACGTTAAAATAGTTAAAAACTCTAAAACACGTTCACATATTATTACAAGCTAGCTAGCAAATAACAACAACAAACAAGAATTGTGCGTGTGTCAATAGCAAAAATTTTTGTTGGTCCATTGCGTTCATCATTTTTACTTTCACAAAGATAATTCTTGGTTTACGAGTCCTCATTAATGCCCAATTTCTGAACTGAATACGGTAGTTTATGGGTCAAATCACATATAACATGTTATCAGTCTTATAGACTTGGGTGAAAGATATCTGATAGTTTAGAATTTGGGCATAAGAGGTACAATTTAAAGGATTTTATCTTCAGAATATTCTTGTGCCCACGTATTGAGTTCCCAAGGACTACTTGTGCCCTACTTTTCTACACAAATTCCAATTTTAACGGCCTACAACGCATCTCAATATATCGTCGCGTTCTTGAAAATCAATACGAATCCGACCAATCTTTCTGCTCGATACAATGTTTCCACTAGTTCAATATATCATCGTAAAATAGTGGAACCGATGGTACTAATCGGTTTTTGCATTATCCGTTATGTATGATTGATCTCGCACCAGAACACCATAATGTAGACAAGGCATAAATAAACAGAGATGATAAACTGTTTAGTGGTGCGTACTGTTAGGTATTCCTGTAAACTGCCTGTTTACAACGTTCTTAGGTAATTTTTAAATTAGAGTGGGACCATTAACTTATTGATCCACAAAGATGAGAATTTTTAAAGGTATTTAGAGAGTCGACGTATATGCGTTTGTAACTTAGTTTTAACACTAAGTGAGAAATTTTTAACCAGATTAATATAATGATCATCAAAAATCTGTGTTTTAAATAATTTCCTTTAACAGATGTTGTCGTTAAAAGAACTTATAGGGATACACTATGAAGAGGCATTATTTTAACATCGCATGGCTATAAATATTTGGAATTAGTATGTTTAATAGGATTAACGTAGCATAAAAGCCAATTTAAGAAACAAGGATATAGGCCGGAAAGTGTAGTGTAATTTTCTAATAGGACACTGATTTATTATTGAGGGTATTTAGATGCATATTCAAATAGATTGGAATAATTTTATCAGGTAGGAACGTCTTTTATAATGAAGAATTATTGATTATTTAGACCTATTAAAAGAGTTGCCGTTCAAATCGTGTGTTGATCTCTAGCACACATCAACGGTCGATATATTCAGCAACCGCAATATTTCTCAAATGAGATTTTATTTACTAAAAGGCAACAAACATGTGCGTTATTACTACTAAAAAAAGCACTTTAACTTAGATTGTTAATTAATTCGCAATATAATTTTATTTCATCTATATCTTGTGTACTACTTTTTAACCTAAGAGAACTGGAAAAATCCATCCAACTAACAATTTAGGTTAAAATGATCACATTTTCACCTGTAATATAGTTAACTTCATACTGTATCATTTAGAACACTTTTACGTACTTGATTTTAATCCGGTAAATAGCTTTTTACAGGATTGGATATCGTAAAGAAATTGTACAGTATTGGGTACCGGCACATCTTCAATAAATCCATTGTATCCATGGTAACCTGTCACCGGGACAGGTTACCATGGATACAATGGATACAAAAAAAAACAGGTACCGACCTGTTCCGGTACCGGTGCAGGATACCGTAATGAAACTATTTGTCAAATTGGCGGATTTGTCAAAAATATATTCGCCGCGCATAATAGCTATTTATGTAACCAGTTACGAAAAGTCCGATTTTGTGTAACGAATGAATGTTTGCGGGACGAGCGCAGCGAGTTCCCGCAATTTGAATGAGATACGCAAAAAAGGTTTTTCGTCACGTGTTTCATACAAGATTTTTTCTAATTTTGACTACAAATACCTACTTAGAGAGAGAATTATTATTATTAAACTTCAATATTTACTTTTAAACCACTTTGTATCTACTTAATACCGTAAAACTATAGCAACGGTGTGCCACAGCCGAAACCTGCAACTGGTGGTGACACCAACTTTTCATCACTGGTTACGAAAGATTTTACTTTTCGTAACTAGTTACGAAAAGTAGGACGTTACGTCACTGTCATCAGTATTGAAAAGTGCAACTTTATATGTAAAAATTAGAAAAAAAAATTTTTTTCCTGTTTTTAATGATTATGAAGTAAAATGGTGTACATCATACGTCCAGTAACATGTTACAGTAGTCGTTTCGAAATTCCAGACTCGGCTAGCGCCTCGCCCAGAAACATCTTACTCCTACTGTAAAACTATATTTACCGGACTTATAATGTAAATAACTATTACATGTGCTAGCCTTGTTCCCAACTTGAAAAAAAACAAACAAAATAATTTGTAAGTAAAACATAGGTCAGAAGGATTTTTTTCTAGCTGGTCGAATAGATCAAAACCTAAGGTTTCCTCTTTAGATTAAAAGGTGGGCAAAAATTTGTTAAATTCGCCTAATTTAGGTTCACTTTGATCAAATTCTAACCAAAATTTAACCTCTAAAATACTACCTCTAATATACTATATTGCATGCAGATATTCGAAAAAAAGAAGCGAACAGCAAACAAAATGGCAATATGTATGCTGGCAACACCGGCAACAAGTGTATGAAATGTGGAAAGAACTGCAGTTTTAGAAAATCAATTCAAAACCACTTCAACATTTTTGAAAAAAGGATGTTGCAGTATCTGTAATTTTGACGTAAATTAGCAGGAACTACCAGAGGTTGGAGTATGAAGGTTTACCAATTTTTTATATCTGACTACTTAAGAACAGCACTTGAAATGAGAAGTAGTACTTACATTTTTCAGTCTTGTTTTAGCACTTAACTTTTTAAGCAAACACATTAGAAACAAATAACATGTTTATGTTACGTATATTTATTTCAACCACTTGTTACCAACTCACCCCGTATAAACTGATAATATTACTTTGTTCTTAAAATTATATGTTTTAGGGGAATTACCTCTTGACCTCACACGAAGTATTAGAGATGACCACTCATGCTCAATTATATTGAGATCGGACGATTTGGAAGGCAAATTGCGCTGGTTGCTATTGTTCGCCTCTAAAAACTGTTGAACAATACGAGCTCTTTATGGTCATAAATGTCGTTTCTGTAAATCTCGGCATTGATACATCGGTTCGTAATAAAAAGGTCGGTTTTTCCATTCACTTTACCAGCTCCGTCATCTCCAGCCTACACTGCTATTCCTCCGTCACCAAATGCCTCTTGAGAAGCCATATTTTCTTCCTGTAATCTCTCTTTCGTCGTCTCTTTTTTGGTTTTTTGGTCGGACGCCTCCAAAACAAAATTCAGAATGAATCAAGTTAAATCTTGTCTCGCCACAAAACATGCAATTCACACAGTCCCTCAATCCTCCACTCCATATGAGTTTGAACCCATTTTTGTCGTTGGAGTCGATGATGTCTTAAAAGAAGTACACATTTTGCTTGTTTACATGCTCTATTAAAAAAAAAAACATTTTTAATATGGCTTAGCAAATAGAGTAATACAGAAAAGTACCTAGTACTTGATTAATTACCTAATCAACTCAATCAATAATGTAGGTACCTACCGCAAGTTATTTAGGTTCAGTGTTCTTCTAACTGTTCTGTTTGATACAAAAATTCGGGAATATCGCCTAAACGTTGCATTTAATTTCCTGGAGCTATGATGTTCGATGAGTGGCTCATATTAAAATTCTCTCTGCACGACGGGATTTTTTTTCCTTAGTTCTCCTTCATGTGTGTAATAATTTTTTCCGGTTGCGGTTACTCTTTCTTTCAGTCTAATTATTGTAGTAGTACTAATGTTATAAATGTGAAGTGAAACCAAGCCAGATTTCTGCCGAAGTTGTCACTTCCCTCAGACAGATGGCGGAGATTTCGTACCTGTACTGTCTGGGGACGACGTTTAGCAGCGTATCAAACTCATTTCTCTATCAGATAGAGGAACCATAGAGCGGTTTCGCTCTTATTGGTGCTCATCAGTATGGTATACCTCAAACCTGATAGAAATACGAGTTCGAGGATGACTTGGTTTCCTCTACTGCTCAAGGCACTGTGCATATATGCAAGTGGCGTCATCGGACGACGGCAGGTGTCCGAGAGCAGGTGTGCGTCACATATTGCACAGTGCCTTGAGCAACAGAGGAAACCAAGTCATCTTCGATCTCGTATTTCTATCAGGTTTGAGGTATACTATACTAATGAGCTGTAATAAGAGCGAAACCGGTCTATGGTTCCTCTACTTGATAGAGAAATGAGTTTGATACTCTGCTGAACGTCGTCCCCAGTCTGTATAGGTACGAAATCTCGGCCATCTGTCTAATTCTTGAACTGTGTTAGATGCGTTAGAAGGTTTGAATTTGTTTTTAACCTTTTATGTAAACAAAATTGAAATATGGCTGCTGGACTAAAAATGCGTAGCGCGACTCCAAAAAAATTTCTAAGTGAAGTGCCTATGTCGAAGAAAATAAATTGAAAAAGTATAAAGACGTAAGTACTAAAAATATGGTAATGATGAAAGGAAAGAAGGATCCGAACAACCCTTCGGAAAAATAAATTGCATCCATCAGTATTCAGACATTTTATATAAACTTGTTTAGATTATGACATTATATAAATACGGCAACACGACTTAATTTTTAAACATTTTTTGAGTTATCAACCCCGGATTGGTTATCCTAAAATCCACATTTCGATTGTCTTCATATCATCTTTCACGAGAATCGCTTAAAAACACCAACTACTTGTGGAACAACCTGTTTATATGTTTGTTTAAAGGTGGTAGGCAATGATGTACTATTAATCGAAACATCTTGGAGTTCCATTGTCTTTATTGAGTTTTTTTTTACACGACGCGACGTTTCGAGCAGTGGAATCTCTACTCGTTTTCAAGTGAAACTGAGCATTAAGCTCGAGGCTACTTGCTTATGTACTAACACAGCTAACCACGACCACCATTCCTATTAGTCGGATCGTCAAGCTCGTCAAGCGACCAGCACTTGTCCGCCGTATCAACGGATGCCATACCGAAGAGACGTCGCAACTTGATTTACTAAAGACGCCCACATTGCTTCCAATGAAGACTGCTTCCTTAAACATTCGTTTCTTCCAGTGCTGTTCCCCATGCACAATTTTGGCTTCCGAGCACTTAATATTATGGTGTTCGGACCAAGCGTGCTCTGCATTCCCGATTTTGATGTTTCTCCTCTTATCGTATGAGTTCTGTATTCCTGAACTCTTGCAAGCAAATGTAGCTTTGTTTCTGAGATGTTTGTACAGAGCAGAAGCAGGCGCCATCCACCAGCGTGTTTTAGATCCAACACTGCATGGTAGATGGCTCTCGGTTTGAGAGGCAGCCCATATTGCTCTGTACCTCGCTGGTTATCGGAACCAGAACGAAATGAAAAGAGAGTTACAGACAGAAAGACCAAGATGTTTTGCTTAATACCCTGTATATACCCCCGATTTACTTGGCGTCAGGGAAAAAGTTAGTTATTACAGTTCTTGAAAATTATGGGTGGATTTACAAACAGTAAATTTCCAAAACTCTTTCTATTATCCTGAATAATTCTTGAGCTAATTAAGATATCGCGAAGAGAAAAAAAAGGTCCAGAGTCAAGATCACCAATTTCGATATTCTGATGCCCAATTTCGGAATCTTTCATGGCTTCACTGATAATATCACTCACGCAGTGTCAGTTTACCACTTTACCAATCTCTACATTTTTCTTCCCTCTGTATATCGCTGGATTTCACTCAGTGAGTTTCTTACTCGTGGATATGTTGCAATAAACTTACTGCTTGTACTCATCTTGAGAGAGCGAACAGAAATGTTTCTCAGAGAAGATATCAGACCGAAATATTGAAAAAAGTTGATATTTTTGATAAGACGATGTTTCTGTGCAACCAGGTATTTTATCGACAATCGGTCGAACATGTCCCGAGCTATCACATTCCTCTGTATACTGTGCTACAGAGGAGCAACCGGATATTTTTTTTTTCAAAAAAGTGTGCATCCAAGGGAGATTACTAAAAAATCATAAAGTTTTCTCGATCTTGTTGTAACTTTGGGGCGCAACGGATGGAAATCCCAATACCCCTTGTAAGTTAGTTAAGGAGTGGGGCTATCCGATATGTTTTTAGTAAACAAAATCTGACTAGCCATTTTCGAGATATATATATATATATATATATATATATATACTTTAAAATTTAGTAGTAAGATTGGCTTGGTACGTTTCGTTTGGCCAGCAGTTTATTTTACCACGCAAATGCAAGTTACAGATCTTTAACCTGCACCTAATTTATAGTTGATTTTAAGTCCATAGAACTATAAATGATTCTATTACTTGGTAATGCTTGGATTTGAAGTCGATCATACCTATGATTATTACTTATTTACAAATAACAAGATTATTACACCTGATGGTTATATGACCTGAGAGATTTGACAACAAATTTTTTTTTCACCAACGAAATAATCTCCCTCAAAAAAATAACATTTTTTGTTTAAAGTTTGATGATTGATGAGTATGATTTGAAGATGAACACCTTACCACTGATTAACATTTTCCTAATTTGCTAGCTGGGTGGAATATCGGATGCCAATCAAACCTTTTTACCAACAAAGGTCTAACAAACACTTCCTCGCGCAGTTTTACCAAATTTGTTTTTGACGATTAAGAAGCACGATGTCGGAGACTGATACGTCCAGGAAAAAATTCCACAACGACCACTTGACCAGTGTAGAGTATATTTATTGATAGTACAAGATTTTTTTACAAGCCTCAAGTGGACGTTTTGTTGGTAGAACGCGGAACCGTTGAAAGGACAAAATACGTCGTTTCTCTTCCTATAGGTAAGCAATGCAGAAGACAAAGTACGCCTTTGTCGGAGGAATGAATAGCGTTTAAACAGCACAAGGGAAAAATAAATAGTCGCCAAATGCTTTCGATTTAGATGATCATCTTGACGAAATTTTTCGCAACCCGTCTTTTAGCGAAGCTGATAATGATTTAGGTGAAATAATTTTTTGAATAGTCAAAAAATATATAAAGCAGATGTGTCTTGAAAACGAACACTTTAGAAATGTCTACACAACAACCATTCACAGTCTTGATGAAGATCTAACAGATTAGAACATAATCTCCATTGTTGTGCTCTAAGCAAATCGAGATCATTATTTGTATCGTGATTGCGCCAGTTTGCCCTATCGAGATTTCATATCTAATGAAATCCTATCGCAGATAACTAATAAACTATTGTAAGTTCTCTTTTCTGTTATGCACACTATTTATCAATGTAATCGTTTAAACCTTCTATTATCCGAGGAAGAAATATTATTTAAATTGCCCGGGCAATTACATGCCTTCGTATATATTTTAGCGACAGATATGATCTATTGCTTGTGCCTATGGTGCAGCTACTGAGGCTGCTGCAGTTCTGCTGCAGTCAAAAACGTAAAGTTTCTCGGCAACAATTAAAGCAATTGCGGAAACCTAGATACTCTTCCGAGAAAATGAAATGGTTTTCCTCTACGTGCAAAGAATGCAGGATGGGAAAATGGTGTTAACTTACACTACGACCGTTAGACGATTGCCAAATACACAAGGCCCAAAACTTAATTTTGGGCTAACAATGAAGAATACTCGTTTATTATGAAAATGTTATGTTAAGGTTGGGTGAAGTAATAACAGAGGACGTAAGTCTTTGTTACACTTTTTGAGTTAAAACAATACGTGCATTATGCTATTACGCATGGTTTCTATCCGTAATAGTTTTCGGATGCCTAGCTTCGAATTATGTCACAAAACTATTGCATTTCAATGACAAACCAAGGATTCTAAACTCGCCTGATTTGCTGAAGAGGGATTGAAAAAAAAAAGAGTGGGTCATCATCATAACAATATTTAGAGCGTGCTAAAACCATACCCTCCAGCTCAGAAGTATTTTGCCTAAAATGAATCGTGGATAAACGATTATAAAGCATAAAAGGTAATTACGTCTCATAATTTCCTAACAAGTGCCTTAATTGGTATTCTAGCTTTATCGTAGAATGATAGTAGATGTTCGAGTTTGTAATAAACACGCATGTATGGCCGACTCGTTCCACTTGACCGTGAAAAGAAAGTAGAATTCTGCTGCTTTTTTATTACTTATAATTATATTTTATGGCTCTTAACTACAAATAGGATTGTTTGTAATCGCATTGTCCGTTACATATTGGAAAACCTCCTAAAAGAATATTCCATCACGTGAAAGCTATAAACGGTCTCAAGTTCGCACTTTAAGATACACATCAGTTACCTAATATGGTATTCTCTCGCTAAAGGCACTAATTAATATTTATATGTCCGAAAACGTAAAATTTCCAAAAAGTTGCCCATAATCACTTATATCGGACCACCGAAGAGCCGAAGGCAAAGTAAGGATGTGCTCGGCAAAAAAGGACGGGCACGTTTAATATAAGAACCCGGCCGTGTAAATCTTCTTTTTCCGGTGAATGTCACAATAAATTGTCTCTGTTAATTAGATTCCTAATTAGACGTACTTAGTAATATGACTTTTTGGCACGTCCTGGTTTATTACTTTGATAAATTGCCCCTTAAGTATGTTAATTCGCAGTGGGTTTTTCGGTTTGCTTTGCCCCTGAAAATGGTCATTTAAGATGTCATACCAGTTCGTTATTGTTTAGTAGGCAACTTTTTGTTTAGGGTTACGCTTTGTGACGTTTTGCAATAGCTATTTATGTAACCAGTTACGAAAAGTCCGATTTTGTGTAACGAATGAATGTTTGCGGGACGAGCGCAGCGAGTTCCTGCAATTTGAATGAGATGCACAAAAAAGGCTTTTCGTCACGTGTTTCATACAAGATTTTTTCTAATTTTTACTACAAATAGCTACTTCGAGAGAGAGTTATTATTATCAAACTTCAATATTTACTTTTAAACCACTTTGTATCTACTTAATACCGTAAAACTATAGCAACGGTGTGCCACAACCGAAACCTGCAACTGGTGGTGAAACGAACTTTTCATCACTAGTTACGAAAGATTTTACTTTTCGTAACTAGTTACGAAAAGTAGGACGTTGCGTCACTGTCATCAGTATTGAAAAGTGCCACTTTATATGTCAAAATTAGAAAAAAAAAATATTTAAATCTCATTCACTTTTTTACGTTTATTAGGGAATTGAAATCGTCTTATTTCTACCAAAAACAGGAAAAAATGTTTAAAGTATGTAATACCTATTTTTTCTGAATTTTCAAATTTGACCTTGATAACCTTGATAACTTTGGAGCGAATAGACCGATCGCACTCTTGTATTGTATTGTATTCAATGTTCGGAATTGTACAATCCTCCACCGCGACTTGCGGTCTATTGTGGTTCACTCGAAGTGTTGCCAGCAAGGTTTGCTCCTGCTGGTTCCATTAATTGCCACCAGTTCTCAGACTCTCAACGAATCTAATGAGTCTCTCTGCCAACACTGCGTTTGCATCTTGAGGGTCAATGGTTGTGTTTTCGAACAGTCAGTATCTCGATCTGGCGATAACCAAGCACGTCCAAATAGGACGTTCTCGTTGTCCTCCCAGCACAGACGACACTCCGTCTCTTTGGACAGTCCAGTTTGCATGCGAAGCCTTATGTCCTGTAGAGCTTCACGAGACCACGAGGTAAGTCTCGGTCTCGTGAAGACCTCGTACGGTCTCGTACGAGACCGAGACCGAGGCCGTCTACGTTTCGATACTGCCAATCGAGACTCTCGAGAGTCTCGGTCTCGGAAAATATCATTCGTTTGCAAGATAATATTAGGTATTATATAATCAGCAGGTGAGGGATGCTTATAATAGTGCGTTGCATATAGATATTCTTAATACGAAAAGACACTTTACTTTAAGTACGTACTAGAGAAGTACTCTAGTAATACTTACCTGAGTTTTCTATTATATCGGTTATCAACAAACAGATAGTTATCAAACATAAATAAGTTCTATGGATTCCTGAGTGTGACTAGCCTGCCAGTTAACAATATGATGATGAAATTTTTATGTTTGCAAAAGTATTCTATTATTTCTATACAGGGTAATTTTTAAGTTGGTTTAAATTACTTCATTCTACCACAAAATAAAACTAGAAAAATAGAAATTTTTCCATTGGCAGTATGTGCACTTTTTCGACATACATATTCGAATTCATAATATAAAACCTGATTTGAAATATTTCCATATTTTCAATGAAATTTTGTAGATGTGTCGATAGCTAAGACAGAACGCATATGTTTAGTAGCATCAGTGGCAACCTACGAGCAGGTCTAATGCAGTTTTACATTAAACTAACCTGAACTAACCTGATTCTACATTGGAAATTGGAAGTAAACATTTATACACAAAGGAGGACATTTCTCTGAAAGATGTGCGTTATAACTCAATAATTCTGAAGAAAATTGAATATGCAATTCAAACATAATAACATTTTTTGGGATACTACCTTTTTTTCGAGACCGAGACTCGAGTTGCTACTACAAGACCAAGACCGAGACCGAGACTGAATTATAAATTTGAGACCGACACAGAGAGTATGTAAGTTTCGGTTCCGTCTCGGTCTCGTGAAGCTCTATAAGAAATAGTCCGATACTAAAAATCAGGAAATAATATAAAAACTTGTAAAATAACAAAATAGAAAAATAAAAAAATAAAATGATATACAAAGAATGCTAACCGGAACATTTAAAAGCAGTAACAAGCAAAGAAGAGAATAAAACTTTACAAAATCAAAAAAAAACAACATAAATTGATATATATATATAAAGCAGTCTAGAAATTTCACAACTAGTATGAAATAAATTAGAAAAACATCTGGTAAATATTGTCAAGTAAGATAGGTAGCAAACCAATTCACACTGAAGAGAAAACAGAAAGGGAAATTAACAAAAAATATCAAATTTAGGAAAAGGGGAAAAAGTAGGTGAAAGGGAGTATGGAAAGAAGTAGAGAATATAAAAGTAAAGAAAAAATTATGGATATTACAATTGCTGAATAGATGCTTGAAAAACCGAAAGAGAGCCAATTAAATTTAAGAACATAAAAAAACGGCAATTGAGAGAAAAAGCGGATGTAAAACTTAAAGAATAGAAGAAATTTATTCAAAGAATAAACAGTATAGGAGGCTCAAAAACAAAGTAAGAAGTAATAGAAAAAATAGTAAATGATCTAGAATAGAAAAGAGTAAAAATTTTGTGAATGGAAGAATAGACGTAAACAAACTAGAGAGAAGAAATTTAATTAAAAAAAAAAGAAACGAAGAAGGGAACTTTATTGGCAGAAAATTTTAATGAGACAAAATGATCAAAGATATAGGAATTAAAAAGTGGAACAATTGAACCACAATTATAAAAAAATCAGAAAATATTACAGAATGTATTTGGGAAAAGAAAATGAGTTGAAATAATAAAAAAATATCAAAAGGAAAGTGGCTGAAAAATAATTCAATAAAATTTCCTCAATTTATAGAAAACGTAAAATGACTATGAATATTTAAAAAATAGTAAATGAAGCAAATGTCTTATAAATATGGAAAATATCACGGATTAGAAACAATACAAATTAATCATGCAAAGAACAAAGCAGGTCAAAAGCAGTGCGAGAATTAAAAGAAGTGGAGCTTGATGAATAAATATAAAACTACAGATATGTAAACGGTGAAAAGATGTATGAAACACCAAAAAAAGAAAAATAATAAGAACTTGGAAAGAACAATACAGAGAAAAGGGAAATGCGTTAAAAATGCAGAAGAAGGCTAAAAAGTAGTGTGAGGTAAAAAACTATTTAAAACTAAATAAAAACGAAAAATGAAGCAAAATTAAAAAAGTTGCAATTTGTCAAAAAGTTCTTAATAGATGGTCCGATATTAAATCTTAAAAATCAGACTTCTTCGGTGGACGATTTTTAGGCACTTATAACATCGAGTTTTTGGCCAATTTTTTGGAAAATTACTTTAAGGGTTAATTTCAATAAAATTGAGTTTGTTACGTTCTTAGTGAATTGCAGACGTGCCATTCCCATCAAAAATAGCAAAAAAAAAATTCTGAAATTTATTTGAACTTGAACAAAGAGGGGGGGGGGGGGGTGCTAGAATGACTTTTTTCTCAAATTTCAAGTTTGACCGCCTGTAACATTAAAACGAGTGGACTGATGGGAGTGAATCTAATTGTTTTTTGCTCTTCTTGATGTCGTCTTTTAAAATCGAGTTTTTGGCCAATTTTTTAAAAATTTACTTTCAGGGTTAATATAATTAGGATTGAATATGTTACGTTCTTAGTGAATTGCAGATGTGCCATTCCTATCAACAACACCAAAAAAAAAATTCTGAATTTCTTTTGAACTTGACCTAAGGGGAGGGGGCTATAACGACTTTTTTCTCAATTTTCAAGTTTGACCGCCTATAACTTTAGAACGAGTCCACCGATGGGAGTGCAGCCACCTGTTTTTCTTGCTCTTTCACCTCCCGCCAACAAAAGTCCCATAGGTGCAACATTTTCGGAGTTATACCCTTTCGTGGGTCGATTTTTAGGCACTCTTAAAATCGAGTTTTTGGCCAATTTTTGAAAATTACTTTAATTGTTAATTACATTAGAATTGAGTTTGTTACCTTTCTAGTGAATTGCAGACGTGCTATTCCCATCAAATACAGCAAAAAAAATTCTGAAATTTTTTTGAACTTGACCATAGGGGGGGGGGGGGGCTATAACGACTTTTTTCTCAATTTTCAAGTTTGACCGCCTGTAACTTTAGACCAAGTGCACCGATGGGAGTGAATCCAACTGTTTTTTTGCTCTTCTTGATTTCCTCTTTTACCTCCCACCAACAGAAGTCAACTGTGCGTTATAACTTAATAATTCAGAAGAATATTGAATATGCAATTCAAACACAATAAGATTAGTTGAGATACTGCCTTATTTTCGCGACCGAGACCGAGATTACGCGAGTCTCGGTCTCGGTCTCGATACACAAGACCGACACCGAGACCGAGACTCAATTATAAATTCGAGACCGAGAGCGAGAGTATGTAAGTCTCGGTCTCGGTCTCGTGAAGTTCTCATGTCCTGGGTACAGTGCAGTGGTCACTCTGATTTGTCTCCTATTTAGTATGACGAATGTTTGGGCTTTTGCTCTCCCTGTTCTCTTGATAATTTCAATCACCAGTCCTGGGACTTGGCATTTCTTCATTTCTAGAGTTCAGCCTTGAACAGAGAGTATAGGACTCCCAGTGCCGGCTCCGGGCCTACGAATGCAGAGCCCGCCACCCTCCTGGCTAGAGAGTCGGCTCATTGCCTTCGTGACCACGATGGCCCGGGATTCATTCCGGTGTGACGCTGTTCTCCTGCGATAAGGTGTTCAGAGTCCTGTGGTAGTTCTAAACAGTTTTGGAATTGCAGCGCAAAGTCATAAGCGCTAGAAGCGCTGCCCGAGTATCCAAGCAGATATTTAATGATCTATTGTGTCCTCCCTCCTCTAATAGATGCCGGGTACACAGTTCAATGGCATGTTCAGTTGCACAGGCCTGAAACACTGTGGTGAATCGGCCCAGGCTCTCTGCAATGCAGATGCCATCAGATCTCCTGTACACTCCGGAGCTAGCCCCATCGTCGATTTGGATCCGTCCGTGTACCACGTACTTCCTCCTAGTTGCAGATCTTCGCCTCGTTCGTTCCCAGTCTGCCCATGAGGGCACTTTTTTACTCTTATTATTCTCCACTGTCATCTCTTACCTACAGTCCCAATAGTTTCGGAGATAAACTCCTTCTATGTTCGATGTTTAAGCACTTCGAAAATTTAATGAGGAAATTGAAATAACCTCATTTCTATTAAAAACAAAAAAAATTGCAAAAATTTTTCTAAAAGACCAAAGACGCCATTACCTCGTTTTTCTCTCAATTTTCAAATTTAGATGGTATTGGGGACGAATGGATCGATCCGAGTTTTTTACTGCTCTTGTCCTCCGCTCTCATCTCTCATTAACTACAATGCCATTGGTCCATGCTTTCGGAGATAGATTCCCTTCATGGACAATTTTTAGGCACTATTTTTTAAATCTGCTTTTTTAACATTTTAAAAAACTTATTTAAGGGACTAGCTTCACTTGTATTCGCTTTGTTAGGTTTATACCCATAACAGTAAAATTTTGCCGATTTTTTTTTTTAAAAAAGACCGAAAGAGAGTGTATGACTTCTTTTTGGAACGAATGCACTGATCGGATTCACTTTAATATTTTTTTATTGTTACTGTTCTCCACTGTCACTTCTCATTAACTACAGTTCTATTGGTACAATGGATTCAATGGTTCAAAACATTATTTTTTAAATCATGTTGAAAGCTAAGTTCGTGAGGGACGTAGAACAAAATGTAACAGCAAGGAAGAGGCACGAAATAACTCCAAAAGTTTTTTTTTTCGAGTCAAAGGAATCAAAATTAAGGGATAGTGAAGGCAACATTTGAAATAAGGTAGAGGACATGAGTAGCGTGCGAAAAAATCTTTTTACTACTACCGTCTTTAATTGGGCCTTTCCTTTAGTCAATTTGGTATGGAAAACTTTTCCACACTAAGTGCGGGAATTGTTACTTTTCTATTCGCGTGGGAGAATGTGCATTTTCCCGCACACGTTTTAATGTGGAAAGTTGTACTTTTCCGCACTAGTGCAAAAATATTTACATTCCCGCACTAGTTCAGGAAATTGCAAAAATGCATCATAGACATGGTATTTGTTGAATACCAGAAACACACCATTGCTGGTATTCAACAATCGAACACCATAACACCATAAAGAGTTACCTGAAGATGTTGTAGAAGCAGCAGCAGAAGCAAGTTTACAGCTATTGCCTGAAAAGTCGAAAGAAAGGTATGAGAAACAATATGCTGGTTGCTTAGCATGCTGCCGGGGGAAAGGAATAAGTACCTTTCAAGAGGAGGTGTTTTTGGCATACTTTGCTGAACTAAGCAAGTTACTCAAATCCAATACGCTTTGATCGCGGTACTCAATGATAAAAAGTTTAGTAAAAATGAAACAGAATGTAGACATAAGCATATTTTATAAGTTGATGACCTATTTAAAGAAGCAAAATGAAGTTCGTGTGCAGAAGGCAGAAACTTTCATTAAAGACGATATTACAAAGCTTATGCAAGCAACAGACAAAGTATATCTTATGATGATAGTGGCGACCATTTTTGCTCTGGCTGATGCTTGTCGAAGAGAGGAGCTTACCAATATAACAACTGATGACAGAGATGATAAGGGCAATCTTGTCATCATAAAAATCAGGGATTCTAAGAACCATTTTGGAAGATCCTTTGTCATCACTAAGAAGTAAATAATTGATACTTTTTAATGCTCTACAGAAAATACGTAGATTTGAGTCGGCAGAATAGCCAAGACCCTCGTTTTATATGTGAAAAAAAAGTGCACCGTCCAATGTGTAGGTATCAATACATTTGGGAAAATGCCTTCCAAGATAGTAGCCTATTTAAAGCTTACCAATCCTGAACAATATACGGGGCACAGCTTCAGACATTCTTATGCAACCTTCTTAGCTGATGCTGGAGAAGAAATAACCAATATTAAAAGGCTAGGCGGCTGGAAGTCAACTTCTGGGGTTGAAAGTTACCTGGTGGTAGTACCTACCAATCACAAAAGCAACTTGTGTAACAAAATTTTGACTTTGGGTCCGTCTACTTCATCCCTGAACTTCAAACCAACTGAATTCTCTACTGTCTCCTCTGTGCCTGAAGAAACTTTGTATGATCCACCGGTGTCCTGTGATTTGGAAGAAAAGCAGCTCAAATGGACTCAGCATTTAGCATCAGCAATACATTTACAACATGCTCATAATTATTGTTCGTTTACCTTAAACATCAATAACTCTAAATAGTTAAAATTGTATTACTTCTGGGCTTCTGTTACCTACTACCTAGTTTAAATAAAAAATAGTTTATGTTTTATTTTTAATATAGAAAAAATTTTGTTCGGAACTCGAACGGAAAGTGTCTTTCCTGCACTTGACTACTGGCACGAACTCCGCCTCGCGTCGTTCCTGCAACTGCAGTAGCGTGCAGGAAAGTATCACTTTCCGTACTTATTCGAAAAATAACCATTTTCTTACAATTTGGCGTTTTTTCATCTTGTGACAAGTATGGCAAAATCACACCCTTAGCCATAGGGAAGGTGAGAAATCAATGGTGAAGTGCTTTAGGCGCCCCTCTTGCAAAAAGTTTATCAGAGGAAGGCTAATTATTTACTTTCGAATTTAGGGCGTGGTAATTCAACACTAAAAGCTTCAACTGGTACCAGGAAATCGGGCACAAAGTAAATAAGGAATATTGCAGAAGTCTTTAGGGCCGGTGCTTCCTCCTTCATCACAATGATCGATGAAATGCCAGACAAAAAACCCAAATGACCTTCTGAATTTTATTGCGATAATTTGTTTACGATCTTCCGCCATTTGACACATAAAAGGTGTCCCAAGAGTCTGTAAAAGTCCAACATTTCTCTTATTGTTAGATTTAGAGCAGGAAATTAAATACGAAATTTGCAAGATAGGTGAGCTTTACAGCACAATTTTAAGCTACCGACAAAGACACAGAGTGGCGCATACAAGATGATTGGATTAAAGCTTCCGAGACTTACACACTCTGGGTCTCGGTCTCGAATTTATAATTAGGTAAGTCTCGGTCTCGGTCTTGTGCATCGAGTCCGAGACTGAGATTCGCGTAATCTCGGTGTTTGTCTCGTAGTAGCAACTCGAGTCTTGGTCTCGAAAAAAAGGTAGTATCTCGAAAAATCTTATTGTTTGAATTGCATATTCAATTTTCTTTCCGTTTTTGTGTATGAATGTTTACTTAAAATCAATAGTTGAAATTATTTAGAGTTCCAATTTTCATTGTGGAATCAGCCAAATTATGGAAAACATGCAATCGTAAAAAATTATCGGTAATTTTAAAGCTCTCGTGGTATAACCCCCAAAAATATGGAAATTATTCAAATCGGGTTTTATATTATGAATTCGAATATGCATTTCGAAAAAGTGCCAATACTGCCAATGAAAAAATTCCTATTTTTTAGCTTTATTTTGTGGTAGAATGAAGTAAATCATAATAGTCACCAACTTAAAAATTATCCTGTATAGAAATAATACAATACTTTTGAAAACACCACAAATTTCATTATCAAATTGTTAACTGGCAGGCTAGTCACACTGAGGAGTCCTGCCACGTTTCCCCCTTCAGGGGGTTGTGGTGGACAAAAGGGGTGGTAAAAATAAATAAGTTCCGCAGCTTCAATGCCCTGAATCTACTGAGCTGAACTAATCTTAACTTTATCCAGCCTTAAGAGAGCGATTGGCCGGAAACTACCCCAGATCGGAGAGTGGTCGTGAGTATAAAAGACCTTAATCAAATTGCGCCACCCACTTTAATAAGCCCTCTCTTCAAGGATGCTGGACAAAGGTACTTGAGGGGTGCTAGAGTACTAGTAAAAGCGGGAAACCAAAGAAACTATATAGTAACCCAGCAGAAACAGGACAAGATCCGCACGATTGATATTCAATTCCGAACAGTGTATTCAACCAATAAATTGCATTCAGATTAATATATAAAATCAAAATCCTATGAGTATGACAAATGTATACCCAAAATCCAAAATAAACACAAAAGCAACCCTCAATACCCAACCCTAATGCCGTAGATAAAATAAACCTGAGCTATCTGTGATTTCTGGGTTAAACCAGTGAAAGGAGCTGACAGATATCAGCTGGGGAGCCACCAGAATTCCAACCTAACTGTGGCACTGACTACAGCCAATGTGCTAATAAATTTGTCTTAAAGTGAAACCATGTTTTGTGGCTTACTGTATTATGCAGAAGGGATCTAAAACCTGGGGTATACGTTATACGGAACATATGTACATATGCCTCGCTTACAATGAGGCCCTTGTTAATCCAGGAACTTTTTCCTGAGTAAGTGTGTATGTTAAATTAAAGAACCATCCACTTCAATTCATAGGAAGGTAGGCACTAGTTTCAACACTGGATGTGTCCACCAGGATGGATGAATTTCAAATAAAAAGCGGTAAGTCAGCCTACCTCCGTCTCTGCTCAGAAATACCTCAGTTCCTCATTCGTTCTGTACGGTGGTGTTTATTTGTACATTATAAAACTTCATCTAGTTAGCTGTGAAACGGCAGAAGAAAAGGATAGAGAAACAAAAGTCCATTTATTTTGATTATGTCATCCTTTTCTGTCAAAATTTCATAGCCTGGTAGATGAATTTTTATAATGAACACTCCGTACAGCTGACCAAATGTAGGCTGTTTTCAAGCTGAGTCCAAAAACTGCCAATAAGTGTTCGAGGTGCAGTGAGGTAGTGGTTCGGTTTCGATGTAGAATGAATGAAGTGTAGAGTGAATGAAGGTGAGTGAAATTGAAGCTGAACTTCTGAACTTGATGTTAAAGGCATAAGAAAAATGAACTATAACCACCTTCGAGCATGTATGTTCTGAATGGTACGTACGAATAAGACTATTAATGATCTTTGCTAGGTAATGAACAAATACGTGTGACATATTAAATGAACTGGTACATACCTTGGATGGCGGATGGCCTTAAAGTGTATATGTTCCTGAGGACTTCTTCAGGACAAAATTCAAGCTTGTGGTTTTCTGGTACTAGCTTTTATCCGCTAGGAGTGCTAACTTTTCACAGTTAATAAAATTTATTGGTATAATACCAGAAACCAAAACTTTAAAAATCCGCCAGAGCGATTTCCTTTCTATGGCAGCTAACCTTAGCCAAGCACAAGAGAAGAAGAATCAAAATCTAGTGCAAAAATCCTCAGTTCATTTATTCCTCTTTTTTTTCAAACTCCTAGCAAATTTCACTCCGCAATGGGTCTCTCATTGGTCAGAATTTGACCAATCAGGATCTTTGTTTTGATTTAAAGTAATTTACTATATTATATTACATCAGTAAATGCATTTTAGGGTTTTATTTTTATCAAAAAAATATTCACTAAATACAATCCTAGGTTAGAAAACACAGGGACGGAGTTGAATATTTTAAAAACCGTTACAGTCCAAAGAGCTTATTTATGATAGTTGATAGTTTTTTATAAATATAAATGGCGGAAAGTAACAGTTTACGCATGTCTTAATCGTCTTTGATTCTTACTCGCTTTAAGTCGATTTCGTTCGTGATGAAAATAAATCTTGTTTTTCTATAAAATAAAGAAAATAGAAAACTGAAGTAAGTATGTACTAAAGTATTTCTATTAAAGTGTCTTTTCGTACTAAGAATAACTATATGCAAACGCACTATTATAAGGGCCTGGTCGTCTGCTGATTATATAATACCTAATATCTTGCAAACGAATGATGTTGTTCGAGACCGAGACTTTTGAGAGTCTCGATTGGCAGTATCGGTCTCGGTCTCGGTTTCGCAGATCGAGTCCGAGATCGAGACCAAGACAGTCTCGGCCTCGAAGTCGATATTAAAGCCTCGGTCTCGATCTCAGTCTCGGTCTCGTACGAGACCGAGTCCGAGACCGAGACATCTCTCGAGAAGTTTGTTTACTTAAGCCGAAATCTGAGGCGAAGTAAGAGGGGAAGAAGTGTTAGCGAAGAGCGGTCACGTGATAGAGTAACGCTACTGTTATACGAGGTGTTCATTATATAACTTCATCTAGTTGGCTGTGAAACGTCAAAAGAAAAGGATGTGAAATGATAGGATGAGAAACAAAAGTCCATTTACTTTGATTATGTCAACTTTTTCTGTCAAAATTTCATAGCCTGCCAGATGAAGTTTTATAATAAACACCCCGCATTATATTCCTTATACTGTGCTACTGTTATGCAGTGAGCGGCAAATGTATGGCATAAATCTATTTAAAAATTACGTGTTTATTTTTCGAAAAATCGTTCGGACCCGTCGATTCTTGTTTTGAATAGCGCATTTTAGGAACCAATTTTTATTTATACAAGGTGGCTCAAAAAAAATTTGATGTCCAGGGCAACTTTTTTAAATAGAAACCCCTTTTTTGTGATTTTATTCAGTTTTCTACGGAATTCTAATCATTTTTTATGTAGCATACCCTATGCTTATCTTTAACAGTTTTCGAGAATATGGATGGAATGGAAATCGTATATGACAAGCCTCTTCTAGCTTTCTCGAGACAAACACACATTGTTACCAACGTCAAACAACCAAACAGTAGATCACGTCAAAGTCAATTAACTGTGATTTACCTACTTCCTCACATTTTCAAGTATTGAAGAATACCTTGTTATACCGAGAATTGTGCAAACAAGTAATAATAATTACCCACATGGCGCATCTAACAGAAATGCAGCGGATAGAAATTCTAATTTATTTAGATCTCGAACACAGCAAGAAGTGTGCGAGATCTTCAATAATAACTATCCAGATCGTACAATCAATCAAAGCATTGTAAGCAGAATTGCCAAGAAATTCCGAGATTTTGGTCACAAAAAAAACATTCGCAAAATAGGCCGTTCCAAAATTAACGAAAGGTTTAGTTAAATATGTTGCAGCTGCAAGAAAATCCTAACAGTTCTACCAGAGATATTGCGCGTTGAAATGTAATTTCACAAAGATCAGTGCGGCGTGTTTAAAAAAAAGAGAGATATCACCTTTACAAAATTAATTTAGTGCAAGAACTTAACGAAAATGATCCTGACCGCCCTCTTCAATTTTGTGAAACCATTTCAACATTATGCGAACGCAGACCACAGTTTTCTCGGCAAATGCTTATCTCAGACGAGGCAACATTCTGAGCGCTGGTAGTCATTTCGTTCTGGTTCCGATAACTAGCGAGATATAGAGCAATATGGGCTGCTTCTCGAACCGAGAGCCATCTGCCATGCAGTGTTGGATCTAAACCACGCTGGTGGATGTCGCCTCCTTCTGCTCTGTAGAACATCTCACCGAGGCAATATCCTGTTTAAATGCCACTGTTAACTGTCAAAACTTCAGGTACTGGAGTCCAGACAATCCTTATTGCATGACGCACAAACACAGCACCCACAGAAGGTGTATGTTTGGGCAGGCATTATTAATGACCAGATTCTTGGCCCTTTTTTCTTCGATGAAACCCTCACGGGACAAACATATTTGGATTTTATACAGTTCGACCTAATTCCTGCTCTTATTCAACTTTTACCAAATGAAAATGACCCAGATGTTCCAAGCGAAACCTTATATTTTCAACAAGATGGCGCGCCACCTCGTCTTTCTTGACAAGTCCGCATTCAAACATATTTAGGTTTCTAGAGATAATCATAAACTTTGTTTTTTTGATGTTGATGTTTAAGCCCATAAATTTGCTCTGTTCTCCCACTCTTTATTAATATTAAATAGGAGTGGAGACAGCTCACATCCCTGTCGCACTCTCCTTCTAATCTGTACTGCTTTGGACATATTATTACCTAACTTGATTTGTGCTGTTTGGTTCCAATATAGGTTTTTAATGCATCTGATATCCTTTTGATCTATATCAAGCCTATTGAGGAGCTGCATTAATTTGTGGTGTTGCACGCGATCAAATGCCTTTTCATAGTCTATAAAACAAAGACACACATCCTTTCACTGATCATAGCAGTTTTGGACAAGGACTTGTATTGCGACCACCGCCTCTCTTGTACCCAACCCTTGTCTAAACCCAAATTGCGAGTCGCCCATGTCTCTTTCACATTTCTTGTAAAGTCTTAATTTTACAACTTGGGCCTGACGTCAAAAGGTATGAAAATTACGTACGTCGCAGAGTTTAACATACATATTATCATAACATAACCAACATCAGACAAAAGCTGCCAAATATAAGATCGCAAACACAATCAACTATTAAACTTGCGTCGCGCTTTTGCTTTTTGACTTACGTGAAGGAGTGATTTAGATAGGTGTACGAATTTTAGGATGGGGAAGATTATATTAGAAGTATATACGAAAAGCATCTACGTAAGAAAGCAAACTGAAAAAGAAAAAAAAAAGGACTGCAACTTTTTAGTGTCTTTCATGATTTCAACATAATATAAAAATGTAAAAAGCCATCTTTTGCGGTCATGCGAATAACGCATGAGTTTTGTAATTTCCTCTTGAATCGAGGAAAAATCTTTGCTAATTAATTAAGTAAAAGTATACGTACACCTTTACTTAACTTACAGTACAAAATTTTGACTCTATTGTTACGGTGAGCGGGCGCTGAATGGAGGCGGAGCGACATTGGAGGTTGGACCTTCGCGTCTCGCGGCCTATCCGGGCGCTGCGGACAGGATCTGTCACGAGTGATTTATTGCTCTGTTTATTTAGAGCGCGGTTATTTTCGACCTTTTTTATATGTGACTTTTATCAATTATTTTTCTTCTAAAAATATTCTAGGTTTTTCTGTATTTTTAGGATTTTGTATAAAAGGCGAATAGCGCCGCCGTTAGCAGAAGTCTTATTTAATAGAGCTATAGGTAAGCTAAAGTAACAAATGATAATAGAAGGCTATAAAGTGTCAAGTAGTGAGTTATTTAGTAGGCGAATGGTACTTGTGTGCCCAAACAGCACCGGACGTCTTAAAGATGTCTTTTTAATGGCGAAGTAACGTCTTGGCCCTTGAAGACTCTAACAAGATGTCTTAAAGACATCTTCATGCAGACATTGTAACTGCAACTGAAAAAGACATCGTTAAGATAGCTGTTCGTCGTCTGTATAAAAACGAAAGTTGATTTGACAAAAGAAATTTAGTAAAAATAGCATTCAAAATATATATATATATATTTTTTTTAAATTTGCGACACTTTACGCGACAATCGCAGTGTGTATTCTAAAACGATTAAAATTTTAGTTTCTTGAAGCGCCTCACTTGCCTGTTTTACCTTAATTTACTGCAGATGCAAAATTTAAAACATGGTTTTTATAAATTGTAGTTTTTATTATCATATACGTTTTAATATGTATCTTTTTGATTGAAATAACAATAAACCATTACAAATAGAAATTAATGCAAAGTAACATATTTGTTTTATGTACATTTTTCATTTTTCTATTCTATATTCGCAAGCTCATGCAGTTGACGCAAACGGCACATGGCAACATGGCATGAGCAGATTATTTGAGTTTGACATTTGACCTGTGATGCATTGTATAGTCACAAGGTTGCCAAAACTGACAAATAATCGTCAGATTCAACGACTTTCTTCCTAATCTAACGATTTCACGAATTAAGTTCAACGATTTTTTCAAGTTGTAAAATTGTCAGGGATCAAGCAGCTATTCCAACAAAATTTTTAAATTATAAAATACAAATAAACAATAATGATCAAAATTTTACCGGATTTTTATTAGCGAGCATATAACAAACCAAACAAATATGACATTTACCAACCAAAACTCAATTTCGAAATAAGCTGAAATCCAAGACCGTATCTGCAAGTTTACATACAATAAGCTTAATAGCAGGAAAGAACTGCTACGACTTTCCCCTAAATAAAACTTTAATATCAAAATTAGCAAAAAGTGATACAGTTTATTCCAAGGATTTAGATTCATCTTCTAGTGACTCTGTTGCTGACTATTTTTTTTCAAAAACCTAGAATAATCTACCAACTTTTTTTTTTATTAAGATGTATCATATTATATTTTTTGGACTATGAGTATTAATGTGGTATTTTGTTGGTCTTCCAAATATTATATGTTATTATTTTATTCTAGTTTTATTTTTTGTTACTTATATGCTGTATATACACCTACATAATACATTTTTAAAATCAAATTGAGAACTTATTTTTGTAAGCATCTATACCCTACCACAGATTACAGCTTTTTATTATAATGTATAAAAAATGTCATTTAGCAAACTAACGATTTCTAACGAAATTTTCTACCAAATATTTACGATTTATAATACATTGCATCCGGCAGCACTACAGTCTTGACATTTTTCTCAATTCTCAACAACAAGTTTAGCAAAGCTTTTAATCCGTAAGTATTTTTGAGAAAATATGATTAAAAACATGTAGATGTATAGTATTTTTTATATAAAATAAATTATATAATTTTAGGCTCTGTTCAAAAAGCAGGGTTAGAACAAAACCAGAAAGCCACAGAAAGTGCTATACAATACAACATGGTTAATAAGAGCATCGGACTGAAGAGAAGTTTTAAGAAAAAAATGTAAAACTCTTCAGTTACCTACGTCTGTAACAATTAATAGTCTTATTATTAGGGGTAAGTTTTTATATAAATAAAAATATATATATAAAATATGACTTTTTTTTTAGCCCAAAATGTTTTTCTACTTGCGCCTACAGCTAAAAGGATGGCTGTAAAGTGGTCTTATTAAGATATTCTTAAGACGTCTTTGATAAGACATCTTAAAGACGTTGGGTTTTGTAACATCGGACGTCTTAAAGACAACTTTAAGCGTATCAAAGACGTCTTTAAGACAACTTGACATCTTCTAAAAGCCATCTTTTAGACGTCTTTAAGATGTCCTAGTGCTGTTTGGGTGTATTTGTGGTATAAATAAATGGAGTATTCGTGTTAAATCGCTACACTGGAATTATTGAACCCTGAGTTCGCAACACTATAATAAACTCGGCTCGGTTAAACCTATCAGTTTTATTGTCGGGAATATTATATTAACCTGAATTATGAAGTTAATGTGAGTAACTAACTATCTACTTATATTTAAATATAATAACTTATATTGATATTTAAACTAAACTTATAGCCATATATTTTTTTCAAACTAAATCAATTAGGTCCTTAGACCTGGAGAAGATTCAAGCAACAAATGGTCCAGTCGGTATATGCCAAACTGCCTTGAAAATTGGGAAAAAGCTACATGCATTGAAACAAATTAAAAAACGTGGTATTAAAACGAACAGAATACCTATTTGGATAACAAAGTTATGAAGCAAAAATTAAATATAACCAAAATAACCGATTTTATGAAGGACAAAATTATGTTTGCAATGAACATAATTTCGTAAGTTTTTGACGAATCAGTTATTACATTAGAAAGTAAAAGAATTGAGAAAGATATAATTGAGATTGCAAGTAGATACTAAGGTAGGCAAGTAAAATACTCTCTACAAAATCTCTTCTTCCTCCGAGCCATCCTCCGCAGTATCAAACTTGGAATTGGAATCATAGGAATGGTCCCCTGGCGAAATTATAAGCTGCGCAAAATCCGAGCAGTCAATAGACTTCATTGCCACATCCTCAACATATTTTTTCCAATTGTCCCTTGTGACTTGTCCTATAACATTGCTCCACGTAACCAGCACTTCTTCTACAGCAGTTCCTCTTGAATGTTTAATTTGTTGAACATAAATCCTTTTACATTGTGATCACATCATTTCTATTGCGTTATACTGACAATGGTTAGGAGGTAAACGTAGAATTTTATGTCCAAAAGGTTTCACATACTGGTCCAATTCAAATTTCTTCTCATCAATTGCCCAAATTTCGTGTTTCATAGCTTGTTTCGGATTTGTTTGGAATTTCCTCATAAAGACCGGAGTGTTAAGAAGCGGTATCCATAATAATAAAAAGATCTTGGACGTAAGTTTGGAATTAACTGGGTTTTAAACCATTTTTCGAAATGGACTCTGTTCATAGAATCATAGTAATCACCCTGCTTGGAACCACTTTTAAAAATCAAACTGGCGCCCTTAATAAAGTCATGTTCACTGCCGGCGTTCACCACTATATAACGACATCCAAAATATAATTTTTTTAGATATTAATAAATTCAGTAAAAGAAACATTAACCACAAACCATCACAAGACTTTTTGGAGCATGTTGCTAATGTACCATCCTGCCAACTTTTCCGGAAGCTTTCCTTGCTAAAAATCCAAGTTTTATCTACAAATACTGTGGTAAATTTGTCAGAAACCGAATATTCGTAATTTTTTATGTATTATCGCAGAAATTGCATACTTTTAAATTGAATATCGGGCAATTCCATTAGGTATTTTCGGTTGCAAACCCTATACTATGTGTATGACACCACTGAGTAAGAGCCGAAATAAAACAAATGAAGAACCCACTTAGTTCTTCAAAGAGTTGTCTTCGAAGGCTTGCAATGGTCACATTTCTTGCAAACATACGGTAAATAATGTCTCGAATTTTGTTCTTCATAAAATCGGTTATTTTGGATTTATTTACTTTTTGCTTCACAGACCTTTGTTAGCCAAATTAGCCTTGTCCATCTCAACACCACGTTTTTTCGTTGGTTTCAACGCAGTTTTCCCAATTTTCAACGCATTTGAGGCTCTTTGTAACACCTTCCCACAATCGATTGGAACACCATTTGTTACTTGAATCTTTTCCAACTCAAAGAAGGTCAACACATTTAGAATTAATAGCTGTCCTTGCTGATTGTGTTGTTTTGGAGTTTGGAGCCATATTGACAGTGTAGTTTTCAATGATTTTGAGTGAAAACTTTTGACAAATATGTTTGACGTATTTTATCTTTTGACAATAATCAATCAGGTAAAAGATTGACAGAACAGAAATTTATTTGAGACCTGCCTTTAATTACTTTATTTTTTCTTTCATCCATTTTACATATGATAAACAAAGCAAGGAAAAAAAGATGAAGGGTCCAAGTTGTAAAATTAAGACTTTATATTCTCTGGTGTATGATTTTAAGGAATATTTTTAATGTGTGGCTCATCAGGCTAATAAGTCTGTGATCTTCACATTTTCTTGCATTGGTCTTAATAGGCAGACTGACAAAAGTAGAGCACAACCATTGTTTGGGGTAGTGACCGGTCTCATATATAGTGTTAAATACTTTGTGTAGTGCTGTTATGCCTCTTTCATATAGGAGTTTAAGTATCTCTGAAGGGATTTCATCTGGGCCAGCCGCTTTGTTATTTTTTGAGTTACTTACGGTGTTTTCTAGCTCGTTCTTAGTGATCGATGGACCAGTTAGAGAGTTATTAGTGTCAACTGGGGGTCTGTCGTCGTCAAAAAGTTCTTCAATATACCTTTTCCAGACATTGATTTTTTCTTTGCTGTCGAGAACTATCTGGTTATTGTTATTTACTGTTATAGTTGATCTCCTTTTTTTATAAATGCCAGCAGTCTCCTTCAGCTTTTTGTGTAGATTAAGATCATCGTGTTGATTTTGCAGCTGTTCTATTTCTGCGCATTCACGTCTGTATCTCGGAAAAGCCTTGGCCGAAATTTAAAACAAAAAGAGATTTTGAAAGGTCGTTTCTTCTAGAATCACGGCGGGAGATTGATTTTAAATAAGTTATTCTCTAAAGGATATACAGGGTAAAGAAAAAAGAACTGCAAAATGGTTGCATTTCAACCCAATTCATTTGATAGGTAGCGTATTTTCAGAACAGTTATTGTTATGGCATTTAATGGTATCAGTAAGTATCTCGGGACGTGTTCGGCAGTTTTCGGTTTTTTGGCATATAAAATAAATTACAGGGATTTTTCAAAAAGTTGACGATCTTTTGTCACCTTGTATCGCGAGAATGCCGCAACCGATTTTAATAAGATGAATGATCTCTAATATGTGCATTTCTAGACACTTTTGCAAATTTTTCGAAAACCGCGAGATATAAGATAAGGATGCAAGAGACAAGAAAATTTCTACATTGAATGAGTTCTAAATTAAATGAATTCAGAATCTAAATGAATTCAGACTTTTAAGGAAAAACGATCAGTGGCGTGCTACAAAATGTTTGTGAGGGTAAAAGAGATTCAACCGAGAAAAAATAAGACTTTGTCGATTTTGGCTAGCGGTTAGTATATCCAACGATGTAGATAATAAAATGTTATCTATGTTCAAAACTTGAGTTAAATATCTCAAAAACTCTAAGAGCTATAAAGAAAAAATAAAAATCAACACCTTGTATCTCGGAGACGAAGCGTTTGCCGGTTATGTTTGTATGAACATTTTGCCCTATTTTTGATACCTTGTATTGTAATTTACAAGAAAGTTGAAACTTTCTCTAAACGCCCTGTAACTGATTTAGTAGGCAAAAAACCAAAAAACCGCCAAAACCGTCCCGAGATATCGACCATAGCTCTTAAATGTTAGGACAAAAAGAGTCTTAAAATTAAGACTCCCGTCATGACATCGTAGTAAACAAAATTTTAGTCAGTTTTTTATTAGATTTTTTGCCATCCTTGCACAAAATGGAATAAAATTGTTTTATTAACTATGAGTCTACGTCGCTGCTTTTCCAACCAGTTATCTCTTAGAGATCATTTATCTTATTAAAATCGGCTGCGGCATTCTCGCGATACAGGGTGAGTTACAAAAGAGGGTCAACTTTTTGAAAAACCCCCGTAATATATTTTGTAGGCCAAAAAACCGAAAACTGCCGAACACGTCTTGAGATACCAACTAATGCCATTAAATGTCATATCAATGAATGTTCTGAAATTACGCTACCTACCAAATGCAGTGGTTTGAAATGCAACCATTTTGCAGTGCTTTTTTCTTTACTTTGTATATCCTTTAGAGAATAACTTATTTAAGATCAGTCTCCCGCCTTGATTCTAGAAGAAACAACCTTTCAAAATCTCTTAAGGTTTTAACTTTTGGCCAAGGCATTTCAGAGATACAGACCCTAAAAAATGACAAAAAATTTTGCGGTATCGATATTTTCCGTTAGCATTTTATTACGACCTTCGCATTGAATATGTAACTTTGTTAAATAGCAAAGATACAGAATACGTTTTTTTGCACAAAAACTATAAACGTTACAAGATTTTGCCAACAACAATAAAGTTTAAAAAAATATTCAAATTATAAAAAAGCGAATCTATTCAGACGACTAAATAAAAAGTTTTGGTAGTTTTTGTAACAAGACCCTGGAGGACTTACTACTTCACCAAGTTGAATGGACGCCGTTTCTGGTAGCGATTGTTTGGATATTATAAAAAAAAACAATTCTTATCAAGAACTTTGCCCACCAATAAACATTTTTCAGTTCATTAAATAATTTTCTTTTGGTCCAGAAATTCGCAGTACCCTTTTGATCATATGCTTACGGGATACCCTGTGTATATACTACGTTCACCGATAATTCAATTAGCCTGATCTTTGTGCGGGTACTTTTCTGTAAACTTGCAAATCGTCTGTAAAACCAAGAATGCAGTTCACTGTGACTGATGAGTAAGAAATTTCGCTTCTATCTTGAAGAATCATCTTTTCGCCATATATCTCGCTCAGAATAGTTTCCGTGCAAATAAAACTGTCTTTTATCACGAATCCACGTAATTGCACATTTGGGTCCGTGCGGCCTTTCTTTCTTTCTAATTAACATTTATTATAAACCTCGTCTAGAACATGTAAGCTCACACGGATTCCTCGACCCAATTAGCACCCGAATTACTTACCTTGTAGAGCGTACTGTTGTAAATAATGCATTTATCTGATTGCCTAGCAGATTTCAACTGTACCTCTCTGATCAATTATGATTACAAAAACAAGGTTTCTAGCAATTATTGCAATGATACGTTTTTAGATGACGCTTTTTTCGCTAATTAATCAATTAAAACGGAGTTGATGGGCAGGGTTTCTAATGGGACAAAAGTTTGATGGTTGACGACGCTAAGATGAAAAATGAAAGTGGCCTCTCTGAAATTTAATATCTGGCGGCCATGAGATGGAGGCCTGTCAAGCGGTAATTACCATGATATCTTGGAGATGTGATGCTGCATTTTTCTAGTCGATTAATAATTTATCTATGGACTCTGCATGTAAGAACGAAGGACACACTTTCATTTCATTCACACCTAGAGGGTCTACGAAGCAAGTGTTTAATAATTTTTAGTAGTTTTGCTGTAATTCTTCAGTTAAAGTGTAGAATCAAGTTCTAAAATAAGAACAACCAACAAGATCCAGAAAAATATTTTTTCCTAGACTTTGTGGATGCCAAAGAGTAGAGTAAGAAACTTCATGGGAGCAGATACTCATTTCAATTTTATGTATCTAGACCAAACAGGTAGTAAGGCACAAGTAGGAAGAACAAAAACACAGAAATCAGTATACCTTTTAACAAACAATGCAGCCATCGGACTGTTCTTATCTCTATATGTATAACTAAGTCAATGTCACGAGCCTCATAATTCATATAACGAGTGGAACTTACCCATTAATGACCAGCCTAGTTTAGCGTTTCCATGCATACAGATATCTCGGTTACATTGGGTTCTCTTGTTAATACCGAAAGTGAATTTACATAATTTACGGCATTAAACTGCGTGTAATAATCGCCACCTCATTTTATGGTCCTTTGTGAGTGCGTGACCTGGAAAGAGAAAATTGATTACACTTTGCCTGGTGCAGTAATTATTGATAGCAAGAAAAATTGCTAATAAATAAATTTTCTTAAGCTTTAATTTCTCGCTAAGTAATACTAAGGCGTTGTTAACGAGCCTCTAAGGACGAAGAGCAATTGAATGTAGATCACCCAAACAGGTATCTCGTTTATAAATCATCACCGGCTGAGACTTCGAGAGCTTTTCAATTAAAAGTCGGTGAAAGCTGTTTATCGAAAGTCTGCTTCAAATTGAAGAAAACTTATGCAGGGCCCTTAGAATTCTTTAAAAGTGTTGAGAGGTATAAATCAGAATTGCCCACTATGCATAACTTATTGTTGTTTGCACAAGATTAGTATATACTACAAGGTTTTCAATCTATGGTTTAATGATGTTTTCTACTTTAACATGGGTGGCTCAATTAGTCGAGAGCTTCAGGGCCCAATTTAGTAAAACTTGACACTATTGAACATTGAACATTATTTGTTTTCTGCGAAATCAATTTCGACTTAGGCCTACGCTTTAAAATTTTGGCAAAACCTAAAACTGTTTAACATTTTTATCCTATTTAAATTGCGTTACAATCTAAAGTCTTTTCCGCCCTTTGAAGCCGTGGTTTAAAAGAATTTCTTCCTGAAGTTTCGTCTACAGCTGCGGCAGACATTATCAAAGGCGATGAGGCAATGTGCGAAGTGATCTCCAGTGCTTCCCGACGTTGACTGATTTGACTGTGGTGAGCTTCGTGGTATTTATTCCCTCGCCATCACGCTGCAGTGGAGCGACTGGGGTGGGGGCGGTGTGGCGCGTGTTTTCGGCGCACTTGAAATATGTCGTAGAACTCGGTTCCAGTCTCCATTTAGAAACGTAATTTCCTCCTTCCCGTTTAAATTGTTGTCCGTTACATATTTACTGGTGGCTTTTTTTTGTCTCTGAAGGCGACGGCCAATCTCTGCTTAAGATCGTCCTCATAACTGAGCGGAAAGAGAAGGTGCGGAGGTCAGCTTCAAATTCATCTCATGTCGTCCATCGGTGTCTGTTATTACGGAACCAAAGTACCGGCTCTTATCGTTAAAGATCCTAAATCATTGAAAAGAATGTCGTGACCTTCAGAGAGAGCGTGCTCTGCTTGCATTGTTAGAAATGGTCGGCAAATGACCGGTTTATGACAGAGTAAGTCAGATTCTATTTGACTATCTGATTCTATCTCACTTACTCTGTCATTGTGTTTGTGCCAGCCTGCATTCTTGTGTTCCGTAATCCTCCTGCTCCTCTTGTGTTCCGTAATCCTTGGATTGACAGTGCGCTTTGTGGTGCCAATGTATACCAAGCCACAGCTGCATGGAACTCGGTAAACTCCGGGTGCCAATAGGGGATCTCTGCCGCCTTTGGCCGATCTCAAGCTCTGTTCTATTGGACGAGTGGGTTTAAAGACAGCTCTACTACGATGCCACGAAACCAAGAACATCCCAAACTTCCTTAGGATAAAAAGGTCAAGCGAGCAGGATTTACAACAGAACCAAGCAATCTTTCCTTCGTGACGGGATCCATGAGGTTCATAGAGATCTTGCATATAATGATAAAAAACTTTTATTTGTCAATTTAGAAATAGCTTGTACAGTAGTAGAACAGCTTGCATTGGAGCGACTGGGAAAAGGTGGATCTTTTAACACATGAACGGAAGATTGCAGCCCAAGCCGTCCCAGCGAACCGACAAAGGAAGAAACTTGATGCACTAAATGCCACTAACAATTCGCCGGACACATTAAACCTCACATCCGAAGAGAGTCAACGCACATCAACGCAAGTCAATTTGACCGGCAAGGAACGGTCAACAGACGAGCTGAGCGTTCTGAATAAGGGAAGAAATTTTGCCATAACACCATCCAGGATATCTGTGGAAGACATCATAGCAAATGTGGAGAGCGAAATCCGGTAACTGCCAATGCAGACGGCTGAACAGATAAGGATGGGAAGATAAGGATAAGGACGAATTCTAGAAAGCGCTAAACCACGAAAAACCATCTCACATTTGCAGAAAGGAAAGCTCTAAAAGCCTTGATCGAAGACAAGGATATTCTCATTTTACCAGCAGATAAATGAAACGGAACAGTAGTAATGTCAACATCGGATTAGGAACGAAAAGTCAGGACACTGTTAGACCCCACCACCTACAAGAAGCTAACTCGTAATCCAACCGCCTGGATTCTGAGGGCCACCAATCAAGGACGTGCCATCGGATGAATGAATTAAGTTTAAAAAAATCAGAAGCCTTGCCACCAAGGCTGTACGAGAACAATATGAAGCCTCACCTACGAAATCGCGAAACACCTCACAAAACTGCTGCAAACTAAAATAAGATGGATACAGCAAGCACGAGTTGGATAGAGCCGTGCGTCGATGGAATGAAGAGCGTCAGGAAGGAACAACGGGAGAAGATGAAGAAAAAGGCGGATGGACTAGTCTTTCATATATCCACAAAGTAACGGACAGGATTAGACGGCAGGCTACTGGAAAAGCACAATGCTAAAACTGTCTTTAAACCCACTCGTTCAATACAACAAGGCTTGAGGAGTGTCAACACGAGCATTACGGACCACAAGAGGAGTTGCAGGCTAGGACAGACACAAAAGTCAGCAGTAGCAGAGCATGCTCTCTCCGAAGGTCACGACATCCTTTTCAACGAGGTGGATATCTTATATCACTCGCAGCGTTTCTATCCGGGACTAATGAGAGAGGCCCTTGAGATCTTTAAACGCGACAACAATTTCAACACAAAGGAGGAAATTACGTTTCTAAATGCAGACTGGAACCGAGTTCTACGATATACTTCGGGTGCGCCGAAACCACGCGCCATCAATACCCCCATCCCAAGTCTCTCAACTAGAGCGCAACGGCGGGGATTAAATACCACGGAGCTCACCACAGTCGAATCAGTCAACGTGGGGAAGCATGGGAGACCACTTCGTCCATTGCCTCACCGCCAGCTGTAGACGAAGCGTCAGGAAGAAATTCCATTGGACCACGGCTTCAAGGCCCGGAAAATACTTTAGATTGTATTTTGACCGGCCCGTGAAAGCCTTCACCTTATTATAAATTGTGTTAATGAGTTTCTAGAAACGTATGCACTAATGTTAATTTGTTGTAAGTTTTTAAGATATGACTTTTTACTTTTTCAATCCAGACTTACAGCATGTTTTAGGAAAAAGCCATTTTAGCACTCGTTTTTACTGATTTGTCTATTTAAATGAAAATAGCTCGAAAGCTGTTCGCCCTGTGAAAGCTGCGATGTGAACAAAACATGGAGGCAACTATAACATACTTCTCACTGTCATGCTTTGTATTTTAAGTTTTCGAGTTATTTTCACTTTCACTTTTAAAGTATCTACATTCTAAAGTGCTCTGAAACTGTGGACCAATGGAATTTCTTTCTGACATTTCGCCCACAATAACGTTTTGGCGCACAGGACATGTGACGCAGTACTCGCTTCCAAGCTGAATTTAAGGCCATAATTTCATCTTTCTTTTTGAAAAAAAAATGAAAAAATTACAGTTTTAAGTTCAGAGTGAAACCGAATGCCCCCAAAGGACATATGAATTTTTGACAGAAAAGGATGACATAATCAAAATAAACGGACTTTTGTTTCTCCATCCTTTTCTTTTGACATTTCACAGCCAACTAGATGAAGTTTTATAATGAACACCCCGTATATTTTCTTTACAAGTATGGCTTATTTTTTTAACCAAAAAAATCAAAAAAGGAACATCTTTCCCTTTCTATCCCTGCAGTTCTATTTTTGTATGTAATTATTATTTGTGTAGCCACTAGATAGAATTTTTAAGTTTTTTAGAGCAAATGTTGTGAAATTAAATAAATCAAATAAGTTTTTTCAACCCGTAATTATTAAAACTTAAAGTAATTGATCAAAAATAAACTAAAATATGAAAGAAAAAAAAACTTCTTTGCTGTCTAAGCTATGTCTCTCGATCAAGTTGATTCTACTCTCATTAAATTGCGGAAATAGATTTCAGTTTCTTTTTGGCCTAAAAAATTCTTAATTTTTTTCCTAAATTTTGGTAACAAATTGAGTTTTTTTAAATCACAGAGAAGGAGTTTTTTGTCGACATCTCTTCCAGATGATTTTGAAATTTATTACTATTTAATATAACAATCCGGTTAATTTTGAGACTTTGCATGCGTTTTAAAATCCCTATAAAAATCCTACTAAGGCATTTTCCTTCAAAAATCGATTTATTAAAATCATGAAGAAATTTTGATTGTTTTTATGAAATAAATTAATTTCTTCAATATTGACCGAAATATTTTTTTTGTATAAGACGCCAAAAAGTGTGAATTTATTCTTGCATTGAGACTAGTTTGACAACTATGGCTCCAAAATGGGTTTTTTGATCAATTCTAGGTAAAAACTGAGATTTTAGCTCAAAAATGCTATTTATAAAATGTGCACAAAAAGTGCAGTGTTTTCGTTCTTAGAGATTTTTACAGATTTTAATTCACTCAATTAATAATTTCAAACCTATCTTTTTGATTATTTTTTAGTTATATAATAATACACTCTCCGGCACAATAGTTTTGTGTAACAGCACAAAGTTTGATATTGCGTAATTTTTTATCCGATTTTAGTGATCAGAAGTCACTTTTTTGAATTGCTCAGTTATACCTAAACAAAAGTTATTGCTTAGTAAAGCAACTCGGAATAAAGCAAGTAAATTTAATTGAAATATTGCAGTAATCAGATTGCATTTCAGAATAAAAATAAAAAATTTACTTATTTGCCATGAAGAACAAAATTGGAAAGAATAAGACAAAAGTTTTACAAATACGATAAATAACAAGAAATAGAAAAGTCATTAAAAAATGTAATACTGAAAAAGGAACCGAAAGCAAACAAATATGGAAATATTAGGAAGTAGGAGCATTAAAATCAGAAATAAGGCTAAAAAAAACCAAACATTTTAAGTTTAGACGGAGCGAAAGGATAAAAATAAACGTTTCCTTGAAAAAAAAATTTTCCTCTAAACAACAGAAAAGATGAAAAAAATCTCAATGAGCTTCAAGTAACAACAAAACTAAATTTGTTACAACAGATATAACAGATATAACGATGTATTCAAAAAAGGAAGAAGGAAAAATGAATATACAATTGAAGAATTAATTAATACAGTAGTCTGTTAAAAAACTATTTTTTTAAGGACTCAAAAGATATTCTTCCGGACTACTAATTTTAGAAGTATTTATTCACAGTTTTAGGCCGGTACCTCTCAGTGTTAAATTGTTTTAATGGTATCAAACACTGGCTTTGGTTTAGGTGAATTATACTAAAATGTATTGCGAACTCACTTAGTACCAAAAATTTGAATGTATTTTCTTTGTTCTCACAAGCCTAAGATTACAAATGTACAGAAAAGTAAATGCTAATCCGTTAAAAAATTGTAGGCAATCGTACATAAATTATTCTGATCAGGAAGGATATAAATAAGTAAGAATAATCCGATTGGACAGAAATAGAAAAAAACTTAAAATAAAATGAAAGGGAAGACTTAAAACAAGAGAAAACCTTGAAAAGAATGTAAAAAACACAACTCTTTTCTTTAGTTTTCATTATTTAAAAAATTCTGTTTTTCCCCATCTTTGTATATTCCACAATTTACTCTTGTTTTAGTCCTTAACTATTCATCGTTTTTTTTTTTGTTTTAATATAAAGCAATTTGTTATGGTCTGTATTTGTTCCACAGAAACAATAATTTGGTTTTTACGCAAAATATTCAACAATTAATAAAGTTAAAAATAAAGTTATAAAAAAAAATTAAGGAAGTTAACAATTTGATGAATCACCTTGTACTCTTCTTCAAAACTTTTTATAATTCTTAGTGTTTTCGATAAAATTAAGAGCGCAAATTAAAAAAAAGTGCTATGATTTCATTGATGACATGTTTACACGGTTTCAGAGGGGAGTATTCCCGAGGATATTTAGTTGAATTACAGACTAAAAAAAACTTATTTTTATTACACCTTCTAAGAAGTACAGTTTTTAGGTTTGCAAGCCAAGTGAATACCTACTTTCGTAAATTTACATAATATGTGTTTATATTATATAATTGCAGAAGCTAAATAATGATCATCAAAAATAACTATTTTCAAGGCAATTTTCAAAACAGAATTAAGTTAATGGGCGAATGTTGGTCATAAAAAACCCTTCACGTTATGAAATTGCCAACATTTTGATCTTTGAGGTCTCCCTCAAAGTTTTTTTCAATAAGCGAAGCTTGTCATGAGCATAAAGAATTCAAAAATACAGCTATACGAAACGATGAAACGAAGACACCAGAACGACCTTCACACATTAGTAAAAAAAAATGATAAAAGAAAAAATGGGTGGATAGAGATGAAAAAGGTAAGATAGAGACAAAAAAGGCAAAAGTAATGAAGAATGAAAAATTAAAAAAAGCAGCAATTTCGCTTTAGAAAACCACAATGATAACACATATGATTCCCACTTAGGAAAGCTCGGGGTGTGGGGCTATATTAGACGTTTTCAACAATTGTATCAACGTTTCAATCAAGTAGGAACAGTTTCAGAGATTTGCTAGATAAAAGTGCCGGATTTAGTAAATTTCCGAATGAATTATTATATGACAATGCCATAGTTCAAAGTTGTTTGAAATGTTTTAAAAGAATGTGTTTTTAACAAGGAAATAGATAGCAACAGTCAACCACTGGCAATTACCCGATAAAGCGCTAATTATCTGTACCGAAAAAAGATTTATCAGTATAGTTAGTTATTTTTAAGTTAGTATAGTTAGTTATTTTTAACACACAAAATGGTACCCAGTTTAGCATAATATAGGTCGTCACGTAAACGTCAACCGAAAAGGATTTGGAGAGTACATAATTGAACGTGGCGTAAATATTCAGACAGAAAAAAAAACGATTCTAAACAGTAAAATATCCAATCTAAAATGTTTTAAGGTCTTGAAACCGTAGTAAAATGGAATTTCTTCCTGACGTTTTGTCTACAGCTGCGGCAGACATTATGACTGAATCAGTCAACGTCGGGAAGCACGGGAGATTACTTCGCCCATTGCCACATCGCCTTTGTCTGTCTGCCGCAGCTATAGACGAAACGCCAGGAAGAAATTCCATTAGACCACAGCTTCAAGGCCCGGAAAACACTATAGATTGTATTTTGACCGGTCGTGAAAGCCTTCACAGTTTTAGTAAAAGATCGTTTAGAATAGACACCAAAAACTCAAATTTTGATTTGCTTGAGATTTTCAATTTATATGTGTTTTTGATGTAACAGTGAATAACCTAAATTTCCTGGCCAATCAAATTTTTTCAGGAGAAAAGTGCCTTTCAGTATGGATATCATATCTCAAGAGGGTGAGAGTAGAAATAGCCCGTTATCATAGCTGGTGGGATGTACGAAGACACTTAAGTGGTATGACGTATATAATGAAGAAATAGAGAAACATTTAAAGGAAAAGCCCGAGACAAAACTAATTTTTTGATGGAAAGAGGTCTTTGAGAGACAAAATGTAAGAAATTATAATTTTCTTTTTCTTGGTGATAACTAAACGTATTTATTTCTATCTAAATTGGGTATGAATGGCTCTACCTCATTAAAATCGAGTGATCTCTCCTAAATCTCCAAATCTTCCCTGCCAATCGAATAAATCACACCGACGATACAATCTCGTATGCACAGCGTGGCGCGTGCCCCTCAATCACACCGACGACGCACGATCTCTCACGTTTCTTCCGCACGTCACGAAGAAGAAGATGGTGGAAGAAAGAAAAGCCGGGCGCAACTAAAGGCGGCTTCCGACTGAAGACTCGGCGCGTCGCGGCACACTTCCAGCCCCAACTGGGTCACTCTCTCCCAGACACCCCCGGCCGGGTGCGATATCACACCTTGTTGGGGATCTGCCCTTGGGGCCCCGCAGGAAATGCAGCAATTACCGGTGTTGATTGGGTATCGCACCTGGGTCGCGATGGAAGCACCAGTTGCGTCGGCCAGTTTCACTTTTACTGCTCGCCTCGCCTCTAGACGGTTGTCCACCGGTTATCTCTGAGGTTTCAATAGACAAATACCATGGTTGAACTTATCTTAAGTTCGTCGCAATTTTGCCCCTCCAAGTAGGAAATATTTATGACTCTACAACCGGGGCTGGGGGGAAGTTGAATGAAGAAGTAAAGGTGATGCAGCCTATATACTCTGACCATTTATCAAACAAAATATTTATCAGTTTCAGCAGTCATATCTACTAAAGGGAACGCCTCTGCCCAACATGAAAATCTGTCAATGCATGTCAGACTAGTTAAATCCATTTGAAGGTGGTAAAGGTCCCACAATGTCTGTGTTGACAAACTTTGTTTGGTTTGGTTTGGTTTATTTTTGCTCTCTGACAGTTAATAATCTCGAATGTCTTTATTCATGGACGGCCACCATACATAACTTTATAAAACATAGATAAAAAGCAGAAATAGGGAGCTCTGAAGGTGGAAATTGACATTTCAAAAAAAGCTCCCAAGCCCCCACCCCATCCAAAAGTGCCGGTATTGGCCGATTTCTACGTGGAAACAGCCGAAATGGCGAACAGGCAAACTCGATTTTTTTGTATCGCAAAAATGGCGTCAGTTTTTGTGTTGATAAACTTTAATTTATTTCTGGTTTTAAATATAAATGTAATATAAAATTTTTGGGTGTATCACGTTATTAAGTGGTTTGCTGTGATATGTGGGTAATGGGGATGTTCCTACCTGGAAAATAAGAGGAGCAGAGGCGATAGTATAGCAACCATACCACCAAGTCCCGCAACGGCGGGGGGCCCGCTGTACAAAGAGGCCCTTAGCGAAGCCGTTACTTGGTTGATTGAAACATTGATTTTAACAAGGCACAAAAATCAAATTTGGCGGGGAACACCTCTACTGGGCAGAGGCTCGCTCTTGAGTAATGCAAGTTATCAAGAAATTCCATTTTATTTCAACGGTTGTATCCAGTAAACCAGATCCTCCTTAAGAATTAAAAAAACGTCCAACTGTAGCAATGTAGGTAGGTTTGAAGCAGTAACCACTAAAGCTAATCTCATGCATAAAATTATGAATGATTGCAATTTGAAAAAACAGTATTGTTTTGTGTAGATATTGGTGATTGTGATTCAAAGAGCTATTTCTATGCAAGCAACAAGGGACTACAAAGCTATAATTAACATGGATTGATAAGTCAATGGCAAACAGAATAGTCCACTTTAAAATTTGGTTGTCTCTGCCCTGCTGTTTCTCAAGGGCAAAAATCCAGAGGCAGGATTAAAGTAAGTACCATACATGATTTTTTTTTACTTAATTAAGACAAATTATATATATTATATATTTCTTCTGTCATAGTTTTTTTCCTCCCAAGATGTATTTTCAGTATTTTGTGTGCATTTTATTAGGTTTTTTTTTAATGTTTGTATAAGTGTCTCAAATAATATCTACTTATTGATTTACAGGAACTAAAACCCATGGCATATTTCTCAGTTCCACACTCTGCACCCCTGATATTTGAAATGATTCATTCTGCCTTCCACTTGCAGGCATTGTTCAGATTAAATATTCTTAGACTGATTACTTGAGTAAGCTGAGGGTGACTACAATCACGAAAAGACACATGGCTAAGGAGACTCAGGTAATTTGAAAGAGCTCATGCTGAAAATTCATTTTATTTTTCAGTATGATTTATTTCACCCATATTTATATAGAATGTTACAAAAAAAGAAGGCAAATTTGTGAACCACAGATTCTTTGATGAAAAATAATGGACCTTTTATTACCCCATTTTTCTTTTGGTTGTTTCCTCGGTTGTAACTTTTAAAGTAATTTTATTTAGTAAGTCAGATAATCACTTCTTAAAGGATTTATTTCATATTTGGTAGACCTATTAAGTCGAAAAAGCCACATACTAGAAAAAATTTGACAGCCAATATAAATAATATTGTTACGATCGCAGCAACGCCGCATGGGAGGCGGGGCAACGCATGGGAGCGTGTTGGTTGGTGGAGCTTCGCGACCTATCCGCGCTGCGTCATGGCTGACACGAGTGATTTATTGCTCGTCTGGCTTAATCTAGAAGGCAGTTGTTTACAACCGTTTTTTTTATGTGAGATTATTCAAGAATTCTTATAAAGAACTTTCTAGGTTTTTCTGTAATTTTAGGATTGTATATAAAAGGCGCATAGAGCGGCGGTTAAGAATAGTCTTATTTTAAGCGAGCTATAAGTAAGTTAAAGTACGAAACGATATTAGAAGGCTATAAAGTGTTAAGTAGTGAGTTATTTAGTATACGAATTGTACCTGTGTATATTTGTGGAATAAATAAATGGTGTTTTCGTGTTAAATCGTTACACTGGAATTATCGAACCCCGAGTTCGCAACAATTGGTGTCAGAAGTGAGATTCCAGTGGGAATTTGAGGACTAATATTGCTGAACTGTAAGTGAGTGCTTCATTGCCGGACATTACGTGTTTATGCCAGTGACCAGAAGCCAGCATCAAGCGATGGAGGATCAACTTGCCGCCCTGCTGTCGCTTATGCAACAACAGAAGGAAGAGCAAGAAAGACGTTATGTAGAACAAAAAGAGGAGCAGGAAAAACGTTATAAAGAACAAAAAGAAGAACAAGAAAGACGTGATCAAGTACAGGAGCGACTTTTGCAACAACAGAGGGAAGAACAGGAAAAACGTGATCAAATACAGGAGCGACGTTATCTAGAACAGAAGGAAGAACAGAAACGGTTTAAAGAAGAATTAGTGAACCATCTCGCCGCTAGGGAGCAACAATTGGAAGAAAGAATAATGCAATCCGTTAACGAAGGACTCGAAGCTGTCAACCAGAAGTTTCTCGAGCTAGAAAAGAAATTCCGGGAACAACTTGAGGACGACAACGTGTCTACAGAGAGTTTTAGCACAGCCAACGCTAAAATTAAGCCTCCCGATCATGACGGTACTACGGCCTGGGAAATCTATAAAACCCAATTTGAGGCAGCTGCAAAAGCTAATGGCTGGTCCGAGCCCCAGAAAGCTACATCATTAGTAGTAGCACTTTGTGGAAAAGCAGCTGAGTTACTCCAATCTCTGTCGGCAGCGGATCAAAGTAATTATGCAGTTTTAGTACACTCTCTGCAATTACGATTTGGAAACGAGCACAAAGAAACCGTGTTCCAAGCCCAGCTGAGGATGAGACAGCAGAAGTCAGGTGAATCCTTACAAGAATTTGAGGCGGACATAGACAGACTAATTCACTTGGCATACCCATCAGCCCCTGAATGTTATCAAACGCAATTTGCCGCCGAAAGGTTCATTGAGGGAGTTCGAGATAGTGACATGAGATACCACTTACGTCTAGTAAGGCCCAGGAATATCAGTGATAGTTCGGGCAATATCACCCGACTAGTTCGGGCCCTGGAATTCGAGGCGTCACGAGTGTCATCTAGTTCAGCTCCGCGTGTAAGAATGGCAACTTGCAATGAAGAGGAGAATACGTCTATGGCTGAATCCATGGCAAGTTTACATAAAACGATTAAGGATATGGCAGTCAATATCCAAGCCTTGTTGGGAAGACCTCCTCGATCAACAAGCAATCGGGGCATAAAATGTTTTAACTGCGGTAAACTGGGTCACGTCAAGAGTAACTGCCGCAATAGGGCAAGAAGTCCGTCGCCGTTGTTTAGAAGATCGAGCGGCAACCAAGACCGCCCTAGAATTCAGGACAGACCAATTCCTGTCAATGTAAGGGAGCAATTGACCGAGCCCGTTAAGACCCCCAGGATCAGTCAAGTCAATCAATCAAGTCAAGCCAATAATTTGGGTGGCAAAAGTGTTACAGAGACCGGACGCATTAAAGGACAGAAGACCCAAACTGAACATCGACCAGGAAGGTATCACGGAAATGCCGATGCATTGTCTAGACGGCCATGTAAAGAAGATAGTCAGCATTGTCGAAGAACTCAGCAACGTGAGGGACATCCTTCTGTAAGGAGAACGTCGGTAGAAAGAAACGATGGCTGGACCACACAGACACTTCGAGAAGAACAGCTGAATGATCCAGATATTGGACCGATACTCATGGCAAAGACTGACGACAAGAGACCAGAATGGCAAGAAATCGCTGGTAAAAGTCCAAACCTGAAGGCGCTATGGGCCCAGTGGCACTCTCTCAAAATAGAAAATGGACTACTGAAGAGAGCGTGGGAGAGTCCGGATGGCAAGTCCGTAGTCAGTCAGTTGGTTGTTCCTGGTAGCAGAAAAATCAGATGTACTACAGGAAATGCACAACGGAACAAGCGGAGGCCATTTTGGGGTCAATAAAACATTATCCAAAATTAAAGAGCGGTATTACTGGGTGAACTATCATGAAGACGTCGAATCTTGGTGCCGCAAGTGCGAAGTTTGTTGTGCCACAAAAGGACCTCGAACAAGATCACGGGGCCGAATGGTGCAGTACACTGTAGGTGCTCCATTCGAGAGGGTAGCAATTGATGTCGCGGGACCATTTCCTCAGACTGAGTCGGGCAACAAATACATCTTGGTCGCCATGGATTACTTCACTAAATGGCCTGAAGCATACGCCCTGCCTAATCAAGAAGCAACGACTGTGGCAACGGTGCTAGTAAATGAAATGTTCTGCAGATTTGGGGTCCCTCGCGAACTTCATTCTGATCAGGGCCGAAATTTTGAATCGGCTGTTTTCCAGAAGGTCATGGAACTTTTCGGAATTCGCAAGACCAGGACAACTCCTTTGCATCCACAGTCGGATGGGATGGTAGAGAGGTTTAATCGGACCATGGAACATTACCTGTCTAAAATGGTGGCAGATCATCAGCGTGATTGGGACCAACATCTACCTCTCATGTTGATGGCATACCGAGGCTCTACGCATGAAGCCACTGGTTATACTCCGGCGAAAGTGATGTTCGGAAGGGAAATGAGGCTTCCTGCAGATTTGATGTATGGAACACCAGAAAAAGACTCACTCAACTCTGAGAATTTTGTGGAGGAGCTTAAGGAGAGGCTGGACAATGTTCATGAACAAGTCAGGAATAAACTGCGGATATCCAGTGATCGAGCCAAAGCAAGATATGACTTACTAGCTAACTCCCGCGGCTTCCAGGATGGTGATTTGGTGTGGTTATACAATCCGAGGCGAAAGGTGGGGAAGTCGCCCAAACTTAGCCAAAATTGGGAAGGACCGTATACAATTATAAAGAAGATTAATGATGTGGTGTATAGGATCCAGCGGACCCCTAGGTCAAAGATGAAGGTCGTTCATTTGGATCGATTAGCACGATACCATGGAACTCTATCTGTTCGGGACGAACAGACTTAGGAGGAGGGCAATGTTACGATCGCAGCAACGCCGCATGGGAGGCGGGGCAACGCATGGGAGCGTGTTGGTTGGTGGAGCTTCGCGACCTATCCGCGCTGCGTCATGGCTGACACGAGTTATTTATTGCTCGTCTGGCTTAATCTAGAAGGCAGTTGTTTACAACCGTTTTTTTATGTGAGATTATTCAAGAATTCTTATAAAGAACTTTCTAGGTTTTTCTGTAATTTTAGGATTGTATATAAAAGGCGCATAGAGCGGCGGTTAAGAATAGTCTTATTTTAAGCGAGCTATAAGTAAGTTAAAGTACGAAACGATATTAGAAGGCTATAAAGTGTTAAGTAGTGAGTTATTTAGTATACGAATTGTACCTGTGTATATTTGTGGAATAAATAAATGGTGTTTTCGTGTTAAATCGTTACACTGGAATTGTCGGACCCCGAGTTCGCAACAATATCTTAATATACTTTTTGCGCCCTTTGAACTTTTTTGGTTCTAGGCTGATGGCTTCCAATCAAGATCTGTTTAAAATAACAAATATAGTTTCAATTTGTTGTTTTAAAAAATGCTGATAAAGTTTTTTTGAGACGTTTACTAGAGTATTTTACACAGGAAAAATGTCATAGCAACAGCCTGTTTTCAACTGACAAAACTGCTACCTAATTAGTTCTATAGGACCTAAATTTTGTTAGGGTCAAGTAAAAAGTATTGTCAGTTTCATGAGTGTCACCTATTTGCTTTTAACTGCAGGTTGAAGTTTTTTTCATGAAATAGTCTTGTCGAATACCATTCGAGATAAAATTTGCTAAGGCAAAATATTTCTCTTGTTTTATTCAAGTTAGTTGCTCTTTGGCAATTTCGTTCATGACATTTTTTACAAAACCTGTCCTAAATGTCATTCACGAAATTGCCGAGCAACACACTTTCATACCAATCAAAATATTTTGCCGGAAAAATTTTCTCTCTTATTATATTATAAACAAGGAAACTCAAAATTAATGCTTGGTTGCTTCTAAAAGGATGTAAAAGTACTTGACAGGTCTTTGATTGCAAACGAAAAATCAATTTGTCCAGATAATTTCATACGTTTTAAGCAACTTTTAAACAACTTCTTATTTGCATTGGGTGTCAGTTAATTTTAGAACTTATTTTTTGATTATGCAGCTCTTTAGACTTTATATCCCTGCTAAATTAAACAAATACTTTGAGGAATAATAAAATGATTCAATAAAATAATTTGAAAAGTTACAAATTTGACACCTTGGATAGCAAACGTGTGACTCTAAAATGAAAAATTGGTTAATAAAAGTCCCATTATTTTTCATCAGAGAATCTGTGGTTAACAAATTGAGCTTTTTTTTAACACTCTATATATTGTTATCTCTAAAATGATATCTTTATTAGGTATTCTCCATTTTTTTTACCTGACCTATAGAAAGTGAAAAAGTGCTTTCCTACTATACACAATGAAGTCTTTATGTCTTTGAACATAAAAAGCTAATTTCTGTTTGTCGTTTCTTAAATTTTAAAAGGCCACATTTCAATTTCAAGTTTGAAAATATTACATCGTTGGTTCCTCATATTACTTTCCTACGTTACTATGGCAATAGTGAGCAGTCATCATGTAGCCCAACACCTATACAATGCCCACTTTTCTGTTCATTCATCCAATGTTCCATTATTCTCAATATGTCCGTGGGCCTTTCTGCAAGGAAGGACTTGAAATAATTTTGTTTATTCCCCAGCAATTTAACGCTGGATGTGCAGAGTTTTCAAAGTGGAGCTCTTCACTGATGAAGATTTCAATTTCCCTAAAGAGTTTTGGGTCTCGCCTCCCTGTTCGAGTCTGTGCCCTTGTACATCTCTGGAGGTGCAGAATCCATATTCTGCACCTATGGTTTAACCATTTAAACCATATCTCACCATGGGCTTCTTCTTTAGGTGCCCTGTCCTCTTCGGACGTTGGCAATCATCAGCGCTATCTGAACCTTGTCTACAGTTCGGCGGAACAATGTGGCAGTGCTCACTCTATACCATTGCCTTAAGTTTTTTAAGGATTTTAAGGATACCAGGTCATTCCTTAAGATGTGATCGAAATACTCTAGATTGCGCTTTTTTAATGTGAACATAACTTCCAGTTGCTTGTCGAGGGGTTGAAGTACCTCGGTGTTACTTACTCTTTCTACCCAGGAGATTCTCAATAGCTTTCTGTACGTCCACATTTCAAACGCTTCCAATTTTTTGCACATTGCATCTGTCCAGATCCAAGCTTCCTTTCCATTAAACAGTTTGTAGAGCACGTAACAGTGCAGTATTCGGATGCGCAGAGGCAAGCTTAAATTTCTGCTGCAAAGTGCATTATTTATCCTCAGGAACGAAGCACGGGTCTGTTCTATTCTGGCATGAATCTCCTGCATGCCGTCCCATTTCTCATTTAATTAGTAGACACCCGAGATATTTAAAAGTTTCCACTCGTTCAATTCGTTGGCCGTTAATTATCAGGTGCCAGTCCACGTTGTTTGATTTGCTAATTGCTAGCCACTTTGTCTTTATCACGTGTCATATCAATCGATTCTTATGTGAGCACTTTGGTTGCAGTAAAGATTGGCTATTATTCTGAGGTCTCGTTGTTCCAGTCCTGTTTCTTTAAGAATATCGATCAGTTTTTCGTGCTTAACTTTATCGAAGGCTTTTTCGTAATCAATGAAACATGCGTAAACGGGTACCGACATGTCCCGGCACCTTTGGATAAGGACCTGTTTGCTAAATAGTGCCTCCCTTGTTCCAAAACCATTGTGAAAACCAAATTGAGAGTCACCCATCCTTGTATCGCACTTTGCATATATTCTTTTGTGTATTATTTTCAAGAAGATTTTAAGCACATGGCTCATCAGGCTAATAAGACGATAATAACCACAGTTGGTTTTAGCGTTTTTGGGGAGCGGGACAAAAGTAGATTTAAGCCAATCAGAAGGTGTGCCATTTCGGTAAATAAGGTTGAATAGTTTTACCAGTGTGTTCCGTGATTCTTCGTTCTGCAGTACTTTTAGAACTTCTATATGGACGTCATCAGGACCGCTAGCTTTCCCGTTTTTTGAAATTGACATTGCATACTGGATTTTTGCCTTAGTTATGTCCAAGCCTTGGCCTTGGTCAAGGAATTCTTCCTGAAGTTCTGGTCGGGTATCGTGAAATAGGAGCTCGATATAATCGCACCATTTCGTCAGTTTTTCCGAAGTGTCCAATATCAGCCTGCACTCTGCATTTTGTAGAGTGGCCACGCTTCTGTTTCTGCAGATACCTGTTGCCTCTTTTATCCTCTTGTGCATGTTTAAGGTATCGTGTTTTGCTTCCATTGCTTCTATTTCTTGGCATTGCTCGGAAAGCCATTTTTCCTTTGCTTCTCTTATTTTGTTTTTGATTATGCGGTTTTGCGCCCGGTATTCGTTGTTCTCTCCCTTGAGTGTCTTTTTTCCATTATATCAATGATTTCCTCTGACATCCATGGTTTCTTCTTGTGGTTTCGTTGAGAATCAAGTATTTTGGTAGTACTTTCTGTGATAGCATTTTTTATATTAGACCACAGGTCCTTAGTGTCGTTTGCCTCCGTTATGGGTATGGCATCAAGTCTGGAATTCAGTTCTAGTTTTAGTTTACTCATTATATTTATGTCCTTTATCTTTGACACGTCAGGCTTATTATGTCTGGGTTTTTGTAGACATCTTTTGAGTGTAAGCCTCCATGAGCTAGATATCTTTATTTGTTGTCACTTAGACTGAAAAAAAATGGACAGACTAACTTGTAATCTCGATAGACAAATTATTTCATATAATTTTAGCTTTTCTTGATGAATACATCATAACAAAAAGTCACGACTTTTTGACACAACTTTTTGTTAACGAAGAGCATAGACAGAATTAAAATCTTAAGCAATAAATTTTATGTGTTTTTCCTCATTTAGTTGGTCAAGAGCAATATTTTTGTCAGACAGGTTAAGAAAACACTTCAAACAATAAACTTATTGCTTAAGTTTTTAATTGTGTCTGTGCCCTTTATGTCACTTAAGAATAATGCTTTATGGGCCATTTGCACCAAGCAATTTTTAATTGCATCTAGTTAAGGCTTTCTTTATTACCATGGTTACTCATGCTTATAACTATGGTTTAGGGATCCTTAACTTTAGGTTAACCTAAATTGGCTCAGTAGAAACATAGTAAAAAAGGGTTTGCACACCTTTTCTTAAAAAATTTGGTAAGTGACAGATCGAGTGACATCAATGCATTTTATAAGGGAAATTTTAAGTTCCACTTAGATCAACATTATGGGGAAGATGTGAAAATGGCCCTAAGTGGAACATTTTACTATGAAGTTTAAGCATTTTGATAATAAAAATCATTCCGCAAAATTTGAATCTGACGCACTCAATAGATGTTTCGATATGTCCGCAGCATCTTGGGGGAAAGCGCTTTAAAGCACTCCCAAATATTCTCCAATAAATAGCTGAACTTTCATTACAGAAAATTGATAAATACTTCTTGACTTTGCCCGTTACAGTAGACAATTTCAAACTAAAAGTCAAACAACATCAACTCATTTTATTTTTTGCAATCTGTTTGGAAACACATTGTATAACTACCAAGTCAAGTGTTAGGGGCGTAAAACCATTAGTATCACAAAATCACAATATTTTATATTTATGTCTTCTTAACGTGTATGTTTCTTTTTCTAGAAAAGCCCGAAAAGAGAACATTTTGTTCCTGATAATTCAGTCAGACACAGAATAATATTACAAGGTATTATTTTTAGATGTTTATGTGTTTATTTGCTGATAATACAATTTAAATAGATATTTTTCCCTTTTAAGTTATATAAAAACGTAAATTGTTTATAATAAGGCCTCAGTGTTCGTGTATTTTAATGTTTTAATAAACAGTTGTCGTACATAACAGTTCATTCTTTTAATAAAGCAGGTAAGTTAGTAAGTACCTAAGTGGTTTTCGAAATTAAGGCCATTTCAAATTGATATTCATTTAGCTGGCTGGAAAATGATATGTAATATTCACACAGTCTACTAGATGAATATTTATTTGATATGGACATTACCTGTGGATAAAAAAAAACTATGCATGGACCATTGTTACGATTCGGGAGAGTAAATGTTTAAGTTGATCGCTAATGGAAATGCGACCCGAATGCGCTGTGTCACTTGTCAACTGTGGCAGCTTTGTTTGGGAGCAAAATTTGGCCTGTCATAATCTTCACTTCAGTTGATTGACTTTGACACTTACATCTATGTGAGTAATCTATGGACGGCCACACAAAGCGAGCAGAAACTAATTTGTTAGCAGCGTTTAATCCAGGATGAGATTAACCATGGAACTTTTCAAAGATGAAACGTCTCAAACCTACTGGTATTAAAGGTCTTATTTTATACTGCTTTGTGTCACAATGAATCACAGTAGAAGTATCTGGAAATGTACACTGTTTGAGGTCTAATGGAGTATTTTGAGGATTGTTGAGGATTGTCCGCAAGTCTTGGTCATCAGCCGGACGCTTTGCCAAAGCTTCATAGTCTATTGGTTGAGGAATACTGATGCTACCTTGATAATGTATCAATAACGATATTGCACCTACCACTAATAGATCACTAGAGAATTGACAAATATAGTCAAGATGACTCATTTGGAGTGGGGAAGTTTTATCTAGCTTTTGCTTGAAAGCAAATGTAATAGGTGTAGTTTCCGTAAAAATCCTAAAGGATATGCTCTCCACGAAATAACGAAAACTTCACAGATTGCACATATTGCTTGAAGTTCTCTATCGTATGTGCTGTAGTTCTGCTGAACTAAGCAACATTTTCTAGAAAAGAAACTTAGGGGTTTCCATACGGTGGCTACCATTTGCGCAATTACTGCTCCCAGTGAAAAATTAGATGCATCTACCGTCAATAACAAAGATGCAGTAGAAGAAGAATGAACTAACATAGTGGCAAGCTATATCCAGTTTACACTTATCAAAACTGCCAGTGTCTCTTCGTTCTACCTAAGGCGGGTCTTGTCAGTCTTTTTTAGATGTATAGAATGCAAAAGGGATTGCGGGTTTTCGGCTCCATGTGGAATGAATCTCCTATAGAAACTTATCCGGACAAAAAATCTCCGCCACTCGTAGAGAACTTTGGGAAGAGGAAAATCTACAATAACAGTAACCTTCTCAGAAAGAGGTATAGAACTTTCAGAAGCATCTATGTATGCAAAACAAAGCTTATATCTCCCAAAACTTCATTTATAAAACGTTGAAAGGACTGGGTGGCATTTCGCAAGCCATCTTAGTGAACTCAAAAGGACCGAAAGGAGTAATGGTTGTGGTTTTTGGAATTGATGATTCCTCCACCGCTATCTGATGATATGCTCTCACAAGGTCCAAGGTGGTAAAGATGGTCTTTCCCTCCAGAAAATGACTAAAATCATGTACATTTGAGATTGGGTACCTATCTTCAATAGTAGAAGCATTGAAGCGACGATAATCACCGACTGGTATCCATTCACCAGGAGTCTTCTTTTTTACAAGATGTAAAGAAATAGACCTAGGGCATTTTGAAGGACGACAAATTCCTTTGTCAATGAGATATAGAAATTCTTGTTTAGCTAACTTAAGTTTAACAGGAGGTAATCGTCTAGCTTCTAGCGTTAGCATGGACAGGTGGTCCATTGGCACTAATGCCATGAGGAGTATTATGCTTGGTTTCAGTATATGAAGGTGTGAACTTAGTTACACCTGGAAACTTTTTCAAGAGGTTGTAATATTTACAGTTTGGTGCAACCAGAGATAGAGAAGGATCGGGAAGAACTTTTGCCTCTCCTTTAGTGATCATGCTTGTCCCAACATCTACTAATCCACGTCGATTAACAATTTAAAGTTATGCAAAAAATCAGAACCTATAATTGCGTGACTGGTTTTGGCTATGGTAAAAGACAATTTAAAATTTCGACGCAAACCTAAACTTATAATAATTAATTTAGAACCAAATGTAGCTATAGGGGTGCTATTTGTAGCAAAAAGGACGAACTCAGAATTGAAGTTACATTTATCATGCAGTGTTCTAGGTATTATAGAAACATCTGAACCTGAATCGATCAGAAAAGGAATGCCTGTTACAGGATCGCTAATAATGAATCTTTGACCTACTGTATTGACAAAAGATTCTTAATCAGGTGAGTCTGGTTGGCGACTAGAAAATGCCACATCGCTCGTCGCATCTAGTGATATGGGTTCCCGTTTTCCTGCTGATTATAGTTGCAAGGATGCACGCATTTGTGTGCCTTCTCCTGGAATTTACCATGATACCAGCAGAGTTCAGAAGGGTGCTGCTTATTCCTAGATGGAGTTCTGGATCTATTACTTTCCATGTCTTGCTTCGTGACTTGCCTTTAGCTCCTCCATCTGATTTGAAAGTTTCTGCACAGCTTCGGTAAAAGTGTTGTCAGGTTGATTAACTGCAAATGCCTGAGGTTGTTCAATTTCTGCAATCTTAACTGCCATTTTAGACAGGATCTCCAACGTATCGTTGCTTGTAGCTAGTAAAGACTGTGTCTGAGTGGGCAGGTCATAAGGTTTTTAAGATCTCCTCAGAAACAGCGTTACCTCCAAGTCTTGTCATTTCAATGAGTAGCTCGTACTTGCCAGTTGCAGGAGGATTGGTTACAGGCTCAGTTACTTGCATTAATACTTCGGTGCCTATAGCACTAACCACGTGATTATATTTTGTTGAATCAGCGGTTAATCGAAACAGTTCAAATGCGCTTCAAGCTGAATGAACCAGAGCTTGGGACCAGCTCTCAAAAAGAGTGGAGCTTTGACAGTATCACGGTCAAAGTGGATGGGAGGTTTATGGGGTTGATCTTGATCCGGCCTTTTTATAAATTTACTGATGCAGTAACTTGGGTAGATGAGGCCTTGGTACCTGTTATGTATGATTTGCGTACACTGGTATGTATTATGCGATCAGGTTACTGATGTCGCTGTGAAGTGATGGTATGCTCTACTTTTTTTACGAGGTTACAAAATCTTCAAAAGACACCCGATCTGTTGTTCTGGCGACCGGGTAGTGTGGGATTCGCATGGGGCACCCCTGCCCCTGGCGCACTCGACCACCAAGGAGGAACCAGTGCCTCACGGGCAGTGGCGGTACCAGGCGCCTGTCCACTAAAAACATCCCCGACTCCATGAGAGTGGCCCCGGGAGCGGCGGCAGCACTCGTTAGAGCATTTATCGCAGCTCCAGGGGGGGGGGGGGTCATGTATTTATGACATTTTCTAACGAAGATTTTCACAAGTTTTTCAAATGATAAACAGCTTTTTACTTTAGCTGAGATTTATTTGTAAGCTAGAACGCATTTTTGCTATTCTCTTTCTTTAGATTCTTTGGTCTTTAAGATCTCCCAAATGATCTTGTTTGCTGCCTGCCAGGTTTCCCTGATTTCTAGCAGTCCGTTAATGAGATTTCCCGGGGATAGGTTTTCAATCAGTCCTGACAGTCTCTCTCTTTAAACTACAAAGCGTGGGCAGTGGAAGAAGCAGTGTTCTGCCGTATCCACGTCCTCACAGTAGTTGCAGATATTTGTTGTTTTCTTTATGCGGTGGGTGTATGCCCTAAAGCTGCCGTGGCCAATTAAAATTGGGTCAAATAATAGTTCGAGGTTCTGTGTTTATATTCTGTGTTTACATTCTACCCACTTTTCAATATTCGGTGTCAGTTTCTTCGTCCACTGACCTTTTGTCGGTAGTGGCGTCCCATTTTGTTTGCCATTTTTTTAAAGTGCGTTATCTAGTTTCTGCTTTTATGGCCTCTTAGATAACTTTCCTCCCGTACAAGTCAGTTCTTTTCTTTATCAATAGATCTATGGGCGGAGTTCCCGCTATGACCTGAATCGCTACTGTAGATACTGTGCGATAAGCACCAATCACTCTCACTAAGGCCTTTCTTTGGGCGCTGATGAACATAGTGTAATATTTTTTTTTACCAATAATGCCTCCCCAAATTGGGGGTGCGTACAGTAGAGATGACTGGGCCACCCCGTACAACATTAGTCTTTTCTTCAACGATGGCTCTTTCAGGCTGGTCAGTAGCCTTTGCAAAGGCCTAGTTTTCTTAAGCTGATTTGTGTCGTCGTCGCAGCCTGTTATCAATGCAATGTCGTCGGCATAACCTACAGGTAGAACCCTCTCTGATGACGCTTTTCTTAATATTGGATCGTACATGATATTCCACAATAGTGGGTCTGATTCGGAACCCTGGGGGATTACGGCAGACATAACGAACTCTTGGTCCTTCTCGATTTGGATTTGTGTGTTCTGAAAATATTAATTTATTACGTTGTAGAGGTATTCAGATACTCTACGGTATTCCAGTTCTCGCAGAATATCCGGCCATGCCGCACTATTGAAAGCATTCCTAACGTCTAAGGTGATCAGAGCGCACCATCTTTCTCCTTTTTCTCTAAGTTTAGTGTGGATTGCCTTACCCATTACCAGTTTTAATGCGTCTATTGTTGACCTTTTGGCTCTGAAGCCGAACTGAGAATACGAGAGAGGGGCCCTCTCGACTATCTTTGCTTCCAGCCTCGCTTTTATGAGATGCTCGTATAAGTTTGCCATGCAAAGAGGTATGAGCTAGGTAAGTCGAGGGTTAAACTTGAGAAACGGTCACCCTGTATAGAGAATAACCGAATACTTAAAATATTCCTCCCTCACGAAACCCTCCAAATAATTCATACTTTTTTAGTGTTAACTTATTCTGGATTACACTCTCTAATCTCACGATCAAAATCGATTCAGGAAGCAAACGTATTAATCGCATAAGAAATTAATGAGTCTGTCAGCAGGAAAGTTTGATCCTAATTTAATCAGAAATATATATTGCAGGAAGCAGAGGCAGATGATTCACTAACAAAGATTGACGTTTTCAATTAAGCGTGCATACATAAATCTTCTCTTTATATAGGAACAAATTTGTAGTGGTATTATGATGACCATGCCATTTATAATTGAAGAATACTAAATTAGAGGTGAAAGTCGAAATATTGTTTTTTTTTGTATAACATGCCCCTCATAAAATATCCTGTAATGACCAAGCCTGTAGCGACCAGGTAAATTTGGAAAAAAAACAAGAACGCTATGATGATTTGTATTGGAAAATATTTTTAAGTAAACATTTTTATTTGACAAAATAATGGAGATATTTTGAAAATAAGTTAGTTCTACCTTGAAGACAGTTTCAACTTTTGAAAATTGGACTACACCATCGTTTTAGCTAGAAGTAGTTAGACGGAAGCAAATACGAACTTCATGGGTCTATTTTTAAAAATAACAAGATTATTAATATCTCGAAAAAGCTTTGAGTTATCACAAATAGGGCTACACATCGTTTTAATCGTTTTAATTACATACTTTGTGGGATTGTTTTTGAAAATTAAAAAAAAATTAACTGAAATCAACCCAAAAGATATAAGGCAATCTTCTTACTACTTTTTTAAGATCCTAGAAAAGATCACGGCAGTTCAATAAAACTAACTAATTTTCATATGACTGTGAAGGCTTTCACGACCGGTCAAAATAAAGTGTTTTTCGGGCTTTGAAGCCGTGATCCATTGGAATTTATTGCGCACACCGTTTATAGAAAATCAATACACAATCACCGATATCTCAATAACGGATCAAATCATCATCCCAGGCAAAAAAGGGTGGCATAAAGACTCTATCTGTAAGAGCCAAAAGAATTTGTGAACCGGCTGATTTGCAACGTGAAATAAAGCATCTGAAAAGTGCCTTTTGTTGGAATAGATATATGCAAGCACGAGTTCGATAGGGCCGTCCGTCCAAGGAATGTAGAGTGCCAGGAAGGATACTATGAGAGAAGATGAATAAAAGCGCGGATGGACTAGTCTACCATACATCCACAAACTAACGGACAGGATCGGCAGGCTACTGGAACAGCACAATGTTAAAATTGTTGATATACCTAGCTTTAAACCTACTCGTACATTACAACAGAGCTTGAGATCGGCCAAAGCCCGCAGAGATCCCCTATCGGCACCCGGAATTAACCGAGTTTCATGCAGCTGTGGCTCAGTATTCATTGCCACCACAAAACGCAGTGTCAACACGAGGCTTACGAAACACCAGAGTAGGTCCAGGCTGGGACAAACAAAAAAGTCAGCAGCAGTAGCAGAGCACGCTTTCTCCGAAGGCCACGAGATCCTTTTCAATTAGGTGAGAGGTGAGACTAACGAGAGAGACCATTGATATCTTTAAACACAACTATTTCAACAGGAAGGAGGAAATTACGTTTCTCACCCAGTCCCTCCATTGCAGTGGACAACGGGGGAATAAATAATACGGAGTTCCCCACAGTCGAATGAGTAACATGATTCGGGTCGGTAGTGGAGTAGTGGAGTGCGGTTTCGAAGTACTATGTCATAGTGTGTGCGGGTTCAGGCGGCGGTGATTCTAAGCGCTAAAGCCTAGGCATTTGTCATTGCCATCCAAGCTGTTTTCACAACTAATAGGAGTTCGTCAGAGTGACGTTCGGTGGTAGTGATAGTGCCAACGAAGAACAAGGAAGATGAGCTACATCAAAAGTGTCACCGAAAAAGAGGACTTACGTTATACAGAGCAGTTCAAAAGAGAAGAAGAAGGATCCAAATGGCTAAAAAATGTAGATAAACAAAATGCTCAACTCAAAGAGGAGAGCATTAAAATGCAAAAGCAATTCCAGGAAATGGAAAAGATGATGGCAAAGCAGGCAAAAATCATAGACAACATGCGAAGAAACATGACCAAGCCGGAAGAAAAGAAGAGGAAAAAGCCAAAGAAATCAGACAGAGTGATGATACAAAACGAGAAAATGATCGAGGATATGTTTCAAGAAACACCCGATCAAGACATAAAGGTTGTTGTAGCCAGCAATTTCGGATAGAACTATTCGTCCGAATGTTGCGGGACCCAGCAATGTTCACAAAGAAAAGACGGAGACGACCGCCCCAAAAAAAACTGGCAGAAGGAACAACACCTAAGTTCGCACCTGTGGTGTTGAAAAATGCAAACGACTGGCCTACACTCTGCAAATAACTTGGAAAATCAAAAATAAAATTCATCAAGGCAAAAATGACCAGGATTGGACTTGCAATCTTACCAGAAACGTCGACAGACTACAAGCAGCTCACTAAGATGCTGTCTGATACAAAAACAAATACCATACGACTTTAAGCGAAGACAAGACCGAATGATTGATAATTAGAGGCGTAGCAGTGTTAGAGAGGACACTAAGGAGGTTGAACAGAACCTGACAGCTCAAGGCATAACCACAATTTCCCTGAAACGGATGCACAGCTTTAAGGAAAAGCACCCCTTGCTTTTAATGCACGTGCAACTGAAGAAGGACGAGAAAGAGGCTACGCAGAAGCTTAAGCGTTGCTGCGACCTAGCAGTCCAAGTAGAGCCCCAGAGAAGGCAAAACAGCTCCCAAATATGCCACCGATGCCAGCGGTACGCACCCGTGCAAAGGCATTGCACAGTGGCGGCAAAGTGCGAAAAATGCGGAGGTGACCATCACTCAGCAAAGTCTAGGAAAAAGAGAGAGACTTCAGCCAAGTGCGAGTACTGCGGTGGCCCCCACCCCGCAAGCTGTCGCAGCTGTAAAGAAAGCTCCGCTCATAAAATACCAGAAAAGGCTCCCCAAAGGCAGCAGGACAGCCAAAGAGTCGAAAACAAAAGCGGGAAACAACTAACTGCCACCGGAACTCGGTCTTGCAGCACACCAAATGCAAGAAATGCTCTCAGCAATGAGTGCATATTTTGCAAAATTTGCAACAGCTAAAGTTTAATTTTCTGTTTCAGATACCACAGAAGCCAGGGCCATCCAAAGAAGAGACAGACATACTCTACATACGAGGATATTCCCCACAGGCAATGAGTATTTATTGTCAAAGCCCTGGTATATCCTACGGTGGATAACTAGTGCTAATCCAAGTCTTTCCGCATCCCGCTCACTCACCGGGGTGAGCTTCCTACCCACCCATTAAACCCAACCCACGCTGAAGTGTTACAAAGATATAGCAAATTCAGATTGCTATATTATTTGTTTCATTTCAAAACCGACAACCCGAAACGGTGAGAGCCGACGAAGAAAGAAGTGTCCAGGAGAACTAGAAAAGCGCTGAAGAATCCCAGTAGGCGGGGTACTTCTAAACATGACTCAGAAAGGGCCACCGCTCAGGACTGGGAAATCTTCAAGAATGTTCAGAAGGGAGACAGGTGGCTGAAATTTCTGTTACAAACTGGTCCAGTCTACAGCAATGATAGAGTAAAAGGCAATAGTCCTGCCTGACTCTTTTATCTGAGGCCATCTTTCACTCACTGATAGTGGCAGGTGGCGCAGTCGAATCAGTCAACGTCGGGAAGCACGGGAGATCACTTCGCCCATTGCGTCATCGCCTTTGATAATGTTTGCCGCATCTGTAGACGAAACACCAGGAAGAAGTTCTATTGGACCACGGCTTCAAAGCCCGGCAAACACTTTAGATTGTAACTAATTTTCAGTTTGGCAGTATAGATTTAACAAACATGGTAGAATTACAACCATAGAAATTATGGGGATTTTTTTTCCTATGTCCTGGTTTAATTTAATGAAAAAGCTTTTCAGTAGCTTCCATATTTTGTGACCTCAACAAGAGTTTCACACGATATCATCCCTTGTAGGCTACATTGCTATGACTTGGGATTTCCTTTTGAGAAGTTTTTCTCATATCAATAGCACATGCAGTCAGGCTCAGAAGGAGGAGGGAGATAAGTGGCCTATTCTTTTTTATATTCAAAATCATTTACCGATGATGAATCCTTCTGCGGGCGAGATTCCTTAACCAGCTTCACTTTAATTTGTTGAGTTGTGCTTATTTTGACAAACAGATTTTCATATGTGGGGGCATTCTTCTCCTGCTGAGTGGTTATTTGAATTGTAGGTGAAAATTGGAGACACGAGAGTGATTACTGGATTGGGATACAGCGAGGACTCACTCTATATATATTTTTTTTCATTATGAGTCAACCTTGTCTCCAATGTATATTTAAAAACTTCTAAAAAATGTTAGAAGACAGCTTTGTATGTATGATCTGAATGAGGACGTGCATGGGCATAACACCAGATAAGGAGTACAATTTTTGTCGACGAGAAAACTCAGGATGGAGTGACATGGATTGCCTTTCCTGTTAGTGTGAGGGGACTATCATTGAATGATTTTTAAAACAATATTTTAAACCTTCTGATTTCTGTGGCATTATATGTTGAGTGATTTTTCAAAATTGTATCTGTAGGTGTGTTGGTTTGACTTATATTTGCATTTTCATTTTAACATGCTTGAGCACATTCTGCCTAAGAACATGAATATGTAAATTTGAATTTGAGTATTTGTCAGCAATAGAATATATCAGCAAGTGTGTTTTGTGTTTCATAAATTTATTTTGGTTTTGTTCAGCAAAATTGAAAGATATCGAGCTTAAAACCAACGAGTTGTTGAAGCAGACACAGGTGCGCTTTGACATTGTAAAAACGTTGCCCTTTAAGGGATCTGCTTATAAAAAAATTAAAAGCTTGAACAAGGGTTTAAAATCCAAAAACTCTCAACTAAATAAAGCCAAAAATAAATCACAAAATAATAATAAAACCAAGAGCGAAAATTACCATCACAAGTTGATCCATCACAAATACAAATAGTTAAAAACAGATATGCAACCAATCGTGGTATTGAAATAGAAAGTGACTACGACGAGTCTGTGCATAAACTATAACAGGTAGCTGAAGATGAGTTTTTAGAGCAGTGCGAGGTAAAAAAAAATGTGTGAGAAATCAAGAGTAATAGCAACTAATAATGTACATGTTTTGTTGGGTCACTCAGTTTGCGTTTCTCCACTGCACGTGCTTTGCTTGACGCGGAGTACTTCAGATTGATTCAGGTTAGATCAAGTGATCAAATTATTGTCTCTTAGTTTCAACGATTTCTCAAAATAGTTGCCTGCATACCATCAGCTTCTTTTTTCCTTGTGTATCCTGTCAAATTAAATGACAATGCTATAAAAACTGACGAACTATGCTGACAGAACCATGTTAATTTCTGGTACCAGGATTAGATCATTTGCCACTCTCTTAGAGATTTGGGCCATTCATATCTCAGGTTACTTATTGGATAGTTGAAGTAAATCTGAACTGGAAATGGAAATAGATAACAAACCCTATCTGATAATCCTCACATTACGCAAATCTAAAGCAAAAAATTACACAGTTAGAAGTCGAGACGTCTGGTTTCTTTTCAGTTAAATTTCTTGAAGATTCCTTTAACTATACTGTTAATTGTTGAGTATTTTTAAATACTCATTGAAGAACCAAAATTATTATCAATCATTACTATAAAAAAAAACCTTTTCTTCTCCAAGGAAGTCGAAAAGTACATGGAGAAAAAAAAAAGTAAAAATCGTGCAATTTTTTGATATTGTACGGGAAAACTTTATTTCACAGAAGATACCTTGTCTGATAATAATACCAATTCAATTTACTTTGATAAATCATTATGTGCTTCAGATTCAGACCTGTATATCTATATCGCTATTTGTTTTACCCAATCTGAAGACTAATATTAGAGCACAGACACAAACCACAAAAGACAACACAAATTTTACAAATTTGTCATATTTTTACAACTTATTTTTAATTGATTTTAAATGGACTAAAACAAGTTGTTTTTTAACAAAATTATTGGAAAAAAAATGTTATCAATTGAACCTGCGACAGAACTATTAAAAGAGAGTAAGTCATAGTTGACTTTAAAATTTGTCTTTTAAATGGAGCAAAGAACAGTATCGGTATAGAGTTGATAGAATCAGAAGTTCGAATAATCCTGGCGGGTTAATAAAGAAAGAAATGCTGATGATTACAATATTAATGCGAAGGAGCAAAACAATCTATGATAATCTGTCAAACATCAAGCAGCATGAAGGAAACCTGAAGAAAAGTGACAAAGGAACAGCTATAAGATCCTTTGTTGAAGGATCAAAACTTTTACTTACCCCAAACTCGCTGAATACCACTGGGAAGATCAGGTGGGGAAGATGCTTCAAGAGATGCAGTAGTGTGTGGCACTAACAGTGTTGCCAATCTGGGAGTAATTACTACATTTATCGGTCCATCGGTCCTCAATCCGGTTGCCTGAAAATCAGCTGTAGGGATCAATCTGATCGAGAATTGCCATTTCCGGAAAGTTCTACTGATTCAGCTAAGGACTAGGAGTAATTGGAGCTAAACGAGTGATCAAGACGAACACTATTTAGGTGTAGAAGTCACGTCAGTAATTGATTTCTGTATTAAGAAAACAATAACAGCGTTTTAGGTGGCAGCTTGACAGGGTTTTGACAGTATTGCCATCCATGCATTGTGGTTGGAAAACAAAGGATGGGAATACGCTCACAACGCTTTAGAGCCGCCACTCGAAAACGCTGTTACATGTAATATATATTTTAGGAAATTTAATGTTTTCTCTATATTGTCATCATGTTATCTCGAAATATGAAAAAAATAAAATTTAATTACTACCATATTGGAGTAAAATTGGGTACAATTCAGGTAGTGTTAGGACTGAAAGTGGGTTTGTTCAAACTTTCTGTGGGTAATTTTGTTACAGCAGCTTGGCAGCACTGAGCACTAGTGGCCGGGAAAGAAGGCACAAGGGGATTTTGTGTAAATTACAGGAAGCTGAACAATATAGCCAATACGATACTAGCGACAATATATCCAAAGCAAAGGATTTACTTTCCTGTACTTAAAGAGGGGGCTTTGGCAGTTAGAGTTGTGAGAAGCCATCAACGTGATTATCGAAATGTACCTCATATTATTGCTCCTGTTGTTAGGGAGTAGATAACAAGGTTTACCACTCATTTGCATAGAAATAATGTCCAATTATGGGTTAAAAAGAAAAAATGTAAATGAATTTAAACGAGGTCAAAAAAAGAGTTGGAAATGTTAAAAAAATATCACGTTTATGGTGAAGAGAGCAGAGCAACTATCAGTTTTGACCTTATGAAAATAATTTAAGTGAAGTCCTATAGAACTTTCGTTTGTGTAAAAAAAGGTGTTAAAAACGTTGAATAAAAAGATTTATTCGGTGCTAGCAAAAGGTCAGCAGAATGGGTGGAAGCGGCATCTAAATATAAGGAACAATGAAATTATGAATGATTAAGAGTTGCTTAGACATTTTAGGAAGCCTTTTTTGTGGGTAGACTGTAGCAATTTTGTCAGAACGCCCGCTTGTGTAACACCCTAAAAAAATTGGTCTCGCATGCTGTCATTTTTATCACTAGTTCCAAAAATGAATAAACAAATTATACCAAACAGTTTCACCTTGATCGTTTGAGCGTGATGATGTGGGGCTTATAAATCAATAAAGCCATTATCAAACAATTCTCACTCTATATAAATATATTGACCGATATTACCAGAAAGTCCTCAATTCTCAAATTTTTTTAATCTTCTTAAACGCCATAAATTAGATATAGACAATATCGATATTTGTACATCAACGACTCGAAAGTGTGTTAACTAAATGAACAGAAATTATTCGTAAACAAGATATATTTTCATATCCATAATTGGGCGGTGTGGGCTGGAATCACCCATGCGTTACAAGTGTTTGTATCAATCATTGGAACTAATGCCTAAACACAATGTGTATAAGAGGCTTCACACAGTTTTTTTTGCTAACTTCATTAGTTCTTTGCAAAATTAGAGTAATTAGGAAGAGTAATACATTTTTGAATCAAAATTTACTCTATCAGAAGCATGATTCAGCCCCTATAGGGTTGTTTTTGTATTCAAGCAATGATAGAGAATTCATTAACAGATGGTTGCAGGAAATGTTTCCGCATAGCTTAGCAATTCTTATTGTATTAAAAAGTACATTTGTTTCGAGGTGTTGACTATCACTTATGGGCGCTTTTTAAAAGTTTTTATTTTCTTCTGGGGCTCTTGAGATTATTGTTATAAAATACATTCAATAGGTAGAGGTAAAATTTTGCTTACAACTGCATTGAATTCAGTACTGCCCGCCTCCAAAGACGAGCAACCAGTCAAGACCGTTAAAGATCAACGTATAATATTCAAAAACGTATAATCGATGAGACAAGTTCACGTCAATGTGGCGTAAACTGGACGTATAAAGCATACGTTTTCAACTTCAATTTCAACGTTTCTTCCAATGTAGTGCACTCAACTCCGGAATTGTTTTTCGTGTGGCTAAAGAGCCGGCAATTTTATTGTTGTAGAACCCCGTGTTCATTAGAAAACGTCATCTAGAAGGCTATGGATTTTTGACAGAAATGGATGAGATAATCATAATAAATGGGCTTTAGTTCTTTCATCCTTTTCTTTTGACACAGCCAGCCAGCCAACATTTATCGACATTACCATAAGTACTCCTTCCTCACGTTTACCTTCTGAAACTCAATAAACTAGATAAAGACAAAATTATTATATTTGCGTATCCACGACTCGAAAGTGTGTAAACTTAATAAACAAAAATTATTCGTAAACAAGTCATATTTCCATATTTATCATTGTGGTTTTGGTTGGAATCACCCATGCGTTTCAATACAACTGTTCGTATCTCTCACTAGAATTAGTGTTTAAACACAATGTTTTCTAATAACACGATGCTTTCCACAATTATTTTGCTAGCCCCGTTAGTTCTTGGCAAAGTTAGAGTAATTGAGATGAGTCAAAGACTTCTAAAGCAAAATTTACTTTACGTGAAGCATGATTCAGCCCCTATAGGGTTTTTGTATTCAAGCAGTAATAGGGATTTCATTAACAGATGGTTGCAGGAAATGTTTCCGCATAGATCCGCAATTTTAATTACAAGTGAGCAATATCAACTAAATTATGATAAGTTCAAATTAACGCAAATATACGTGTTTGTGACTGATTCTTCAAGTGCTTTGAACAGGTACGGCTGGTTTTTAAATACCTGTGATCTGTGGCATACTACAACTACAACCTTTAATTTTATTATAACACACGTCTCCAAGAAGGAGCGTATAGAACAATTTCTGATAGATGTGTGGTTGGTAGTGGATTCGATTGGTAGATATCTAGCTTGGTACTTGGATGAAAACAAGTAAGTTAATGCAATGTACCACAATCCTTTTATAAATGACACTCAGGTCCTAGCGTATGATTCGTTGTATTATCTAAAAGATGTATCAGATACTTTAAAAAACCTTTACGGCCATAAGTTAAAGACTATTATTAGTCCTTGCTGGATAACTCAAAGCAATCGCACAGAAAACTTCCTAGAAGAAGATGAGTTGCTCGGCCGTTACATAGAACAGTATTTGAATGCAACATTAGAACTTCATGTCTTTGATGACTACGACCCGTACAAGCAATTAAGTTATGTGGACCATAGAAAGTGGGATACCAATTTAAACCACGTATTGGTTAGTAGGCACTTTGGTAGCCCCATTAGGGCGGTCTATGCGGGACCTCTAAAAACTTTAATCAGAAAAAAAGGACCTTCAAAAGTACATTTGTTTTGGGTTTTTGACTATCACATATGGGCGCTTTGTGGAAGTTTGTATTTTCTTCTGAAACTCTTAAATACTTTATATAAAAGACACTCAATAGCTAAAGGTAAAATTTTGCTTTTGGATATGGCAATATTTTCGTTCTTCCTCATTCAAACTTCTCATTTCTACTCAACATTCCTCCCTATTTCAAACTGCATTGATATCAGTATTGTCCGCTGAAAAGGATGAGCAACCAATCAAGACCATTAAAGACCTAATGCGGAGCAATTACAAAATTTACATTGCCAAGGGTTCTGACGCACGTGTAGTAGCAAGCTCGAGGAGTAACGTTAAAGAACTGTTGCTGTCTGAACTAATAAAAAAAATTGTAGGGAGCGGCAGAGACGATAAAATGTATGCTGTAGTGATCTCTCGGGTAGACTACGAGAACCTATTGGACCAACAGCGATTTGATAATACGAAATTGTACAAGCTAAGGGAAACAGTGGGATCAGTGATACAGGCTAGGAATGCCCCGCCTTGCTCCCCCTATAAGTACAGCTTTGACACTGTCATTTTACAGTTTGTTGAAAACTGCATAACGAAGACAACATACCGAACTCTGAAAAGAAGAAGTAAAGGGCAAGGACTTTCCACCTTCAGAAAATTACATCTGGGTAACTTTGCGATGACTTTTAAGGTATGGATGTTGGGGTATTCCTAGGAGAATTAATTGTATTTAAACTAAAAAGATTACCTTATATACCATAAGATCTACATACTGAATTGTATTACATTAGTTTCAGGTAGTATTTTTTTCTTACATCCTGTTTTTTCTTCTGGTGGAAAACTAATATAGAGTGCTACTAAGCACACTTGTGAGTTTTGTCTGTATTTGTTTTGAATATAGAATTTAGTTTTATCTGCCAAATGCTTGGGTGGTTTAAAGATACTCAGAAAATGACTGTTAACATAGTCAGGATAGTTCAGCTGTTGTGGCAGATCTGTGCCAGAAATTTTTGACGTATCGATTTTTGAATAATCGAATTGGGAATCGCCGTCCACTAGATAATGTGAGGACTCCGGTTGACCATTTCCAATTAGTTCATTTTAAGAATGACCGTTGGCTATACGGTCATCAGAATATCGGTTATACTCCATATTACGGTGTGAGCAGATGAATCGTAAAATATTGTGGATCTTCGAGCAAGAATGATTCTCAGAAGATCTTTGAGAAAATTTTGTGGTATTCGTAAAGAGATTTTGGTGCGTTCATTCCGGCAATTTTTCTTCGTGTAGTACAGAACAGTGTAAATTTATGATTGGAATAAATTGGTGCAAAAGTTGGGCGAGGATATCGAGCGTAATAATTAAGATGTTAGTCTTTGGGGCAAAATCCGAGATCGTATTCAAGGTCACCAAAAGCGAGTTTTAACGTATGTGGTGGTAAAAAAACCTATTCCGGAAACCTCGCGTTTGTAAACACCACGTTGTCTCGCATCCGAAGGATCCTATTATCCATAAAAATATGGAATTAAAGGTATTGCTTGAACTTGAGATGTAAAACTGACCCTAGGTCGCAACCAGCTTGCTGACTTTTTTTTTTGAGCACCTCCTTATATGTGAACATCCATATTATTAAACTTCTAAGAAATTGCGCGTCATAATAAATATTTTCTTTTTCAGACTTCAGGAAACCTTCTAAAAGACATACATATAAAAAGAACAATTAGTTCTCTATGGTATTGACAATAAAATAATTTAAGAATTTAATTACTGGATACAATTTTTTGTGTATAAAAATGATTGCTTTATGCAGAGAAAAAAAAATCTCTTACTTTGTACTCCTTGATACGTCTTGATACGGAAATTTTAATTCCAGACAATCTCTTAAAATGGCGATATCACTTTCAATAGCACCATTAAACCTAAAAATAGCTAAGTTAACCACCCATATAAAAAATGATTAACATCTCAAATTTATAACCGACAAATTAAAAAAAGTAGGCGATCCCGGGCAAGTGGAACAACACAGCAAAACGAAATTACCAGGAAAAAAAAATATCGCAAACGTACTTAGCGAGACTTATGGTCGGACGCTTCTTGGTCCCAAAGAGCCGTTTAATGGGTAAAAGCCGGACAATGGTTCGACATTAACATTTTTCTTTATACGGCACCGAGGTGATAAATAATGCAGTTTGGAAGTAAAAGAAGACTCGCTGCCAGTGAGAGATTTCTTTTATCTCTCCTCTTGGTTTCGCTTCAAGTATGCCATTAGCGGTTGTAAATCAACGTGGAGGCCGCTAAGACTTTACTGCCGAATCCTTAATTAGGTTTCCCTTTATTAAAACTTGAACAACAATAACGGGACAGGCGATTGGTGTTATTCTTTTATTCAGAAGACACTCGGTTGGAAGGAAAGAAGAAAGCGAATCTCTTATACTTATTGGTTTTTTTAATATAAACGATATTTTCAAGAAAAATATTATCAGGCTACTTAAATATATAAAATTGTTTATTAGTATATTATACAAGCATATATCAACAAGATTCCTGGTTTTCTCAAATATGATTAGATTATATGTGCCACAAAGATAATTCACAATTTTAAAACCACGACTGGTTTCGCTAATCGATGGCGCGACGTTTGATGCGTCACATAGGTGACGGTTTAGTCGCCCGTGCAAGTTCATTTCAATGCTACGAGGGTGGTAAATTACTTCATTTTATGGCCTATTTTAGGTATTTTTGCAGTGACCAGTACATTTTTTAGTGAAAAGAAGACCCTGTAACCTACATTCGTCTCAATACATCTTAATAGAAAGATAGTTGGTAGAATGAACCTTTGGTAACTACCGATTCCATGTTTAGGGCAGTTTACTTTTTAAGTTGCCTGTTGCCTACAACATGTTCCGTTTCCATGACAACTCATTATTCTCTTTGGAATAATGTTCATTATTCCCAAGTGAATAAAGATTAGCATTAATCTTGAGAATGTACAAGAATAATGTGATCATTATGGTACGATCGCGGATACAAAAAATTACAGAGTTTCGTATGCAGCAAAATTATTATTTAAGTAGAAGTTGAGCATCCAAGGGCCAAAACCCTCGGGCTTGAGGCTCTTGTCTGGCCAAAGTTCCCTGACATCTGGTACTACCCATGGTACATATAAATAGTGGAAGTAACAAAAGGGGTAAGTGCCAGAATTCGTCAATTTTAGATAGATCCATAATAGTTATTTACGTTATAAGTCCGGTAAATATAGTTTTACAGTAGAAGTAAGATGTTTCCGGACGAGGCGCTAGCCGAGTCTGGAATTCGAAATGACTACTGTAACAGGTTACCGGACGTATGATGTACAACATTTTACTTCATACTTATTAAAAACAGGAAAAAAATCATTTTATGCGCGGCGAATATATTTTTGACAAATCCGCCAATTTGACAAATAGTTTCATTACGGTATCCTATACAGTATGAAGTAAAACGGTGTTAAGTCACTGCCTTAATGTTCTTATAAATCATTGGTCATCTTATTGATATATTGATATATTATAGCATAATATTGATATATTTCATATATTACAAGTACCATTTGCCACTGCTCATTTATAGGCTATGTATTTCGATTGAAGATGGAGATTTAAACGAAATAAAAAATATTACACCGTTTTATTAAAATTTTTAGACATTTTTTTTATAACAAAAATGTTATAACTTAGTACTTGACTTGATTTTTTACAATTAAGCTTGACTTGATATCAAGTACTTTAAAACTACTTGATACTTGACCAAAAATGGTAAAATGAACAAGATGATCGCATGGTTAAGTAATTAACCAAGTTCGCAACATGTTAAAGAATCACATCGGCACAATTTATTAAGAAAATGAATTATGACCAGAAATCTACGGAATAAAAGTTTTATAGGCTGATGGTGAAAACGTGACAGAATTGCAACGCTTCTGCAACTCTGCCACTAATACCTAAAAGTATTTTAAAAACCAACAATATTTTGATCAAAAATATATAGTTGTGCATTTATGTATGGGTTTTTGTAACGGTGGATCATTTTCTAAACCAATGCAACTAAAAAAAACTTTAAATATAAAAATTGTAGCGCTACTCAATTTTAAAGATAAATTGCATAACAGACCTTATCTTTACTTTTTGCTTCTTCAACATATCTGGTTGTGGAAAGTACATTGTTGTGTAATTTACTTTTACTAACATTTCTATGCTGAGAAGATGTATCAAGAATGTAATGTGTGGAACTTTCAAAGTTTAATTAAAAGAGACCGAATATTGAAGAATATTGAAGTTCGAATTACGATGAGATAGAAGATGAAACTTTTCCCAATTATGAAAAACGTTATGAAATCAAATTATTGCATTGAAAACAGTTTTAGTTATGTTGTTATAAATATTATAATGTTAAGTTGTTATTTATAAATCAGCCTGTTTCTTTTTTTTTCTCTCGTATACTAAATTTTTTATTTTTTTCACTATTGTGTTAAGAAGTAAACTACTATTGCAAATTGATAAAGCTTATTTTGATAGTTGCTACTTGGTTAGTTTGTACTTTTTTTCTTTAAATTTCTTTATATTTTATTTATTTTTTGAAATAGTTTTCAAACTGTTATACCTACTGTGGTATATCATTGTTAAGTTTTATAAGTACTTATCTATACAAGAATGTCTTGTCCCTGGATAGCAATGGCATTCCAATGCTAAAAAAACCTGTATGGCAGAATGGACAGATTAGTAATATATTGGTTTTCACTTGAGACGGTTTGAATTATTTATTAACATTAATATATACCGGGTGTCCAGCACAACCCTGGACATAGGAGATTAACATGGGAAATCGGTTTTTATTTTTTTGCGCCTGTACGGTTGAATTGATTGAAAAACTTTTAGGAGTAAAGTTGTAGAGGGTATGGTCAGCTATCATCCTGTAATTTTTTCGACACCCCAGTTTTGGCCGTTTTTTGGAAAAAACGCCTCGAAATGTGCAAAAATTTGAATTTGGCGCGTCACCCCCGCCATGCATGTGCACCCAAATACGAAAAAAAGCCAAGGGAACTTTTATCTTTCAAATTGAACAAGGATCTCAAACATAGTTTTTATCTTCAGAAAAACCAGTAGCGTACCACTTTTTTACCGGTGAGATGTTTGTACAGAGCACAAGCAGGCGACATCCACCAGCGTGTTTTAGATCCAACACTGCATGGCAGATGGCTCTCGGTTCGAGAAGCAGCCCATATTGCTCTGTACCTCGCTGGTTATCGGAACCAGAACGAATATGACCTTTGATATCGAATTGATGACTACCTACGCTCTCTTTTCGTACCACTTTTTTGTTGAAAAATAGCCAGTCACGAGCCGCAGTGCACGCCATTGGTAACGCTGGAAAGACCTTTTATATTGCAAAACTTGAGTCATTCATGGCTATTGACACCTGTAAAATTTCAATAAAATATCTCTGGCAGTTTCAGAAAAAAATAAATTTTTTTGATTTTCAAAAAAAATTTAGCACCCTGTATTTCCGTAACGGAGTATTTTTCGACTATGGTTTATATAGCAAACTAGGGTTATTTTTGGACGTAGAATACCCCCTTAAAGTTTGGCACCAAAAACCTGGTCCACCCTGCATAGCGAGCTCGCGTGCCTTTCAAATTAACGGCAAGTGGGTGTGTTACATTTCATTTTAAGATACGTAGAACTGTTACTAAAATACAACAATGAGCGAATTAGTAGGAATATTGGGTTCCTTACAAACATTCGATCATAGACATGCGAATGTTTTGGTGTTTACAGAGAGAATTGCTCAATTTTTTATTGCAAATAAAATAACTGACGAGGAAAGGAAGCGTGCCATACTGCTGAATACACTGTTTCAGAATGGAAAGAACGTGTTAAATGCTTGGCTACAAATTGTGGTTTTCAAACTGAGTTAAATACTTTAATGGGAGATGTTTTTGTCGTTGGAATGAACGATTCCAAGATAATGGACAGAATGTTTGAAGAAGACGCGAGAAAAGTAGATTTCATCAAAATGGTTAAAGTTGTCCTGGCCAAAGAATCAATTTTAAGAGACCAAGATGCTAGAGCAACTTCGGGATTAGTCACCCTTAAAACTGAACCTATGAACTTCCAGCAAAATCGTGATACTGGTGCGCGATCCAAACAACAAAAACTTTTTCCTTTGGGTTCTACAAACCAGCAGAAACATCCTGTAAGGAAAAATTGGCAAGGACAAAAGTCACGGAGGGATCAACCAAGTAAGTGTTCAGTTTGCGGCAGAAATAATCATGAAAGTGATGTGAATGTTCATGTTATAATTGCGGTGTAAAACGGCATTTATCACCTCAGTGTAAAAAATTATCTAAGAATAATTTTTTAGATAATGCACACATTCAAAATTCTTCTGAAGATGAAAGTTCACTATATATGTTATGTGACAGTTATAACAGTAATACAAAATAGAACATAATATCGGTAAAAGACCATTTAAATTTTGCTGATTGTACTGTTAATGCAGAACTGGACAGTAGTGGCAACGTGAGCCCTACCCATATAAAATTATTAGCGGAAAACGTACCTTTAAGTTTTCAAGTTCACACTGGGTTTGCTCATGCTGCGATTTCTGAAAAAGTTTTTAATAGACATTTTAAACACCTAAAAATGTATAATAACGATTTAGCTTTTTCTGACTATATAGGTGTTCAGTTTAAATCATTAGGATACCTGGTGTTAAATATTGTTTATGAAAAGCAGAATTTTAAGCTAAAAACAAATATTAATAAAAACGGCGGACCACCTCTTATTGGCAGAAACAGTTTAAGTAAGTTAGGACTAGGGTTATGTAAAACTAAAACGAATGCAGAGAAAGTTGTAATTATGTAAATTAGGAAACTGTATCAAATATTTTAAAGAAGTATTCCGATGTTTTTGATAACCAAACTGGAACATTTAATAAATTAAAAGGCGATCGCAAATTAAAAAGTTCAAATATTCCAAAATATTACAAACCGCGACCGGACCCTTTTGCATTAAAACTCGAAATTGAATTGCTTGGACATGCTTGACCGGAACGCTGCACCCCTTAACTCTTCAGCTTTTTGAGGATAGATAGGACTTCTGACTTAACTATAATGCTTTTGAACATACAGTCTATTAGAAATAAGGTTGACGAACTTGAGATGTGCTTGTCTAATCTGCGGAGACCACATGTTTTACTGGGCTATTTAATAGCTGGTTAGGGGCTAGTTCTTTTTTAGGCCTGTGGATGCAGGCGAACTGAGAGCAACTATTGCTGGGATGGGAAACAAGGGGGCTGCCGGGTGGGATGAGGTTTCGATTGGAGTGTTTGAGCGTCTCCCTGATGTGGCGCTTGCTGCCTTGTCGGGTGCGATTAATTCCTCCATCACTCAGGGTCTCGTTTTTTGAAGTCAGCTACGGTTTTACCCCTGTTTAAGAAGGGCGCTAGAAACTGTGCTTCTAACTACCGACCCATTTCCTTGCTTTGTGTGTTTGACAAAATTGTTGAGAGACTCGTTAAGACTAGGATTACAGATTTCTTGGAAGTACATGGGATTTTGACGCCATCACAGTTTGGCTTTCGACAGGGCATGGGCACAAATGATGCAATATTTGCAGTGCTGGAGGAGTTTTATGTTAGCCTGAATGAGGGTGAGGTGGTAACGGCTATTTTTGCGACCTGGCAAAGGCCTTTGTTGTGTTTCCCATGATGTCTTGCTGGGAAAGCCTGAGATGTACGGTTCTAGGGGTCCAATGTTGGAGTGGTTTAGGTCATACTTAGAGGGTCGTTCTCAGGTTGTCCGCTTTCAGGGCGATAACGTCTGGTAGGAGGGTGGTTCACGCCGGAGTTCCGCAAGGCTCAGTTCTTGGGCCGACGCTGTTCCTGGTCTATATTAATGACCTGCAAGGGATTATTAAACATGGCAAGTGCGTATCATTTGACGATGATTAGACAATAGTGTGGAGACATAGAGATACGGCAGTGCTTGAGACAATGGTGAATGAGGACCTGGGCTTGTTAAGATCATGGTGTTTTTCAAATTTCCTCAGCTTTAATATTTCTAAAACTAACCTATTACATTTCAGGTGTAGTCTCAGCATTCCCATTCGAAATGATTTGATCGTGAACCTGAAGTCCACCACATACCTAGGGCTGGGTTTGGATGATTTCCTTCGATTTGATGCCCACATTTCGAAGTTGAGATCAAGGTTGGCTTCTGCTTCCTATGCGGTAAAACGCGCTAGGGAAAGACTGGGTTTTGGAGTGGCACGAATTGTGTATTTCTCACTTGTGGAATCGCACTTGCTGTGTGGCATATGTTTCTGGGGAAACTGTTCATCTACCCTGCTTGCTGCAGTGTTTAGGATGCAGAAGCGTGCCATTAGATTCCTATGTGACCTGGGCTCCAGTGAGTCGTGCAGGGAGCACTTCGGTCTGTGCAGTGTGTTGACTGTGCCAGCTTTGTTTATTCTGGAGACTTATGCATAGAAATATTACTCCGTCATTTATAATTCGTCGGCCACAGTAACACGCAGCTGTTTCAGCATACCCTTGCCTATTTCAACTTGTTGTCTGACCAGGGGCTCGATATTATATAAGTCAAAAAAAACCTTTAATAATTTACCTGTAAGCCTCAGGGGCATCCGAAACTTTCAGACGTTCAAGCGCAAATTAAAGCAAGTTTTGCTAAGTAAAACGTAGGATGATGTAGACGAGTTTTTATGCCAGAAATTCTGATTGGGGGCCTGCTGACGCCTCGTATTGTTGTTGTTTAATGAGCGAGGATCTGACTGATTGTGTGGGTGCTTAATTTAAAAATTTTGTATTTTTAAAATTAGTATAATTTAATTATTTGTTATCCTTTCCCTCTTGTATCTATCTATTGTTTCTGTTATTTTAGTTTTATATCTTCATTTTATCCCTTCTGAGCTTTGTCTTTAAGTTACCGCACTTTCACAATAAAACATGTGATTGATTGATTGATTGATTGAAGAAGATATACAAGGTTTTGTGAACAATGGTGTACTAAAGTAAATTGAGTTTTCTGAATGGGCGACTCCAATTGTTCCTGTGTTGAAACTTAACGGCAGCGTGCGTATATGTGGGGATTTCAAGATAACTTTGAACCCGCAATTAGAAAATCAACAACTTCCTGTTCCAAGGATAGAGTATTTGTTTAACCAGGGAGGTGAGAAATTTTCAAACATTTATTTGTCAGACGCTTACCAACAAATAGTTCTCACAGAACCTTCACAAAAGCTGGTGACTATATCAACGCATAAAGGTTTTTTTCTTATTCTCGCCTTCTATATGGTATTACGTGTGCTGTGGCAATTTTTCAAAATATCATGGAAAATCTTTTTTCAGATGTTCCGGGGGTAGCCTGTTTTCTTAACGATATTTTAATAACAGGAAAATGGGACACTGACCGTTTGCACAGATTGGAAACCGTTGTGGGTAAACTAGAAGATTGTAATTTGAAAGTAAAAAAAGAAAAATGTTCGTTTTTGCAAAATTCGGTTCAGTATTTGGGACGCAAAATTGATAAGGAAGGTTTGCATACTACGGATGAACGGGTAAAAGCATTACAAGTACTGCCAGAACCGACACCAGTTACGGAATTAAAGTCGTTTCTCGGAATGATTAATTTTACTGTCGATTTTTACCAAATATTTCATCATTATTAAAACCATTGTATCATCTTTTAAAGAAAAATACAGAATGGATATGGTCTGAACAATGTAAAGAGAGTTTTTGCAAATCTAAGGCATTACTGAATTCCTCAGCCGTACTGGCTCTTTGTGATCCAAAGAAACCAATACAATTAACGGTGGATGCTTCTCAGCACGGACTTGGAGCTAGTTTAGGCCACTTATATGACGATGGCTCGGAAAGACCTATAGCTTTTGCTTCCCGGCCTTGAGTAAATATGAATGTTCCCATAGCCACTTTAATGTTACTGCCGACATTTCTTATTTATTTATATTGGGTGAATCGGGACTGCCGTTAAATTGTAAACAAATTAAATTAGAAACTGCTAAAGACCCACTGTTAAGTAAGGTTTTCTTTTATGTTACTAAAGGATGGCCGCAAAATTGCCCATCAGAAGAATGTAAACCAATTTTTATTCGTAGAAGTGAAATTACTGTCGAACAGGTTTGTCTTATGTGGGGTTATAGGGTACTAATTCCTAAAAGATTCCAGAATGATATTTTGAGGGAGCTGCATAGTAGTCATATGGGAATGGTGAAAATAAAATCTTTCGCGCGGTCATATGTTTGGTGGCCAGGAATGGACAGTGATATTGAGCAATTATTAAGAAATTGCTCCACGTGTTCATTGTACACCCCAAAAAGTAAAAAAAAAATCTTTGACTTTGTGGAATTGGCCTTCGGTACCGTGGACACGCCTACACGCCGATTTTTTTGATGCATTTAACAGAATTTTTTTGATAGTTCAATTTGCCACTTCAAAATGGATAGAATGAAAACAATAAAAAAACATCAGGGAAATGTTTGCACGTTTTGGCCTCCCTGTAGAACTATGTACAGATAATGCACCGACGTTTACCTTGGAAGAGTTTCAGGGTTACAATCTAGAAACAAACGGACTGGCCGAAAGTGCGGTAAAATTAATAAAAACAGCCTTACTCAAAGCAAAACATGAAAACTCAAATTGCGATATACATTTGGTATTACATAGATTTTTTATTGCAACATAGAAACACACCCCATTCTGCCACTGGCGAGTCACCATCTAAAATTTTATTAGGTAGGAATGCTCGAACAAATTTCGACTTAATTATGCCCTCAGTGGAACTTACAGTGAACGACCACAAATACAGGCAAATTAAAAATAATTATAGCTCTAGAAATGAATACTTTCAAGTAAATGATCTAGTTTGGATACAGGATTTTTCTTCAAGAAATAAGTTTATCTGGTGTTCAGGTGTAGTAATTCAAGTTTTAGGCAGTAGGCATTATATTGTTAAAAATGATAAGGGCTTTGAATGGAAATGTCACATTAATCCATTGAAAAAGCGTTTCGGTAATAATATTCAGATGAATTCCGAATGTGATGTATCCAATCAACCATCGTCTTGGTCAGAAGAAGTGTCGGTGCAGGACTTTGAGGAGTCAGAAAACCTAGTGGACTTGGACGAAAACGAAAAAAAAATGATGCATTAAGTTCCGAAGGAAAGGGTAAACCTCAATCGGGAGTGCTTGAAACGACCGTTGAACGTTCGGAAAGAGATATAAGAAATCTTAGACGTCACAGTCAAATAAAACCGCCGGATAGACTGTCATATAGGGACAAATATAAGGCTGAATTCACAGTTGTTTATCACTGTCCGGTACAGCGTTACGTTTTTTTTTTATTTAGAGTTTAGTTCTAAGTTTATTATTACGGTGATTGTGTGGTTTCTTAATTTATATAGGGAAGAGATGTGGAATATAATTGTTAAGTTTTATAAGTACTTATCTATCTATACAAGAATGTCTTGTTCCTAGAGAGCAATGGCATTTCAATGCTAAAAATAGCTGCATGGTAGAATGGGACAGATTAGTAATATATGGGTATTCACTAGAAACGGTTTGAGTTATTGATTAACAATAATATATATCAATATATAACACCTACAATACAAGACACTGAAAATGAACCAATAAAAAATAATAATGCTGTGATCAAGTGTTTTCCAAACTACTTGATTTTTCAAATACTTGAAAGAGAAACTACTTGACTTGATTTGATATTCACCTATTTAAGCTTGACTTGAAGTCAAATCAAGTTAAGTTAAATAGCTTGAAAATCAAGTCAAGCCGTGAGTTCCTAATCATCACAAACACTAATCTATATTTGTTAATAATACGAGTGACGCCTTTCTTTAACATGAACAGGTAAACCTGCAACTTAGCATTAGATTTTGCATCGAGAAGAGAAATGTTGCAGGTCACGGAAATGGTCACCAGTCACCACACTTGACAGCAACCATGCTGTTAAGCCGTATCAAGGCTTACTAATTAAGGCGAAATATCTTGGATTTGTCTCTATTGAGTTTTTTACACGACGTTTCGAGCATTGGAATCCTTCCTCGAATTCAAGTGAAAGTGAGCATTAAGCTCGAGGCTACTTGCTTATGTACTAACGCTGCTAATCACGCCCACCATTCCTATTAGCCGGATCGTCGCCAATGTCGCGCGTCAAGCGACCAGCACTTGTCCGCCGTATCAACGGATGCCATACCGAAGATACGTCGCAACTTGGTATACTAAAGACGCCCTCATTGCTTCCAATAAAGACTGATTCCTCAAATTTTCGTTTCTTCCAGTGCTGTTCCCTAACCATTTTGGCTTCCGACCACTTAATATTATGGTGTTTGGACCAAGCGTGCTCTGCAATTCCCGATTGCAGAAAACTCTTACCTGCAAAGGGCGCTTGGTTTCTCCTGTGTACGACATGCCACACACGGGATTTGATATATACAATCTTTTTGATGAAACCGTTCCTATGTTGTACTGTTTCGCGATGCGTCAAAGTTTTTCTCAAGTTCCTTTTATGTATCGTATAGTAAGAAGATGAGGTTGGTCCTCGCTGTTTTGCCGAGGCTTTTTCCTTTTACATTCCGTAAAAGCCCTCAAGATAGTCTTTTCCGTATAACCATTTTGCACCAAATCCCGTTTAATATTTTGATGTTCCAAATTTATGGATTCTTTGTCGCTGCATATTGTTACGGCGTGCCTATATAAAGTTTTAATTATTCCCATTTTTGTTGATGCATGATGGTTTAAAAGGAAGTTCCGGTACTCTCCCGTGTGCGTGGGCTTACGGTAAACAGAAGTTCTTATATGACCTTCCGATTTACTCACCAGTACCAGAACCAGAAATGGCAGGCAGTAGTTACTTTCAATTTCCATTGTGAATTTTATAGTTGATCTTATACTATTTAAATGATTCAGGAACTCTTACAACTGCCTGTCATTTCTGTCACACACAACAAAAAGTTTCATCCACATACCGGAGCCGATGGCGTGTGTTTCAAACCATTCCACGTCAATATTTGCCATAACCGATGATAGTGATGCACCCATCGGAAGCTCATCTTTCTGCTCAAAAAACTGATCTTGTATCTGAAAGCAGCGATGTTCTCTCCTTCAAAGAGGCAGCCGCCCTCAGCCTGACTTCGACGACATCCAACGCCTCCTACAACGGCACGTTGGTGTAACGGTAACACATCGAAACACAAGTAAACACATCGAAACTCACAAATGTGTCCCTATCACCCAATACTAAGTCTTTAAGAATACTAACAAAGTATTCAGAATTTTTTATAAAGAAGGTGGTTTTCCCAACTAAAGGTTGGATGATTTGAAGGAGAAATCTACTTATAGAACTTGTTGGCGAGTCTCTAGAGCTGGTGATTTGCCTTAGGGGTAGAGATGTTTTTTCATGGCGGTCTCTCAGGAGTGAGAGACCGCCTAGTATCTTCAGGAACGTGACGTTCATATTTTTTTATTCAACTCTTTTAGTAACTCTTTTAGTAGGGTCATTAGGTATTATTTTATATTTACCTTTCCTCGGAATCTCCTGTATCTTCTCGTTATACTGTGTGGCATCCACGACGACGGTCGCATTTCCTTCGTCAGTTGGAAGGATCTTGTTTGATTTGTCTCTGTGCAGTTTCCTAATGGCTAACGCCTCTTCTTTTGTGATATTTCTCTGTGGGTGTTGTGATTTGTCCAATAGTTTTCTGACTTTCCACTTGAGTTCCTCTCTATCTGGCCCCTGGGGTATCGTTGATTCTACAGCACTTATCATGTATCACTAGAGTTGACTTTGGAGCAATTGCACAGTTCAATCCTTTGCTCAGCAGTTTTTCTTCACTGGAACTCAAGATGGTCGATGATATATTGACTATTGTCCTCTGGCCTTGCTGGTGGTGGTCGATTGTTGTCTCCTTTCTTTGAAGCTTCAAAATCTTGTCATTGTGCTTTTTGGACAGCTTATTTTTAAGTTTAATGCATGGATTATCTATTGTCTGGAAAATGGCTGTGTGGTCTTCCTCCGGTGTAAATTCCTTGATTTTTTCAAACCAGGATATCGTCCAGGAGCTGTGATTTTTCCACCTGTGGTAGTTGATTTGGGACCCAATGGGTCCCACCAGGTATTGGGGATTTTACACGAAAACCCACTGGAATGATGTGGCTGTCCCTCGCTGTGCAACGGAAGTGGATGTGTTCTTCCTCCTTGGTAAGCTTGATCTTTGCTTCCTCACAACCTCTGAATTTCTCGCTAATAGCATATACGTACCGGTTTTCTAACGTTCGTTTAAAGGACAATGATAAACTATTAAGCATAACATCTTGGACTTCCTTTGTCTTTGTTGAGTTTTTTTGACTATTCTATATCCTACATAAAAGGAACTTCAGAGAAAGTTCGACGCATCGCGAAACAGTACAACATACGAATGGTTTTCAAAACTGAAATTACATTAAGAAGCGTACTTTTTAAAATAAAACCGGAAAATTCAAATTAGCAGAAAGATTGTATATATCAGATCCCGTGTGAGTGTGATATATCGTACATATGAGAAACCAAGCGTCCTTAGAATGTAAGAGTAAGAGAAACATCAAAATCGGGAATTACAGAGCACGCTTGATCCGAACACCATAATATTAAGTGGTCGGAAGCCAAAATTGTGAATAGGAAACAGCACTGGAAGAAACGAAAGTTTAGGGATGCAGTCTTTATTGGAAGCAATGAGGGCGTCTTTATTAAACCAAGTTGCGACGTCTCTTCGGTATGGCATCCGTTGATACGGCGGACAAGTGCTGGTCCCTTGACGCGCGACGGTGGCGACGATCCGGCCAATAGGAATGGTGGGCGTTGTTAGCTGTGTTAGTATGCAAGCAAGTAGCTTCGAGCTTAATGCTCAGTTTCACTTGAAAACGAGCAGAGACTCTACTCGAAATGTGGTGTAAAAACTCAGTAAAGACAATGGAAGTCAAAGATGTTTCGCTTAATAGTACATCATTGTCTACAACCTTTAAAACAAAGGATTATCAAATTGCCGTGCTTCTAAGGTTGTTCTATATAATTCATGACCACCTTGGGCCAACGATAAATTGTTCTTCGAGATCACAGGACTTGAAGAATATTAATATTCCCCAAGTTCTGTTGACAAAGTTCCGTGGCTAGTTTTTACTTAGTTTAGGATATCAAATAATTGCAATAACTATACAAAGGGTAGGGAAATCAGCAAAACAGTATACCAAATTGATAGAAAAGAAGAGCAACTTTGAAAAAGGCCTAAGACTCAACAGATGTCTTGGCAACTTACCATAAAAGTAATTTTTACCGAAAACAGGTTTCACTGTCGTTCCAAAGTTTCTGGACCTGGATTATCAAGGTTTCTACTTTGAACTTTGAATACAATAAAATATGACAGATGATTAATTGAAACGATGGATGTAAATAGACAATTGGCCAGTTTTTTTAATTCCATGGAAATTAAATTACCAAGACCTTAATCTATATAGTAGATTCAAGCATAAATTTCTGTGGCTAGCACGGTTACCTTAGCAAACGTGCGGTCAAGCACTGTCAAGGTTTATTAAACCCTTATGTTTGCAGGATTGTCCTATAGAACTCATGATTACCATATTCGAACTAGTTAATATACTACGAACGTTAATCTTTCCCCACGGATTAAAAGTGCAGCTTCTACTGACCTATGGAAACCAGGATTAGGCTCACTGCTTGCTAATGCACGCCCACTAAAAAATTGCGTTTTCGGCCGGACGCCCTAGTGCGCTCTCGGAGTATTCTCATCCTTCTATTCGTAATGAGAAAACAAAAGATGGTAGTAATGTCGCAGCGCACAGAGCTGTCTACCGAAAACTCTAGAAGAACAAAAGTTTGAGGTTAGGTCAACTCTGAGTACTTTTTGACGTGAAAAGAAAATTTGTAATAACGAAAGATCGAAGATTTGTTTTTTTTGCTTATAGGCTCGTATTTATTTTAAAACAAATTATTGTAATAAGTAATAAATACTCATCGGGCGGCTTGCAACATCGCTTGGTGGTAGTGAAAGTGGACCGTTCCCGTCAAAGATAGCGTAGGCTCAAATACTTTGTCCTACAATAACACCAAGACTACGAAGTGTATTGTGTATTGATTTCTTGATACCTGACTCGTAAGCCAAGGCAAGGAAGGGCGACAAAAGACTATCAAGTGTATTGTGTATTGATTTCTTGATACCCCACTTGTAAGCCAAGACAAGGAAAGATGCCAATATTTTATAGTGTGGTTAGACTTTTTCTGAACATGAAAATGGTAAGTATTGGGTCTTTTTGAGGTTTTATGATTATAATTAATAAAATTAAATTACATTATTATGGTTTTACTATCAATATCAACTACTGACTAATGTGTAAATGTTACGCGCGTAACCGCCAAAAAAAAACCTAACAAGTTAGGTTAACAGCAAATGACGTTGAAAGCATTACGGCATTGTCATGTGTAAATTATATTCAGGAATAGAACAGAAGTTTATTTTAAATAAATTATGAGGTTTTAGTTTTTTCTTACACCACACCATGCTAATTTGCTAAGTTAACTAACAGCTCAAACATTTTAGAAACTAAAAATAATTCTTAGTATTTTTTATATTGATATAATACATTATTAGATATTTTATATTTCGGCGAAAACTTAATAAAACATAAAGCTTGGCATCGTCGATTTTTCAAAATTAAGGGGCGGAGCTTGCCAGCCGCGCATGCGCTTTTGTTGCCACTGAGCCGGACTTTTTCGGGCTGAACTTTTTAATTTTACGTTATAATTATGTGTTAATTATTATTTATATGGATTACCTTAAGCCAACGCGAAAAATTTATTGGTATGCCCAAATCTTTTGTATAAATTTCCGAGATGTGGTACAGATTGACATGATATAGAAAAGTAGATGTTGTTGTTGAACAAAATGTTATAATTTAAATATAAATGTTAGCACTTTTTTATCCTTTTTCTTACTTCTACTCTTCATTTATATATTTTTGTATTGTTTAAACTGCTACCTCTTATACATTTCATCTAATCAACTCTTAAATAATAACAGCCTCATCTTAACCTCACTCTAACCTACTGACTAAATACTAAGATCTCTCCTATCCAAACTAACCAACTTAAGCTCCAGCCAAATAGCAATACCTTCAGAACACCAACAAGGTGTCGCAACCCTAGCTTCTTAGCACTAACTTTTTTCTTCACCTTGTTGACTTTAAAATGGTGACACGAAATCCTCGCAATACATCCTTCCGTGAATATAGTGATTGCCTTGTCAATTTTCGGTTTAAACGGTGAGTTGGCTTTTATAAACCTGGCGTAAGCAACCGCACCAACTGGTTCCTTAAGCTTGTAAAAGTGAGCCAAATCCCAAGGTCTGATGTATGATAAATTGTCGTATGATAGAGGCCAAAAGACAACTCCATGCTTTTCCGGTAAAGTGTCCCATTGAAGTATCTTGCTATACGATTCCGATGCGGGTATTACTTTAAGATGCTTTATTAAGGGTTTTATCACGTTCTCGTCAGTTCTTAATGAAATGTACAGGGAATAGTTGTGCTTTGCCAAATTCTTCGCAGTTTGAATCTGGTAGTCATTTTTCGAAGCTGATAGGGTCGAAGTTACCTCCATTTCAAATAGATGGACGAAGAAGAATAGCAAGGTCTCCTCTATCAATAATACTCGACGATGAGGCTTGAAAATCTCCTTTAGGGCCAGTAAAATCCCAAAAAATACCCATGAGCTTAAGCTGAAAACATCAAGCAGATTCTGTTTAGAATGTTGCCTCTTAGGTATTAGGGTGATCAGAGGGCCTCCATACAATGTCCCTGCAATAGTATCCAGCTGTTCAGGATAAACAATAACATTATTTAAATCAAAATCTACTATTCCTTTCTTGGTGAACTGTAAACGCTTGTAAGGATTGAAATACTTGAACTTAATAATCTATAAACTGTCCTAAAATCAAGTTGTCGTCTATGAAAGGTGGCCTGCTCATTGTGGAAAGCCACGAAGGATTCAATGTGGTAGTTAAATGGTATCCAAATAAGTTTCTTAACTTGTCAGGAAACAATTCAGTTGCACTAAGCTTTTTCGTCACAACGTTAGTAAAAGGATTGTAGGAAAGATACACTATTTCCTCTAAAAAGGGATCCACATATATGACGATATAGTTTAATATTTGCAGTTGCTCCCACAAGTCGACTAGTAGTTTTGAAGCACTTCGGTATTTTCTATAATGTAGCAAGAAAAAGAAAAATTTAGTAGATGTGCTTGACCACATGCTGCTTTCATTAAAAAACCACCTATGGGTGTCAATTGCTGTTTCAAGCTTTGATACAAATACATAAAGATTGTCTAATCTACATCTTCTAAGCAAAATTTGTTTCGAAGTAATAACCATCATAGTTCTTCTCCTGAACTTATGCTTCAAGAGTTGAATGGCCATGTCAGCTTCAAGGGTTTGGTTTGAAGCATATAAAACACCTATGGGCTCGGTTGAACTAACATTCGCCAGTAAATCGCTTATTAGCAGATTAGTCAGCAGGTTTTCATCGCCTAATGGATATGAATAATTAATTTTTCCATTAACCTGAGTAATTAACACTAAGTATGCCATAGCACTCAGCGTAGTAAAACACATGTTTCACACTAGACATCGACGTTAAGAGTGAGTGTTGGACTGAAAGCAAAAGGTGAAATACGCTTATAACGTTAATGAATGTATACAAACAATATTTTTTTTATGAGTTAACAGGAAGCCCATCTACACAATATTGGTAATTACTATCAATGTTAGGATCGGTGTTATATTCCCTGCAGATGTTGGCCACTTCGATATACATCTGTTTAATAATTTATATAAATATAATACCCCAGCACCCAGGGATTAACAATTTAAATCTAACTGTAGTGAAGTTTTAGACTAAACAATAGGTGCAAGCAGCCATGTTGGTGAAGAAAGTTATGTAGGTACGTGGGAGTGGCTGATCTGAAACATAAAAGCGTGGAAATGTCAAATGAGTTCAAGGATTCCCATACAATATGTTCTCTACAACAGTCTATTTGTTTTAATACATACTTTCGTTCGTCAGTTACAAGTGCCTTTTTATATTAATATATAGACTTTTTACTTGAAAAAATTAGAGGGATAACTATTATCAACTCCTGATAACAGTTGAGTAGACAAACATTAGTGGCATTGTACGCAGACCTTCTTAATAGAACATGGCAAACACATTAGATGGCTGATACATGTAATTCACACTATAATGGTATTTTGAAACAAATAGCGTCTGATTGATGATTATAAAATGGTGTAAAATAGAGTTTTGGAAATACTCAAATTACCAGAGGTAATAAATAAAGTTTAGGATATACAGACAAGAAACTTAAATGCACGTACACTTCCTTCAGAACACAACATATTGATCTAGGACACATTAAGGAATTAGCGATTACTGTCATGCTATAAGTTAGAAATAGGAGCTCATATCCGTGCTCTTGATGTTTGGTTTAGTCGATGAAGGAGACACATTCGCATAAAGATAAATAAGAAATATTTCCAAATACATCAACATCCGGGTTCCCTCTCCATATTTTGGTGGAGAGGAAAGCCAAGTGGAGTATATACGTACTCCAAAACACACAGGTGGCAGAGGTTACATTGGGACAAAACCCACGGCAGTTTTATTAACCGGCCATGCTTTGCTGGGTATGTCTTCGGACATGATGCCCTCTGTCACCTACACTTATTCAGCCTACAAGTTAAATCTATCTACAAAAAAGGAGTGGGACCAAAATAAACTAAGGCTTCTGAGCGGGCACCATGCTGGTACGCGGATGGCTCGAAAACCACCGAGAAGAAACAACAACAGAAAAAGAAACAAAAACAACCGAAAGAAATAAAAGGAATAGGAGCTGGGACGTATGGCGGTGGACAGAGATACAAACTCCAGAGAATCTAGAAAAGCATGCAACAATATTTCAGGAGGAGCCCTATGCCATGAATTTATGCTCTATGCTATTGAAATAGCTGCGAGGTCGATAAGCAATTAAGACTGGATAAACAAACATATCAAAATATATTCGGACACTCAAAGCACTTGACTCAAGCACCTGACGCAAGATCTCTTCGAGAACTGTCTGGTCAGTTCGAAACATACTGAACCACATTGGGGGGCATAATACGTTAACCTTAATCTGGATTCCAGATCGCAAAAGCCTTGAGGGTAATGAAATCGGCTATTCTCTTGCAAGGAAAGCTGCGAATGCTCCCTTATAGGGCCTAAACCACTTTTAGGTATAGCAAGAGAGATATCGAGGAGGGCATTAATCCAAATATTGGAAGAACAGACCGAACGTTACTATATAGACAGACATACAAGGACCCTGTGAGAAAACAACTAAAGACTTATTAAACCTCGACAGACAACAGCTCATACACTGCTTATACACTGGGCACTGTCGATTAAAACACTTCATGCATAGGATATGCCTGGCAGCCAATGCCAAATGTAGGCTGTGCATGGAGGATGATGAGACTGTAGAACACACCCTGAGTGAATGTCCTGTCAGCCGAAAGACTTAGATTTCAAAATTTCGAAAGACTACACATCCGGCCACCGAGCTTCCACAAAATCTCACTCAAGAAGATAATGGACTTTCTGAAAGGATTGGGTCGTCTGAGTGAACTTTAATTGTTATTGAGGCACTATATATCTTGTAGGTCGCGCTATACGGGCCTCCCTCTTGGGACCACTCTTTTGGAATCAATCACTCGATCCATCAACATCATCTTAAAAAGAGCAATGTTCTCAACTGTGGCCCCTGAGGGGCCACTGTTATGTATCAACGTACAATATGCCCTCGATCTACCCCTAAGTCCAAATAATCTTCTAATATCGCAAGCGACTGCAGCCGTCAGCTCCTCATTGAATCCTAAATAATGGCCTCAAAAAAAAATTAAAAACTAAATCACCAGTGCTTCTTTCCATAGGAACCCACACTATGAGTGTACGTGGTCACCAATTTGTCGATCAACCTATCTGCATACTAGTTTCGGGGTCTACCACTCATTAGTATAGCTTTGGGTGGTCAACCAATTGGGGACCGTGATTTCAGAGGCTTAAAGCTGGAAATGTACTCATTAGTACAGCTTTGGCTGGTCAACCAATTGAGGACCGTGATTTCAGAGGCTTAAAGCCGGAAATGTACGGAGTACTGGTGAGATGTTGTACAAAGCAGGAGCAGGCGATATCCACCAGCGTATTTTAGATCTAACACTGCATGGCAGATGACTCTCAGTTCGAGAAGCAGCCCATATTGCTCTGTACCTCGCTGGTTATCGGAACCAGAACGAATTGAAACGAGTGTACGTGGTCACCAATTTGCCGATCAATCATCTGCATACTAGTTTCGTGGTCTACCCCTCATCAGTAAAGCTGTGGCTGGACGACAAATTGGGGACCGTGATTTCTCGGCGACATCCACCACCGTATTTTAGATCCAATTCTGCATGGCAGATGGCTCTCAGTTCGAGAAGCAGCCCATATTGCTCTGTACCTCGCTGGTTATCGGAACCAGAAGAATTGAAACGAGTGTACGTGGTCACCAATTTGCCGATCAATCATCTGCATACTAGTTTCAGGGTCTACCCCTCATTAGTACAGCTTTGGCTGGTCGACAAATTGGGGACCGTGATTTCAGAGGCTTAAAGCCGGAAATGTACGGAGTACCGGTGAGATCACTCTTTTCAATTCGTTCTGGTTCCGATAACCAGCGAGTGATGTGATACAATGGTGAATGTCATCAAGTAATGACAATATATAAACTGTTTTTCTTCCATTTTTGTTAGACTTGAAAAAGAGCCTATAATGGCCCACTTTACTTCTACTGCCATCTCCTAACACTACACTAAAGAGTTCAGTATGCTCAAATTACTGAAACTGAGGGTTGTTTTGCAGCTTGAAGCATCTTTATTTGACTCTGACATCATAAATTGTACTTTTTTCTCCCTCTCTCACTATCAATATTTCTTTTATTAGAGAGAATTTTTTCTCTTCAAAACTCACATATCTTACCGGAACCTTGGGGACATGTGTGCAACACACTTTCTGGATCTTTTCTGGATATCATACACATATTCCTTCCGTACATATACCGAAGGAAATGATCCACGGAATTCACGATAGCCAGCAGTTCCTTCCTGGTAACGCAATAATTTCTCTCTGGCCTGCTAAACACTTTACTGAAATACTCAATTACTTTTTGATGATCGTCTTGTGCTTGCGACAATACTGCTCCAATTCCATGGTTACTTGCATCGGTGTCCAGAATAAACTGTCCCTCGGGTCGCGGATAGGCCAATATAGGGCTGGCACATAATGCTGTCTTGAGTCTTCGAAAACCGATATGGCATTCATGGTTCCAATAGAATGACAACTTTTTCTCCGATAACCGATGCAGTGGCTTGGCGATTTCGGCAAATTCGTAGACAAAACGTCGATAATAGATGCATAGTCCCAGAAAACTCCGTCATTTTCATCTCATGTTTGACTTGATCCACGTCTTGTTTGATTTGATCCACGTCTTGTTTGACTTGATCTAGGTCTTGTTTGACTTCAGTCATTTTGGTTGAGACAAGTTCTTGCAACTCGCGACGAACATCTGTTAATGCTTGAAACAGAGCAGCTTGATTTTTTCTTTGTTCCCTTATCTCAAGTTGCCTTTGTTTTTCTTGTTCCTTTTTCTCAAGTTGCCTTTGTTTTCCTTGTCCTTCCAGAAAATTCCTTTGTACCTCTTTGTCCTTCTTCAGCATTTCCACTTCTTCTTTCGAGTATTCTGTGATGTTTCTTGGTTTGAATCTAGATAGTTCTCTCTCTTGGAGGGTATAATGTGGGGAGCTGTCCTCAAAGTTAAATAGTCTCTGCTACGCAATTTTGGAGTTGCCCAGCTTCTCTCTATCCATTATGTCATTAATCACTCGCGAATCTGCTACGGAATCCAGTTCAGGGGTACTTCACCGCATTCTCAGAAGGTTTTTATAAGTCAAAAACGTTGTTTTTGTTGGAATTAGTCCAGTGACATCGTGTAAGTCTTATTTTAGAAATTTACAGATTTTGACTGTGTCCTGTGCTGCCATTTTTGAGATTTGTCTCTTTGTTTTTCAACCTTTGTTTTCTACAAACTGTTGCACTTTCCCCAATTTTTGCAAGACTTTAGAAGAAGGAGCTATTGTTTCACTAAACCTGCTAGCTCAGAAATCTAGAAAAAGGTACGAAAATTGGAAAAAAAGAACTAAAAAGAAGAAACTGAACGTGTTACTGAAGAAGTGGCTTTCGGGTATTTGGTGATGCCTTCCAAATCTTATAAACCATCAAATTTGTGGAGGGTATTCTCAATGGTGCGAGCAGAAATTCTAATTAAAAAAAAAAATGGATATCGTCATCCCAAAACTAGCATGCGTATAGAAGTTCTGACTTTTCAGATTAGTATCAGACTAGTTTGCATAGTGCAGTGTAATATCATCCGAGCCGCAAAAAGTTGTTTAGAAGAGCTCCAAAAAGTTACTCAGCGGAGCTCCAGCTGCCTCAAAAAGTTGCCCAGCTGAGTCAAGAAAGATTATACCAAGCAAATCTTAAATAACCTGAATAAACATATACTAGTCTCAGCTAGCTCGACGTAACCTGAACCAACATTTCGCTGTATAAACTAACCTGAACTAACCTTAATCTGTATTTTTAAATGTGAGTGTTTCGTATTATTGAAGATTAGAAATAGCTTAAACAGGTGTGTCCCTCATGAAAAAAGTAGAGAAAATATGCTAATTAAAAATTGCACATCATAGGTTCTTCGTGGGATATTAAAGAGGCAAATGCAGAGTCGATTACATCGGAAAAACACTACTGCCCAGTTTTCAGCAAATGTTTCTTAAATTTGTCAGACTCTGTCTGCAGAAGAGTCTTTGCTACCCTTCTTGTCGATGCCGTAGGAGAATTATCTTCTATTCAAGACAATCACGATAAGAATATTTTTCATAGAAGAGGAATATGTATATCGTTTATGCAGAGAATAATGTGAGAACTTAATTTGCAGGCGATTTGTAGGTAAAAGGCAAACAGGTTGGAAGCTGGGAACAGGAAGGCGAAAGTCGTTGTAATACTGATCATAAAAATCGTGTTGGAAAATTAAGAGGATTTCTGGGAAATTAATGACTAAAAGAGTCAAGATATGCTAATAACCCTCACGTTGTTTCGACAATAAGACCGACTGCAATATCTGCATATTTTTTATTAAGACGAGAATTTATGTGCTGTAATAAGTTTACACAATAATACAAAAATTGTCCCGTTTTAGCAATCACAAATGGCATTTTTTAATAGTTTTTTCTTACTTTCTGAACACACAAAAAATTTATTATTCCACACTACTATAGAAGTCCTATTTTAAATAATACAAATATCCACTAATTACAGAATAAAATAAATTGGTGCATTAAAATCCAACCTAATTGGTCAAATGGTCTGCTATTTAGACCCCATTGTTTTCTCTCGTTTTGCAGTAATGCGCTAATGCATGGTTTCTCCAGTCTACTCATTCATCTGGTTCGAGAACTATGTGGGTAAAACGATGATTAATTCATTACTGGTCATGGATGTGCTTTCTTTTTTCTTCCTAACCCGTCGAGATTGAACGCAGATTGCGAACCGTCGGTATTTGTTCAGTTCATTAGGGCCAATCTTCGACAAAAATTTCCAGTGATTCATGTTGTTTCGTGGGCTTTGGTTACCACACCGATGATGGGCATGCCAATGGCATAACGCGTCACCATATATGAAGAACAATGCCTCTTCGATAATAATGATAATTGCTATTATGCTTTCGCTTTCAGTGACATTGCGCTGAATTAAAACAATACAAGAATTATAACGATCATCAGAAAGGTTACCAGATAAATGCCTTAATATTTGAAGACGTTACCCTAGCGTGAACATGTACAATCTTGAACATCGACCAGATCAAAAGTTGGCAGGAAAATATCAAAAATCTAAGCATGAAATATTTGAGAGCTAATTTTAGAAGCAGAGTACTTCGGCCCAAGATTATTCCAAAATAAACTGAAGCCGACTCGTCGTAGTTCTAAATGTGCGCTTGAAAACCGTGTCAACAGTTTAAAATTTTATAGCCTAAACGTTTATTTTCCACCATTTATACGGGCTATAATGTAGCGAAAATGCCTCTTAAAATCTCGTTTTTTATTCCACTTCTGCTGCTCTTTGCAGACATCACAGGCGAAACTTTAAACTTAGGTAAGTTATTGCTGCTAAGCCTCCAAAAGTCCCGCACCATAGCATAAATCATTTCCAGGCGGCTTCTTTGAAGAGGGTGAGAATGAGCTTTTGTCAAAAGCTTTTGAGCTGGCCATCAGTACAATCAACTCCAAGGAAGAAGAACCGCAATTGCAACCCATAATGAAATCCCTCGTTGACCAGGAACCTTTTTCCAGCATCAAAACCACTTGCGATATAATGAAAGAAGGAGTGGTTGGGATTTTTGGACCCAAGTCCTGGGGCAATATTAACTCTGTTCAGTCCGTGTGTGATGAGAAAGAGTTGCCTCACATTTTAACCAGATGGATGTATACCAACCCACTAACGTCTGGTGAGTCTAATTTACTTAGTAGAGATCTTAAATTAAAAGAAATTTGTAACGTATTTTGCAATTTTTGGGAATTACTGATAGAAATTGGCATCTCTAGCAAATAACTTTGATACAAATTTGTTACAATATCAGGCGATTAATTGTTCTGCATTCAACACTAAACCTTTCACGAATAACTATTAAGACTAAAAGCAGTACTCTATGTTTTACAACAGCTTTTATGAATTATTTGTGTTGGATTTCAAGATACGAATATCGGCGAATCACACTTAATTTTGTGGTTCTTGTCAACTTGACAGATGATCAATGACCTGCTTTAGCTTTGCTATTTCTTTTAAGAGATTGTTGTGGAACATCGTTTCGAAAAGACTTCGTTGTGGACGTCTTCTAGAAACGCTTCATTGAAGTTGGATTTCTGAGAGTCCAGGTAATTAGCGTTGTCGTTAAATTCAACAGTTAAACTTTTAACTAATCTTGTATGATTCGACCCTCTTCCCTCATTTTCATGTACCTCGTTTCCGAACAACTATCTCTCTTTTAATTGAATTAAAGTTGGAATATTGGGGGTTCAAAAATCAGCGAGGTGCCAGCGTGTCGTGTCATCACATAAAATCACATTCATTTTATCCCTGATGACTGATTTTCTTTGAACTGGATGTGAGACGTAATCGACGTCTTCTAGAATGGATCCATTGAAATTGGGATGTAGGGGGTCCAGAAGCGAAGTTGGAAAGTTATGGGTTGAGGAATTCAGCATTTTTTATCAAATTCGGCATCAACAGTTAGTCCCTTAACGTGATCTTCTGTGATCTGAGTGCAATACCACGTTCTTCTTTCTTTTTTTGATCTACTTTTATTTCACCTTTACAACTCTTTCCTTCAATTGGATCGTTTCGAGGAGTAATTTAGGCCTCATAGAAACGCTACATTGAAGTTGGAATGCTGGGGGTCAGGGTAATTAGCATTGCCATCAAGTTCAAAATCATCAGTTGGTCCTCCAGTAACTAATATTGTGATCTGACTGCGTTCTTAGACTGATTTGCCTCGTTTTGATCTACTACTTTCTTTTACCCTTCGATTGACTATCTTTCTTTTAATTAAAGTAAATTTGGAATTTTGGTGGTTCAGGTAATCAACGTTGCTATCAAATCTGGAATCCAAATTTGGTCCCTTAACCTGATCTTTTGTGATCTGACTGCGATACCACATTTTTCTCTTTCTTTTTGATCTACTTTCATTTCACCCTTAGAATAGCTGTCTTCTTCATCGGAGTCTGAATGTTGGGGGTTTAGGTAAGGTTAGAGTTCAGGGTTTAGGTACATTTAAAACGATTATCTTTCGTTTCACTGAAGTGAAGCCAAAATATTAAGAGTTCGATATTACACTTTTCTCACTCATTTTATTGTACCTTCATTTTACCTTTAGAACGACTGTTGTTTGTACAGGTCGTAACTGGGGCTTTCTAGAAACGCTTTGTTGAGTTCATAATGTTGGGGTTCAGATGTAGGGCTCCACCCGATCCTGATTTCGATAGTGGTATCGAATTTAGATCACAAAAGAATACGGAATCTTCTTTTTTTTTTATCTACTTCCATTTTACCCTTTTTTTAATAATGCGTTTTTTAATCACTGCCTTATTTATTGGAGTCTGAATGTTGGGTGCTCAGGTTAACAACGTTTTTATGAAGTTAAATACATGTTTTACAACAACAATAATCTGATGTTTTGTGATCTGATTGCAATATTGCATTTTTCTTCCTCGTTTAAGTCGCCTCCACTTTATTCATATAACAATATTTTTATTTTAATTGGAGACTTTTAGTATATTTGAAGATCTCTAGAAACGCCGTTTGGTTTTGCATCAGTTCGGAATGTAGCATATTCAGGTAATCAGAGCGTTTTCATCAAGTTCAGTATCATCACATCTGCAGTGAACTAAATGCTCTACTACATTCTTTCCTCTCGTTTTGATCTATTTGATTTTATGACCATTCCGATCGTTTCTACAAAAACGCTGATTTTCATGTAGGTAGAGGATATATGTGGAGACCAGATGTTTTTTGCATAGCACTGCAAAAACTTTTTTGAAAGGGTGTCTACTTATATGGCAATAAAAATTTATAATTGCCTGCCTCTCGCTTTGGAGGAATGGACTTTGATTAAGTTTAGTAGAAATATTTTGTGTAACGATCCTCGAATTTGCATACATTCTGTTCACATAGAAAAACCATAATATAAGCAAATCCAATTAAATTCTCTTAAAATTTCCGCCGCACACTTCATATATTGGCAATTATTATAGATTAAATGTTTCAAATGGAATTCTAGGAGGTAACGGAAAGAAGAACGACGTAGGAACAGCAATAAACTTTTACCCTTCTGCCTCGCTGCTAACTAAAGCATACTGGGAGATTATCCAAAAGTGGGAGTGGAAAACATTTACAGTTCTCTACGAGGATGACGAAAGTCTCCTTCGCATGTCCGAGCTTATACTTTTGGCCAAGGAGGAGGGCCTGGTGGTCAGTGTAGAGCAACTCGACCGGGAGGGTAAAGGAACCTACCGGTAGGTATTCACCCACCCATTGAAATCGTTACCAAACAATTGATAAACATTTCCAGAGATGCTCTGAAAAGGGTATGGAAAACGAAGCAGAAATATATCGTCGTCGATTGTCATATCGACAATTTGGTGGAGGTTTTGGTCCAGTGTCAGCAGCACGGATTGATGACAAGTGACTACAGCTACTTTCTGACGAACCTGGATGCTCATACAAAAGATCTTTCGCCTTTCAAGTGGAGTCAGACCAATATCACAGGGGTGAGAGTTATATGTGTTTTTTTTTGATGAGCTACGGTCTTAACCTTAAAAGTCTTAATGTGTAGTCTAATGGCGGTGATACTCGAAACCTGTTTTAGGAACAAAATAGATTTCATGGAAGACAATTGTCAATTGTTAATAAAAAATTGTTTTCCATGGAACCAGGATTCTCTTGCTGAATGTCTTTGTTTGCCCTGGCCTATAAAGCCGATTCTAACTATTAAACATGGCTTACCTATGTTTAATAGGCTTAACTAACCTGAACTAACTATTAATCATGGCTTATGTTTAATAGTTAGAATAATAATCTTTAGGAAAGCCAGTCAAGAGATTAATAGCTATTTATGTAACCAGTTACGAAAAGTCCGATTTTGTATAACGAATGAATGTTTGCGGGACGAGCGCAGCGAGTTTCCGCAATTTGAATGAGATACACAAAAAAGGTGTTTCGTCACGTGTTTCATATAAGATTTTTTCTAATTTTGACTACAAATACCTACCTAGAGAGAGAATTATTATTATTAAACTTCAATATTTACTTTTAAACCACTTTGTATCTACTTAATACCGTAAAACTATAGCAACGGTGTGCCACAGCCGAAACCTGCAACTGGTGGTGACACCAACTTTTCATCACTAGTTACGAAAAGTAAGACGTTACGTCACTGTCATCAGTATTGAAAAGTGCCACTTTATATGTCAAAATTAGAAAAAAGAGTTTTTCTAATTTTGACATATAAAATGGCAATTTTCAATACTGATGACAGTGACGTAACGTCCTACTTTTCGAAACTAGTTACGAAAAGTAACATCTTTCGTAACTAGTGATGAAAAGTTGGTGTCACCACCAGTTGCAGGTTTCGGCTGTGGCACACCGTTGCTATAGTTTTACGGTATTAAGTAGATACAAAGTGGTTTAAAAGTAAATATTGAAGTTTATTAATAATAATTCTCTCTCTAAGTAGGTATTTGTAGTCAAAATTAGAAAAAATCTTGTATGAAACACGTGACGAAAAACTTTTTTTGTGTATCTCATTCAAATTGCAAACATTCATTCGTTACACAAAATCGGACTTTTCGTAACTGGTTACATAAATACCTATTATAGTCTTTTCTGCGTCTAATATGTTATTCTCGATGGAATGGTGAATAGAAAGTGTTGCAATTACTGCAGCTATTTCCAATAATGTGCTTTTTATGATCCATCCTCGTTCTTTTATTTTAACAGCTTGATACAAACACAAATACTTATACTTCCTCAATTAAACCCATAAGAGAGCTTTGTTTCCGTTGAATTTTAGCTGAACAAAAATGGACGAAAATTCCGGTTGTTAAACAATAAAAATCAAGAAGTCGACTATGACCTTTTAATGAAAAAAAGTCGTGATATGTAGAGGTATAGGTGTTTCTTTTACCACTCTATCCCTTTCTTTCGACAACTTGTAGCCAACTTGGTGACTTTTCTATTAATGCTATTAACATTTAGAAACTTTATTTATGAGTCTGCTAGCCTTAATTTATTATTATTCTTTTGTACACAGACATATTTTTCTTACAATTTGTCATTTGTACTAGACACATACAAGTACAAAAAAAATCTTAAGACGTTTCATTTGAAACGTCTTCATTGAGTTCTTCTTCATCAGCGACTAGAAAATTATTCTTACCTCGAAGTGTGAAACACAGTAAGCATTTCAGTGAAATTAGTGAGAAGTTACGTTAAAGCCAAGAAAAATTAACTCAGAATTGGAAGCATGCACATCTTATTTGACAAGCTAGTGAAAATCAAAAATATGAAGGAGCCATTTTTTGTCAATTTCTTTCTGAATTTTTATGTGGAAGCATATTTGATACAATACGATCTATTGTTTGAATAGCAGCTACCTACAATAATCATTTATTTTCAAATCACAAATACATAAAAAACTTTAAACAATAGTCAGCAATCGTAAGATCTGGAGCTTAGCTTACTCAGAACTGGACATAAGTTCTACATAATAAAATAAATTTATTGAAGAAAACTTGGTGGTAACTCACATAGAAATTTTTAGATAAAACTCATCAATATCGACTCCCCCTACGTCCAGGAAGTCAGCAAAGAACTATTTCCAGATATTGACCCTTTAGAAGAGACCGTAGAGCTCATTGCCTCTAGGCTAGAAACCGAGGCCGCTCTAATGTTTGGTAAGTCTACGAGAAAGGTCTACGAAACTTCTTAATTAAAACTCGATAGATGCTGTTCACATGTTTTATGAAACACTAAAGAAGTTGGCTATAGTCCAGCCACCACCAGCTGTAGACTGTGATCAGACTAATAGCCTGCAGTTTGGATACTCATTTGTGAACATTTTTAAAACTGTAAGTATTGTACCTACATTAGAGCACCCGCTGTAACCTTGGTTGTAATAAAATTATTTATTTTTTTTTACACATGTAGCAGAAAATATAACATTTCTTTTTTCTTGTTACCCTTTTTCTGCATATAATGCAGTCCAGCTACAAAGGACTCACCGGTACCATAGAGTTCAGTAACGATGGGCAGAGAAACACTTTCGGATTGCAAGTGTTCGAACTCCGAGAAGGTGGCATAATCAATGTGGGTCTCTACAACTCCACGTTAGAGACTTTGAACGTCATTCAGCAGCATCATGTAGTCGAAGAAGTTATCGACGAATACAGCATGCGCAACCGTACTTTTGTTGTTGTAATTTCTTTGGTAATATCAAAATATTACTGATTTTTCCAGCTTTAACAGACTTTGCTTTTAAGACCGAACCTTACGGTATGCTAAAAGAAACTTCCGAAAATCTGGTTGGAAACGACAGATATGAAGGTTTCAGCATAGATCTTATTCATGAGTTATCTCTCATTGAGGGTTTTAATTATACTTTTATTGTGCAACACGACGGGGCGAACGGCAAGAAAGAAGAAAATGGGCAGTGGAGCGGAATGATCGGAAAAGTCATGTATGGAGTAAGTAACTATTGACATATTTGCATGCAGTCACCTCTTCTTTTTTAATTAATCTTTGTTTATTACACCCCCGTCACGACTAAGAAAGGAGGGAATTTTTCCTGGTAACTAGTCAATGGTTATCGGTAATTTCGGTATGTTTTATCTTTGTTCTAATATCAGCCAAAATCACACGAGTGGAGGAAATGGTATTGGCTGGTAATGTTGGTTACTTTGAATGTGACCTATTACTTCGACAATATCCACATAATGTAAATGCAGGTATATTATGTTCTGAACCACAACCCCTCTTAGTTCTCTCCCTCTGAGAAACAGAAAAATGAACAACACAATCGGTGTATATCGTCCATCGCAGCAAACATTTGCCCCAGTTGAGAAAAACCTAAGAAAAAATCTCGTTTTGTCTCCAGGACATAGACAAGCACTTCCAAACCCCTCTTAGACGAGCTACCATGTTTGGACAGGATTTACTCTATGGATATCCATCGTTAAATCTTTCCTTGAAATTCATGATTCCACTAATACACTAAGAGCATTACTGAGAGAGACTCTACAAGGAAGTATTCAGTTTTACTTGAAGGACGAAGCCCATATATTGGACCAGTCCACCACCACATATTGGCAAAGTCAATATTTGGAGAGGTATTGTCAGGAATTAGTTGAAGAGGCTTAGCCTCAATTCAACAATGAGAGGCCTTTCTTCTAATACCAGCTATAATCGTCAAATAATGAAAATGGATGATGGGCATCGCTGCTATTCTGGAATGTCATCTGTTAAAACTATTTTTAATCTGACAATGTCAACGTAATGTAAATATTTTCTGAATAACATACTTATCCTCCCTGAGATACATAAAAATGAAGATTCCATACATAATAAATAACAACACCATTGAAGTGTATCGTCCATCCCATCAGACATTTGATCTAGTCGGGGAAAACCTAAGAAAAATCCTCTCCGAAAACTTCGAATGGGACAGAGATCATTGTCCTACTTTAGAAGAATTCTGTGTCCAAGCAATAGCCAAGCACTTTCAGGACAAGCCCATCTTGAAAGAACTGCCATGTTTCGACAGAATTTACCTTCTGGACATTCTTCCGTTAGACCTTCCTTTGGAATTTATGATTCCACTAATAGACGATGAGCATTATTGGGAGAGGCGCTACAAGGAAGTGTTCAGTTTCACTTGGAGGGCGATGCCCGAAGATTGGACTTGGAAAAATCAGTATTTGGAGAGACATTGTCAGAAATTAGTCGAAGAAGCCCAGCCTCAGTACAACGATGAGGAGTGTTTTGACGAAATCTTGGGTAAGATACCTACGGGGTCACGTTTGCTCTAGCGAAATGAAGTCAAGTTTGCTTTAGCACGGGAGCTCTTCAAAACACAAATATTTAACTTATTTTCATCGAAGAACATAATTAAATTTTTATTTATCAAGAGAAAGAAATACCAAAATGAAATTTCTCTTTCTATCTTCTCAGTAATTTTAACTTTATTGGCACCGAAGTTTTACACTTGGACTAACCTTAATCATGTGTAAAATGAGCTGACTAGCATTAACTAAAGTCAATTCAGGAGTAACCGAAACAGATCTAATCAGTTTTCACTAAAAACTCATGACTAAAATCCAAAATATCGGAATTAACCAACTAACCAGAACTCTCTAGTATAACTTTTCAGAACTCTAGCAAGTGTTGGCTAGAAGCACAGAATAAAATATACAGAAAGCCCACTGGGTGACGGTCCCTTTGATCTTTCAAAAACACTCACCTTTCTACCTTGACTACCTTGGTATAGATTTCAGAGGCGTGCTAAAATGTATTTTTTCTACAAACGTCAAATAATGACGCATTTTACGCTTTCATTTGACAAACGAAAACCTAGCCTTTTTTGAGGATCAGAATGTGAGTTTACTTTTCCGCGCGTTGCCCAGGACAGCAAGCGAAAAAGATTTTTTCGCTTGCTGTCAATAGCAACTACCACCACTCAACCAATTATTAAAAACGTCATTGTCAGTTTGATTTAAATTTTTAGATTGTGTCTTCAGTTATGCTCAGTTGTGATTCACATTATTTGAAATTGATGGTTTGCAGAAAAAACGTTGTATGCATTACGAGCAAAAAGTAACTTTTTTGCTCTCGAGTGATTGCCGCTCTCCGCTTCGCGTCGAGCGGCAAACTTCACTCTCCGAGCAAAAAAGTTGTACTTTTCACTCTTAATACATAAATAACTATATAATTTTATTTTATTATGAAATTACCTTAAAGTTAACCTATTTGTGTAACCCGCTGACCAGCTGTAACATCACTCAGGTGTAGAGGTACGTATATAATAGATATAATATCCACTGAATTATCTGAATTATAGATTTTTCAAAAATTAAAATTCTTTTGACTTTTTGATTACATCAAATATCTCCAATATCCCAACAGCGATGTAAGATATGTATCGTTCTAAAGATGCAATTACTTATTTGAAAAGCACGCAATATTTCTCATTTGTTCAATTACTCCTCCTCAAAACAACACATTTATGAAACCCTATTTGGTCCACCATTCATCTTTTGTGTTTCAAAAATACTGTAGATATCTTTGGTTGTAAAGTTTACATTTCCGTTTGTTTCCGTTCTTTAGGGCTATGCTTCGCATACACCCCTCTAAGAAAAAGTGACAAAATCCTACCATTAATGTAAAATACAATTTTAACCTTAAATTCAATTTTATATCGTACTCTCTAGGGAAATTAACACAGGGATGTGGTTAAGAAATATTTCTGCAAACACCATACATTTGAGAAATAAATTTGTGCAGAGCAAATTTTTTAAAATGTGTATTAAAGATTTGTTCTAACACCAATATGAAAGACGCAAATGTATGGTAAGGCATGTACAAGCTGCATAGTGTTCACCTAAATCTAAGATTTGATATCCCTTCCAATTGAAAAAATTGGTGGGTACTGCTCCATATCGCAACCTTCTGCGGTGAGCGCTAACGATGAACATGCTGTCTTCAAAATGAGACCCACAAAGCCGAGTGTTGTGATGAAGCGAATCCAAATTTCGAAGCAAATCTTGCCGATTTGAAGAAATTGACTATACAGTTGCTCTATAAATAGTAAAACCTACTGAATTGTCCCATACTGATAATGAGAATATAGACATATAATATTACGGAATAATATATCTAAGATACTTATTTGAAAATACATATAAACTTACTTTTTTCGAAAATCGAAAGAAATATTCGAGTTTTACTGATATGATTACAGTTTTTAACTGCACATACCACTCCAGCTAACCTGGTAAAACTTCCCGCCATGTTTAGAACTTACCTACCAACAATAAACATAATTATAGTTATAATATTTTCACTCCGTCACTGCAAAATATCAGAAAGCTATACCAAGTATACCAAGTTATCCAAACTTTAGGTTATGCATTATTTTGCGACCTTGAAAGAGTGAGGCTTCTGTATATTTTATTATGTGCTATAAGTATCAGAACTATTCTTAACTGAACCTGAACTAACTTCAACTAGCCTGACCTCATTAATAATTTAACTTGAACTAACCAAAAAATAAGTTCAATAAAACTAAAAATAATTTTTATTGCTCTGACTAATTTTTGGTTAAAGAAACTGAAGCTCGCAGTTATCTTACCATGGTAAGTCAACGATTTTTTTTTGTGTCAGCACTGTGTAACCCTTACGTGACCAGACTCTTCGTGGAGCAGCTGCAAACCTGGAAACCTCCTCTCACCATGGACAAGGACGACGTTCCAGAAGTTTGGCCTATTGACCACATCAATATGGCGCCCATTTTCAAAAAGCTGCACAACTTAATTGAAGTCGATATAGTGTTCGGCATGAAGAACGTGGGTGAGGATTTCACCTGGGATATGTTCAAGCTGAGTAAAGAAGATTGCCAGAAACTGGGAAAGGCCATCCAGGAGTTACCAAACTTAAAAATCCTGCGAATCCACAGGAGTATTCTAGAATTCAAGCACTGCCAGGCTCTGATGCAAGGCTTGATTAAGTGCAAACAACTGGAGGAATTGGACCTGTCGCATTGCAAGATAGGTGACACTGGTGCCCTTTGCGTGGCCTACTACCTGGAGACTCAGATAGACCTCAAAGTGCTAAACTTGACAAACAACGGTATAGGAAAAGTTGGAGCCGAAGGCATCGGCTTTGCAATATTGCAAAACGGCTGCGAGAACCTGAATGACCTAAATCTGAGACTGAATCCTTTGGGAACCGAAGGAGCTATGGGCATTTTGAGGGCCATAGTGCGTTGCTCTATCCCGAAAAAGCTGAACTTGGCTGCGTGTATGCTAGACGAGGACGCCTCTTTAAAAGTTTGCCAAATGATCAAGCTTAATGACACTTTACAAAACTTGGACATTAGCTCTAATTATATCGGAAAAGACATTGGGAGAGATTTAGTGGAGGCAATGGAGGTCAATGCGTCGATTGAGTGGTTGGACATTAGGGAAACTGATATTGGGGTAGATCAAAGGGATAAAATTAAAGAATATGTTGAGAGAAACAGGAAGGTTGCGAAGGCGATTAGGGAACAAAGTATCCAAGAGGAGGGTGAAATTGAGAAATTTAGTTATCAGTACGGACAATAAAAAGCTTTGAAATGTGATGGTTTTTTAATGTTCTACAAAATTAGTTGCTTAGCAAAAAAACTATTTTCTACCACAGGTTGCAGATATGGCTATCACTGACTTGACCATCACCTCAGCTCGTGCTAGTGTTGTCGATTTCACTATACCGTTTATGAATTTGGGTAAGCAACTATCTATCTATTTATCATAGATATCTATAATGTTTCAAAAGATTGCAGGATCTTTTATAGGAAATATTTTTTTAGGTTTCAGCTCGTACCTGAGAAGGGTCTATTTAAGGGCATAAACATCTACTTTATTCTCTTGATACATAATTAACTATTTTGTCATTTACTTTTTACGACTAATAATTTCACGCGGCTGAAGTGAAAAGAAATTTTCAGTAATGTGTATGATTTTCAGGCATTAGTATTCTGTTCCAAAAACCCAAAAAGTCCCCACCCAACTTCTTTTCCTTCGCTGAGCCCTTCGCCATAGACACTTGGGCTGCCCTGGCAATCGCATTCGTCGTAGTCTCTCTTTCATTTTTCCTCTTGGGTAGAATCTGCCCCGACGAGTGGAACAATCCTTACCCTTGCGTGGAGGAACCCGAATACCTGATAAATCAGTTTACCATGTCGAATTCCGTGTGGTTCGCTACCGGTGCCATGTTGCAACAAGGTTCCGAGATTGCTCCAATGTACGTAAGTACTGCACCTTTAAGATATATTTTTGCACTGTGTTGCATATAGTGCGATACCTACAAGACTCGTATCTGGGGTATGGTGGTTCTTCGTCCTGATCATGGTATCGTCTTACACCGCCAACTTGGCTTCGTTCTTAGTCAATGAAAGCAACATCGAGTTGATTACCGATGTGAAGAGTTTAGTGGAAAATGCTGAAAAACACGGAATACGTTACGGTTCCAAAATGAATGGGGCTACCATGGAGTTCTTTGAGGTAATTCTAAACCAAGTAAATTGCATTAAAAACCCTAACAACCTCCTAAAAAATAAAACTTCTGCATAAGACCTCAAGTAATGCTTTGATGACATCTTGTAGTCTAGCACAAATGAACTCTACCAAGAAATTGCCAAACACATGAAGGAACACCCTGAAGACATGCCCAACGAAAATAAAGAAGGGGTAGCTTGGGCCGAAACCATGAGATACGCGTTCTTCATGGAATCCACCTCCATTGACTACAACACTCAAAGGCATTGCAACCTCAAGAGGGTGGGCGACCAATTGGACGAGAAGGGGTATGGGATTGCTCTGAAGAAAGGTGATAAGGATCTAGAATTGTGAGGAAAAGTTGCTTTATACTATATTTCAATATAGATTCTCCATATAGAAACAAGCTGAGCACGGCAATTCTGAAGCTGCAGTCATCAGGGGTGATAGAGAAGATCAGGAAGAAGTGGTGGGAAGAGAGAAAAGGAGGTGGTCAGTGCACGGTAATTAAGCTTCATTTTAGTTGCTTTTATTTGCATTTTATATAAGTTAAAAAAATAATATATCTCTTTCTTCATTAGGGCCCCACTGTTGAAGCAGAAGCCACACCTCTAGACCTGCAAAACGTCGAGGGAATCTTCTACGTGACGATTTTCGGAACCATCCTAGGAGCGGTGTTGGTGCTCTTCGAGTATGCCTTCTATATCATCAAACTGAGCAAGAAGACTCGTCTTTCGCTAGGCCAAACTTTGAAGAAGGAAATAAAATTCTTCCTTAAATTTGGCAGCAACGTCAAACCAGTTTTGGACGGATCTGAGGAAAACGAAAAATCGCATGAAGAGTCCCATACTAAATCGGCTAGCGACCGGTCAAAATCTAAGTCTGAGAAGTCGAGGGCTACGCCCAATGGTGTCACGGCAGTGAGGCCCTATGGGTTCGTCCTGAGTCCTTCCTTGGATCGACTTACGGACTCTCCTTGAAACATTTTTATTGTCATTACTATACTTTTGTTGAACCATTGTTGAAGAAATAGTTATTGAACGTATAATAAAGCAAGCCCATATCAGTGTTATTTTTAGAGTTACCTATTCAACACTTTTTCTCTCCTAATATATTAATTTAAAACAAATGCCTAAATTTATTTTTTCTTATCTTTAAAGTTACTTAGTTTACCAAGAAAGAAGCACGACATAAAGATCATTTTACTAACTCAGGACTTCATTCAGGAGCCGAGACCTGCAGAAGTTTAAGGGGGTAAGACAGCAACGGTTTCAATTCCTTTTGTAAATCCTCAGTTTAATAATAATTAGTTAAAAAGGCTAAACATTTTTTTTTATAAAAATTGCTCTTAATGGGACATTTTTTTGAATTCAAAAATTGTATTAATTAGTGAGTTGTGACGTCACGGATCTTTGAGTCTGTTAATGGTAGGGTTATAGGTAAAGGGGTAGAAGCTTCTATGTGTGATTATAGATAAATAAAGAGCCACTTGCGCTCAGTAGTTATTTCACCTCGTCAAAACTCGATGTTTTTCTGACACTCAGCAAATTTTGGGCTCACCTCGATTAGGAAGTTGAGGTTAGCTCTTCAGCAGGCCTTGATTTGGAGGAGCTTTGGTTCCAACATTCCTCAGTACGCGCGACATAGCTAATTTATTGCAGGAAACATTTGATGACCGCATAATTTACCTATGAATTGATTAATGCACACCTATGACCTTAACTCAGCTGGAAGTCAACTTTCGTCATATTTTTGCCAATATACGGTCCCAGTTGCTCGAAAAAGTGATCGGAAATTGGACTTCCAGATTGCTCTTCATTCAACTCAGCCGCGGTGTCCATATGCACCAAATAATACTAAAGTACAAATGGCATAAAATTATCTTTTCTATAAACCTCATACCGTGGCCGATAACAAGATTTGTATGAGTTTTATTTCAGTTCAATGTGTTCTTCTCTTCTTTTTCAAGTGCCATATCAGGTCCCCCTGACGTTGGCAATTACTTGGGCAAGTTTTTCCCGATTCTGCGCCAGTCGAAATAGTTCCTCTGCGCTGCGTATACCAGTCCATTCATGGATGTTCCTCAGCCAGGAAGCCTGTTTTCTTCCTACCCCTCTACGTCCTTTCACTTTTCCCATCATGATCAGTTGTATGATTCCTTATCGCTCTCCTCTGAAGACAGGTAGATATGAGATTTTCCTGCACTTAACTGTATTTAGCAGCAAAAGTGTTGCGTCGGCCCCGTTTAGTACCATTTCGTTGGTCTGCATAGCTGTCCAGAGTATTCTCAGTATTCGCCGGTGTAACCATATCTCAAACGCTTCTAACCGATTAACTGTAGAGGGCTTAATGGTCCAGATCTCTGCCCCGTACAGCAACATCGACGATATGTAGGATTTTACCATTCTCTGTCGTAATTTTAGGTTCAGATTGTCATTGCAGAATAGTGGTTTCATTTTCCGGAATGCTGTTCGGGCTGTCTCTCTTCTACATCTTATTTCTCTATCTGGATTTAGATGTTCGGTGCTATAAAATCGAAGGTATTTAAAGTGGGTTACTCTGTCTATATTTTTCGTACCGATCTCTAGTGTAGCATCAGGATGTGGTTGTCGACTGAAGACCATAAACTTTGTTTTGTTGATATTTATATTGAGCCCTATTTCTTGTCCTTCTGCGTTTACACAGTTTAGTAGATGTTGCAGGTCTTCTAGTTTGTCACTAAGGATGACAGTGTCGTTAGCATATCGTATCGTATTTATATATTCTCCATTGATTTGTACTCCCATTTCTTGTTCTTGAGTAGCCCGTTTAAAGATTTTTTCTGAATATATGTTAAAAAGCAGTGGTGACAGTATGCAGCCCTGACTGACGCCTCGTAGAATTTGGCTTTCTTCTGTGAGCTTTCCGTTTAGTCGTATCGCTGCTTTCTGTCTCCAGTATGAATTTTCGATAGTTTTAACGTCCCTGCTGTCCACCTCCATGTTCCTTAAGATATCTATAAGTTTTCTGTGTTGCACTCTGTCGAAGGCCTTCTCGTAATCAACAAAACACCCAAAAACGTCTTTGCCCTGGTCACGGCATTTTTGTAATAGTATGTTCAGAGCAAACTGTGCCTCTTTAGTCCCTAAGGCGTTTCTAAATCCAAATTGGGTATCATCTAAATCTGCCTCATATTTGGATCTTATTCTCCCGTGAGAGAAAGACCTCCATCCTGAAAAAGACCTTCAAAGTGGCTCATAAGGCTTATTAGTCTATACTCACTGCATCGTTTGGCTCGTTGTTTTTTTTGGAATTGGAATGAATACGGATTTCAGCCGATCTTTCGGTTTGTCTCCAGTCGTGTACACCGCATTAAACAGTTTGACTAAAATTCCAATATTTTCCTCTTTGATCATTTGTAACAGCTCCGTTGGGATGTCATCAGCTCCCGTGGCTTTTTGGTTTATGCGGATTTTTTTTGCAAATAGAGCCTCACTCTTGAGAATTTCTGGTCCTCCGTCTATATCAGCGTGGTGATCGAATTTGGTCTATTCGGCCGATTCGGCCTATTAATATCAACATTTATGCATATGAAACATGTTCCAAGGATTTCTTTTTTTTGGGGGGGGGGGGGGAAACCTGCTACTTCGCTGACCTTTTTATATATGTTGAAAGTATCATGTTTATTCTCCGGATTTCCCATTTCCTTACATTTTTCCTTCATCTAGTTTTCTTTGATGATCCGAATTTTTTGTTTTATTTCCTTTTGTCTCTTTTTATATTTTTATGGGTTTCTTTTATATTGCCACCTTTGCTCCATGAGGTGTAATAATTCGGATGTCATCCATTTCTGTTTCTTCGGTTTATCCTTTCTTACCGTATGTTCAGTTATGAGCTTATTTGTTTGTTCCGTCAATGAGTTCCAAACTGCATCCACACTGTCGTCGGTTCTTATTTCCTTTCTGCAAAGTTCTAAGCCTCTAAAAAAATACCTTTCACATTCAGTATGAGGAAAAAGCTTGAGGTAAGACCTGAGGCAAGTATGCTGATATTTTAGAATAGAATGCCAGAGAAACTCATCAGGACTTCTATGAGATATTCCACTTTTTCAGAAGGGCCAATATGTGAGCTCTTATATACCTTCTTAAAGTGAGCCTTGAAGAATAGGTAGTCTTATTAGCTAAAAACAAATTGATATGACTTAGGAATGTCAGCTGCGTATACTTTTGCTAGCTGCGTATACTAAGTTTTCCATTTGCTAATTTGAAGATAAAATGGTGTATATTTCCCGCCGCAGTAAGACCAAGCACACATCGAACTGCAGAGTTGTGTGGTAGTCGGCCTTTCTTGGACTAAAACTATTTTCCTCCCTCGGGTGTAAAATTATTTTCGTAAAATCAGTAACGTACAAATTTGTTATTAAATTACCTTTATTCAATAAAATCTGAAAAACAAGAAAATACAAAAATATGAGCAATAAAAAAATTAGTAATTGTGCAATTTCTCAAGTTGTATGACGTCCTTGCACTGCAAGGACGTGCTAACCTTAGAAGCTGAATCTAATTGCTTTCTCCTATTTAGGAGGATGGAAGCACACCATTTGTTTAACTAAAACTGATTGACTCTTCATTTACCAACTTGACGCTTCTCAATTTTTTTAATGGATTCATCTAGTAGTAGTAGTAAACAATGGGGGGGGGGGCAAAGCCTTACGACTGAGCTTTAGAGGCCCTTTTCACAGTCCCTCTCGGTCCACCCATCCCTACTGCACCAGGGCCCTCATTCCCTCCACTTCTCGATCCGTTCCTCTAATAAAGGACAGTATCCCGTCCCATTTCAGAGTCGGGAGCTCGTCTCGATGAATAAAAGCGACTCCAAGTGTCCAATGGTGCAGTCGCGCCCACCGACGGCACACTCCCAGAAAGTGGTATAACGACTCTTCCCTTGCCTCACAGGGGATGCAGAGTGGACTGTCAGCTATTCCTTGGAGATGCATGTGCCTGTTTAGATTGCAGTGTCCAGTAAGGATTCCTATATGGTATCCCAATGGATTCATTTAACCAATCCTCTGTCATGGTGGTAGAACGCCAACCAATATGTCCTTTATCCTTCATAAACAGGGAAGATGTCAAAAGTTTATCTTGTATATCTATATTGCATCTATATCTATATTGCATCTGTATATCTGTCTATGCTGGATAGCTCATTTTGCAGATCACTAAGGTTAGTTCGGGATAGTTAATATACTTTTCGTTGTGTTTGCTGAAGTTGTTTTTGGATAATATTTATTTGCTCTGTTTGACATCCATGTCGTTGTTTCTGCTAGTTTTGCTCTCTTCAAGTATAAAACTTTAGTGCCAATAAAATAAAAGTCACCAGAGGATTGAATAAGTTATTTCAGTTTGGCTTCTCTTTAACTTGGGAAATAAAAATTACATGGTTACGTTTTGAAGATTTCACGTTGTCTTCTGCTAAGTCATTTCACTAAAGCAAATTTGGCTGCAGAGATATCTTACTCAAGATTTCAAAACACTCTTCACCATTATTCTGAGGTTGTGCTCCTTCAACCAGTTTCTGACAATATCTCTCCAAATACTGACTCTTCCAAGTCCAATCTATGGGCTTTTCCCTTCAAGTGAAACTGAATAGTTTCTTGTAGCGTCTCTTCCAATAATGCTCGTCGTCTGTTAATAGGATGATACATTCCAAGGAAAGATCTAATGTAAGAAGCTCCAAGAAGTTAATTCAGTCGAAACATGGTAACTCCTCCAAGATGGCCTTGTCCTGGTTGTGTTTGGCAATTTCCAGAACAAAGAACTTTTCCAAAACAGGGAAACGAACTCTGCGTCATTCGAAGTTCTTGGAAAGAGTCGAGAGAATCGTTATTCTCGAGGGTAACGTTTGAGCCCACGAGGGAAGCGAGTGGCACAAATTGCCCTAGAGAATAACGCTCATTAAATGCGAGTTGAATACTATACTTTATCCACGACCAAAATTCCGGGTTTTCTCAAATATGATAAGTTATAGGTGCCACAAAATAATTCACAATTTTAAAACCACGACCACGACTGGTTTCGCTAATCGACGGAGCGACGTTTGATGCGCCAGATAGATGACGGTCTAGTCGCCCGTGCATGTTTATATCAATGCTACGAGGGTGGACGGTAAATTACTTCATTTTGTGACCTATTTGAAGTATTTTTCAGTGAACAGTACATTTTTAATGAAAAAGAGACCCTATAAACAACATTTGTCTCAATACAGCCTAATAGAAGGATAATTATTTGAATGAACCAGTGGTAACTACCGATTTCATGTTTAGGGCAGTTTACTTTTTGAGTTCCCAGTTGCTACGACGTGTTTCGTTACCATGACAACTCATTATTCACTAGTGAATAATGTTCATTATTCACAAGTGAATGAAGATTACCATTAATCTTGAAAAGGTACAAGAATAATGTGATTATTATAGTATGGTCGTGGATAAATCATTTTTTTGTATCTCAAGGACGATAAGGGTGTTGTTCAGAAAATAGTACTCCCAGACTGATATTATGGACATTTTCGAATTAACACGATGCAATGCCTTAACTAACCTTAATAGGTGACGTTTTAAGGCACCAGCGTTGCCAACCAGCCATCTTCACCATTTAGCTTTCAATTAATTTTTTCAAATCTCTTCAGACATAGTCATATTGACTCTTCCAAGTACATTATTCGCGTTTCGCTCTCCAAGTGAAGCTCCAACTTGTATCGTCTTTCTGTCGTATGTCGTAGTCTATTAGTCGAATAATAAATTCCAAAAGAGGATTTAACGGAAGAATATCTAGAAGAAAAGTCCTGTCCAAATATGGTAGCACGTCCAAGACCGGCTTGAAAGTGCTTGGTTATGGCCTGGATCCAAAATCTGAAAAAAAATATATTTTTTTTAAGTTCTTTCCCAACTAGGTCAAATGTCTGCAGGGATGAACGATTTAGTTCGATTGTGTGGTTATTAATTATGTATAGAATCTTCATTTTTCTGTTTCTCAGAGAGGCAAGAAGGAGTTTGATTCAGAAAGCAATGCACCTACACTTACAGTATGTTGATATTGTCGAAGTAAAAGGTGACATTGAAGGCAAGTTTCATTACCAGCCAATCATTCCCTTCACCATGTGGTGAATTTAGTTGGCATTTGAACAAGGATAAAGCATGCCAACTTGGTATAACTATACCATATTCCATTATTATCTGCATCTTAGATTGCCTTGGAATTTACCCTGTATAACATCGACGGCATTGTCGTTTACTTGTCGTCAAAACAGTTACGGTAAATACAGAATTGGAAGGTGATGAACTAAAATCGGCAGTTTGAAAGCTGACCAATAAGATCCCTAGACATGTTTTTTTTTAATCAATACAGTCAAACTAATTACTAACTGGAGTTTTTAGTCGCAATTGTCTCCAATAAGCTTTAAGATTTAGTCAAATTGAAGTTGCGTCGTTGTCAATTTTCAATACGTTCATCAACATTTTAAGTGGATTAAAGAGTAAAAGATTTCCAAAATGCCGAAAATAATCGACAAGAAAATTTGATTATTTATAAAAAAAGTGCTTTCCAAAAAAAGATTTGCAATATTCTTGAGGTAAGTACGCAGATAAGTATAAATTTGTCTTGCATTGGCTCTAGGACCTAGTTGAGGAGTGGAAATACTACTAAATGTCTTCATTCATAAGGGGTTAATAATGATTTAAGTATAAAAGTATTATGTACTATAGTTAATCGTTTTTTGTAGTTTTACTTAATATAGGATAGAGAAATGCAATAATAATAATTTTATTAACCAGGATATGCAAAGCAAAATCACCTAGGAAGATACCAGCACCCCCGATACACAAAAACGTCTACCCGACAGTTCTACAGTTCACATGGCCCTCGCACAAATTCACCTTCCAGCTGCCACCTATTGAAGAGCTGAATGTCAGGCTTGAAACCTTGAGACGCAAACATTACAAAAAGTGCGCCAGGCAAAAAGGAAAAATTATAGAAGAAGACATTTTGAGTGGTAGTAGATGCTCATCCAGAAAAGCTAAAAATTTCCTGACCCGCAATGAATCGCTGCAAAGCGAGTAATTTCCAGAAGATTTCCTGGAATAGAAGGCTACTAATACTAACAGCAAAAACACGACCTGTAAGCAAATTACTTATTACCAGGTACTGATTAATTATTTTGCAAAAGTCTAATTTTTCATATACGAGTATATATTTCGCTTGGGTTTACAAAAGACATTATCACGTTCCCTCAGTGCCACTGCGCTATTATATACTGGAACCTTACTTTTGCAAATAACAAATTGTATAGGGTTCCAAAAACTACTCTTCCAAATATGAGAAAGATAGGGCATATTCTGGTTGCTTTGGTTAAGATAAAAATATTTTTCTAATTTTTACATATAAAGTGACACTTTTCAATACTGATGATAGTGACGTAACGTCCTACTTTTCGTAACTAGTTACGAAAAGTAAAATCTTTCGTAACTAGTGATGAAAAGTTGGTGTCACCACCAGTTGCAGGTTTCAGCTGTGGCACTCCGTTGCTATAGTTTTACGGGATTAAGTAGATACAAAGTGGTTTAAAAGTAAATATTGAAGTTTAATAATAATAATTCTCTCTAAGTAGGTATTTGTAGTCAAAATTAGAAAAAATCTTGTATGAAACACGTGACGAAAAACCTTTTTTGTGTATCTCATTCAAATTGCGGGAACTCGCTGCGTTGGTCCCGCAAAGATTCATTCGTTACACAAAATCGGACTTTTCGTAACTGGTTCGTTACACAAATAGCTATTAGTAGCACTTTCAGTTTAAGATAAACAAAGAAAATTATGGAATCTAAATTATTAAATAGATGGGTTTTCAATATACTTTTACACGTTATTTATTTTTAGGTGAGTACCTACTGGAACTGTACAAAACATTATATAAGAACAAGCCCTCGACAACGATGAAGAGACACCAGTAATAGGTAGTCGTAAAAAAAACTAACAATTTTGAAGAACTGAATAAAGAAGACTAAAATGTATCACTATAAGAAATTACTGCTGACTTAATCATTGTTTTACTACTTACAATAATAATTATAGAATAAATTATCGTAGTTTCTTTATTTTTTTCTCAGAATGTTACTGTTGGACATAATATAGCTATATTATGATTATGTAAATAATGTTGATACCTCATAATAAATTGTAAAACTGTAAATATTCACTTTTCGGAATGCTCAATATACGTAGAAAGAAATAGGCTCACGAATTTTATTGCCTTAGTGTATATTATATGATGATGAATGACAATAAGCGTAGAGTTTTGGAATTGAATGAAAAGCAGCGAAAAGAAAAGAAAAGTCGGTTATATTCATTTATTGCTAATAACCGTCAAAGTTCAATAATTAAATTAATCATTAAAATCACATAAATTAGTTATCGTAAGAGTTAATAACTATGAATAAATTAGTTGCCTTAACATCTGGAATAACTGGAAGAGTCTGGCATCTATGTAGGCTTAAGAGTAAACAGTATCCATAACCTCAAACCCATTTATCAATCACTGTCAGTGCCCGTTTTATATACTGGGTGAAATATGTCAAACTTCCAAGGCTAACGAGATGTAAAAAAAACTGGAACGTATATTACTTACCGAATGGAAATGACTAGTTGCCAGCCGAAACCCCCTCCTGTCTTGACATGTACTTGTGATAGGAGCTTAACAAACAAAGATCAGTTCAAAAGAAGAGGCAAAAATTGTTTGCTAACTGCATGCAATTGTATCTCTAGTCACTTACCCCGTACAGGATTTTTCTAATCATTCCAGTAGACTATTAATTGACTTCTTTGTTACCTTTTTACCGCTGTCTTGGACAATAAAAGCATAATTAAAACACTTCATGAGATTTAACTCATGAAGAAGACCTATGCTGAAAATTTCTTATCTGTCGTTTCAAACCAGCTTTTTGAAAGTTTCCTTTAGAATACCGTAAGTTCGGTCTTAAAAGTGTAGTCGGTTAAGGGTGGAAAACAACAATGTTTTGATATTACCAATACAACAAAACAACAACAAATACAACAGAGCTTGAGATCGTTCAAAGACCGCAGGGAAACCCTATCGGCACCCGCAGTTTAGCGAGTTCCAAGCAGTTGTCGCTCGGTATACATTGGCACAACCAAACGCAGTGTCAACACGAGGATTACGGAACACAAGAGGAGTTGCAAGCTGGGACAAACACAAAAATCCGCAGTAGCAGAGCACACTCTCGAGACTAACGAGAAAGACCAATGAGATCTTTAAACACGACAACAATTTCAACATGAAAGAGGAAATTACGTTTCTAAATGCAGGCTGGAAGCGGGTTCTACGACAAACTTCAAGTGCGCCGAAACCCCGCGCCACCACTATCCCCACCCCAGTCCCTCTACTCTAGCGCGACGGAGGAGAAATAAATAACATAGAGCTCACCGCAGTCGAATCAGTCAACGTCGGAAAGCACGGGAGATCATTTCGCCCATTGTCTCATCGACTTCCATAACGTCTACCGCAGCTGTAGGCAAAACATGAGGAAGAAATTCCATTGGACCATGGCTTCAAAGCCCGGAAAACACTTTAGATTGTAAAGCAACAAAAGTCCGGTTGATCAAAGATTTGATCATAAAGTAGCATTTTTTGGTGATGGCTATAACTTAGTAACATTTTGGTAAACCACATTTTCTTGCCTGCTTAAAACTTCCGAATACTTACTAGATAAAATATATATTTTATTGCAGTAAATTTGTGGCTTTTCTGACTAGAAGTATAGCCAAAACTTCTGTTAGTCAAAATGACTACAAAATTAGCAAATAATAGCTAATTTATAAGGCCACACAATATTGACATAAGATAGCCATAAACTAGCCAATTTAACTGTAGTCAAAGCTACACTTATTCAAAAACATTAACCTTAAAAATCGAGTTCTACTCCAGTAATATCAGAAACCAGTATATTTTATCTTTCTTCCTGGAACTGTGTCAACATGGGTAAAAGGAAATATAAATATTCTTCCACTTACTATAGAAGGAGGAATATCGGTTGGAGGTAAAGATAATACTAACCATTATTATTTTTATGTAGGTACTTTCATATTTGATTTTTAAGATAAGAAGTCAAAGATGGTAAAATTTGTTTCCGTAAGGTGTTGTCCACTATTACCAATAATCGATGATGATGTCACTAACAATGTTCCGTGGCAACATGGCTTTACATTTTACTTCGTTGAGTGCCGCCAGGAGGCGTAAAATAAACGGCCGAAATTGATATTTTTCCGCCATTAATTGGATTTAATGGCAGAACGGCTGCATTAGCCACACTATTCAGGATATTATATACGTATCCACACAAGACAGTTAATAATGTCATGTCAGCATTTTGAATCTACATGCACAGTTGGTTTAATGAAAGGAACGCAAGGCAAACCTGGAAATTAGCTCTAAATATCAAAATATATGTATATCTATAAAATCTAGCATTCATTGCTAAAAAATGGCCAAAATACTGGTAAGAAAAGTCGAGTAGTGACGAAATAAAAGTTCCCCATTTTCGCCAAGGTGACGTAATAATTTCGTAATAGATTCGCTTTTTTGGCAGCTTTTTTAACCAAGTGGTCACCAATTATAGTAAGGATTACGAAACAATCGCCAAATTATGGCTTATATTGCTACTTGGGCAGTCGATCTTTTCTAACAAGAAAAAAGAAATGTTATGCTTTCTGTTACAACTCCATGAGTGAAAAAAAGTAGATATTTTCGTTACTTCGCTAATTCGCTTCGATAATTCGCTTACTAAGGTTACACCAAGGTGCTTTAATATAGGTACAGGGATATCATTTTAAGTCGCTCACTTGATCAGCAGCTTTTCTGGTACACTTTTTAAAAATTTGATACATGGGGGTTGTATGGCCTCTAAGGCCGACCTCGAATCCTGGGCTAGCAAATTTACCGGCTGCTTGGATTGACAGGTACGACGCCATCTTGATTTTTCTTAAATGGAAACACACATATTTTTACCCAGAGTCTAATAGGGCTGAAGGAGCAGATTACAGAAATATATAACTTCGTGTATCTATCTCTAGGCATTTCGATTATACAGAGTGATAAAGTTGTTGAATTTCTACCTCGGTCGGCCTTAGGTCGACCTTAGGTGCCATACGACCACCTTGTATCAAACTTTTAAAAAGTGTAATAGGAAAATTGCCAATCGAGTGAGCCAGTTAAAATGATTTTCGAAATTCAACAAATTTGTCATCCTGTATAATCTAAATGCTTAGAGATATATCTTTAAAGTTATACATTTCTGTAATCTGCTCATTTAGCTCTATTAGACTGTAGGTAAATATGTATGTGTTTCCATTAAAAACAAATCAGGATGGCATGGTATGCATGGTATCTGTCAATCCTAGCAGCCAATAAATGCGCTAGCCTTGGATCCGAGGTCGGCCTTAGGTGCCATATGGCCCCCATGTATCAAATTTTTAAGAAGGGAAACAGGAAAACTGCTAATCGAGTGAGCCACTTAAAATGATTTTCGAAGTTCAACAACTTTACCACCCTGTATAATGGAAATGCTTCGAGATAAACATATGAAGTTATATATTTCTGTAATCTGCTCCTTCAGTTCTATTAGACTATGGATAAATATAAGTGTGTTTCCATTTAAGAAAAATCAAGATGGCGTCGTACTTGTCAAACCGAGCAGCCAATAAATTTGCTAGCCCTGGATCCGAGGTCGGCCTTAGATGCCACATGACCCCCATGTATCAAATTTTTAAGAAGTGCAACAGGAAAACTGCTAATGGAGTGAGCGACTTAAAATGATTTTCGAAATTCAACAACTTTACCACCCTGTATAATCGAAATGCCTAGAGATAGATATATGAAATTATATATTCTATAATCTGCTCCTTCAGCTCTATTAGACTATGGGTAAATATATCTGTGTTTCCATTTAAGAAAAATCAAGATGGCGTCGTACCTGTCAAACCGAGCAGCCAATATATTCGCTAGCAGTGGATCCGAGGTCGGCCTTAGATGCCACATGACCTCCATGTATCAAATTTTTAAGAAGTGCAACAGGAAAACTGCTAATGGAGTGAGCGACTTAAAATGATTTTCGAAATTCAACAACTTTGCCACCCTGTATAATCGAAATGCTTAGGGATAGATATATATGAAATTATATATTTCTGTAATCAGCTCCTTCAGCTCTATTAGACTGTGGGTAAATATGTGTGTTTCCATTTAAGAAAAATTAAGATGGCGTCGTACCTATCAAACAGAGCAGCCAATAAATTCGCTAGCCCTGGATCCGAGGTCGGCATTAGATGCCATACAACACCCATGCATCAAATTTTTAAAAACTGTAACAGAAAAGCTGCTAATCGAGTGAGCGACTTAAAATGATATCCCTGTACAGACAATTACAGTTTTAAAAACGTTAAGCCATGGGTATCCAAACTGCGGGTTAATAGTTTGATCACAGTCTAAAGCTGGCGATGGCTGCACCATGGCCAACTTCTTTAGTGCGTCATGGAACATGGTAACAACATCTATCGAGCTTTAATTAAGAAGTGTCAAAGACCTTTCTTATAGAGTCACCAAACATGAGAGTGGCCTCGGTTTCTAACCTGGAGGCAATGCGCTCTCTTCTGTAGGATTAACGTCGGGAAATTGTTCTTTTCTGACTTCATGGATGTAGGGGAAATCGATATTGATAAGCTGGATCTCATCGAAAGTTTTTAAATTAATTCATTTTATTAAGTAGTACAATTTTTTAATTTATTTTATGTGAACTGAGGTAATGCGGAATCATCTCTAAATGTTAGAACTAATGACTGCTTATTTTTTGTTTGGTCTGTATATGATTTGAAATTAAAAGACTCTTGTAGCTGAAATTCAAACTATTGCTCGTATTATTAATATGACCAACCCATTATAATGACTAATAACTAATGTCTAAATGACTAAATAACTAACAACCTGCAGTATGGGATACTGCAGGTTATTAGTTTGGTCATAGTCTACACTGAATTTCTTGCCAGCAGTCAGGAGTTCTCACCAAGAAACCAGTTTGTAATTTTTTTCTACAAAACCTATTTGGTTTCTTAGGTGTGTACCCAATGGTACAACTTTCCAAAAAAGCTATTACTTTTTTTTGGTATTAGACAATTTATGTCTACGTTTTCTTTGATTTGAAGCGTGCCTAGCGCAATGGAGTATTTACTCCATGATGTCGACGGCCATAATGTTCTGGACATTATTGGAAAGTGTACTAAAGATACTTCTTCTGTAACTTGCTTACCTTTCTTGCACTGTGTCCTGGACTGCTGGGGTAACCAACTAAGAGTCATAGTATTTGCTTCCTCCAAAATATCTTTGAACAGTGAGCACCTTGTCGCAAAAGATCATACAGGGTGTCAATTTGAAAACTTTCAATGCGAATATCTCTGATAGTAAAGAAATTATAAATACGCAATTTGGTGCAAATTTTGTACAGGCAGGGGGAACTAGAATTACCATATTTTGGTTGTAGGCTCAGCCAACCCTTAAGCCCCAGGCACTCCAGCCCCAAAGTTTTAAATGACATAACCCCTTTTGTGATACGTCAAATTAAAGAGCCTTTTGAGTAGTCAACTGCATAAGATTTTGTTTTAATTTAATGGAGTGTTGAACAAAAAGTACAATCAAATAAGATAAATAGTGTTGACTTTTTTGAGTCAACACAATTTATCAACACACTAGTGAGTTGAGCAGTTTATTTACTTTTCTTCTTAATTCGATATCAAACATGGTTTACAGTATAGCTGAAGGAATTCAGATAATTCTTATTAATGATTCTGAAAATCGTTGTGCCTTAAGAAGTGCTGCAGGATTTACTGAAACTAATCCTGGAAAAAGTGTAAGTCATACTTACGTGAGACAACTGACTCTCAAGTTTGAAGAAACAGGATCGGTGGCAATTAAAAAAAGAGTTTAGCATAGAGTGTTTGATGAAGCGGCACAAGTAGAACTATTACGATATTTTGCTATAAATTCTACAATGTCTCTACGCCAAGGTTCACGAATAACAGGAATTAGTCATGAATCTGTTCATCAGGTACTTAAGTTAAATCATTTCTATCCATTAAAAATGCAAATACTTCAGGAATTGTCCCTGTTCGAAGAATACAATTTTGGGAGAAAATGAGAGAAAACTTGCGCATTACCCCTGGGTTATTAAGAAATACTTGTTTTAGCGACAATTGTTAATTTTCTTTACATGGTTCTGTAAATAAAAACAACTGCAGATATTGGAGTGATGACAATCCGCATGTTTTCAGGGAAGGACACACACAGTACCCAGAAAAAATAAATATGTGGGAGGGAATATTTGCGATACTACTGTTGGGCCTTTATTTATTAATGATAACCCTAATGGCGATGCTTACTTGAAAATCTTAGAAAACACCATTGAACCTCTTATTCTCGAAGAAATAGAAAATCAGTTAGATATTAATAGGGGTAGGAACCTAAACGCAGTTTCAATACATTTTCAACAAGATGGAGCGCCACCCCACTATGTTCTTCGTGTGAGGCAATTTTGAAATGATACGTTTCCACATCAGTGGATTAGGAGAAGCGGTACAATAGAATGGCCGGCAAGATCACCAGATCTAACACCCCTCGACTTTTTGTTTTTAAAACACAACCAAATTCACTGGATGATCTTCAACAACGGATCATTACTGAATGTGCATCAATTCCGAGAGAAGTGTTTCAGATTGTAAGAAATGAGTTCGAAAATAGAATATATTCTTGTCTAGCCCAAAGTGGAATGCATTTTCAGCATCTAATTAAATAAAATAGCATTTCCTAAAAAAATACAATTTATTTTATTTGAAATGTATTTTTGTTCGACCCTGTATTAAATAAAAACAAAATTCTTGTGCAGGTGAATACGACTCAAGAGGACTTTTAATTTGAGGTATCATAAAGGGGGTGGTGCTATTAAAAATTTTGGGGTTGGGTGCATGGGGCTTAAGGGGTCACACACCCCACAACCAAATTATGGTCATTCTAATTTCCCCCACCTTTTGGTTGGTTTGCATCAAACGTTATACAGTTTGTGTTTTTCAATTTTTTTTACTTTCAGAATTACTCGCATTGAAAGTTTTCAAATTGACAACCTGAATACACACCTCTACAGAGAACTTACAGGATATCATAAACTAGAATGTCATAAAATATTTCCAGGAGTAAAAATTTAAAGTACTTTCCTCTCTTGTTGCGTAAATAATTATTGAGCTCATTGAGCTAATTATTGAGTAAGAATGAATACATATTGCTTTTAGAGCCTTGTTTTATTACGACATTTCGACTTTTTTATCACATGCAATAAATATTCAAGATACGTACTTTCGGTGAACATTGAATATATTTATTACTCTATTTCGTGAACCAAATTAGTGTGTGTGTGTGTATGTGTTAATTAACCTTGATGCTTAAAACAGTTTCACCTGTAGATCCCCAAAAAAACTTTATTCTTATCGTATGTATGTCTTTTGCGCCGATAAAAACGTAATAATTATCATAACAAACAGGGGCAATTAGAGTGAAGCTCGCGCGCTCTCGAAATGAAAGGCTCTCGAACGAAAGAACCAATTGACACGAAAATTATTAATAACGCTCATAATATTAATTATGGTTATTTCAAGTTGTTTATGTTACATATTAGCATATTCCTGGCAGTCAGGCATTTGCCGATTTAAATTAACTTACCATGGCAGTACACATATGATTTCTCAACGAAGCCTGAACACATTCCTCATAATGATTGTTTGTGAAGAGAATCTAGTAGAATAGCCCCTGTATATTAAATAAAATTGCAAATGCGAAAGAAAGCCTTTCATGCCGTTTTAGCCAACCGATGAAGCCATAATAACGTTTGATGCAGTTGGCAGCGTTTGTGGCTCGAAACTAGTGAATTCCCAACTAGGAAATAAGTGTATACGAAACTGAATGCATTTACGGTCTCTTCTTACGGTACGTAATTGCCCATTTGCACTGTTATTCAAGATAATTCAGTGCGAGATTATTAACTTTTCTTCAGTTCTTCTAGCACATGGTAGTTTGCGTCTGGAGTGATAGTGTAAAATGGTGTTCTTTAAGGAATTTTGGTACAAGCTTTTTGGTAAGTTGATAACAGTTTCCGCTAATCTATTTATTCTAAAACAAACTTTTAATAAGCTGCCAATGAAAACGGTTCCTGTGCAAGCACTTTCCAAAAAATGGCTACAATTCTTATGTATCTACTATTACCAGTGGCCGGACTAATTACCGTGTGGCTGAGGAAAGAGCTTTTCTCGAGGATATTAATTCAGATAGACGGAATGGATTATTTGCCAAGAGCGAGAGTTATACGTGAGTGGAGAGGTATTTTGCTTTTATATATGTAGAATAAGTATTTTTATCAGAATTTTGAAAATAACGGTCTATATCTGTAACCTGTATATACAGTGTGAGTCATATTTTGTTGACCAAAATTTACAATAGATTCTAACGTCCGAAATAATGGTAGGAGTTTGGCTTAATGAAGCAAAGTCCAAAAATGAATTACGAAAATACATGGTTAAGATATGTTAAATAAATAATTAAGTTAAAGATGTGTTAAATAAAATAAATTTATTAATATCTCAGAGGTTTTGTATGCTTGGATAACACTGGGGTTCCTATAGAAGATTTCTTGATTTCTTGAAACTACAAAAGTTTCGTTTAATTAATTTTTTTTGATTTATGTATTTTACGTTTTTTCAACAAGTAGGTGAGGCGTTTAGATAAATATAAATATTTAGTAATAATTGTATTGATTATATTGTTGTTTAAAGTGGAATATTAACTCCACCGGTAAAGGAAAACTCATATTTTGTAGATCAAGATTTTACCTTACATAAAAGCTTATTAAGGTCCTGTTCCTTATTAACAAAATACAGGACTGTAACAGGTTTTTTTTGCATAGTATTAAGATAGATTTTAGAAACAAAAAAAAGAAAGAAGAGGAAATAGTGTTTTATACCTAGTACAGTTTTCGTAGGGACTGCTTCTTTTTTTTTCGTAAAATCTCGAAAAATGGGTGTTTCAGTAAGGATGATAAGTGATGACAAGTAAATTTTTTCTTCTTGTTAACAACACAAAAAACCGTTCTTTAAGTGATAACATAAATTCCTTTTTTTATGTTATCAACAAGCCCGCTTTTATAATATTTTTAAAGCCGAATAAACAAAATGATTTGCAAGAAATAAACTCGAGATTTCCCAAAAAAGTCAATGTTAAATTCCTACTTTAAACTTGGAATTTATCTAAATTTCCACTTTAAACTTTAACTATATTCTACGAAGGCGTAGAAGGGCCAATACAATTTTTTTTCTTAAATTCCGAGTTCAAAGTCGGAATTTAGTTAAATTCCGAGTTTAAAGTCGGAATTTAGTTAAATTCCGAGTTTAAAGTCGGAATTTAGTTAAATTCCGAGTTTAAAGTCGGAATTTAGTTAAATTCCGAGTTTAAAGTCGGAATTTAGCTAAATTCCGAGTTTAAAGTCGGAATTTAGTTAAATTCCGAGTTCAAAGTCGGAATTTAGTTAAATTCCGAGTTTAAAGTCGGAATTTAGTTACATATGATTCACAAATCAATGGCGTAGACGCAAGAACAATATTGTACAAGAACGGCAAAAAAATGTTTAAAAGACGGATCAATATTTTGTTAACTACGACTTCATGGTGGGTGTCCTAACTTTAAGACTCCTCTAGTGATTACATTTAAGAGCTGTGATCGATATCTCGGGACGTTTTTTGCGATTTTTTTGTTTTTTTTTGTCGACAAGAAGAGTTACGGGACGTTTACAATAAGTTTTGCACCTTTCTATAAATTACAGTGTTTTGCGGGAATACCCGCGCCAATAAAACTAATAGACTTTAAAAGTTCATTGATTTGAAAATCGTTGGCGAATATTGACAGTTAATAATGACAAACAAATAAAAGTGTAGAGATAATAAAATAAAAAAGTAAACTGCTAACAAAAAAAATCGATACGACCTAATTTTTGGCAATTTTCAAGGCGTTTTATCTCAGAAATCATTTACGATAAATTCATAGTTTAAAAAGGCTCTGAAAGAACTTTTCTTCTAGAACTAACTATCTGAACCAATCTTTAACTAAACCAGTTTTATCATTGTGATACGGCGCAAAAATGTAAAATTTGAACTGATTGCATTATTTGATATCTACGGTAAATTTTAACTTTTCAACTTTGTCATGTCATTTTATAGGCTTGGTAGATATCTCGGGACATGTTCGGCGGTTTTTGTTTTTTTGCTCGAGATAAAGTTACAGGGTATTTTCAAAAAGTTTGAAGTATTTTTATTTTTTGCTCGGTATAGCAGTGTAGGTCACCCGATTTTAATGATATAAACTAAATTTAAAAGCTCATTAAGTACTAAATTAGTATGTATGTATTAAATGGAAGTATTAAATTAGTAACGTAGAACTCTAGTTCATAAAGATTGCTTCGGATGTTTTCGCAAAACTTTAATATTACTTCTGTGACATCATCACTGTTAATGATTTCCCAGCTCCTTTGCTGTAACTTCAAAAATGTACTATTAACTTAAGTAAAGTGTTATTTAATAAGTTTGCTAAATATCGGAACGGTTTTGGGGATGTTTGTTTTGTGGTCTCAAATAAGATACGAGTGCAATTCAAAAATTTAATGAGGTAAACTAAATCTACGAATTTATGTACTTAATAATGTGTGGGCCCACCGAAAACTCGCATTACCTCAGCCGCCCTTCTTGGCATGGTCTCCACCAAATTTCTGATAAACTCCTGGGGAATGGCTTCCCATTCCTCCCTAAGTGCCACTACGAATTCATCCAAGTTTTGAAATTCTTGCTCTCTTTCTTTCAGTTTTAGTTTCATTCTGCTCATCACTTTATAACATTCATATCGGGCGACCTAGCAGGCCAATTCATGCCCTCGATGCTATTCTCTCTCAGAACTTCATTAACAATTTGAGCCCGGTGTGACCATGCATTATCGTCAACTAAGATAAAACCATCTCCAAAGTTCTGAGCGAAGGGAATAACAATTTCATTCATACACAAATATTGATATTTAACTGCGTTCAGGTTAGTTCAGGTTAAAATTAAAACCAATCAAAACCAGTAAGTCAGTCTTTCCATTTCCCATTACGCCTCCCCATACGCTGACACTTTCACCCCCAAATGGCACCTTGGGTTCTATATCTTCTTGCAGATTTCGTTCATTCTGGCCTCTCAACACTAAAATACGTCCATTTGATGCATACAACAAAAATCTACATTCATTTGTAAAAATGCAATTATTGTTCCACTCTGCCATTCCCCAGTGCAAATGTTCTTCTACCCAACGCCATTCAAATGGAGTGAGTTCAACTTTAAAGCTTTATACCGTATTACATTGATAAAACTGGTTTAATTAAAGATTGCCCAAGGTAGTTAGTTCTAGAAGAAACGTTCCTTCAGAGCTTTTTTAAACTATGAATTTATCATAAGTGGTTTCTGAGATAAAACGCTTTCAAAATTACGAAAAATTATGTCGTATCGACTTTTATGTTAGCAGTTTACTTTTTTATTTTATTATCTCTACATTTTTTTTTTCATGATTAACTATCAATATACGCCAATGATTTTAAAATCAATTAACTTTTAAAGCCTATGTGTTTTATTGGCGCGGGTATTCCCGCAAAAAACGTTCCGAGATATCGATCATAGCTCTTAAAAGTAATCACAATAGGTGTCTTAAAAAGGACGTCGTAGTTAACAACATATTGATCCATTTCACAAAGAATATTTTGTCGTTCTTGTACAACATGGAATAGAAATGTTTTATTAACCTTGCGTCTACGCCACTGATTTGTCAATCATATACTCAGAATTTGACTAAATTCCGACTTTAAACTCGGAATTTAACTAAATTCCGACTTTGAACTCGGAAATTAACTAAATTCCGACTTTAAACTCGGAATTTAACTAAATTCCGACTTTGAACTCGGAATTTAACTAAATTCCGACTTTAAATTCTGAATTTAACTAAATTCCGACTTTAAACTCGGAATTTAACTAAATTCCGACTTTAAACTCGGAATTTAACTAAATTCCGACTTTGAACTCGGAATTTAAGAAAAAAAATCTTGTTGGCCCTTCTACGCCTTCGTAAAATTCTGATTTCGAACTTGGAATTTAACTAAATTCCTACTTTGAAATCGGAATTTAACTCGGAAACTAATTCCTAGTTTAAAGTGGGAATTTAAGAAAAAAAAACCTTATTGGCCCTTCGACGCCTTCATAAAATTCCGAGTGTAAAGTTGGAAATTAGTTAAATTCCGTGTTCCGGGCATTTAGTTAAATTCCAAGTTTAAAGTTTGAATTGAGTTAAATTCCGACTTTGAACTAGAAATTTAACAAAATGAAAACTTTAAACTCGTAATTTAACTAAATTCCGATTTTCAACTCAGAATTTAACAAAATTCCGACTATAATCTCGGAATTTAACTAAATTCTGACCTTGAACTCGGAACTTAACTAAATTCCTACTCTGAACTCGGAGTTTAACTCGAAAACTAATTCCGAGTTTAAAGTGGGAATTTAAGAAGAAATTAATTTATTGGCCCTTCTACGCCTTCATAAAATTCCGAGTATAAAGTCGGAAATTAGTTAAACTCCGTGTTCGGAGTCAGAATTTAGTTAAATTCCAAGTTTAAGGTATGAATTTAGTTAAATTCCGACTTTGAACTCGGAATTTAACTAAATTAAAACTTTAAACCCGTAATTAAATTAAATTCCGACTTTCAACTCAGAATTTAACTAAATTTCGGTATTTAACTAAATTCCAACTTTAAACTCGGAATTTTAGGTTGGCGTGGAAGGAGCAATAAGATGTTTTTCCTTACATCCCACTTTAAACTGGGAATGTAGCTAAATTCCCATTATAGTTATTCCAAATATAGTTAATAGTTATAGTTAGATCACAAATAAATTTTCAAAACATCCGCTATTTTTCAATTATTTTAAAACTGTCTGCACATTTAAAAATGATAACAGGAAGAGAATACTTTTAAATCCTGGGGAGGAAACAATACATTTTCCTACCTAGAGAGGCAAATGTCGGTTTCTTTCCACAAATGAGGGACAAAAGTTCAGGTCTGTTCAGGTCGTAGAAAAATCTATAGGTGTACATAATAAAAGCAAAAATTGGACTAAAAGTTACATCACTGCGGATTAATCTATAGGTTTTAAGTAAATTGTTGTTGTGGTGCTTAGTAGACTCGGTTTGTTTATAGATAATTTTTACTATCCATTAAATTTCACCACGCATCTCAATACTTACTCAACCATATAACAACGTGAACAAATTATTATTACTTCCATATATGCAAAATATTCTTACAATAATTACTACCTGCTTTTCGTAATTTTTTACTTTCAGTTTCTTATCCGTTTCTCGGTAGAAGTAAGGCTTTAATAGAGTGGGCTAAGAAACGTCTTCCTCCGCACTGGTCGTCCCATTTAGACACTCTTTCAGGTAAGGATGGTCAAGAACGTAGCAAATACAAAACCAAATATATTTTGTCACAGGTGGTCTTGCCGACTTCTGGCAAGACGGCTCCCTACTCTGCACTCTTATAAATTCTGCTATTCCAGGAGCCTGCTCTAATCCGTACAGTCATTGGAACGTACCACCAAGCCACGCCCAAGATGTTGCCTATAAGTACTTGGGAGTTGAGCCTGTAAGTATCTGCGAGCTCTCCTCTAAAGCGTCATAAACTCCCAATTCTTTTTAGATTTTTAGTGAGGAAGACTTCAACTCTTATTTTACACCAAAACTTGAGTCTAAATTACTAAACTATTTAGTTCTAGTCTACAAATCTATACACGTGTTAGAAAAGGAGCAGCTCCTCTACAATATCGTAACTCCACAATTTGTGGCTCGCGGCATGGGCCTCTACACGGCAGAGCAGTTCAAGGCAGCTGAGTTCTTTATCTACTCACGAACCGACCTTCTCAGCCTCTTTAATACTGAAATATGTATTACCGGACCGTACTCATCTTGTAGTAGGACTAACGTTTTGCAGTACTTAGCTAATGAAAGCAAAACTAAGAGTTTGTGTAAATTGTACGAATCGTCCCCAAAGAGCATTGACCTGCAAGTGGAGGTCCAAAAAGATAGAGTGCGGGTTATTTATAGAGCAAGGTATTGTGGGGTGCATGAGATTACTCTCAGCTACGACAAGAGGAGCTTTGTGGGGAGCCCGTATTATGTTAATGTTGTGAACTATGATGTGATGAACCAACAAAAGTGCTTGAAAATCAACAGTATACAAACTAAGCAATGCATATCATATCTAGCCAAAAACCAACGTGATGTAGGGAAGTTTTCAGTTGAAGCAACTGCTCAAGATAAACCCTTAGAAATCAGCAGGTTTTTGAAGAAAATAACTGATCCAAAACTGATCGTAAGTACCAAGAGTGCAAACGCTTGGACACACTGCGCTGTATACTTTGCAGAGCAACAGTACTCGTACTTTCAAAAGTTTGCTAACAGCTGCTTTAGAACACCCTGTAACATCACTAGAGCTTCCCCAGTATTTCATCAAAAACACTATACGCAGTTTTCTAGTGCTTCCCCAGTATGTAGCGAGCATATTGCGCCAGAAGATGTAAGGAAACTGTCTGTAGACATGACAATAAAGGTGAGGATGGAAACCAGATTTGCATCAAAGTGAATGGACGTCGTAGTGTCAATTATTAATTATTTCTATATTTCACTTCTTTCATCTCTCAACTCTTAAGAGACTTAAGTGCACCTAAAATGCTTCAGCTTCTGGGTCTAATCAATATCTGTAGCATAAACATTTTTCTCTTTAAAAATTTCTCAATATTTGAATATTTTTTCCAAACCTTTATTACTACCTAATAAAGACTCATTTTAGGGCTTCACCAACTCAAAATCTTCACATTTCTACCGCTCATACGCTGATGACTCTTCATTTTCTTTGTCTGAAAATTCTGAAGAGACGACTGACTCTCCCACACCAACCAGAGTGGTTGCTCTGAAGGAGAATTTAATTGAAAAGTTAACTTACAGGAAAGTGGTTAAGGTTGAACGATTACCCAGTAGAACACTAAGGAAGGTGGTGGAAGAGAGAAAGCACTATTTCGAGAATGTTTTTGCTGAAGAGAGTGACGATACGAAGATTACCAGTAAACACTCACGCTCTACCAGGTTGAAGCACGTAGATTCCTTGTATCTTCTGAGAAAACGTCCTGTATTCAAGTCCTTGACAGATTTGCGCAAATATAACGTAGCACCGGATGTTCACAAGTCTTTTGATAGCAATATAGATAAAGCACCAAGAAATGAGGAGTGTTCTTATGATTACTCAGACCCATCAGGTGGGTTTTAAGCTTCTACTTACGTAAGAGGTAAACATTTGTTTTTTTCTTTTATTTTTTTTAGAACCGTTTTGATTAAATTATTTGAGTCAAATCAGATTGTGTTCTATCGGAAATATTTTCAGGCTTAAAGAAAACAGAAGACACAAGTTCTAAACTAGCAGTAGGATTTTTTAAGGTTCTAGATTTAAGTAAACGAAAAATATGTATAAAGAATCGTGTGGCACCCTTGGATGATCAACGAGTACCACCAAAAAGGATGCAACCGTAAAATAATATGGGAGTATCGCCCAGCTTCACCGTACTCCCATTAAACTAAGTACCTACTGAAGATAATACTCAACATCCATATTCTAAACTTAAATGACGGAGAAACGTTATGTATTATTTTAATGACTAGATTTAAATCAAATGTTATCAATATAGTTTGTATATACTTAAAATAAAAATATTTTTCTTATGTATTATATTACTCTGTTACATTCATGCTAAACCTTCTCAAATATTTAAATCCCGGCTGCACTACGTTTTCCGGGCTTTGAAGCCGTGGTCCAATGGAATTTCTTCCTGACGTTTCGTCTACAGGTGAGGCAGACCTTATCAAAGGCAATGTAATCATTCAACGGTGGTATACCGAGCCACACTAGCTGGATGGAACTCGGAGTGCCGATAAGGGATCTCTGCAGTCTTTGGCCGATCTCACGCTCTGTTGTATTTTTTAAGTGGGTCTAAAGACAGTTTTAACACTGTCTCTCCGATAGCCTGTCCGTTACTTTGTGGATGTATGGTATAATAGTCGATCCGCTTCCATCCGCATCCTTCAATTTGGAACTAGCGAACAGCTTGGAGCGATTGGAAAAAAGGTGGATCGTGGAGACATGAACGGAAGATTGTAGCCCAAGCCGTCGCGTCGCGTCGCAATGAACCGACAAAGAACGCACTTAGTATCACCAACAACTCGCTGGAAATATTAAACCTCATATCCGAAGAGATTGTAGTCAATATTACCGACAAAGATTTGTCAACAGACGAACTGAGCGTTCTGAACAAGGGAGGAAATTTTGCAATAACACCATCCAGGATGCCAGTGGAAGATCTCATAGCAGAAGTGGAGAGCGGAGTCCGGCAGCTGACAAATCAGACGGCTGAACAGATAAGGATGGAGGCGTTACGAATTCTACAACTCGCAAAACCACCAAAAAGCAATCTCACCTTTGTAGATGGAAAAGCTGTGAAAGCCTTAAGCGAAGACAAGGATTTTCTCATTTTACCAGCAGACAAAGAAAACGCAACAGTAGTAATGTCAACATCGGATTACGAAGGAAAAATCATGACACTAGATCTAGTCTACAAGAAAATAACTCGTGATCCAACCGCCCGGATTCTGAGGGTCATCAACAATTTAATCAAGGACGTGGCATCGGGTGGAATGACAACTCAAAAAAACAGAAGCCTTGCCACAAAGATTGTACGGTTTGCCAAAGATCCACAAACCGGATGTGCGGCTAAGACCCATCGTGATCACCATAGGAAGCCCGACCTGAGAAATCTCGAAATATCTCACAAAACTGCTGCAACCTAAAATAGGAAATACTGACAGCTTAAAAGACTTCATCCATTTTGTCGAAAAACTGCATTCTTTGGCTCTCTCTGCAGGAGATATACTCGTTAGCTTCGATGTTATGTCGCTCTTCACGATGGTCCGTATTAAGGAAACCATGGATGGAACATATTAACCAAGAACTTCCACAAGATATTGCCAAGTTGTTCCAACACTATAGGAAAAAGGTATTGCACTATAAGGTAAGCACTATAGAACATGGAAGGAGGATTTCTACGAACAAGCTGATGGTGTAGCTGTAGGCAGCCCCCTTAGTCCAGTAACAGGCAACTATTTTATCGAAATTTTCGAGGCCAAGGCGTTGGCAACCGCAAATAAGAGGCCAAGGTGCTGGTTCCGATACGTAGACGACAACTTTTTTATTTGGAGCCATGGCCTGGGCAAACTTCAAAACTTCCTCTTACACCTCAATGGAGATAGAAAAGGAAGGAAGGCTACACTTTTTGGATGTCTTAGTATCAAGAAGGCCGAATTGGAAGCTTGCGCACATCGTTTATAGAAAACCAACCCACACTGATCGATATCTCAATAACGGATCAAATCAACATCCCAGACAGAAAAGGGGAGACAGGAAGACTATGTCCATGAGAGCCAAGAGAATTTGTGAGTCGGCTGATTTGGAACGGGCAATGGAGCATCTAGAAAGAGCCTCTCGTAGGAATAGTTACATCAAGCACGAATTTGATAGGGCCGTCCGTCGAAGGAATGTGGAGCGCCAGGAAGGAATAACGGGAGAAGATGAAGAAAAACGCACATGGACTAGTCTACCATACATCCACAAAGTAACGGACAGGATCGTCGGGCTACTGGAAAAGCACGGTGTTAAAACTGCCGTTAGACTTATTCAAATAATACAACAGAGCTTGAGATCGGCCAAAGACCGCATATATCCCTATCGGCACCTGGAGTTTACCGAGTTCCATGCAGCTGTGGCTCAGTGTACATTCGCACCACAAAACGCAGTGTCAACACGAGGATTAGGGAACACAAGAGGAGTTGCAGGCTGGGACAAACACAGCAGTAGCAGAGCACGCTCTCTCAGAAGGTCACGACATCCTTTTCCACGAGGTGGATATCTTATATCAATCGCAGCGTTTCTATCCGAGAATAACGAGAGAGGCCATTGAGATCTTTAAACACGACAACAATTTCAACAGAAAGCAGGAAATTACGTTTTTAAATGCATACTGGAAGCGATTTCTACGAAATACTACAAGTGCCGGCGCACCACCACTACCCCCACCCCAGTCCCTCCACTGCAGCGCGACGGCGGGGGAATGAATACCACGGAGCTCTTCATAGTCGAATCAGTCAACGTCGGGAAGCACTGGAGATCTATTCACCCATTGCCTCATCCCCTTTGATAATATCTGCCGCAGCTGCAGATGGAACGTCAGGAAGAAATTCCATTGGACCACGGCCTCAAAGCCCGAAAAACACTTTAGATTGTATTTTAGCCGACCGTGAAAGCACGTTTACAGTTTTATATATGGATCTGCCTAAAATTTCCTTCAGTTCCTTTATGTTTATTTTAATGGACCCCGGCATTTATGGCGCACTTCTACAATTGCTGAAATCTAGAAAATTATTTTTTTTAAGCTTTTTTGTAACTCTGCATTCCAGATAGTCTTCACACGTTCTTCCTGGCCTATTTAGGCTTTTTTTAGTCCTAGACTGTATATTCGTGGTAAATCACTATTCCAGTTTTTGTGATCCTTGGAATTTCCTCTTTTAGATTCCTAAAAACATTTTCATTTTTGATAGAGTTTTTTTCTTCTTCATTCCAACTTCAACATTCCGTTTAGAACTCTTTGCATCCATGCATCCCTCGTAAAATTCAACAACTTTATAAAAATTTTCAGACTAGAAACTTCTTGGTAAATCTGTTCGAAATTCTGCAATGTTGACAAATTCATTAAATATCTACCTACCTTATTCTATATTTTAGGTCACTTTAGTCATATGCCTTCGTTATTTATTTGGTCGAACTTTTTGCAAATATTCTGTGTATTTCCTTAGACTTCTGTAATTCTTTGCATCTGTTTAGACAGATTTTCCGAGTTACATATTGGCCAAATAAACATTCCAGTAGACCTAATTATACTATTCGAAGACCTGCAGGCTCTCATTATAAAATTCTTTTACTATCATTGTACATTTTTTCAAATTTATGTAATGTTGGTAGACCTCTTCACATTTCTGGACTTTTACATCATTGGCTGAAGTTTTCATAATCCTGCATTTGCAATTTCATCACACTTTATCTACTCATTTTAAAAACCTTGCGTTTCTTATAGGTTTCTTCAAAATTCTATATTGCTTGCAATTGGAATCTTCAAACCTCAGCATTCCTTGAAGAAGTCTACACTCTGCCATACTTCTGTTCCCTTTTACCCTACTTACGCTTCTGAAATTTTTATAGAATGTCGGTTAGTGCCATCTTTTTATACCCTAGTATATTTCTGATTTTTTTGTGACCAATCCACGCATCTAGATTTTTTGCAGGGCTCTTCCCACCTCTGCACTTACTATAGATTTCTGAGTATCTGTATTTGGCCATTCACAGCCTTCTTTATCCTTCAGTATGCTTTATAGACTGCTCACACATTTTTTGTAACCTCTTCAGGCATCTGCATTCTCTGCAGCCTTCTCACACTTCTGCGTTTCTAAGATATTATAAAACTTTTTCTTTCCTTGTAGACCACTTCAGATTCTTGGCTTCATTGTAGACTTCTTCTCGGCTTTTGGTTTTTCTACTACCTTGTACAGCTATTAGGACAAAAAAAAATTACATTGGCTATAATTTTTTTTTGGACTGGTGATTCGTTTCCTGCCTGTTTATACTTCTCTTTATTCGTCTTACTCCTTGATTTTTTGAATCTTATATAGTTGTGAAATCTTTGTAGAACCTATAAAGCAGAACGCCAGGAAAGAATTTCTCAAATATCTTCCTTCATTATACATTATGGAGCCATATAGAGATCCATATTAGAGATCTACATTCCTCCAAGACCTGTTTTGACCTCCTTGTAGACCTAGCAGCTTACCATCCTTGCAGACTTCTTCGAATTTTTGCAAGTTTGTTAAGTTACTCAAAATTTTTTCTACCTCTGCATTTTCCAAGAAAGTTTTACTATTCTGCATTATACACATACACGGTGTCCGATGAGGTTTTAGCGATACCTCGTATACAAATCTATGGCTGATTTTGAACAAAAATCACTTTTCCCGAATTTTCAACGGTTCTTGAAATATCGGGGTTTCAAGTTACGACTAATTATACCATATTCCGTTTTTTTCTGCATCTTACATTGCCATGGAATTTACCCTGTATAACATCGATGGCAATTGTCGTTTACTTGTCGTCACAACAGATACGGTAAATGTGGAATCGGAAAATGATAATTAAATTCGGCAATTTGAATGTTGCCCAATAGAATCGCGTGATAAGTATTTTTTAACCAATGAAGTCGAACTAATCACTAACTGGTATTTTTAGTCGTTATTGTCTCGAATTCGTTTCAACACTTTGTCAAATTGAAGTTGCGCTGTTGTCAATTTTTAATTGGTGTGTCAATGTTTTAAATACATAATTTTTGCTTTATAATAACAAAATGCCGAAAATAATCGACAAAAGTTTGCCTTTATATTAAAAAGTGTTTCCTTCAATCCAGAAGAGAATTCCCACAACAAATGCTCAGTATCACCCATAGCTAAAATTTCCAATCCAATGTTTTTGGGATAAGTACGCATCTTTTACGACTTTTGTCAGGTATCGACTGTAGGGCCTATTTGAGGACTGGAAATACTACTTAATTTCTTGATGCGTAAGCTATTAATAATGTAAAAGTATTATGTATCATGGCTAATGGCGTTTTATAGTAGGACATAATACGTATAGCATAAAGAATTGCGAACGTATATTATTAAACTATAATATAGTATATTATTAAACGAGCCGTTTTTGACAGCCATTATTCCCTTAGGGGACGTTCTAGTGTCCGGTGGGAATAATGGCCATAAAAAGCGAGTATAATACTATACTTTGTCCACGGCCATTGTTTAATAATAATTACAAATTATAAAATCTATAGGTGGTGTAAATAAAATTATTGAAATGTCTAAGTGACACTCGCGTTTGACGGCAAAACCGGTGCCACCAGTGCATTTTTTACGCTGCGGCATTTGATATTGGCATTTTGGTAAGTTCGATTACGTTGAAAATAATTTTGATTACGTTAAAATGCTAAATGCGATAAATGCCAAAACGTTTCTTGTCAATTGTCGATAAGACGAATAAGCAACTTTGCCAAATGTTACCTAAATGAAGAAAAAAAAAGAAATACCACCACTAATCTAATCTACCCTATCTCAATAAATTAATGAACTTGTAGCTTGTAGCGGCCCTTTAGGTTATTAGTTCAACCAAACTGAACTAACCTGAACACTCCAGAACTAACCTGACCTAGACTAAACCAAACTGTGCTAACCTAAACTAACCAAAACCAATTTCGAGGTTTTTTGAAATTTACGACAAAGAGGGCATCAAATTAAGTTGTTAAAAGCGAGAAAATTTTCGGAATAATCATATTTGGCCCAAAAAATATTAAAAAAAGTACTGTATATATAGGGTGATTTAAAAGTACTTTGACAAACTTCAGGACGTGATTACTGGCATTATTTTAAGAAGAAAAGTTTTAATAAATTAGGGTCCTTAAGAGCATCGTTACGAAGATACAGGGTGTTAAAAGTTTATAAAAAAAAATAAAAATATCTCCTAAACCGCTTGAAAGGTTTTAATAAAATTTTACAGATGTCAATAGCGAGTAGCCATGTTTCTGATAAACGATTTTTTTTTGTTCCACCAGTGGCGCGCGTACCGCAATGACGCTTCATCTTTTTGAAGAAAAGTATGGTATGCCACTGGTCTATCAAAAAATAAATTCTACCCTTTTGTTCTCTATTCACTTCTAAACAAAAAATCTGTCTCTTATGTTTTCTTCGTTAGACGCGTCATTGTCAAGTAAAAAAATAAAAATCGTTTTAATGCACGTCTTAGAATCGTTACTCAACAAGATGGAACGTGTTATTTCAGTTCAAACATGAAAATAATTTTTTTTTAAATTAAATTAACTTAAATGAATTGTTCGAAATGTCCTCCCTCAAATTTCAAGCAGTTTCGAAGATATTATTATTTTTTTTTTTTTTTTAATAAAAACTTAACACCGTGTATCGTCGTAACGATGCTCTTAAGGACCCTCGTTTATTAGATTTTTTCTTCTTAAAATAATGCCAACAATCACCTCCTGAAGTTTGTCAAAGTACTTTTGAATCACCCTGTATAATAGCTTGCAGTGCAAAATAATGGTTATGGGGGCACAAAAACTGAACTGAAATGAAATTCTTTTAATCTACAAAACTTTTTTTATTTTCATTTCATTAAATAATTTATACCAAAAGATAAATCAAATTGAAATTATTTTATTTATTTTTATCCTCCAACCTATAAAAATGACATTCATGACAATGACAGATCGTTTTAGTGCCATTGCCGCTACGTAACGTTGCAAAATGTAAAGAAAAATCGTATTGCGCTTTGCGTCCTATCAATAATTAGAAAGGTGTTGAATCGCAGGTGTAGGACATATAGCCACTTCACTTTCTCGAAATCGCCAACATTTCGACCTTTATTTTTAGGTCTTCCTCAGAGCTTTTTCAGTCAGTGAAGAACGTCACCAAATCATATACAGACCGTCATGGCAGTACATAAAACCAAAATTGTCGTTTTGTTTGTTTGGCCCGTGTGTTTGTCGCTTGGCTTACGTGCACCATCTGGATTTTAACGACAATTTTGGTTTTATGTACTGCCATGATGGTCCGAATATGCTTTGGTGACGTTCTTCACTGACTGAAAAAGCTATGAGGAAGACCTAAAAATAAAGGTCGAAACGTTGGCGATTTCGAGAAAGTAAAGTGGATATTTGTCCTACACCTGAGATCCAACACCTTTTGTAAAGAAAAATAGAAAAATAAAGAAATAATCTGGACTAACGTAATTTCAATTAACCAAACCAAAGAAAAAAATAACTAAACTTAACCTATCCTAAAGAAAGACAGAAATAATATAACATGAAATAATGTAACAAAAGGCAAAGTAAAACTAAACTAACTGTCACAAGGTCTAGAGGCAGTCCATGGCCCGCCGTAAAGGACAAGTAAACCTGAACTAACCAAAGCAAAGGAAAAGCAACTAAACTCACCTAAACAAATAAAAAACAGAACTGAACTAACCAAAGACAAAGCAAAACTATTATACGCAGTAATCAACATGCTCCGTAATGCCCCTAAAGAGCTGCTGAGACAAAAAGCACATGCGCCCCTAACGGGCAGCCTTAAAAGACAACTACAGCTGAAATTATCAAACCAAAGGAAAAGCATAACTGAACTAACCTGAACCAACCAAAGAAAAATTAAAACTTAACTAACCTAACAAACGTAATGTGTAGCAAGCAAAAGGCTTTGTGGCGGCCCTAAATGGCCTCTGCAGCGAGATGCCCGAACGGGCCGCCGTAAAGCACAGGTTTAACTAAACCAACTAAACCAAAAGAACACAAACACTAACCTGAACTAATCTGAATCAACTTAACCAAAAGCAAAGTAAAACTGAACTAGAATTTTACTTTGCCTTTGGGCCGCGCCGCCTGAACTTAGGGACCATTGCGGGATCCGATGCATACTTACTGCTTCCAAAGAGGCCTAGTTCTGGACATTGAGAGAGGAACTGGCAACCTCTATTAGGTGACAGCCGCAAGACGAGTGTCAAAACCTGAAAACAAAACTCTCAATATTAGTAATTTATTGATGCCAAAAAAAGTACAATTTTCTTTAATTATTAAAACAAAAACACACTTACCACCACTTAATATGAAAGAGGTAAGGTTAGTCTATTACAAGCAGTAATTAAAGAAAAACCACCTATTTCGAACGTAATCAATGTTATTTTAATGTAAAATTTTGTATTACTACATTTCTTGGACGGACGGCCCTATCGATCTCGTGCTTGCTGTATCCGTTCCAACCAAAGGATTTTTCTAGATGCTTCATTTCCCTTTCCAATTCAGTCGGCTCACAAAATCTCTTGGCTCTCAAAGACACAGTCTTTATGACTCCCAGTTTTTTCCCTGGGATAATGATTTGATCTGTTATTGAGATATCGGTCAGTGTGTGTTGGTTTTCTATAAACGGTGTGCGTAAACTTTCCATTCGGCTTCCTTGATACCAAACATCCAAAAACGGTAAGCGTCCTTCCTTTTCTATCTCCATACTGAATTGAATTTTTTGGTTGATTGGTGTAACAGGAAGTTTTGAAGTTCGCCCTCGCCATGACTCCAAATAACAAAGATGACGTCCACGTATCGGAACCAGCACATTGGCCTCTTATTTGCCGTTGCCAACGCCTTGGCCTCGAAAGTGTCCATAAAATAGTCGGCTACTACTGAATTAAGGGGGCTGCCCATAGCTACACCATTCGTTTGTTCGTAGGAATCTTCCTTCAATTGAAAATATGTAGTGGTTAGGCAGTTTTGGAACAACTTGGCAATATCTTGTGGAAATTCCGGGTTTATATGTTTCGTGGCTTCCTTAATGGGTACCATCGTGAAGAGCAAAAAAAACATCGAAACTGACGAGGATTTCTCCTGGAGAAAGGTCCAAAGAATGCAGTTTTTCGACGAAATGAGTGGAGTCTTTTATAAAGCTGCTGTCAGTATTTCCTATATTTGCTATCTTTGTAGACCCTTGCAGAGTTCTGGGAATTTTGCAAACTTCTTCTTTTTTTCTGCATTTTTGCTGCTTTTTTAGCACCACAGTATTTTTTCATTTTTTACAAGTTTTTTTTACATTTTTACATTGTTGGTGATCACTAATTGAATTTCTGTAGTCATGTTTAACTTGTTCCCAATTCTATATAACCTGGTGATTCTGAGATTTTTTGGTCTCTGCAAACATGAGAGTCAGTTAAGTTTTGAAGATCATATATATATCTGCTTTTTTTTCAACTGATGAAACCTTGAGCGCATGAGAATGTCAGTTTTTTATTGGCAAGTACAATGGGTTATTTAAAAGTTAAAATTTAGTTAAATTAAAAAAAAAAGAATATTTTTTTATAGAATTTATAATTTTAGGAATATCACGCCCCCTTAGGCCTGTGTAATGATATTAGGGCCTTTGTCATGACTAAAAGTGTTAAAAGATGCACAGGGCTTGGCAATGGGGACTGAATGCATTGCAGTCTTCAACCGCATTTCAAAGATAAATTTTTTCTAATGCTCTGCGATGTTGTTTCTATATTAGTGTTGTATTGGTACTGGAGACTTTCCAGTGCCACTGCAGAAACGAGAATTTCTACACTTTTGCAATTTTTGTAACTACTGAAATTCTTTTAGACATCTTTATAATTATTTCACTTCATCAGAACTTTGCGTTTCTTTTAGAATGGTTCATACTGCTCTTAACACCTGTGTTCCTGGTAAACATGGAAGACTACTCCATTGTGGTAGGTATTTTTCACAATTCCTTATTGTCGCAAACCTTAACTAGCTACCACAACAATCATGCCAAAAAGAGCCCAAAAAAAAAATCGTCTCAATTGCATGCAAATCTTGACCCTAAATTAAAATTTATAAATCTCATACTGACGGGACTGTTTTGCAATGATAATGTCGCATAGAGGGCTGGGACACAGGAGGCCATTTATCTTTTCGAGTGGTTGATGAATATATGTATCGTAGATCGTGCAATAGGCAGTTTGCCAGTAAATAACATGTAATGGCACAAAAATCTCCAATACTTCAGTCATCTCATTTCAATTTTCACAATCTTTCGTAATGTCTGTAAATTATCAGTATCTGGTTTTATTAATAGTGTGGTTCAGCAAAATGGTGAGTTCGGGTGAATTGTGCCTCGATTGTTTATCAAATGCTTCGGTGAGTCCAACAGTATGATAATACTCTACAAAAAAAACTGATTGCTTGAACATTTATAGACAAACTCATGTGCCTTTCTCTCCTGTGGAAACTCGAGCTGTCATAAAAAAATTGGTAGGGCTGTTTAAAAATAAAAAAATACTCAATATTCTTCTAGAACTTTTGTTACAGTTTTTGACTTAGAAGCAATTGAAAAGCGTATTGAAACCCCTCGTGTAGTATGTAGGGATGACACTTCATTGACTCTGACCTGGCATCAAACTAAAACAACCTACTATACTGGTATTTATGCAATAAAGGGAAGATCTGAGTATCATTTCAGTAAAATTATAGTAAGACTTATCGTATAATTATTTACTGTAAAATATTTTAAACGTGTTTTTAGACAAGCTGCAATTCGCTCACCTTATCAAACCTAGTTTATGCGAATCAGTATGACATAGTTCTCTTGGGCTTCAACCCACGTAATAAAACCCTGTATAAAAGTGATCAGCTAACTGTTAGCTCTGCTTCAGATAAACGAACACCGGTCAAAAGTCTAAACTACTCCCTAAGGCTCGAGGACAACGTATATTACGCCATTGTTCTCTGGGAACCAGGCCCAGGTCCCTTTTAATAATTGCACCAATTTTTAAATCCTTTAGATTTTTTTAGATTTATCTTGTTATTACGAAATTGTTTGGTACGGAAAACAGGAACCAGGAGATTACGTCAACAGAAGGATTAATCTTAAGAAAGTAAGAAAATTTGGTTAGCGTTATTCCAGGTTGAGTTGTTAATTTCTAGCAACTCAAACGTGAATTCAACTTGACTAATTTAGAATTTGGAAAAAATTATCATTTTGGCATAATGTCCATAAGCAGCAATGGCAAGACAGAGAGTCCAAAAAAGTGGTTAAAAATTGTTGTCCCTGGCTGCCTTGATACTTTCCGGAATTTGTCAGTTTGCCGTAAGTTTAATTCATTCAGAGTGTAATGCCTCATTCACAATGTTTATAAACATAATGTGTACGTATGCATACAGTAATCTTAAAGGGATCTTAAATCCTTTTATGTTCACAATGGGGGTTGGTCAAATACATATGCGTATGCTTGATTAAACAAACGCTTTTGACAGTTTCATTGTCAAAATGTTAATTCTTAATGAGAATATGAATATAACCAAACTAATTCTTTTGTGTAGCGTGTATTTGAAAAGGTCTGTCTTTTAGTTGTTAATTTAATTAAGTCAAAAACTCAAAATCAAAATATATTTTAATCTTTTGGTGACATTACTAACACTTCCCGAAAAAAGTCAATAGATTTTTACATAACAATAACATAAAGTTCAATTTTAACTTTATGTAAGTGTTACGGTTGGTCGTAATCCGTAACAAAAGGAAGACATAATTGTAATATCATTGTTAACAAAATACACTCTTTATTAAAATTTAACTTTTACCTTTACGATTATGTTTATGTGTTTTTTACGTTTATGTTCATTGTGAAAAAAGCATAACGATAAAAAATCCCATTTAGCTCCAGGAAAACCCAAAAACCTGACCGGAATTATTCTATCAAACGCTAGAAAGAATAGTACACTCACCGATATCAAAATGAGCTGGAACCTACCACCTTTACTTCCAGATTTATATATTCTAGATTTGATTAGTTACGATCCACAAGGAAACCAAAGCAATAGAGTCAGCTATAATGTTTCAGGGGTAAGATAGCAAACGTTAGTTTTAAGATCATTCATAAAATTCTCTCTTTTATAAAAAGGACAAGAACTACTCAATGTTGAAAGACGTAAATCTAACCAGCCATCATATGGTAAAACTAACGGCTCTTTCTAAAGGAGGAGTGAGCAGTCCAACATATTTTAAATACAGTCCCAGAGCTACCACTACTCAAAATAAGCCACATGAGAGAAACGCCTCTGGAGAAACCACAAATTCCTGGATATGGATGTCGATTAGCGTGTTTGTAGTATTAACCTTATGTTTGCTACTGTTCTTCTGCAGAAACTGGATATTTAAAGGCTTTTTGGTAACCAAGGTATTTCAAGAAAAGTGATCATGACATGATTTTGGTTACAATCTAAAGTATTTACCGGGCTTTGTAGCCGTGGTCCAATGGAATTTCTTCCTGACTTTTATATCTACAGCTGCGGCAGACATTATCAAAGGCGATGAGGCAATGGGCGAAGTAATCGCGCGTGCTTCCCAACGTTGATTGATTCTACTGTGGGGAGCTCGGTGGTATTTATTCTCCCGCCATCGCGCTGCAGTGTAGGGACTGGGGAGTGGGGTGGGGGTAGTGGCGGAGTGGGGTTTCGGCGCACTTGTTGTATGTCGTAGGATTCGCTTCCTGTCTGTATTTAGAAACGTAACTTCCTTCTTTCTGTTGAAATTTGTCTCGTGTGTAAAAAGCTCAATGGCCTCTTTTGTTAGTCTCGGATAGAAACGCTGCGATTGATATAAGATATCCACCTAGTTGAAAAGGATGCCGTGACTTTCGGAGAGAGCGTACTCTGCTACTGTTGACTTTTGTGTTCCAGATCCACAAACCGGATGTGCCACTGAGACCTATCGTGAGCACCATAGGAACGAGGAAATACTCACAGCTTTATAAATATATTCTTTGACTCTTTCTCCAAGAGAAATTCTCGTTAGCTTCGATGTTATGTCGCTCTTCAAAGCCATGGAATATAGTAACCAGGAATTTCCACAAGGTATTGACAAGTTGTTCCAACACTGCCTAACCACTACCTTTTTTCTCAATGAAAGGAGGATTTCTACGAAGAATCTGATGGTGTAGCTAAGGGCAGCCCCCTTAGTCCAGCAATAGCCAACTGATTTATGTAAATTTTCGAGGCCAAGGCGTTGGCTTGGGCGAACTTCAACACTTCCTCTTACACCTCAACTCTATCAATGCAAAAATTCAATTCACTAAGGAGATCGAAAAGGAAGGACGCCTACCTTTTCTGGATGTTTTAATATCAAACAGGCCCAATGGGAAGCTTGCGCCCACCGTCTATAGAAAACCAACACACAGTGGCCGATATCTCAATATCTCATTATCGGATCAAGTCATCATCCCAGACAGAAAAGAGGAGGCATAAAGATTCCGTCCGTGAGAGCCAAGAGAATTGAATTAAGCATCTGGAAAGGGCCTTTGGTTGAAATGGATACAGCAAGCACGAATTCAATAGGGCCGTGCGTCCAAAGAATGTAGAGTGTCAGGAAGGAACAAGGGGAGAAGATGAAGAAAAGAGCGGATGGACTAGTCTACCAAACATCCATAAATTAACGGACAAGGTCGGCCGTCTACTGAAAAAGCACAGTGTTACAACTGTTTTTTGACCCACTCGAACCATATAATAGAAATTGAGATCGGCCAAAGACCGCAAAGATCCCCTAGCCGCACCCGGAGTTTACCGAGTTCCATGCAGCTGTGGCTCGGTATACATTAGCACTACAAAACGCAGTGTCAACACGAGGATTACGGAAAACAAGAGCAGTTGCAGGCTGGGACAATCATAAAAATCAGCAGTAGCAGAGCACGCTCTTTCTGAAGGTCTCGACATCCTTTTCACCGAGATGGATATCTTATATCAATCTCAGCGTTTCTATCCGAGACTAACGAGAGAGGCCATTGAGATAAACACGACAACAATTTCAACAGAAAGGAGGAAATTACGTTTCTAAATGCAGACTGGTAGCTAGTTCTAAAACATACTTCAAGTGCGCGGAAACTCCGCGCCACCACTATTTCCACCCCAGTCACTCCACTGCAGCGTGGTGGCTGGGGAGTAAATACCATGGAGCTCACCACCGTCGAATCAGTCATCGTCGGTAAGCACGGGAAATCACTTCGCCCATTGCCTCATCCCCTTTGATAATGTCTGCCGCAGCTGTAGACGAAACCTCAAGAAGACATTCCATTTGACCACAGGCTCAAAGTTCGGAAAACACTTTAGATTCTATTTGAGACTGTCCATATTTTTGCAAAAACCTGCTCAACTACCAAAATATGTTGCTCAGTACTTCAAACTTTAAATTGCGCAGAGAACGGAGAATAACATCATCAAATACACGGCAACTGACCCAGAAGACTCAAAGTGGGAGCTTACGGAATCCAAGCTGATAATCGATAAAGCCATCGGGTTTGGGGCTTTTGGAATAGTCCAAAAGGGCTACTACTGCGTCGAGCCTAACAAAAAAAGGCCAGTGGCAATAAAAACCCTTAAAGGTACTATAAATTTGTCTGCGGCAATATTGTAATTTTTGTTAGTATCGTTTTTAGCTAATCCAAGTCAGGAACAAATAGTCCAGTTCTACGATGAAATTGAAATAATGAAATCTGTCCCATACCATGCCCATATTGTGTTTCTGGTCGGCGTGGTAACGAAATCCCGCCCTAGTAACCCCTTAATGTTGGTGGAGTACTGTGCCAAGGGCGATTTGCAGTCATTTCTAAGAAAAGTGGCTTTGGTTTTAGTAGACAGGTAGAAAAGTTTTGGGGCTCTTGATTTTTGATTCATTCTCTTTGGTATTGCAGCCGGCCAGACCCTCCAAAGGAAAACATGGACGAGTTCTTCAATCAATCATATGACTTAGAAGAGACATTTGTTCTTAAGCCTGAGGATATTCTTTCATTTGCCAGGCAAATTGTATTAGGAATGGTAGGCCATTGTTGTTTTATCTAGGAATACATTTAAAAAGCTAACATTATTTAAGGAATTCCTTTCTAACCTCAAGGTTATTCACCGAGATCTCGCAGCAAGAAACGTATTGATCACCGAAGATAATATATTGAAAATATCAGATTTCGGGTTAAGCAGAGATATATACACCGACAACATTTATAGAAAGATTACCGGAGGTCAGTCGAGGTTCAAAGCAGACTCCACAAATAAAATATAATTTTTAGGAAAGTTGCCATTTAGATGGATGGCCTTAGAATCGCTGACGCACCAAATTTACACTACTGAAAGTGACGTCTGGTCCTTTGGAATAGTCTTATGGGAAATTGTCACTCTGGGTGGTAACCCTTATCCCGCGATTAATACAGAGGAGTTGGTACCGCTGTTGAAGAGCGGCTATCGCATGGAGAAGCCTACCAACTGCAGCGAAGAAATGTAATTGTTGGTAATTGTGAGGTCTCTAGATTGAAATTAGAGAATTTTTAGGTACCAGATAATGCTGAGCTGTTGGCAAACTTCACCCAACTTTAGGCCAAACTTCACGAAACTCAGAGAAATTTTTGACAAACTTTTGGAATCCAAGATGCAGTACGTGAGTCTGGAGGTCTCCAACTGCTACGAAAATCTAGAAAATAATCTGTAAGATTATAGTGTGACTAGATCTACTCCCTTGCAACAAACATTTTATATAACATTAATTATAGTTATAATTAATTGAAGTTTTCTTTTTCGAGTGTAGACCGACAGTAAAGCCGAGTTTTGAGAAGTTCTAACAATTTTTAAGATACTGCTGATTTCGCTAATTTTGAAGATAACTCATAATTCTCAGTTTTTCCTAGAATTTAACCAGTAAAGTCGGCCTGAATTAACCTGAACAAACAATATATTTTTTCTACAACCGTCAAAATATGACACGGTTTGCGCATTACTGACAGTAGGCAAACTGACAGATATTTTCATTGTTATCTTTCTCGCACGTCGCCCATAGCAGCATAAGAAAAAGTTACTGGTTGCCATAGGACACGTGCGACAAAGTCTTTCGCGCACACCGTCAATACAGGGGTAGCAGAAAAGAACTGTGAAGCTTAATCATTTATAAAATCGTTAAAGATGTTCCATATTAGTGGCAGCTGGACTTTTATACCGTTGTAGAAAAAGTGTTGTTCCTAATTCTTGCGCGAAGTGTCTTTCGCGCACTTGTTAGGAATATAACTATTTTTAAAATAGTTACACCAAGTTTATTCGCACTTAATTTCAGTCGTCTTTTCTTATAAGAAATTGGGAAGGAAGTTAGGTTTTGAGTGCTTTCTATGTCTTAGCCACTTCCTTTTCTTTACGACAACTGTATCGAGTTTGGCATCATTTTCAATTATCATCAACTTTCTGATTTCATAAGGAATTAGTACTATAGTTGCATCGATTATTAACTGGCGGGTCTAAAATCCACTAACCATATGAATTAAATCAGAGAACACAGTGACTACAAAAATGTTTCCTGATGTAAACAATTCGAGGTTATACATATATCAAATGACATTAAGCTTTTTCGGAATGTTATTCGGATTAACTACTCGTAGAATTCGTAGAGTACCATATTAATTCTGGAATTTCCTTTTACTTCAGACTTAAAAATATATCAGATGCTACAAGAATTTGGTCAGTTCCTGTGAGTTACGGTGTGAAAAGAATCTTGTCATATCGATTGAAAAGTGCACATTAGAGTTAATTAATACATGCGTACCGATATTATAAAAAAAGTTTTTTTTTGCATCTATACACTTTCTTTTTGTATTTGTATTTTTTTACAGAATCTGGAACACTTGTGTTTTTTTTAATAAAGATTATTTTTAAACTGTTTGTTTAATTTGTACGTATTTTTTCGATGCACCGTTAATCGAAATATTAAATAACTGAATGATTCTTCAAGGTGTTTGAAAATGTGTTGTTTTCAAGTTCCTATTTATTGGTGTTCAAATTGTCCACCTATATGTTAATAATTATCAACAAAAAGGGACTGAGAATAGTAATAATTGTATCTGCCACTTTGTTCACAAATTTGTTTTAGATTTTTTTAGAATTTTGTTTTGCTTGCGGGCATTTTATTGATACTGGTTTATTAACTGTAATGTAAACTACTCGTTTACATGTGTTAACAATATAATTGTTAACAGAAGAGTTGCATCCGCCAATTTGTTCACAAATTTTGTGTTTGATTTTAGTGCTTATTGAGAGTGTTTAATTGATCCTGGTTTACTAACTGTAATGTAAAGTACTGGTTTTATATTTTCCTCTCCACACAGAAACCCAACGATGAAAGTAAACATGATTTTTTGTTTGTTTTTAAGTTCCTTCTTATTTATGTTTGAATTGCCTACCTATACATGTTAATAATTACTAAAACAAAAAGACTGAGATAAGGTACTTGGGAGGAATTGCATCCGCCATTTTGTTGTTTATTTTTATGCTTGAGGGCATACAATTGATTATGGTTTATTGACTGTAATGTAAAGTATGTACTGGTTTTACATTTTCCTCTCCTTCGACAATATCGAAAATGAAGCCAAATGTGATATGTTTTGTTTTCAAGAGTCTATGTGTTTGCGTTTGATTGCCCTCTTATGCCACAAAAAACTAAACAATAAATAAAAAGGTTAACAAAAACAGTTATAAAAAAAGTTCAAAGTGGAAACTGTTACTTTCAATGCACTTTTTCAACACATTTTGTGAGGGGTTTCTATAAGAGAAACTTTATGCCACCCCCTTGAACACACAAGAACTTGTACAACTCATAAAACATATTTTTTAATTAATTTAAACTGCCAACTAAACATCAAGCTGTAAATTCCCAACAAAGAACGAAGCATCATAATAATAATAAAGCAACTCTTTACTATTTCTAGATAGGTTGGTTATATTGAGATATAATAAATGCTTTATATGTATTGACTAAAGTATCTAGCTAATATTCATTTTTTGATTTTGAAGTAATCTTTTGTAGAAAAGATCTTTGTAGGCTGTAGAAATGAACGATTGGCGCTACTTCACAATTTAGTACTTTTTCTCTTTCCCACCAATCCTCTATTAATTTTTCGGTGTGCTATAAGGAATTTTTGCAATACCTACTTTTACAGTAGTGTATTCCAATGCATCTTTCCAAACCTTTGCTATATACATGCTCCGATTTAAGCTCATGATCTATATGCTTGTGCTAACACCCTTTTGCTCCAGTCCATATCAATTCTATTGCGGTAAACTGGGAAAACCATCATGTCCATGTTCGCACAACCTGTGGTCTGAGGCGTAGATTTTTGTTTCTTCTTAGAGCTCTGGTCACTGACAAAAGTTCCGATCACTCATTTTTCACAGCCAATTTCACTGGTTTCGGTATATCAAGAATCTTTCTTCTCTTCTTGTAATGTTCTTCGGTATTATTTTGTACTTGGTTTCCATGCACTTCCTTTTTGCATACTCCTTAATATGATTCCCAGTCTCTTCGATACAGTTTCCTTGATATTGGTTGGCCAATTTCCACTTTTTCTTTCATTTCCGAAATAGTACAATAAATTTAACACTATTTGCTTGGATTAAAAATGCAAAAACCCGAAAATTGCTTAGAATTATTAATTTTGCCTAATTAGACTGTCAGAATGACATTTATAAATCAAAATGATAGGAAAAAATACACATTTTGGTGACCACTTTAAGCCAGAGACAAATATAAGTGTATCCTATTTTTTGTTGTCCAAAGTTGTATATATCTGTCTTTTTTTTATTATACGATTTGTTTTTGGTCGGTACAAATAAATGCCATAAAAAGAAACAAAAATTTCAAAGTTTGTCGTTGATGAATCGTCGGACCCGCCAGTTAAAAACCCATGCGACTATACTCTGTTCAGCGAGGGTTCAATATTACGTCATAAATTGTGATGTCATACAAAAAAACACGTCTGTCTCTGATAAAATGTCAGTTGAACAAAATGTGAAGTTATGTTTGTAGACACGGGGGTGTATCAGCTTAGCCTTTTGTGCTAACAATCCAAAGTTTTCCCATTTCGGGTATTAATTCAGAAGGAATATCCGCAGCAGCTTTACCATACACACTTGCTATGATTCACCCGTCCATGGATGTAGATCATAAAATATGGACAAAATCGGCCCAAGCTATTCTGAGTATTTTTGGGTGCTGACTATACCTAGAAGTGCTCACAACTTGCGTTGTAAATCCAACAAGCAGAAACACTTGTAGTCTGGTCGCCAAACATATTTTTTCTTTTTTCGTTTGAATGCACCCTTTTCTGCGGAATAGTTCAATATGTGTCCGCATGAATCCATTAATTTGATAAAAAAACTGTTTGACGTTTATTGTATATTCAATTCTTGAAATTTGAAATTTTTCTTAGAAATTAATTTACGCAATATGTGATAATAAGACATGCAACATAAATAACTTAAATTGAGTACATAATTTAACTAAGTGTGGGCAATTTTTTTAAGACACCTAACCGCGGTTTTGCTTTTATCTGTATCGCATGCACCGTTCTTCCACATTTTTTCTTTAGTTGATTCAGTCAGCGGATCTAGCCTTTAGGTGACACCAGAGGAAGATATTTTTGTGGACCAGTAGGTGATTGTTCAGGAACAGGGGCTTCTTTTCAACAATTGATAGTTCCTCCCTAGGACGTATGTTGATGGAATTTCTTCCGCCGCTTCGTCGCTTGTAACTCCTTGTTTCTCCACTATCTTGGAAATTTTCTCCGGTTTTTCTTCACACAGTGGCTTCTTCTACATATGATCCCTTAAAAGCGGATCTTTCGTTTCTATATTTAGTTCTACAAAATCTGGACTCGGATTTCTAAATTTTGACGATATTTTGACATTAAGCGTCAAACTGACATTAGCTGGTGGCTTTATTATTAATAAGAACTAATAATACGCCTGTTTTTTTGCGATCTTTTTCTAATGAAATGAGATGAGTAATGTGACGTCATATTGAACCCTCGCTGAACAGAGTATATATTAGATTTGTTCCCCATATTTAGGTAACTTTTTCCTGGAAATCGGACGGTATAATTTTGTAGATGTTTAGTTTGTGCTCATTTTCTGCTACATTTTTATTGGAAATTATATAAAGTCAAATTTTCAGTGCAGTTTTCGAGATATCAACACAGAGTTTTTTTTTTATTTTTCTTCTCAGTGAAATATCTTGCACCATAAATTATGCAACAATTGTGTCTTACCTCAGCATTTAAATTGAGCAGCCATTTTCTAGGAAACACAACGGTGTAGCCGTGTTTTGATTAGTTTTATTCTTTTTCGCGATATTGCTCTGTTATTTTTGTTTTTAAAGGTCGCCCTGTCACTGTACGTCGAGTTTGTGCTCGTTATCATCTGTCTTGGAAATACTCTAGAATGTATTATCTAACTTTTTCCAAAAATTCTATGTTATTTGTTCATGGTGTCCCAGAAAGGTTTATGAAATCTCGCAATATAATAGGTATAGAGATTTCGACATCTCCAACACTAGTTCGACCTTTGCAAATCACTTGTTAGATAATCGCCATAAAGCTTCAGTTCCGGGTAAACTCCAAATCCTTCATGAAAGTGATAAATCGAGCAAGCTTAACCTATTAGAAAAAATTGAAATAACCAAAGCAAAAAAGGGCCCAATACTGGAGTGCATCAATGATGGGTTCAATTTCGAACCGACTTTGATTTTTAATAATTAAAAATGATTTGCGTATCAACGTTCCTGCCCCCACAGGCGCGGTGTTTAGGTATTTGCAACTGTTTAGTCCTCGACAATATGTAAAAATGTAAACGTAGGTATTTTATTCTTTTAACAATCCTTTATAACAATTTGAACTTGTATTTTGGTTGCGGTGATTTTATTCCGGAATATTCTTGCCTCTAAGCCTGATGATGCCTTTTTAGACGAAATATGTTGCCAAAGAACTTGAACATAAATTTGAGACTGTTGACTTGGAGTTCGCTAATTTAAACATTTGAATTTCTACCAGACTCTTAGAGAAAAAAATGGACTTTTTCTACGATTTTTATTTTTTTATGAAAATTTTAGATAAACTGGTTCTATTTAAATATGTAAAAAAAAATTATTCTGCGAAATTTACAGAAAATGCAATTTAAAAATTTAAGATGACAGTTACGCTCTCTATATAGTGGTCATTTTTAGAACTTGAAAATATTCCTCCACCGATTCTTCAAAGTCATACGACGAACGGTTACCGTGGCCGAGGGACTCTCTTGGACTCTCTTATTGGGTCACCCGGTAGGTACACTTACCAGTGAATCATCCTGCCTAGCCGGGAGCTTACTATCACTCTATTTTCGGAAGTTATCACACAGAGTTTGTAAAAGCATAGCATAAAAACCCTTTCCAGATCCCATTACAAATATTGTATTTTCTGGAGTAGTTACGCAGAGTTTGTACTCACTATTAGGTGCTTTTTTCTAGGGAAACCAACATGAAGTCGGATGTCACTAACCACTTATGAAATATTGTTTAAATTTTCATTTCCATTACGAATTTTCGATGCATTTACAGGGTGTCCCGAAATTAGGTGGCCACACTTAAACGGGAGATTCTTGAGGCCAAAGTAATACTGATTTGTCAAATAAACATATATCGAGAAATGCCCCCTAACGGAGTTTCGCCTCTCTAAAAAGAGGAGCAGAAATATAGTTTTCTTTAATTTATTTTCTTAGTGTTGATATTAGAATTACAGTTGTTTCTCTAATGTGATAATGCTTGCATGGTGAATCTAACCCGAGAATCAAAGTTGTGAAAATATAATCATAGGCGTAACATTTGGGTAAGAACTAGTACAAAATTTGCCGTAACTTTTTTTGGGTTAGCATTTTATCTTTTTTCTTAATGAATTTTGAAATTATGGACTATTTTTTTAAGAAAAGGTCCTCTTGGTTTATGTCGCTCAGACGCATCATTTTTCCACAAAATGTTTTTAAAAGTATTACCACACAGAAAGTAGAAAATTATTTATTGAATTAACAGTAAATACATTAATTTAGGAGCTTTGCTTAATTGATTAAAGTAAATGTTCAAATGAATTTCCATTTTTCTGTATACACGTTCTACACCTTTTTATAATATTTTGAGTAGACGGAAGAATTTCAAAAGGGTTTTCTTTGATATGATTTGCAGCAGTATGAATTTGTTTCAGAAGTTCTTCCTCGCTGTTTATTTCTGTAGCGTAAATCATGTTGCACATATTACCCCATAGATAATCATCCAAAGGATTTAAATCAGGTGACCGAGCAGGCCAATTTTTCGGACCACTTCGACCTATCCATCGGTTCGGAAACTGCTGATTTAATCAATTTCTTACGGGTCGGCCATGATGAGCAGGTGCTCCAGCATGTTCGAAATACATATCTAAACGAATACGTATGGGAATTTCTTCTAGCAATTCGGGCAGATCATTTTGAAGACAATTTAAATAGCTATATAATTAGAGTTTAACCTATTTGGCAGAACAATAGGACCAATTAATTAATTGCCTATCATACCTGCCCATACGACATACGTTAAAGGAAACCCTTTGTTGAAAGTTCGTTCTTCGAACGAATTTCGGATTCTCAAGTCCCCAAAAATGGGTATTACGCATGTTGAATGTCTTGTTTCTTGAAAAAGTTGTCTCGTCAAACCATAAAATTATTCGAGAAACATTTTGGTTAATAAGAATCCAATTTGAAAACTCTACATGTGATGGAAAATCTGCATCTCTTAAAGCATGTACCTATTGATAATGGAAAGGATGCGAGGCTTGTATTTGAGTCATTCTTCCAATCTAGAAGTAAATTTTTGGAATTTTAACCACGTCTTATGTACGTAGCAAAAAAAAACTTACTTACAATTGATTTGGGAATGTGAGTAATATTGGCTAAAGGTAATCCCAATTGAGGGTTTTCTTCAATTCTGTTTAGTGCTCCTTCCAAATTATAATTTCCTAAAGGTCTTCATTGCCCCTGTCCACGTCTAAATGCTGCACGTTCGCGTAAATTTGTATGTAAGGTTATAAACATTTTGCGATGGGGTTCTCTTCTTGTGGAAACCGTATTTGATACTCTCGAGTCTTTCCGAATAACTTTTCGCTAACTAACTTATTCGCACATTTTATACCTTATGCAGCGGACATGTAGTTGGTCGAGCCTAAGATACCAGAGTCACCGAACAATCGAATGGAGTTTGCCATTTTAACCATCATGAATACATTTTTAACTGACTACCATCTCTAAGTGAGAATAGCCCTGAAGAAGATTAAATAAATAGTCGAAACGTCGGCCATTTTCGAATAAAGAAGAGGTGCATTATTTGTCCCAATCCTGCTAACTTTACCAACAACTTACAACTTAAGGACGCTAATTACAACAATGAATTTTTAAATATCTGAACCAAACTTCCCAAAAAAAAACAAGGCAAGTAACTTGGAATGGGCCTGGTTAAATAAAGCGTTAGAACTTCCACTGGCCAATCAGGACAGCGAAGATGATTACACCATACCACTTGCCCAATTAAAAGACAACAATAATATAAAATACTATCATTATTGCACTATTGCATTATAATGGTAATTTAAAATGTAAATTTTTTAGATGTTAAAGTTTTACTGCATTTCTCCAATGTTTGAGTATTTTGTAACTAAAATATATTATTTTTTTACTTCCTGTCTAAAGGATTTGCAATAAAAAGTCGGATACCTAGTAAAATCTATAACATGTGGCAATGTGGTTTTGTAACCTATTTTTTTTAATTTACAGACCTACGATATTATTAAAAATAAACTTGATATATATCCGATATTATGATATTTTGTTATTTATATAAATATCATGATATTTTCCAACCATGGCATCAATTGGCCTCTCTTTTTCCTATGCTTTGTCGATAATCTCATTCGTGTGCTTGCAGTAATCTCTCCATTTTTCGGATGTAACCTAAAAGAATAAGCATACAACAGAAAGACTCCATTAGAGTTGTATCTAAATGTTTGCCTTTGCCACCAACTCCTCCCACAAATTTAAGGTAACATCGCTAGTTACTTATAAATATTCTCCTATTTTGGAATCGTAGTACCTCTTATATTCTGACCACACCATCTCAATTGTCTGTCATCAAAACTGTCAGTCTTAACACGCGATGACCATAACGGAGAGCTATTTCATCGACATTAAACAAATAATTATTTTTCACAGACAAATTATACAACTTACACATAATTTAAGTGAAAAAAAAGATTAATTTTTTTTAAATTTTATAATAATTTTTAATTTTTTTAATAAAAATTTTTCTTAATAACCTATTGTGGAATTTTTCATGTAAAAAATGCTTTTTGTCTGTAGAAAATTTGCTATTCTTTGACCATTTGACAAGCATACTTGATTCTTTCAAACTCAAATTAGGTCAAAAATTGGGTTTTGACTAGGCAAGTTACAACAGTTACGTTATTACAAAAAGAGTTTTCTTACTGTCGACCCATTATATACAGAGGGTATAATTTTTCTAAAAAAAATTTAAGATTTTTTACTAGTATCTCTTAGCAAGTAAATTTTGTTTAAGTATTTTCCATAATTCGTCCCTCATTATGTTCTCTCCAAAAGTTATTTGTTTCTGCTGGAGATAAACGATCAATTGTGATAACTCTCCTTGACTTAATGATGTACACAAGGGACTTGGACACATCTAATGCATCAGCCACTCTCTAAGAGTTAGGCATCAATAACAATAATAATATTGGATGTTTTCTAATAGTATGAAAAGCTTTCCCTAAATACCAACAACTTATTTCTGGCATTATGTGATTTGGAATATGATTTATAGCATATTTTTGTCTTATAGTTCAGGTTAACATATATTGGGTAGAAAAATAATATGATTACGTTTTGCTCTTGAACAAAGCTTATTTGAAGTTATTACAATTGCTTTGAAGAAAACTTGTGTAATGTGTAATTAGTCGTAGGTATACGTACTAACTTCTGAGTTATGGTCGAACGATATCTTTGTGGTAATGTTTTGATAGTTTAAAATAAGTTAGATAAAATATGAAGGCATCCTTAAGCTTTTTGTTTATGTAGAAATTAAATGTAGTAATTTTAAACATAAACATAGAAAAATACGTATGAAAAGAAGGTACTTACTTGGAGCACTGAAGTCAGAGGTAAAAGGAGCCTTCCTGCATCTTTCGCTTAAGTAATCTATCAAATTTAAAATAAAGTTCTGTTCCCGTTCAGAAAATCGAGTTTTCATTTTAAACGATAATAAAATAATGTGTCAAATTGATAATGAATCAATGTCAAACATTTTTTTCGGCATTGTTAAGTGGCAGGTGGTACGCGACGTATGTTTATGACGTAATTTTTCTATTTCATTCAGTAAACGTGCGTTAGTGAGATTGGAAAATTATGACGAGATTCCACAAGATGATTATTCAGACTTTAGTACTTATATCCGTTACAAATTAGCAATATCTCTAAAACGGTTAGGGCTACTCAAAATGTGACTTCAGTATTACATTTGTTGGAAGAAGTCACTCAAAACTGAAAATAATCATTCAAAACCGAAAAAGAACAATATCAAAGGAAAGGGTCGAGCCACTGAAAATTCGACTATACCGTCGATTTTCTAAGAACAAAGCACCTTAAATTAAGATGAAACTAGGTATGACCATCCTTCTGAAACTTCATAAGTACTCTTCAAACGTATTAACTACCCATTAGCTGTACCTACTTATTAGGCCTGACCCACTTGCCATTAGCTTCCCAGCTTTGAGCCTTTTTACGTAGGTACGTATTTAGTAGACTGAAAAAAAAATTGATATTTAGAATTTTAGATGTCCTAGATTATTGTTCTATTTTTTATCTCTTATTGAAAGTTGAAAAGTACCCAACAAGCAGGTACAATAATTATTAACGAAAGTCGCTTTTTATCTCGGCAAGCCCAATTTTCATTTCATTAACATGCACCTCTGACACAATGACCAATAATCGAAAAAACCAATCTATCATCAATATTCATGAAAATTCGGATACCCATGCGGAGATGTTTCACTTAACCCCGACGTTATTATGCAACGCTTTGAACAGCATCGAACACCAGACGTACGAGACCGGCCTTGATGGTACTTAATGGATGGTAGTGGCGGTGGCGGTGGGCGACAAAAGATGCTACTTCATTTTTATACCGCGGTCCAGAGTGGCATGTTTTTTTCGTTCTGCGGGTGTACTATTTTGGTCAATTGATAAAAGAGAAAGAGTTCAATGATGGGTTTTCTGACGAGATTGATTTTTGTGGGAGCTACGGTTTTATTAGGGGGTAAGTAACATATTTTTTTGTTGTGCTACACTAACTTGCAAAATAAACTAAAAAAAACAACGCAAGTCAACACAAGTTCCAAGCTTCAGAATAATTAATAACTCTACTCTAATTTTTCAACGACTATATGAGGCTTTTCAACGAATATTGGATACCATCATCAGCATTAAGTTTTTACTGATATTAACAAACAATTTTCGGTATTTGCACAAACCTTGAAATTACCTGCAATTTCCTTAGAAAATGTGATTTCTCAACATGGTATTTTCTGACATATTACATAAAAGATCGACAATAGCTATAAGTAAGAAGTTCGCACTCACGTCGCAGTTTTTTCAACCTTTAAGCTATTATGTACCATCTCCAATTACCCATATCCATTTGCGTTTCATGCCTCGTTAAACGTCGTACTAATTAGTACCATAGGATTTTACCTTATTTATTGGAATGTTATTTCAAATTGGCAGAAACTCCTTCTTGACCAGGCCTGTAATTTAATGGCACCTAAGGAATGATATTATTTACGACAAAAAAAAGACATGCAAAATAAACATAATTCTTATTGTTGTACTGTATACGTGACATACACCATAAAATTGCTGTTAACTGTTAAATTATTCATGATCAAACGAAACGCGGAAGAATTACGATAATATGTATAAACACAGATTTTAACCCTCTGGTTATCAGGGTTTCCTTGTGGCGAGTTAAAAGAACAACTCGTAAAACAAGTACTAAACCTTGGCATTCGCATCAATGTTTAGTCAAAAAAATAATTCCCATCTGTTAGATAAGTTATTTGATGTTCAAACATTTATTAGCAAATTTCGTTGCTTAACAATATTAAGTAACACACATGCCTAGAGCTTTTAGCTAAATCTAAGATAAACTTCGTTGGCTTTCACTTTATCTCTTAATTATGGAAGGCAACAAAAAAAGCAACTATTTTAGAATCACAAACAGGGTTGGTTGTTAGATAATAATAATTATAATATTTCTCCTTTATTTCCAATGGTAGTATGTCACAAAATCGAGGTACAAACAAACACAAAAGAAACTGCGTCAAATACGTAAATGACACCCACAATATTTGGAGAATATGAATGTAGGACTTAAGTAAATTTGATAATAGCGTAAGTTCATTAAACCGAATGTAATGTAATAAAACTGTAGTAATATGAGCATTAGTTGCTAAAGTAATATAAGTAAAACTATTAGCTCTGTCTCTACTACATGAAATAGAGAAGGGTATTATTTAACTACCTGATTGTAACCTAGAATGTATATCAGAAAACCAAGTTTTCAATGTGAAAAACTATCAACCTTAATAAAAAAATAAAAACAGTGTTTTGTTCCGTTCTTTACAGAAAGAAAGCAGTCATTATAATATCAGGCTGTGAAAATTCGTGCATGTTGTTGTGATCAGAACTACACTGAAATTGCTTGGCAGGGTCCTTTAATTTGTGACATCCATTTTTATATAATGTTTATTAGCCACAAAGAAGATCTTGAAATTATGGAAACAAGCACAGAACAAGATGAGGCACTTTCAAGAAACTTGATGCCAGAGCCCAACGAATTTATTGTTTAATAGAGGATGTCAGGATCTAAAAAAGCAGATGTCATAATCTAAGGAACTAAAGACACAATGTATTTTATCCTATATAACGAATAGACTTCCCTCTTACACAAACTGCATTCTCACAAGGCCAAAGCATGCCCTCTGCAAGATTCCGAATGAAATCTTGAGAAATGCTTCGCTATTTTTCAATTCCCTGACAAAGATATTCTAGATTACAATATAATTGGTCACGTGATATTATCAACATCAATTTGAAACAAAACCAAATTTGTTCGATTATATTAAAATCTGAAAATTTCGCCGGCCGATCTAAAGAAAAAAATTCTCTTCTAAAGCCTCTTGTACAATTCTTCCCCTATGTGGTCGATTATTGTGATCATTCAGAATGAATCTATTTTCTTCATTTTCGGCAAACAACAATTCAATCAATCAATCAATCAATTTATTCAGTCAACAAATACATATTTTTTATCTTTATCAAATTAAGACAAATTAAAAAAGTAAATATCTAGAATACAAAATAGAATGACAATGTAATAACATTAAAATTTAAAAGTTAAATAGAACAAGGCTACCAATAATAAAAACGACTAAACGATAGAATAATAGGACAGAACCTCACTCACTCAAAGAAGGAATGTCAGTTCGAAGAAACTAGTCGACGCTATAAAAGGCATTGTCAATTAGATATTTTTTACTCTCGACTCAAGCAAATTAAGAAGCAAATCCCTATCCGTTTGCGCCAACTTATTGAATATCATCGGACAGTAGTAAGTCGTAGAAATACGGGATGCCTGAAGACGATGGAAGACCACTCTCATCTGTGAAGCTTGCCTCGTCGAATACCGATAGCGATCAAAATTCCTACCACAGTAGAGTATACATTCATATATGTAACGACAGGGCAATGTCAGGATCGCCAGCTCGACAAACGCTCGACGTATATTCTCGCGATATCCCAGTCCCACCACGACACGGACCGCCATCCTATGGACCGCAAAAAGTCTCCTCAAATGAGGCGAATGGCCCCCAAGCCATTATGGCATACACAGTCACCGACTGAAATATGGTATGGAAAACCCAAAGCACACACTCAACCGGGACAGTCCGCTTTAAGCCTTTCAGAAGAAATACAGCTCCCGAAAGTCGACCACCCTCAACATCTATATGTTGAGGGTGGACTCAAAATTTAGTTTTGAATCAAGAGTCACGCCCAAGAACCTCACATCACTTCTCTCATTAAACCTCCAAGACCAAAGCAAGCGTTCACCGTCTTCCCATCATTTAAACACAGTCTGTTTGCCGGAAACCACCGCTTCAAGTCACCGAACTCTCGATCAACCCTACACTCAACATCCTCTAGCTTGTCTCCTTTCACAATAAGCGAAGTGTCATCTGCAAATAACAGAAGTTTGGAGCCTGATGAGGCGCGAGCTATGTGGTATATGTCGACTAGGAACAAGAGGAGCCCAAGCACGGACCCCTGTGACACCCCACGCCCGACCCCCATACAAGACGCTCTGAGTACGCCTCTGAAGGTAGCTCTCTAGCAGGCCGACACTCATTCAGGCCGTAGTACCTCAGCTTCCCAAGCAGAACCCTGTAGAACACACAGTCGAAAGCCCTCGAGAGGTCACAACACACCACTCTGACGTTTTGCCCGCTTCGAAAGCTCCCGCAATGTACTCCAACATGTCCAGCGCGGTACCCGTCGTCGATCTACCAGCTCTAAACCCAAATTGACAGTTCAGGAAAAGATTATTATCCTCAAAATAATTGTAGAGTTGCTGCTTCAGTACTATCTCAAAAATCTTAGATAGTGCAGGTACTAAGGAGATCGGACGATAATTGTTCGTGTCCCTTTTATCTCCTTTATTATGAACTGCTACTACTCTTGATTTCTTTAGACCGTTTGGAAATTTTCAATTTTTTATGCAAAGATTCAAGAGTCTAGTCAATGAAAATATCAATAGATTGCTCAGGTATCTAAGTAACATTGTTGAGATACCTTTCGGCATTGATGGAATGAGGTGTGACTTTTTTCGTTAAACATTACTCATGTCCAAACATTTATTTCGCCTACACCAAAGGTTTCTTGTTGTGCCATATTTTCCTCATCAAACTGTTCATTTGGCCTCCTTCATATAAGAATGCGTGGGTCACGACAAGAGGCTGGATTAAACATGCCACAGCACAATTAACTGACGCAAAATCAAAACCTCAGCCACACTGGATGAAACCTTACGACTTATAGAAAACAGAAGATGTCTACGAAACTCAAATCTAAACGAAAAAGAGGAACAACTACAACAAATTAATTTTGAAATTAGGAAATCCTGTCGACAAGATAAAAATAAACAAATAAATGACATATGCAGAGAACTAGAACAACACGCTGACTGCAACGAATCCAGAGAATTCTTTAGTAAGGTCAGATACCTCCCACGCGAATTCAACTTAAGAACACAAATAATCCAGAATAAATTCGGTAATGCTGCAATAAACACTATGGAAATTGCTGAGGTATGGAGACGTTACTGCTGTCGGTTGTTTAGTGGTAACTAATAATGAAACAAGCGCTGTCGTTTTGGAAGGCTTCCAGAAAGAACCGGACATACTTAGCAAGTACAGTAGAGAGAGCTATTAAAAAACTAAAGAATAGAAAAGCTCCTGGAGTGGATGCTATAACAACTGAAGTAGTAAAGGCAATGGGTGAGATTGGCATCAACATGATGCACGCACTCTGCAAAGAAATCTGGCAGACCGGCAAATGGCCGAATGGGTGGTGCCAGTCCGTCTTTGTTCCAATTTACAACAAGGGATCGCCATTAGAGTGTGGAAACTATAGAACAAAGGCATTAATTCCGCACGTCAGAAAATGTTTCTAGCCATTCTCAATGAACCTTAAAACCATTCCTTCTACCACAAATATCTGATGAACAAACAAGATTTGTACCGGGAAAAGGCACTAAAGAACAATTTTTAAATGTCCGTCAACTAATCGAAAAAGCACGCAAATTTAACGTAGAAATATACCTATGTTTGGTCGATTATTCAAAGGGTTTTGATACTATTGCTTGGGAGTCGCTATGGACCATTCTTCTCAAAATGGGAACTCCTCCCCACCTTGTCCATTTAATTAAACAACTGTACGGAAGAAACACAGCTGAAGTTAGGATGAACAACACATACTCTGACAGTTTCTCAACTAAAGCGGGAGTAAGACAATGATGCATTTTATCACCATTGTTATTTCACATATATGGAGAATACATCATGTGTAAGGTGCTAGAAGACTGGGATAGTGGAGTGTCGGTTGGAGGAAGAAAAATAAATAATTTAAGATATGCTGACGATACCTTGATCATCGCAGCTAAAAAGGAAAAAAATGGTGGACAAAATGGACAGGTTGAGGTTAGAGCTAGAGCAGCGTTAGTTCAGGTTAGAGTTAGAGCAGCGTTAGCCGAAGTTACGGACTCGAACTTAATAGACAGAAAACAAAAATAATGATTGTAGATCGACAGAACAACAACCAACCTCATATTCGAGGATTAGCTGGTTTCGAGGTTAAAGCTTCACGAGACCACGAGATAAGTCTCGGTCTCGGTTTCGGTCTCGTACGAGACCGAGACCGAGATCGAGATCGAGACCGAGACTTTATATCGACTTCGAGACCGAGACCGAGGCTGTCTAGATCTCGATATCGGTCTCGGTCTGCGAAACCGAGACCAAGACCGATACTGACAATCGAGACTCTCGAGAGTCTCGGTCTCGAAAAACATAATTCGTTTGCAAGATATTAGGTTTTATATAATCAGCAGGCGAGGGGTCCTTATAATAGTGCGTTGCATATAGTTATTCTTAGTACGAAAAGACACTTTACTTAAAGTACGTACTAGAGAAGTACTGTAGTACATACTTACCTGAGCTTTCTATTTTCCTCATTTTATAGAAAAACGAGATTTTGTTTGCTCAAAAAGGAGTTTCATCACGAATGAAATCGACTCAAAGCGAGCAAGAACCAAATACGAAAACACGTGTAAAGTATTACTTTCCGCCCTTTATATTTATAAATAACTATCAACTATCATAAATAAGTTCTATGGATTCCTAAGTGTGACTATCCTGCGAATTAACAATATGAGGATTAAATTTTTGTGTTTGCAATAGTATTGTATTATTTCTATACAGGGTAATTTTTAAAGGTAATTTTTAAGTTGGTTTAAATTACTTCATTCTACCACAAAATAAAGCTAAAAAATAGGAATTTTTCTATTGGCAGTATGTGCACTTTTTCGACATGCATATTCGAATTCATAATATAAAACCTGATTTGAAATATTTCCATATTTTCAATGAAATTTTGTAGATGTGTCGATAGCTAAGACAGGATGCATATTTTTTATAAAAAATATGTTTAGTAGCATCAATGGCAACCTACGGGCAGGTCTAATGCAGTTTTACATTAAACTAACCTGAACTAACCTGATTCTACATTGGAAATTGGAACCCTCAATAATTTCAAATTTGGTTAAGTAAACATTTGTACACAAAAAAGGATATTTCTCTGAAAACTGTGCGCTATAACTCAATAACTCAGAAGAAAATTGAATATGCAATTCAAACATAATAAGATTTTTTGAGACACTATTTTTTTTCCGAGACCGCGACTCGAGTTGCTACTACAAGACCAAGACCGAGACCGAGACTCAATTATAAATGTGATACCGACACACAGAGTATGTAAGTCTCGGTCTCGTGAAGCTCTATAAGAAATAGTCCGATACTAAAAATCAGGAAATAATATAAAAACTTGTAAAATAACAAAATAGAAAAATAAGAAAATAAAATAATATACAAAGAATACTAACCAGAACATTAAAAGCAGTAACAAGCAAAGAAGAGGATAAAACTTTACAAAATCAAAAAAAAACGGAACATAATGTGATATACATGGAAAAACTGTTAAATAAAGCAGTCTAGAAATTTCACAATTAGTACGAAATAAATTAGAAGAATATCTGGTAAATATTGTCAAGTAAGACAGGTAGCAAACCGATTCACACTGAAGAGAAAACAGAATAGAAAATTAAGAAAAAATATTAAATTTAGCAAAAGGAGAAAAAGTAGGTCAAAAGGAGTATGGAAAGAAGTAGAAAATATAAAAGTAAAGAAAAAATTATGAAATGCTTGAAAAACCGAAAGAGAGCCAATTAAATTTAAGAACATAAAAAAACGGCAATTGAGAGAAAAAGCAGATGAGCTAAAATTTAAAAATTTAAAGAATAGCAGAAATTTATTCAAAGAAAAACCAGTATAGGACGCTCAAAAACAAAGTTAGAAGTAATAGAAAAAATAGTAAATGATCTAAAATAGAAAGGAGTAAAAATTTTGCGAATGGACGAATAGACGTACCTGAACCAACTAGAGAGACGAAATTTCATAAAAAAAAAACCAAAACGAAGAAGGGAACTTTATTGACAGACAATTATTATGAGACAAAATGATCAAAAATACAGGAATTAAAAAGGGGAGCAATTGAGCCACAATTATAAAAAAAAACAGAAAATATTACAGAATGTAATTGGGAAAAGAAAATGAGTTGAAATAATAAAAAAACATCAAAAGGAAAGTGGCTGAAAAATGATTCAATAAAATTTCTTCAAATTATAGGAAATGTAAAATCACTATTTAAAAAAATAGTAAATGAAGCAAATGTCTTATAAATATGGAAAATATCACGAATTAGAAACAATACAAATTAATCATACAAAGAACAAAGCAGGCAAAAGCAGTGCGAGAATTACAAGAAGTGGAGCTTGATGAATAAATGTAAAACAACAGATATGTAAAGGGTGAAAAGACGTATGAAAAACCAAAAAAAGGAAAAATAATAAGAACTTGGAAAAGAACAATATAGAGAAAAGGTAAATGCGTCGAAAATGCAGAAGAAGGCTAAAAAGGAGTGTGAGGCAAAAAAAGGATTTAAAACTAAATAAAAATGAAAAATGAGGCAAAATTAAAAAAGTTGCAATTTGTCAAAAGTTTATTAAATCTTAAAAATCAGACCCCTTCAGTCGACGATTTTTAGGCACTTATAATATCGAGTTTTTGGCCAGTTTTTTGAAAAATTACTTTAAGGGTTAATTTCATTAAAACAGGCGTGCCATTCTCATCAAAAATAGCAAAAATAAAATTCTGATATTTATTTGAACTTGAGGGAGGCGGGCTAGAATGACTTTTTCCTCAATTTTCAAGTTTAACCGCCTGTAACATTAAAACGAGTGGACCGATGGGAGTGAATCTAACTGTTTTTTGCTCTTCTTAATGTTATCTTTTAAAATCGAGTTTTTGGCCAATTTTAAAAAAATATTACTTTTAGGGTTAATATAATTAGGATTGAATATGTTACGTTCTTAGTGAATTGCAGACGTTCCGATCCTATAATTTTCAAGTTTAACCGCCTGTTACTTTAGAACGAGTGCACCGATGGGAGTGAAGCCACCTATATTTTGCTCTTCTTGATGTCCTCTTTTATCTCCCGCAAATACAAGTCCCGTACTTTTAATATCAAGCTTTTGGTTAATTTAAAAAAAAACTACTTTAAGGGTAAAGTTCATTCGAATTGAGTTTTCTACATTCTTCGGGAATTGCAGACGTGCCATTCCGAGGCAGAATACCAAAAAAAATGTCTCATTTTTTTTTTAAATTGACCAAAGGAAGGGGTGATGTTACGACTTTTTTCTCAATTTTCAACTTGGACTCCCTGTAACTTTAGGACAAGTGGACCGTTTGGAGTGTATCCACCTGTTTTCTTGCTCTTCTTGATGTCCCCTTTCCTTCAACAGAAGTCCCGTAGGTGCAATATTTTTGGAGTTAAGCCCATTGGGTGGCCGACTTTTAGGTACTTTTAAATCAAGTTTTTGGTAAATTAAAAAAAAACTAAGTACTTCAAACGTTAATATCATTCGAATTGAGTTTGTTACATTCTTAGGGAATTGCAGACGTGCCTGCCAATCAAACACAGCAAAGAAAAATTTCCAAAATTTTCTTGAACTTGTCTAAGGGGGAGGGGGGGTAGTACGACTTTTTCCTCAATTTTCAAGTCTGACCGCCTGTAACTTTAAAACGAGTGCACCGATTAGAGTGAATCCAACTGTTTTTTACTCTTCTCAATGTCCCCTTTCATCTCCCGCCAACAGGTCCCGTAGAGGCAACATTTTCGACGAGACCAACTTTCGTTGGGCGATTTTCATTTACTTTTAAAATCAATTTTTTGGCCAATTCAAAAAAAAAACTACTTTGAGGGTAAATTTTATTTGAATTGAATTCTTAGGGTTTTACAGACGTGCCATTCCGATCAAAAACAGCAAAAAAAAAGTCTAATTTTTTTTTAAATTGACCGAAGAGATGATTTTTTTTATTTTTCAAATTTGACTCCCTGTAACTTTAGAACGACTGGACCGTTTGTAGTAAAACCACCTGTTTTTTGCTCTTTTTGATGTCCCCTTTCACCTCCCGCCAACAAAAGTCCCATAGGTGCAACATTTTCGGAGTTCGACCTTTTTGGGGGTCGATTTTTAGGCAATTTTAAAATCGAGTTTTTGGCCAATTTCGGGAAAAGTTACTTTAATTGTTAATTCCATTAGAATTGAGTTTGTTATCTTTCTAGTGAATTGCAGACGTGCCGTTCCCATCAAATACAGCAAAAAAATTTCTGAAATTTTTTTGAAACCATAGGGGGGGGGGGGCTGTAACGACTTTTTGCTCAATTTTCAAGTTTCACCGCCTACAACTTTAGAACAAGTGCACCGATGGGAGTGAATCCACCTGTTTTTTGCTCCTCTTGATGTCCTCTTTTACCTCCCACCAACAGAAGTCAACTGTGCGTTATAACTCAATAATTCAGAAGAAAATTGAATATGCAATTCAAACATAATAAGATTTTTTGGGATACTACCTTTTTTTCGAGACCGAGACCGAGACTCGAGTTGCTACTACGAGACCAAGACCGAGATTACGCGAGTCTCGGTCTCGGTCTCGATGCACAAGACCGAGACCGATACCGAGACTCAATTATAAATTCGAGACCGAAACCGAGAGTATGTAAGTCTCGGTCTCGGTCTCGTGAAGCTCTATTCGAGGTGAACACGTTTAATTACCTTGGCTCCATTATCACAAATTCGGGAGGTTGCGAAATGGGAATCAAAAGAAGGCTTGTCATAGCAAGAAACGCAACAACTAAATTAACAAAAATATGAAAATCAACTGCAATTACGCAGTACGTACGCAACGTACGCAGCTGATACATGGACGTTGAAAGAGTCGGACAAAAAGAGAATAAACGCTTTCGAAGTGTGGGTTTACCGACGAATCCTGCAAATACCCCGGACGGCCCACAGAACTAATGTGTGCATACTAGAAGAACTACATATTAAAACCCGATTAGTCACAAAAGTTAGTCAATCAATTTTGAGGAATTTTGGACACATCTCTAGACAAACAGACTGGATGGAAAGACTAATCGTGAAAGGAAGGGTTGAAGGGAGGCGACCACGTGGGCGATGACCAAAGCGATGGGTGGACCAAGTCAAACACATGGTGGGCCATAGTCTGCCGGATGCAGCACACCTGACAGAGAATAGAACTGCCTGGAAAGAGGCAATCAAGAGAATTGATACATGATGTCACCAAGCTCTCTCGAGGGCAAAGGACTAAGGAGGAGGATACCTATAAGAATGCGTCGGTTAAAAAATTAATTAAATTGGATCGGGTATCATATCTTTTAAAGAGATAATTTGCCCTATTTATAATTTTTAGGGCTCATGTTGTCTTTTCCATACAAACCTGGAAATTGGATGGCTCTGAAAAAGGCGAATATATTTTCTCAATCCTGAGATATAAATTAATGATTTGTATTTAGAGCAAGCTTATTTTCTTCTGTCCTTATTAAACTTCCATATATTTATTTAAACTCTCGCGATGAGTACAATTAAATGTCGCCTAATGGTACAATAGTTTCAATCCTAAATCAAAGTCAAAATTCTAACAAAAGATAATTTAGGTGGGCTAATTCAATTGATTTTAAATGCATAAAATACCAATTTTTAGGATTGTCGGATTATTTTCCTACACATACCTATAAAAATCCTTTTTATACCTATTTTAAAAGATGTTGGCAACAAAGCTTGAGCCACTTTGACATGAATGCAGCTCAAAAGGCCAGGTTTATAAATCCAAAAAGTAACCATTTCTGGTAAGCCATTTCTGGATTACTCAAAAGTTCTCAAGATGCAGCTGCTTGCTATAGATACTTTCTCTCTTAGAGGCCTTTTATACAACCAAAACATTGTCAGCATGCTGGAGATACACATCAAGTTGATCAGAACTTATGACGTCTTTTAAATCATTTCCAAAGATTTCATGGATGTCTCTACATTTCCTTATACAGGGGGCCCCAACAAAAACTTTCCACCAGGGTTTTCTGGCCTATAAAGCATAAGACACGAAAACGCTCGGACCCGTTAAATTTCATTCTAAGGGGGACATATTTTTTTGATGTAATTATTGTCTTAGAGGAAACAATGAAGCCGGACTTTTACCCCAAAAATTTTAAATGAAAAAGGGTGTCAAGTTATACATCATTTTGAAGGGCGTTCAATTACGTTTTCAGTGCCGCATCATTTTTTAAATTTGAATGATTTGTTCTCGAGAAAAGAGGAGCATAAAAAAAAGTCCAGCAGCCACAAATCCGGGGAACGTGCAAGGCCATTTTGTAGGTCCTCTTCTCCCAATCCACCTTTGAAGTAAAGTTTCATTTAAAGTTAAAGCTGGATCAAGGGCGTCTTCCAACAAATTAAAATAGACCTGTCCGTTCAAGTTTCCAGGTAAAAAAATGTACCGACAATATGATCTCCGAAAATTCCTGTCCAAACGTTTAGCTTTTGTGGATGTTGCGTGTGAACTTCATGCAAAAGCATTGGATTGGTTGACGACCAGTAACGGCAATTATGGCGGTTGACCTCACCGTTCAAGAAGAAGGAACACACATCAGAGAAACAAATGTTATAAAGGTATTCCGGATTGTTAACAATTCGTTGACTAATGATCTCACAAACGATCTTCTAAACGTCTATTGAAATCATCTTCGTTTAATTCCTGCACTATTTTAATTTTATAAGGAGGGAATTGGTGTACTTTTAATATTCTCTGGATGGTTGTACGCTCAACGCTGATGCATTTGATAATTTTCAAGTGCTTGTAGCAGATTCCATCGCGACGTGTCCCAAAACAACTATTTCAACTGCTTCTGTTCTTGTTGATGGATGATGAACAATCCTCTTTTTATTTCCTACACTTCCAGTCTCTGGAAATTTGGAAACCAGGTCTCTCACGTAAGAATGGGATACGTTCCTGTCAGGATATTGTTCATTAAACAAATGTGCGGCCCGTCTAGCACAATCGTTATTTCGGAAATAGAGCGAAATAATGTCAACTCTTTCTTTAATACTGTAAAGCATTTTTAAATCATAGTTTGTACAAAGGTAAAACACAACCACTAAACTACAAAACATCAAAGTACAGGTAGGAATAATGTAATAACATATTCTAAATATACATTCCGTATCAGTGTTGTTAAATTCCTAAGATAACATAAAAACCCTTTTTTCTCGAGAACATACTATTCAATCCTAAAATGTTAGGTGGAATTGAAAAGACAATTGAACGCCCTTTAAAATGATGTGTAACTTGACACCCCTTTCAATTTAAGATTTTTAGGGTGAAAGGCTTTAACGTTCATCTGAAAAAGCTATAAATATCAGAGAAATATTTCCCCTTCGAAATTAAAATTGACAGGTCCGGGCGTTTTCGTGTTTTCAAGTTCATAAGGCCGAAAACATCTGTGGAAAATTTTAGTTGGGCCACCCTGTATATCTATACCATGTCAAGAAAAAAATTATCTCTCATATTTTATAAGATGTTGACAACAGGCCTTGAGCGAACTTTACTCGAAAGCAGCTTAGAAAACCTGGTTTGTATATCTAGAAAGTGATATATTTTGGCTATTATTGGGAATATTGCCACAATTCCCTTCTTCAAACATGATATTGCACTCTCATGGACATTATATAAATGTGCCAATTCTTGTTGCTTTCTTTCTTCCTTAAGTAAACGTAAACTACTTTTTCGCTCAAAATACCGTGAAACAACGCAGTTTCTTCCAAACATTCTAAAATATTTATTACAAAGGGACAGTGTCAGTGTAACAATATTATTACACGTTCCTAATTCTAATCGTATAGAGCCATTTGCCCCAGTACTCCCTATACAGGGTGATGCACGTTATTCGACACGGAAGATTATGGCTAAACTTTTAGATTTTAAAAAAGTTTCGTATATGGAATGGATGAGGGTATCTATCTATTGGAAGTACATTTTAAAATTATTGTCATTGTATACAGATGGTCCCAAAAGTATAAAATTGATTAAAGTTGTATTTTTTTAAATGAAACACATAGTGTATCAATGTATTTTCGGTATCTACGGACAAAAGTAAGGGAGTTTTATTAAGATTTATGGCATCTAAACCGTACCGTTCTTCAGATATTCGTGATTTTGTGAATATGCAGCATCAAATATAATGTTTAAAATCTCAACACTTGGTTTCTTTTCAACCACCGAAATTGGCTGGTGGGCTACTAATACATTGAATTTTTTGCGGTATGTATTAAATATTAACTACTGTGTACCAAATGTAAAAAAATGAACACTAAATTATTGCAAATTTCAAACAGTATTAACTCGTTTAATTTAAATTGGACACCCTGTATATAGTATCATTAGATGCAGAGCTTAGTTTCCTATCAAAAACTATTAAACATTCCTATAGCTTGGTCGTCGCATTTTCTTGGAAAATTGATTTTTTTTGAATTTGCGCTGATATAAACGAATGTAGTAATCTAATTTACTTGTTCAGGTCTGTTCATGTGTTACCTGATTTTGACAAAGGAAAATTTATTGTCATTTCTAGTTGCCACATATTAATTTAAAGTTAAATATTTTTTTACTGTAATAATTGGTGGTTAACAGGGAGTTTTTATTTAATCAAAATGCTGGTTTACACAACAGAAGAACGAGTTGATATGATCTTCATTCTAGGAGAATGCTTCCAAATTTGTCTTTTAGCATCAAGGGTTTATGCTGAAAGGTTTCCTAACCGAACTCGACCGAATAGTTTGAACCGTTTTTGAAAGACTGTTGGTTCAATTTAGGCGAAATGGTAGTGTTCAGTATGAAACGACTGCCAAAACGAGACCAGTTACAGAAAACCAAGAAACTGAGCGGTTATTGGCTCTGTAGTTGAAAATCCCCATGTCGGACAACGAGAAATTGCACAAAACTTAAATATTAGCCAAGCAAGCGTATCAAGGATTCTTCAAAAACATAAATATCACGCTTATAAGATACTACTACATCAAGAACTCTCCGATAACGATATTGGCCAACGAGTGGACTTTTGTATGTGGGTGTTAGAAAAAGTTGGAGAACAAGAAGATTTTTTTGAATCAGTTCTATTTAGTGATGAGTGTACTTATCATAACAATGGTTCTTTTAACCGACACAATTTTCATTATTATTCTGACTTTAACCCCCATGAATTTAGAGTTATTAATAACCAACATAGGTGGTCAGTAATTGTATGGAGGGGGGGGGGGGCATAATGGAACAGTATGTAAATGGACCTTATTTTTTTGACAAACATTTAAACGGAATATTGTTTCTAAATTTTTTGAGAAATCAGTTTCCAATTTTACTGGAAGAAGTTCCGCTAGATATAAGAACAACCATGTGGATGCAAATGGATGGGGCACCTGCTCATTATCATCGTGAAGTCCGGGAGTTCTTAAATGTTCGTTTCCAAAATTGATGGATTGGAAGGGATGGAGCACAACATTGGCCACCAAAGTCCCCTGACATAACGCCTCCCGATTTCTTTTTATGGGGAAATGTGAAAGGAATCGTGTATAATACGCCACCAACCACAAAAGAAAATATGAAGGAACGAATCAGAGAGGCCTTCAGAAGCATAGCTCCCTATATGTTACGCAATGTGAGTGAAGGATTTAAAAACAGAATACGTTTGTATTTAGTACGGTCGTCATTTTGAACAAATTTTATAACTGTTTGTTTTTGTTTGTTTTACTATTATGTTGACTTGTTAATTATTGTATGTCAAATTGCCACTATTATTGCACTTAATTTTTTGTAATAGAGATGCAAAATTTTGTAAGAACTCTTGTAATATAATGTTTTATTGTTTTATTTGATATTTTATGCTAAATGAAGACACTTTAACATTCAGATGACTGCTAAATAATCGTCATGATCATAATTTTGTACCTTATAAATTAATATCTGACAAATACGGGGCGTTCATTAGAAAACTTCTCTAGTTGGTTGTGAAATGTCAAAGGAAAAGTATGGAGAAACAAAAGCCCATTTACTTTCATTTTGCCATCCTTTTCTGTCCAAGCTTTATAGCCTCCTAAATGAAGGTTTCTAGTCAACACCCAGTACTAATGATAATACATTTTGCTTTCTCAAAATCAGATATTGTAACAGGTAAATTAGATTACTACATTCGTTTATGTCAGCGCAAATTCAGAAAAAATCAATTTTCCAAGAAAACGCAAAGACCAAGCTATAAGAATGTTTAATAGTTTTGATAGGAAACTGAATTCTGCATCTAATGATACTATAAAATACAGGGTGTCTAATTTAAATTAAACGAGTTATTACTGTTTGAAATTTGCAATAATTTGGTGTTCATTTATTGACATTCGGTGCACAGTAGTTTATATTTAATACACACCACAAAAAATCCAATGTTCTATTAGCCCACCAGCCAATTTTGGTGGTTGAAAAGAAACCAAGTGCTGAGATTTTAAACATTTAATTTGATGCTGCATTTTCACAAAATCACGAATATCTGAAGAACGGTACGGTTTAGATGCCATAAACCTTAATAAAACTACCTTTACTTTTGTCCGTAGGTTCCGAAAATACATTAATATACTAGGTGTCTCATTTAAAAAAATACAACTTTAATCAATTTTATACTTTTGGGACCACCTGTATACAATGACAATAGTTATAAAATGTGCTTCCAATAGACCCTCATCCATTCCATATACAAAACTTTTTTAAAATCTAAAAGTTCACCCATAATCTTCCGTGTCGAGTAACGTGAATCACCCTGTATTTAAAATAAAGTAAACCTTAGAAAAAAATTGGCAATCCGCTTACTACAAAGTTTACAAGAAGGGTAACTTTTTTCTCAATTAACCGTTGTAGTAACCCTTAAAAATAATAGATGTGCACTGCATACATATCTAAGGCACCCTGTATCTCCAAAACGAAATAAAGTTATCGATAATCGTCAAAATTACTTTTTTTTATGTTCTGTATAGGATCGCTTTGATGCACTTTTAAAAAATTTAAATTCCTAGAAAATGAGAAAATTTCAATTTACTCTGTATCTCAGAAGCGAATGAAATTATAGAAAATCGCCGAAATCAATTGTTTATATTCTACAAGGGATTTCTTTGATGCACTTTTCAAATATTTAAATTTCTAGAAAATGAGAATATTTTAACTTACCCTGTACTTCACAAACTCACGAAGTTATGGAAAATTCTAATTTCATAATGTTTCGCTTCCCAGAAGTATTTGGAGAATACCTAAAACTTCTGCTTTTCCAAACTTGCTGCTTGAAAGCAACATAAACCGTTTTCATTTTATACGACCCTATTGTATTTAATTTGGGGTCAAAATTTCCATTATGCAGTTGATTTGACCACTTAGGGAAAGTTACTCAAAAAAGTACCAACTAGATGAGGATGTTTCCTAATATAATAAAATTAAAAATATCTCAAAAACGGTGAGACCTACTTAACCACTCTCAGTTCAACATAGCAGAGGCGTGTCAACAAAAATTTAAGTTACTGCTCATAAACATTAGGTTAATTTAGTTATCTATTTATTACAATTATATAAGTTATTTAAATCAATTCAATATTCAATTTATTTCAGTCTATTGCCAGTATAATGGAGGATTCAACAATAATTACTACAACAGCCAAAAAACGCGATCTAGCAATTATCAAGAGCAGCAATACCAAAGTTCTGGCAGTTGCCCATTGCCCAACGGAACCTTTCCAACTAGCACATGTGACGGGTAAGGAAGAAAATAAATTTGTCCTTGTCGGCTAAGATCCTTTAACCAGATCTGTAAACATTTGTTTGGCTTACAAGAAACATTTACCATTAATTGACCTGTCAAGTTATTTTGATTTAAATCAATAATTTACCGACTCTGATTATTGCGTTGGCATTTACAAGTTTATGAGACCGCGGACAACAGTTTTCCTTTGCAACACTTTCAGCTACATCCAATGTGTAAACGGGGTCCCTGAAGAAAAACTATGCGCTGATGGCTTGCTCTTCAACGCCCAAGCTGGCCATCAAGCTTTCCCGTGCCAATATCCTATCGATGTGGATTGCACTGGACGAGAGCAAACACGTAGGCATCGTTTGTACCCTGATATAGTTTAATTTAAATATTACCCGACCGTTTCCTCATTAATACAATATAAAAGCCATTCAGTTATTATTAACATCAAGTAAGGAATTAAAAAAATGAAAATTTCTGTAATTAGTTCACGTAATTTTTAACATAAACAATAATTTATGTTTAGGTAACGAGATGGCAGAAATAAGTGAGGGAGTAATAATTTCCACCTCTTGTGTCTCAGGTCCAAAGAATAGGACGTAGTATGATACTTCTTCGGCCTATTGAGAGTTATTGTGAATAATAAGATGTTAAAAATTCAAATGTAATTTAACAATTAATAATACTTACTATCTCAAAAACACTTTAATTGAAAGAGAAAAGGTCACGTTGATTTCCAAAATAATTCTCCACCCTCCTGTCAATGACCTCTTTTATCGTTCGTGCCATCATCTAGGTGTCACAAAGATATGATCACCAAAACTTGGTGATCACCTTAGATGATTACCAAAACCGAAATTAGAAAAAGGTCGGATAATATTCACATTAAACCATCTCAACCCTTCATTTAGATTTATTTTTGTTTAGAACCACCACAAGCTACAGACGATTGCCCTCATCAGTTTGGATACTACAAAGTTGGAGACGAAAGGAACTGTGGCCAGTTTAAAAACTGCGTAGACGGCCGGGGCTTTATCTTCGATTGTCCCGAAGGACTCGCTTGGAATAGTGCCACCTATAGGTGTGACTGGCCTGATCAAGTGCCAGACTGCGATGCCGAAGGTATGAGGTGACCCCATTCAAGTAATTCAATTTAGCTCTTCTTATTTTTTTTTAGCATATTTGGGATTCACCTGTCCTCCAGATGCGAGACAGTTCGGACTAGGAGCTGAAGAATTTAGATATTTCAAGTCTCCCAATGACTGCCAACGTTACTTTATTTGTATAGAAAGTAAGCCGAGGCTGTACAACTGCGGAGAAGGAAAGGCTTTCAATGACCTAACCAACACGTGTGATGATGCTGAAAATGTGACTGGATGTGGGCTGTCGCAGTTTCAAAACGAACGCCTAACCAAATTGGCCAGGTTCTCAAATCAGAATGCTTACAATAAGTTTAACAGTTTTTAGTATTCTTTAATATAGTTATTTTCCTAAGATGTGTGGAAATGGATACTTTTCCGCACGCGACTGAAATTGGCCGAACAACGCGTAGTGGAGTTCGGCCATGAAGTCGAGTGCGGAAAAGATACTTTCCGCAAGCGTTAGGAACAATATTTTTTCTACGAGTAAAACTCTGTCAATAAATCAAATATTAAACGACTCGGGGGATGGATATCGACAACAGTTGCCGAAGAGTATCTTCAAGAGTCAACAAGTTTCGAGGAAAATTTTAGCCAACAAAATCTTATCCACTTTTTTGATTCAACAAGCAGCCCCTGCAGTTTATCTAAACTTGCAAGTTTCGTCAACTTCCACGTGCATCTTATCCACTCTTCGATCGCGGAGTACGGAATCGCCTCAATTGGCTTCGGAAATTGATTTTAAAAATGCCACAAATTGTTCTTTTACATTAATGTTGTGAATAATAATAAAATATAGGCCAATTCATTATGTCAGCTATTTATTACAAAAAATATTATACCTGTTATTCATTAATATAGAAATAAATTCTCCATTTTCACGTATTATTTATTACAACTCCGTTGGTTCGTTACAAAGTAATCACTAATATAAAACATTTGAGGTTTTTTAGTGCGGAAAAGTACAACTTTCCGAACTCAAGTGCGTGCGGAAAAGTAAACATGCGCGCACGAAAGTAGAATAGTAGGAGGACGTTTGCGTCACGAGCCGCAGGCGAGGGGCGCAAGTCTCCCGTGGGAATAATGGCGCTAAAAAGCGAGTATCATACTATACTTTGTCCACGGCCATTGTCTAATAATTACAAATTGGAAAATCTATAGGTAGTGTAATAGTATATTATTAAACTAGCTTTTTATGATAGCCATTATTCCTTTAGGGGGACGTTTGCGTCACGAGCCGCAGGCGAGGGGCGCAAGTCTCCCGTGGCGAGTATACGTCGCTCGACGAGGACGTGCGACGCAAAGCTCGGATAGTCACTCGAGAGCGACAAAAACACTTTGCTCTCGAATTACACGTATAATTTTTTCTACAAATCACGCCAATGAAATACACCATGTTACATTCGGTAATAATTTTAATAGACAATGTCAAGTATTTCCAAACAACAAATAGGTCAACTTAACAATTAGATTCCAGCCATTACGTTCGTATTAAAGCTGGTGCGCAAGCGCAAAAACGACTTTGTTACTCGCCGCGCGACAAAATAACACCTCACTAATAGCTTGGCAATAGCTATTTGTGTATTAAGAGCACAAAGTGCTATATTGCCGCTCTGAGTGTGAAGTATGACCCTCTCACTCTCTCACGAGAGCGGCTTGATCACTTTGCCCTCAACTGTCAAATACCCCTCAACTCATACCTTTGTGTCAAAAGTCGCAGAAATATTAAATGTTTCTTTGTTATGGTTTCCATGATAACGCCTCGAAAAAGCGAAACTTTGCACTTTCTTTTCGAAGCGCAAATTTGTACTTTACGCTCGGTTGTACAAAAATACAAATATAATATCATTATTCCCGCTGCTTCAACTCATATATCCCTCTGACGCTATATCAGCCCTATTTAACTTTTGTCAACAAGCTGAATATGAATATATTATTAAGTGGTCGTGGACAAAAAATATTTATACACTATTTTTAAGATTTTCTTGTGGTGATTTGAGGCTTGTGCGGGGACCAGTCCATGATTGGGATCAGTCCATGATTCTCGGCTTGATCAGAAATAATGCTAAACTCGACGGACCTTCTTTAGAAAGTCGAATATATTAAACATCTTTACATACAGCAAACTTATTTAAAATGCTTATTTTCTTAAAAAAATTGCCTGAAATGAGTATAACCTCAGTATTTTTTAAGTAAAAGGGTTGGTAATATTTCAAAAATAATCTAAACTACACAAATAGTCAACTTTTCCACACACAAGGGAAACCAACTGTTGCCAGATATTGGCGAAAGCTAATCTAGAATATATTTCTTAACTTCGAGACCACAAAAGATTGGTGTTTGCATACATATATAATACAACTGGATCCAAAAAGAAGTCCTATATTGCAAAACCTTTTGAAGAATGTATGAGAAATTTTGTCAATTAAAGAAAATTTACTTTTAATGTCATGGAAATCTGCAGGCGGACGTTAAACATTTCTTTCTTAACAGGTGAGAACTATTTAAAGAATTGGTGGGGCCATAGACTAGTAGTGCCAACAGTAGCGTAGAAGAGCATGTAGGAGGGCTGCTGAGCTTTCTGCATGCTGGATATTCGGCCTATAAACAACAAGCAACAAGGTCATTATTTAGTCGGCTGTGATCAACAATGAGATAGGAAACACAGTTAGGTCATGTGGTTTTTTTATTTTTAATATCATGGAAATCTGCATGCGTACTTTAATAGTAGATTATGTCACTAGGAGTAAAAGTGGGTCTTTTTGTGCTGAGCCCAGAGATTGACGGCCGAAGCGAAGCTGAGGCCTGCAACTGGGCGAATCACAAAAAGACCTTTTACTCCGCGTAACATATACTATTTTTTTTTCAAGCATGCAGGAAAGTCTATTTCAGAGTGATTCAGTGTTGCAATTTTCTTTCATCCTCTTTAAGCAGGTCTAGGTACTTACCCAATTAGTGGTGTATATAAATAGAATGTGTTAGAACGGTGGTGTTCAATGTTCAATAGTTTTAATGGTATTAAATCATAACCAATGGTTTAGATGGTTGAGGTAAATTATGGTAAACTAAAAATTTATAGCATTATTATTAATACTAAATTAATAAAAATGACATTGACAGATAAATATGATGACAACTAACGACATTTAACAGAATTCGAGAACCTATGCGATTTCGACTAAAAACGGTTTCGGGTGGTGCTCTCGAGCGCTCTGAGAGAATTCCTATCCTTTGTTTTTTCAACAAGAGTGTAAAGATGGCAATAAGATGGTTTATATATGCGCCACCATGACAATAGCGGTGACATTTGACTTTACTTTTACTGCCTAGGACTTTTCTGCTACTTTTTTTGGTCTCAGGATTAGAAAGCCCACTTTAGGTGTGCGTATGGAGAGAACAAATGACGTACTTTTAGTCCGTTTGATAAAAAACATTTCTTTCTTAAAAGGTGAGAAATATGTAAAGAGCATGGCATACTGTTGGTGGGGCCATAGAGTAGTAGTGTCCGTAGACTGCGTAGAGCATGTAGAAGGGCTGCTTTGGTTTCTGCATGCTGGATATTCGGATTTTGTTTAAACTATGAACAACAAGCAACAAGGTCATTATTTATTGGGGTGTGATCGTCAATAAGATAGGAAATGCAGTTACGTCATGTAGTGTCTGCTTTAAAACTCAGAAAAAATCTCCTGATGACCTTTTTAGCGTACCTGTCCACATTGATTACTTACTTTTCATAGCATTCATTAAATGGCTAAAACTCGTTCATGTGCAAAGCATGACGTCGTTATAACGACAAGGCACTTGAGGAGCTGGTTTGATATGAATTTTAAAAAAAAACTCAAAAAAAAATGGAATCAAACATATAACCATACCGGACTTCAAAGTCCATAGCAATGGTGCTGCTGAGATATACAGAAACAACAGAGAATAAAGATTTGGATACTTTGATTACAGGATTTCTTTTAAATTATGGAAACACGATTCATTCTATTATGAAAAGAACCTCGATAGAGTTGTTGTTTGGCTCTAAGCTCGCGACGTTGTTGGACCATATACTACAGCCTCAACCCGATCAACACGAACTTTATTTCAAGTAACATCTGCAACTGGACAATATCCCCGGAGCAATGTTGCTCTGATCACACACATATAACGATTAACCTAAAAACAGGTATCAGACCTATGGTCACTTTTAAAGATCCTAAAAGCACAAACTGGGCTTCGTATTGGTAGTCCCTCCAGAAACAACTGAATACGATCAACATCTCCTTAGACAGGCATGCCAAGCGGCTGGAAAAAGCTGCTCTTCAGGCCTATGAAGAAAACTGTCAAACGAGAACAAAAAAAGACAACAGACAAACATCCTGGTGGAATAACCGCCTGGAAAGTCAGAAGAAAAACGTCCGACGACTCTTTAATAAAGTAAAAATAATCGGCGACTGAGACACTTACAGACAAGACTTAACTAACTACAACAAGCATATCAGGGTTGCTAAAATTGAGTCTTGGAGAAGGTTCTGTGGTGGGATTGAAGACCTGCCAACAGGAGCCTGACTCCTTAGGATTCTCTCCAGGGACCCGTGTCAGGAGCTTGGATTGATAAAACGGTCCGATGTAACCTACACCTCCACTGGTAGTGAAATGTTAGAGAAACTCGCGAGCTGTCATTTTCCGGATAGCCGGCTGACAAATTTGGAGTCTAACACAAACCCCTTAGGACGATTTAAACGACCCAATAGGGCAGATTTGGAGCTCTCCAAAAAAGTGGTCAGACGAACCCTGCTAAAATCCACGATTATGGCTTTTCAACCATATAAATCCCCCGACGGAGGATGGAGTCTTCCCGGCACTACTACAACAGGGCCTGGATCAACTTGCACCTCCAATAACAAAGCTCTTCAGAGCGAGCCTTGCATGCAACTTTATTCCAAACTGCTGGTCCAGGGAGAAGGTCGTCTACATACCAGAGATGGGATGTAGAGAAAAAGATCCTAAATCGTTCAGGCCAACCAGTATAATCTCGTTACTGCGGAAAAGCTTGGAAAAACTGCTAGACCTATGTATACATAAGGTAAGGATCGCTAACAACGTACCCCTTAATACGGGACAGTATGCATACCAGGCTAACAAAACAATAGAACTAGTACTCCACAACCTGGTGGTGAAAATCTAAGATACCCTGGATTCAAAGGGTGCCGCAGTTGGTATTTTCATAGACATCGCAAGGGCCTTTAATAATGCACCTACAGACTCTCTCCTCAGCGCCAGTAAAGCCAGGAGGATCGAGCCAACAATAACCAACTGGATTCGCAACATGTTAGAATTCAGACTGATCACTACATCATTAAACGATGACACTATCAGATTCACAATAGCGGGAGGTTGTCCACAGGGCGGAGTCCTTTCACCACTCCTGTGGTCCCTACTAGTGAATGACCTTCTGGCTACTTTGGAACTATGTTGAGTTGAGGTCCAAGCATACGCGGACGACATCATTATCCTTATAAGAAACCACCCATACCAACAAATCTTCAGCACGTTGCAAAAGGTGCTGCATGTTGTACACACCTTGTTTCCAAAGGAAACCCTAGCAATAAACCCTAGGAAAATGGTGATTGTGCCATTTACCCGAAAGAAGAAGGACGACGTCTTGATTCGGAACGAAAATTCCGTTTACTAACGAAGAAATATTTTTAAGAGTTATCCTGGACAAATCACTCACATCGAGTCCATATGTGGTTCGTAACGTTAGGAGGGCACAGCTTGGTCGTGCGCTCACCCTTTGGTCGTGCAAGAATCTGCTCTGAATAGGTATTCATCTAGAAGGCTAGGAATTGACAGATTCATCCTAGTCCATCCATGTGAATGTGTCGTTTATATGTCAATTTCTCAGCTTACTAGATGAGTATCTATTTGAAATTAACTCAATTAATTATTATTATTAATTGTTTTTATTATTGTCGCACAACTCGCTTAATAATATTTGTTTGTTATTTTCTGGGATATGTTTTTAATAATATTCTGAAAAAGCTTTTAATTGAAGAAACGAAAACTTCAAAGCAAAACCTGGGAGGAGAAATGTCTGAGAAAAAGAAATGCTGGTTGAGATGTCCTTAGTTTATTGAAAAAAGAACTTTGAACAGAGGACCCTAAACAATACTAAAATTTTGACTGTTTTATTTATTTATAATCTATCCTTTTCGCAATAAAATTGGAAGCAACAAAAACCACGATTCTTAATAAGTTATGATCACGATAGATACACAAACAACTCGTTCAAAAATGCGCATGCCTGAGTCCTACTACCTATTAATATACACATGTGGCTCGTAACGTTAGGATGGCACGACCAAAGGGCTCACCCTTTGGTCGTGCAAGAATCTGCGTGGCAAATCATGAGGGATGGGACTCCAACAAACTATGCGGCTATACGTGATGGTAATAAGACCGTTAATCACGTATGGGACCATAGTTTGGTATCGAAAGAGCAGACAGAGCTCTATCAAAACTAAACTATACACTCCGCAAAGACAAATTTGTCTTTGCATCACGGGGGCAATGAGAACGACGCCCACGGCAGCCATGGAGCGCATGCTCGACCCGCTTCCACTTCCAATACTACTGGAACGAGAGGCAATGAAGGCGACATACCGGCTGCAACAAGTGACAAACATAACGCCGCAGCTATTCGATGGTGGGACCAACAATGCCCAGGTTGGCTTGGAAGACCTTGCAGTATTGAACATGGTCTCCAACCTAATGGCATCAAAACGTACATTGGACACTCGCTACGTTGTCAGGGTTCCCTCAAGGGCAGACTGGGACGAGCGAAGCGAAGATCTACAATTGGCAGGAAGTACCTGGTACACGGACGGATCCAAAACTTAACGAAAGGGCTGGCTCCGAAGTGTACGGGAGATCGGATGGCATCTGCATAGCAGAGAGCCTGGGCCGATTCACCACAGTGTTTCATGCATTGATACATGCCATTGAAATGTGTGCCCGACACCTATTAGAGGAGGGAGGAACCAATAGATCAATAAAGATCTGCTCGGATAGTGGGTCAGCGCTTCTAGCGCTTATGTCTTTGCGCTGCAATTCCAAAACTGTTTGGAACTGCCAAGAACTCTGAACACCATATCGCTAGAGAACAGCGTCACACTGGTATGGATCCTGGGCCATCGTGGTCACGAGGGCAATGAGAGGGTCGACTCTCTAGCTAGAAGGGCGGCGGGCTGCTCTGCATTCGTAGGCCCGGAGCCGGCACTGGGAGTCCCATACTCTCTGGTCAAGGTTGAACTCCAGTAACGGAGCAATGCCAAGTCCCAGGACCGGTGGAAAAACCCACCCGGACTATCACACTCCAAAAAATGTATCACGGGAACAGGGAGGGCAAAAGCCCAAAAATTCCTCAGACTAAATAGGAGACAAATCAGAGTGGCCACTGCACTGTACACAGGATATAGCCACCTAAGATCTCACATGCACAGACTCGGACTGTTCGAAGAGACGGAGTGTCGGCTGTTCTTGGAGGACGACGAGACAGTTGTGCACGTCCTATGTGACTGCCCGGCTATTGCCAGATCGAGATACTCACTGTTCGGAAACACGATCATTGAACCTCAAGATGCAAACGCAGTGTCGCCCGAGAGACTCATAAGATTCGTTGAGGATCTGGGCATAACGTACGATAACTAGTGGAGCTCGCAGGAGCAAACCCTGCTGGTAACAATTCGAGTGAGCTGCAATAGACCGCAGGTCGCGGTGGAGGACTGTATAAGTCCACACACATTGAATACAATACAATACAGCCTCAACAACTGGAGGAGTTGACTAGCGTGGCAATAGAAAATATGATGAATAATCATAGTAATGTAATAAATAGTCAATGAAGCCCACTCGACATTTAAAGTTGAACTTTTTCGTCTACATTAGTAGAAGAACAAGTTGGTGAGTAACGAAAAACAAACAGTGAATTGAACCGATTATCGAAAAACTGCTGAAAAGAACTAGGTATTTACGTGGGCTGAAAACCAAGCAGCAGCTAAAGAGCAACAAAAAACAGGAAAATAAATAAAAAAGATTTTAGGTGACAAAATGAAAGGAGGAGAGCGTTGGGATTATCAAATGTGGATAAAAGACCAAATGCTGGTGAACCTCAGGAATTTGTTTTAAGTAACTCCTGACGCTATAAGAATTTTGAAAAATTTTTAACCTCTTTTTTCTTAACTTTCAACTTTGACGGTCGATAATTTTGGAACGAAAGGGCCGATCGGAGTGAATCCAATTGGAACAACTCTGAGATTTTGACGTTTAAGAAAAGTAATTTAAGGAACTAATTCACTCCCATTAGTTTTGTCACGATCATCAGTGTCTGACCAAAAACAGCCAAAACAAATTTTGATTTTTTTTTAAAGAGATAAAAATTTCTCATTTTTCACTTCTGAACATCGATAACTTTGGAACGAATTTACCGATCGAAGTGAATCCAAGGGGTTTCTACTGCTTTGGCCGTCAACTCATCACTACAGTCTCATAGCTTTTATGGTTTCGGAAATAGACAAGGCTCGGAGATAGGCTCTTTTAAAATCTGCTTCTTTTACGCTTAAAAAAACTTATTTAATGGACTAGTCTCGTGTCAATTCGTGTCATTTCTATCAGATATAGAAAAAAGATCTTGAAAACTTTTTTGAAAGAAATAACATTAAAGTGTAGCATTACCTCTTTTTTCTCGATTTTCAACTTTGACCGGTTACGATCATAAATGTTAAAATCGTCTAATTTCTACCATTTGCAACAAAAAAATTGCAATTTTTTTTTTGAAAAAGCTTAATACCCCTTTTTTTTTCAATTTTCCACTTTTACTTTTGATAACTTTGGAGCGACTGGACTAATCAGAGTGAGTTCAACGGTTTTTTTCGGGGATTTTTTAGAGTCTGTGAGACCAATATACCCGTATTTTTCGTATGGCGCGTAGTACTTTCGTATGGTATCAGGACCATTGTTTTTCTTGTCTTTCTCTTACACCAGTCTATTATGATGGAATTCCTACCTCTTTATATCTTTATTATACCTCAATTTATGGTATGGTGTTGCCAAGAGCACATAATTTCTAGATATTTACCGTTCTTATTTTCCACTGTCACCTCCCATTTCAGTCTCATTAAACTTTGGTTTCGGAGATATACCCTTGATATTGTAGAATTTTAAGCATTTTTAAAATCTGCTTTTTTGACGTTAAAAAAAATCTATTTAAGGGACCGATTGGAGTAAATCCAACAGTTTATTTCTTATCCACTCTCATCTTCCATTAACTTCTCTTCCTTCAATGGTTTCAGAGCTAAATGCTCTTCCAAATATTTTTTGACATACTTTAACTTTTTTTGAGAAAAAAAAAGAGTTTTAAGATAAACTTAGTTAAGGGAACTGGTTTCACTATCATTCATCACGAGGCATTCCATCCACCAAACACAACTATATGTTATGAAAGGAAAACACTACACAAATATTTGAGAATATTTTATTAATTTAAATGTAGTTTTGTTGGTTCACACTAAACAAGGTCATTTAAATAAATTTAAATAATTTAACGTTGAGTAGTAACACTTAAAGCTTTAGAAGCTGTTTTTTCATCATACAAGTACAGGTTGAGTATAATAGTAAAAAAGTTTGCTATCAGTCTATACTATATACAAAAATAGGAATACTATAGAAGTACAAAAGGGCACAGTGGCTTGTTCACTGCAGCCCACCCCAAAAATCAGCATTTCATGGCTTTCCTTAAACAACTAGGAGTTTCTTTTACCTACCATAAATTAACGTAAAGTCTAACAAATTATAATAACAGAGGACACAGAACTTACTAAATCATACTTGAGGCGAGTTCTTATTTCTAATAAGTAGTAGTACCTATACCTATCCGAAAATAAATTTAGAAGGACTTAACTCTAACTAAATTGATCAATTATTATTTTAACTTAAAATAACGTCCATTTTTTTTTAGTTGAAAATCCTAGTAATTGTAACATCTATACCCTGCTTGGTGTCAGAATTTTGCTCCATTCTGAAGTAAAAATATATAATATATACTCAGGCCCTCTACAAAATATCATACTTGATACAAGGCCTTGACTATAAATAGTATTATATACTAAAAATATCACTTAAAGTAAATTAGAATTTTTATTGTGTTTCGTAAAAACGTTATACAATTGCTTTTTAGAACTTACATTTCTTAGCACAGTAATAACCATATTTTGTAAAAGTGGCGTTATTAATATATATAATATAAGACAAAATGTAAGTTCAACTATTACTAGACTCATATTTTCTATTGACAAAAGATATTAGGTTTCAATCAAATTTGTTGCTTTTGTATTAAGTACCTACCGAAATAATGCTTTCGTATGAATAATAGTACTTATGACACGTAGGGTGAAAAAAGGATAATAACGTATTAGGTCGATAGTGTACGACCCGAGGGCGTATACTTTGACCAAAGAAGTTATAATTCCCATGGTGTCTTCAATGTTTAATGCCCGACCGATTTCTTTCTCAGAGTTTTCATAATAATCTTTGATTTATGATTAGTATAATTATACTTACACCAGATGTTTAGAGAGCGGTGACAATGAATGACAAATGTCAAACTATTGTCAAAGTTTATATTCATATTGCCCTTGGGCAATATTCTTATCCGTAGTGACTTTGATATCGGTCATTACTTGTGACATAATAGACCGGTCGAGCATTAAGTAACATATTTGCAGTCTCTTAACATGCCATATTATAAGCTGATTTTAACAGTTTCTAAGCTTAAATTGTGCGGGTGATTTACATAGCAAAAAGAGAGTAAAAGTTAGCATAAACATAAAAATTTATATAGGATAAAAAATGCCAAGCATTCCAATGGTAGCTTAAAAAATTGAAATAGATCAATGACACTCCTCAACTACTATTCCCACTTAGAGCTCATTAGTGGAAGTTTCGAATTGAGACCGTATTACGGTTTATTTTTAGTAGTAAAATTGTAAAGAATGTGTGTCATCGATCTGATAAATTCCACCAAAAATTGACCTGGCATACATAATTTTTAATAGCTAAACTAAATATATTTTATATACATAGATAAATATCTAAGAGGACGTCTTTTTTCCTTGTCCTAAACAGCACAGCCCTTCCTAACTCCATAGAGCACTTTCAATTCCGGGAATATAATTTTCTTGATTAGCTGGTTGGTCTTGCTGGCCAACATGGCCCTCTTCGAGTCCTTTTTGTAGATCTTGATCCCAGGCTTGTGGACGAGAAAAGCGTTGTCCAGGATCAGAAAGTCGTAGTTTAGAACGCATAATGCATAACCCTAAAGCAAAAAAAAACTAATAGTAATGTAGTCGACTTGTCGATCGATAAACTCTTCTAAAAGGCCTTCCGTATTAAGTTTAATGGATATTGAAATGTGTGCTTAATGCAGGAAGCTGATGATGTGTTTAGTTGCACGAAAGCGTCATTAAAGAGGGCTTTAATATTTCCTCGTATAGTAATTTGCTTTTTTTCCTCGTAGGTAGGTGCTTCATTACGCCACTATTATTTCAGCTATATTATGCATGTTTGTACGTCTTTCATGTTTAGAATACTAAAGGTTAAAAACGAATTCTTGAGAATTTATACAGCGTGTCCAAGATAAGGATGGATTGTATGAGGGTCTCCGAAACGCTAAGAGATACGAATACGGTGAAATTAGAATAAAGTTGTGTGTAAAAATAAATTTTGTTTTTATTTTTTAGATAAATTAAAAAATAGATTTTTGTGTAATTTGGTTTTCATTTATTTTCTTAGTTATTTCACACAATATAAGAAAAACAAAAATCACCTTTAATGATGATTGTCTCTTGTTAGAGAAACTTGTAAAGCTTAAAAAAGGCGCAATGTGAAACTATTTTTCCATATTTTTTTTGGATATTCAAAAAGTTAAAGCAAACAACTCATTTTTGAAAACCTCTTATGTGAGGCTTTCCAAGGTGCAGCTTTCTTCTAATTTAACTACGTTCATATCTCTTACCATTTCGGACTTCATGCAGGACAACTTTATATCGTACATAGTGTATATTATAAAGGTATTAAATAATGACTTTTTGAAGTCGAATTGGGAACCAGTTGTGGAGGTGCCTAAACACTTGTGTAACGAGTAATTCAGTTAATATATTTTTTCCACTACTAGCTTTAATACCGACCGTTAAAGGCCAGCAAAATGACTGTAAAGTAGGGTTTCTTGTTTTGCTTATAAAACAATTGAACATAAGCGGTCTATAGTGACAACGTTATGGCCGATTATTTACCGGTAAATAAAGCTCTCAGTTGTCAGGAGCATTAGGCGCCGTGATATCGTCATAAATACCATTTTTCTCCAAACGTCATTAAATTGCTACTTTATTTGACACAACAGACGAAGGTAAAACACTTCATTTCCTTACTGTCATCCCGGCGGCAGGTAAAGTTTTTTACTGCCGCTCGTCGCCGGCAGGTAAAGTCTTTTACTGCCGCTCAAGAACATTGCGATGAGATATGCGAAATAAATTTAATACATTTATTGGATATATATTAAATATGAAATTAAGCTATTCAAAAATATTAATGATTTTTCGTAAACCTGACCGCCAGGATAAAAGTCAGTCGCTCTAACCATCGCGTTACGGAAGACCTTAAGATTTCTCCGCATAACCGCGCTTACTTTCATATTGGAGGAATGTCCCATACACATATAATTATTATTGATATTTAATTGAATATTATTGTTCACATAAAGACCTTCTTGTTTTCTTGAAAAAACGTAGGATATATGTAGAAACATAGTGTTACGATCGCAGCAACGCCGCATGGGAGGGTGGGCAACGCATGGGAGCGTGTTGGTTGGTGGAGCTTCGCGACCTATCCGCGCTGCGTCATGGCTGACACGAGTGATTTATTGCTCGTCTGGCTTAATCTAGAAGGCAGTTGTTTACAACCGTTTTTTTTTATATGAGATTATTCAAGAATTCTTATAAAGAACTTTCTAGGTTTTTCTGTAATTTTAGGATTGTATATAAAAGGCGCATAGAGCGCCAGAGTAGAGTAGTCTTATTTTAAGCGAGCTATAAGTAAGCTAAAGTTACGAAGCGATAATAGAAGGCTATAAAGTGTTAAGTAGTGAGTTATTTAGTATACGAATTGTACCTGTGTATATTTGTGGAATAAATAAATAGTGTTTTCGTGTTAAATCGTTACACTGGAATTATCGAACCCCGAGTTTGCAACAATTGGTGTCAGAAGTGGGATTCCAGTGGGAATTTGAGGACTAATATTGCTGTACTGTAAGTGAGTGCTTCATTGCCGGACATTACGTGTTTATGCCAGTGACCAGAAGCCAGCATCAAGCGATGGAGGATCAACTTGCCGCCCTGCTGTCCCTTATGCAACAACAGAGGGAAGAACAGGAGAAACGTTATAACGAACAGAAAGAAGAGCAGGAAAAACTTTATAAGGAACAAGAAAGACGTGATCAAGTACAGGAGCAACGTTATCAACACCAGAAGGAAGAGCAGGAAAGACGTTATAAGGAACAAAAAGAGGAACAAGAAAGGCGTGATCAACTACAAGAGCGACTTCATCTAGAACAAAAGGAAGAACAGAAACGGTTTAAAGAAGAATTAATGAACCATCTCGCAGCTAGGGAGCAACAATTGGAAGAAAGAATAATGCAATCCGTTAACGAATCCGTTAACGAATCCATTAACGGCGTCAACAAGGGACTCGAAGCTGTCAACCAGAGGGTTTTCGAGCTAGAAAAGAAATTCCGGGAACAACTTGAGGACGACAACATGTCTACAGAGAGTTTTAGCACAGCCATCGCTAAAATGAAGCCTCCCGATTATGACGGTACTACTGCATGGGAAATTTATAAAACTCAGTTTGAGGCAGCTGCAAAAGCTAATGGTTGGTCCGAGCCCCAGAAAGCTACATCATTAGTGGTAGCACTTCGTGGAAAAGCGGCTGAGTTACTCCAATCTCTGTCGGCAGCGGATCAAAGTAATTATGCGGCTTTAGTACACACTCTGCAACTACGATTTGAAAATGAGCACAAAGAAACCGTGTTCCAGGCCCAGCTGAGGATGAGACAGCAAAAGTCAGGTGAATCCTTACAAGAATTTGAGGCGGACATAGACAGACTCATTCACCTGGCATATCCATCGGCCTCTGAATCTTTTCAAATGCAATTTGCCGCCGAAAGGTTCATTGAGGGAGTTCGCGATAGTGACATGAGATACCACTTACGTCTAGTAAGGCCCAAGGATATCAGCGAGGCACTAGTTCGGGCCCTGGAATTCGAGGCGTCACGAGTGTCATCTAGTTCATCTCCACGTGTACGAATGGCAACTTGCGGTGACAAGAAGAATACGTCTATGGCTGAATCGATGGCCAGTTTACATAAAGCGATGAAGGATATGGCAGTCAATATGCAAGCCCTGTTAGAAAGAACTCCCCGATCAATAGGCAATCGGGGCATAAAATGTTTTAACTGCGGTAAACTGGGTCACGTCAAGAGTAACTGCCGTAATAGGGCAAGACGTCCTTCGCCGTTGTTTAGAAGACCGAGCGGCAACCAAGACCGCCCTAGAATTCAGGAAAGTCCAATTCCTGTCAATGTAAGGGGGCAATTGACCGAAGACGTTAAGACCCCCAGGATCAGTCAAGTCAATCAATCAAGTCAAGCCAATAATTTGGGTGGCAAAAGTGTTACAGAGGCCGGACGCATTAAAGGACAGAAGGTCCAAACTGAACATCGACCAGGAAGGTCTTACGAAAATGCCGATGCATTGTCTAGACGGCCATGTAAAGAAGATAGTCAGCATTGTCGAAGAACTCAGCAACGTGAGGGACATCCTTCTGTAAGGAGAACGTCGGTGGAAATAAACGATGGCTGGACCACACAGACCCTTCGAGAAGAACAAATAAATGATCCAGATATTGGACCCATCCTCTCTGCAAAGACTGACGACAAGAGACCAGAATGGCAAGAAATTGCTGGTAAAAGTCCAAACCTGAAGACGCTATGGGCCCAGTGGCACTCTCTTAAAATAGAAAATGGACTACTGAAGAGAGCGTGGGAGAGTCCGGATGGCAAGTCCGTAGTCAGTCAGTTGGTTGTTCCTGATAGCAGAAAATCAGATGTACTACAGGAAATGCACAACGGAACAAGTGGAGGTCATTTTGGGGTCAATAAAACCTTGGCCAAAATTAAAGAGCGGTTCTACTGGGTGAATTATCATGAAGACGTCGAATCTTGGTGCCGCAAGTGCGAAGTTTGTTGTGCCACAAAAGGACCTCGAACAAGATCACGCGGCCGAATGGTGCAGTACACTGTAGGTGCTCCATTCGAGAGGGTAGCAATTGATGTCGCGGGACCGTTTCCTCAGACTGAGTCGGGCAATAAATACATCTTGGTCGCCATGGATTACTTCACTAAATGGCCTGAAGCATACGCCCTGCCTAATCAAGAAGCAACGACTGTGGCAACGGTGCTAGTAAATGAAATGTTCTGCAGATTTGGAGTCCCTCTCGAACTTCATTCTGATCAGGGCCGAAATTTTGAATCGGCTGTTTTCCAGAAGGTCATGGAACTTCTCGGAATTCGCAAGACCAGGACAACTCCTTTGCATCCACAGTCGGATGGGATGGTAGAGAGATTTAATCGGACCATGGAACATTACCTGTCTAAAATGGTGGCAGATCATCAGCGTGATTGGGACCAACATCTACCTCTCATGTTGATGGCATATCGAGGCTCTACGCATGAAGCCACTGGTTATACTCCGGCGAAAGTGATGTTCGGAAGGGAAATGAGGCTTCCTGCGGATTTGATGTATGGAACACCAGAAAAAGACTCGCTCAACTCTGAGAACTTTGTGGAGGAGCTCAAGGAGAGGCTGGACAATGTTCATGAACAAGTCAGGAATAAACTGCGGATATCCAGTGATCGAGCCAAAGCAAGATATGACTTACTAGCTAACTCCCGCGGCTTCCAGGATGGTGATTTGGTGTGGCTATACAATCCGAGGCGAAAGGTGGGGAAGTCGCCCAAACTTAGCCAAAATTGGGAAGGACCTTATACAATTATAAAGAAGATTAATGATGTGGTGTATAGGATCCAGCAGACCCCTAGGTCAAAGATGAAGGTCGTTCATTTGGATCGATTAGCACGATACCATGGAACTCTATCTGTTCGGGACGAACAGACTTAGGAGGAGGGCAATGTTACGATCGCAGCAACGCCGCATGGGAGGCGGGGCAACGCATGGGAGCGTGTTGGTTGGTGGAGCTTCGCGACCTATCCGCGCTGCGTCATGGCTGACACGAGTGATTTATTGCTCGTCTGGCTTAATCTAGAAGGCAGTTGTTTACAACCGTTTTTTTTATATGAGATTATTCAAGAATTCTTATAAAGAACTTTCTAGGTTTTTCTGTAATTTTAGGATTGTATATAAAAGGCGCATAGAGCGCCAGAGTAGAGTAGTCTTATTTTAAGCGAGCTATAAGTAAGCTAAAGTTACGAAGCGATAATAGAAGGCTATAAAGTGTTAAGTAGTGAGTTATTTAGTATACGAATTGTACCTGTGTATATTTGTGGAATAAATAAATAGTGTTTTCGTGTTAAATCGTTACACTGGAATTATCGAACCCCGAGTTCGCAACAATAGCTTATCTAATTACAAATATTTAAATATACACAGACACAGCTGATGATATTTTGAAAGCGCTTAATTTGACCACGTCAATCAGTGATGTACTTTACTCATAGAATGGACATTAAATAAAATGTTTTCACTTGCTTTTGAATTATGTGCAATATTTTTAGCTTTGCTATCGCTATAACACATCGAATATAACCTATAGTTAATTTATTGAAACCAAAAATAGTATATTTTAGCATCTAAAAACAATATAAATTCATCATGAACAACTTCAACTGCCTACCCTCGTTACTCGTAAGTGACTGCTCATTGGCTGCATTGGCTCCGTATGCCTGCTTGATCTAAACCGAAAACACACAGACGCTGGTTTCATTTCACTTTCTATGTTTTGAGTTGAATCTTTTTTAGAATTATTACCAGAAAAGTCCAATAAGGTAACAAATATTTTTATGAAAATAAGTATTGTAGTAGCAATTTAATATCGAAACGCAATGTATGGTACCTATGGGTATTACCATACGTTTTCGATGATTGAAAGAGGATTTGACATTGGTGGGTGTCACTTTACCTGCCGGCGACGGGCGGCAGGTAAATTCTTTGCCTGCCGCTGGTAAGATTGTCTACATGTCCATTAGTACTAATTACAATATAATTCAAAGGTTTGGAGAAAAAATAATATGTTTTATTCGGAGCTAAAGTGACTTTCCTGGCTCGCCCGTGTTGGCACAGCCTCGCCAGAAAAGTGACACTTTCGCCCCTTATGAAACAATATACTATTTTTTTATCGGTTTCCACGGTAACGAAGCCTCCTTATAGATTGAAGACGCGCCTGTTCTTAGTAATAAAATATGCGGAACGCTATCTTACTAATTTAGGCAATTTTCTGTTGTAGATGTATTGAGTCTAGTAGTGGAAAAAATCGTATATACACCGCGGTTGTGAACTACTTATGACCGTCACGTCTTAGAGCCCTCAGCGCTACGCGCTTCGGGATTTAAACTTGACGTTCGAGTCATAATAATGTACTTCCCAACCTCGGTTTATAATATACTATTCTGTTGCAAATAGCCTTGAAAAAAAATAAAGGAAAAAAATATACTCTCATTACCAGTGCGCACTGGTGGAACCAACCTATCAGGCTATTAAGTTAAAATTTTTAAATTGAGTATTGAGTAAAAGTACTACCTGTGTCATTTTATCGCTTTTTCCTTCCCAGCTGAGTCTTTCGTCGTAAAGGGGATCGCTGTGAGTCCCTATGAAAATAGGCTCCCAATGGATAAATCGTCCATTTCTTTTGCCCACATGGAACACGTGGAGGCCTTCGGTCTCCGGTGCTATCTGCCACTCCTTAGCCTTAGGGATATTATGGCACCCTGGACATAGTTTCTTGTGGAACGGCAAAGCCGTAGCTGTAAACAGTTAAACAAAATAAGAAAAACTTTATAAAAAACATCAGAAGTTTCAATTCATTATACGTGGTTAGCGTCTTTATTTGCTAGAATAGGATCATGGTTGCTTATAAGTATAGAAAAAAATAAAACTGGTACTTAGTTAAAAATTTATTTTTAATGACGACGTTTTGACTATAATTTTTTATCTTTTCTCGGGGACAGAAATCGTGAAAAGGAAACTGCAGAACCACAATAATGTTCTAGATAGTTTCTACCTTATTTTTACTATATTTCTACCCAAATGTAGTTGCAGTGAAGAATATTTTACGCAATTCATTTAGAATTATTAATGTTTTATTGCTTTTTAGTGTCTTGTAAAACATTAACCATAAACTTTTAAAAGTGAGTGTATAGTGCCTACTAGACTGACTAAGATAATTTGTAGACTACACCACTTTTCAATTGTGTATAATGCTGTTATATTGCTTTTTCGGTGTAGGTAACATGAATAAAATTCAATCGAGTGTTTTTCGGGCTTTGAAGCCGTGGTCCAATTGAATTTGTTCCTGACATTTCGTCTACAGTAGACATTATCAAAGGCGATGAGGCAATGGGCGAGGTGATCTCCCGCGCTTCCCGACGTTGACTGATTCGACTGTGATGGGCTCCATGGTATTTATTCCCCCACCGCGCCGTCGCGCTGCAATGGAGAGATTGGGGTGGCAATAGTGGTGGCGCGGGGTTTCGGCGCCCTTGAAGTATGTCGTAGAACTCGCTTTCGGTCCGGATTTAGAAACTTAATTTCCTCTTTCCTGTTGAAGTTGTTGTCGTGTTTAAATATATCAATGGCCTCAATCGTTAGTCTCGCATAGAAACGCTGCGATTGATATAAGATATCCATTCTGGTTAAAAAGGATGTTATAACCTTAGCAGAGAGCGTGCTCTGCTACTGCTGCCTTTTGTGTTTGTCCCAGCCTGCAACTCCTCTTGTGTTCCGTAATCCTCGTGTTGACACTGCACTTTGCGGTGCCCATGTATATCGAGCCACAGCTGCGTTTGCATCTTGGGGCTCAATGAATCGTGTTTCCGAACAGTGAGTATCTCGATCTGGCAATAGCCGGGCAGACACGTAAGACTTGCTCGACTGTCTCATAGTCCTCCAAGCACATTCCGTATCTTCGGAGAGCCCGAGTCTGTGCATGTGATTATCTTAGGTGGCTATGTCCTGTGTACAGTGAAGTGGCCACTCTGATTTGTCTCTTATTTATTCTGAGGAATGTTTGGGCTTCTGGCTTCTCAGTTCTCGTGATAAATTTTTTGGAGTGTAACAGTCCGGGCGGGTTCTTCCACCAGTCCTGGGACTTGGCATTGCTCCATTTCTGCAGTTCAGTCTTGACCAGAGAGTATGGACCTTCCAGTGCCGGCTCCGGGCCTACGAAGACAGAGCCCGCCGCTCTCCTTGCTGGAGAGTCAGTCCTCTAATTGGCTTCGTGACCACGATGGCCCGGGATCCATACCAGTGTCACGCTGTTTTCCTGCGATAGGGTGTTTAGAGTCCTGTGGCAGTTCCAAACAGTTTTAGAATTGCAGCGAAAAGACATAAGCGCTAGAAGCGCTGCCCGACTATCCCAGCACATCTGTATTGATGTATTGTGTCCTCCCTTCTCTAACAGGTGTTGGGCACCCAATTCAATGGCCTGAAACATTGTGGTGAAACGGCCCAGGCTCTCTGCTATGCAGATGCCATCCGATCTCCCGTACACTCCGGAGTTAGCCCCTTCGTCGGTGTTGGATCGGTCCGAGATTCAGGTACTTCCTGCCAGTTGCAGACCTTAGGCTTGTTCGTTCCAGTCTGCCCGTGAGGGAACCCTGACGACGCACACTGGCGCATTTTCAAGATTTCGTGGTCAATATTACTTAGATAATGAGAAAGCTAATTTCGATAATGGAACAAGGTGTAAAAGTTATATCGATATTTAATAATACTAAAGTTTAGCCTGACTAAGTTATAAACAATTGTAGAACAATTTCTGCAGGGCGTTATGGCAGAATGAATACTTACAGGAGCTCCACTTTAATGTTGTATCAAATTATATCCAGTATTAAGACAGATATAAGGAAAGTGCAAATAGAATAGTTATTTAATTTCTTTTGAGCAGCCCAGTGCAATGGTTAAAAAAAATTTTTTTAGGCACAAAATGTATTAATTACTTACAGAGTTATTCAAATTCACCGTTCATCATTAGAATCTCAGAAATGCAAAGAGATACGGATTCAGTTAAATTTGGGCAAAATTGCGCATTTACGTGCCTATCAAAATTATATTTTAAAGTTTTGACTACTTTCGAAGAATTCGAAAACTTCTGAAAATTATTCGAAAAACACCCAAATTTACAATTTTTTTTCATGTACATAATTGAAGCTATGTTCTGAAATAAATTAAACAATGTAGTAGGTGGATTAGCGGGATGGGGACAAATAACGACAATTCAACTTTTATCAATTGCCAACGTTTCGACCATATATTGTGGTAATCCACTACTACTTATTGCCTGCTAATCCACCTACTACTTAGTTTATTGGGACGCCAAAACTCGTAGTAAATTGAACAATCTCGTGGGCACTCTTTCTGATCTACATTACAGTGTTGTTTATGAGCATTATCAAGTTCAATTTTTTGAAATATGGCTATTACATTTGAAAACTGAAAGCCCTTTTGATTACAAATTTAATGATGTGTAGCACTTCATGCTATAGTTAAAGTTTATGTTCTTTTTAACTTTTACTTACTTTTACACAGAGTATGCAGATTACTGAAATTCATTGCTCACGATTGGAATCTCGAAAATCGTAAAAGATGCGAACTATTAGATAAATAATAAAAAAATGTTAGTAAAAAAATGTACTTTTTTTAATTGGTATTATTTTTTCCTGAACTTATAAGTTTAGAAAAATTATTTTTATTTTCTTATTGGCACTTTCTACAGATCAAATTTCTAATATAACGTTTGAATTTTAGTAAACTATCACCAACACCTTTTTAATAGGATCATTATCATTTATGTTGTTAGAACTTTTTATTTTTCTTGCTCTTCAGACAATCTTGTAGATTTTGTTTTAAATCGCTTCCCACATAGCAAATTGATGGATAATCAGTGGACATACAGTAGTGGACATGAACTTACGGACATGGAAATTCGTTTCTTCGATAAATAAATTATAATAGATCACATCAAAAGAAAACATATCACATACATTAAAAAAAAACATATCGTTATGTCTCCTAGTCTTGTACTAGCAAAATTAGGAATTTTTTCAATGATGATTTTTGTTTCTTTTGAAAATGTTCAGGTTGAGTGCGTGCTCTAAAAGTGTAATCAGTACGTTTTGCTACATTATTGCGATCAAGAAAAGACATTTCGGTTAAAGTTGCCTTCTATTGAAAATTTAGGGTATGAATAGTAATTAACACGTTGGATATTTAATTTTCAAAGTCAAGGGCTTTGCTGGAAAATCACATATCAACATTGAAACATTAAAATCAACAAAAATTTCATTAAAGGAAATTCGGCTAGAGGAACATCAGAATTATCAGGTTTTTCAAATCCGTCCTATCACAAAAATTTTATTTTCAACTCTTTTATTGACTCATACAACCTAAAAATGTCCAAAACTGACTATCTGAGCTTTTGCTTAGAGGCAAACCATCAATCAGAAATATTGATTGCTAAATTGATTGAATCAGAATCTATAATTAATATTTTAAGTATTTTGAACAGGTTAAAAAAATTTTGATTTTAGAGCAAAGTAAACAAAATTATTTGATGATTTGTAGAGTAAAAAATTGCAAATTTGAAATATAAATTAAGATTAAGGCCAAAATTGGTTGAAAATGACTTAAAGCGTCCACAAATGCAAGTTTTCATGTTTCTGAAGAAATTCAATTTTATGACAAAATTAGGCAAAACTGATTAAATCTTCTAATTTGCTGTATTTGGTAAAGTTACATTTTTGGTCCAAAATAAGTGAAATTTTACTAACAACGTCTCAAAACGCAAAGTTGATGTTTTTCGAAAAAGTCCGCTAGGACCAAGAATCATTTCGGAATGACTTAAAACTACAAAAAAAGCCCATTTGGAGTTTTTGAAAAAAAAAATAGATTAAGATTAGGGCGAAGATTGGTTAAAAACTATTCAAAGCGTCTAAAAATGCAAGTTATCATGATTTTGAAGAAATTCAATTTTATGACAAAATCAGAAGAAAGTGATTAAATCTTATAATTTGTTGTTTTCGTTAAATTTACAATTTTGGTCCAAAATAAGTGAAATTTGACTGAAAGCGTCTCAAGATGCAACTTTGGTGTTTTTCGAAAACGTCAGGTAAGAATTAGTAAAAAAAATCTATTAGAAACGACTTAAAACTACAAAAAATGCAATTTTTTAAGCCTTTGGAAAAATACAGGTTACAATCAGGGCCAAAATTAGTTAAAAATATCCGCACGGTTTGTTACTCTTCTGTCTTTATTGTCAGTCGTCACATGTCAAAGGAACGTCAACGCGTCATTCGCACGAAATCTAATAGATGTCGTTAATTATTATGGCTGCTATTTAAATCCTGCCGCCAAAGATGAATAAAATATAACTTCAAATAATAATAATAATAATAAATAATATACTTACAGAAGTGTTCGCAAAAATAGCGATCAGTTAAATGGTTGGGGTTAAACGCAACCTATCAGTAAAAAATATAAAATAAATGTACAAACTACATCCCAAATCGAATTAATTGAAAATGGAAATTTTAGCACTTCTAGCCGATTTAAACATTTCAAGATAATTTTTGATTTAAATCAAGTATAACTCCTTTTCACAATTTGTATTTTCGGTTAATTACACCTACTGCTTTATTTTTATAATATATAATATAATTACACTGTCCAATCCTGGATATTCATAAGATGTCCGTTGGACATCCACGAGAGAGGTAATTCCCGATTGGATATACAATGGATATCGAATATCCATTGAATGCTATGTGTGTTTAAATACAATCTAAAGTGTTTTCCGGGTTTCTCTTTAAATAAGTTCAGAAAAACAATAAAACAATTCGGAATTAATTAGATTTTTGTAAATTTAAAAACAACATCTTTTTGAGTATTAAAATTTGCGTATTTGTCTTAATTTAACTAAGTCGACGAATTTGAATAACTCATATACCCGGCTATAAATAAATCGTTAAAAATGCCATAAACTTTAACAAAAATATATTAAAAAAGTATGTAAAAAAGTGTTACATATCAATGATTTTGTAAACTGACTTGAAAACCTAAAGTTGATGATTCCCCAGACAAGTCGAAACGTCGGACCACAAACTGAATAATCCCGTCTTATAGAGGTCAAAAAGTACCCAGAATGTCATTACAGTACTCACTCAAATCCGCAACTTTGCCCAATTCAATCGAATCTGTATCTTCTACGGTTTACCTCCATAATCTCCATAATGAGTGGCGAATTTCAAAAACGTATGAAAGGTAAATAGGTATATAAGAAAAAAAAGTTTTTAAAGCTAACGAAACTCATTTCATTGTGGAAATATATCATATTTATATATATATATATATGTATATATAGGAGATATTCATTTGAAAACGTCATCTAGTTGGCTGTGATATGTCAAAGTATATGCCAAACTAAATGCATATGGCAAAGTAAAGAATGGAGTCCCAAAAGTCCCTTTATTTTGATTATGTCATCTATTCCTGTCAAAAAATTCGTAGCTTTGTAGGTGATATTTTCTAATAAACACGGTGTAAACAGAATGATTCAAAAGTACTTTGACAAACTTCAGGAGGTGAGTGCTGGCATATTCGAAGAAGAAAAGTTATAATACACGAGGGTCCTTAAGAGCATCGTTACGAAGCTACAGGAAGTTTTATAAAAAAGTAAAAAGAAAATAATATCTAATATCTCCTAAACCGCTTAAAAGGTTTTAATAAAATTTTACAGATGTCAATAGCTAGCGAGTAGCCATGTTTCTGTTGAACCTGTAGCCATGTTTCTGTTGAAAAAACGAATCTTTTTTTTGCTTCACCAGTAGCACGCGTACCGCAATGACGCTTCATCTTTTTGAAGGAAAGTATGGTACGCCATTAGTCTATCAAAAAATGAATTCTTCCCTTTTGTTCTCTGTTCAATTCTAAAAAAAAAATATCTCTTTTTTTTTCGTTAGAGCCGTCGTTTTCAAGTACAAAAATAAAAATCGTTTTAATGGTCGTATTAAAATCGTTATCTTAACAAGATGGAATGTGTTATTTCAGTTCAAACTTGAAAATATTTTTTTTTAAATTAAATTAACTTAAATGAATTGTTCGAAATGTCCTCCCTCGACCTTTCAAGCGGTTTCGAAGATATTAATTTTTTTTTGTTTTTTAATAAAACTTTAACACCCTGTATCTTCGTAACAATGCTCTTAAGGACCCTCGTTTATTACAGCTTTTCTTCTTAAAATTATGCCAGCAATCACCTCCTGAAGTTTGTCAAAGTACTTTTGAATCACCCTGTATACGTGGGCGCTCTCTGGTTCAAAAGGAATCGATATGTCAAACTTTGATTAAGAAAAGTTTCTGCTTTCGAACCAATTTCTTGAAAAAAAATGTGTGAAAGCAACCAGAAACTTTTTCTTAATGAAAGTTTGTTCAAATCCTTTTATTTTGAACCAGAGAATGTCGCAATACCATTTGGAATACCTGTATACGGGATGTTAATTAGAAAAGGGCATCTAGAAGGCTATGAATTTTTGAGAGAAAAGTATGACACAATCAAAGTAAATTTTTGTTCTTTCATCCTTTTCTTTTGACATTTCACAATCAACTAGATGACGATTTTTAAATGAACATCTCCTACTTTCTTCTTTGACTTTTCAATGTATAATTAGGTGAATTGTTCAGTATAAGTTTTGGTTATTATTAAATCAATAATTATGGAGCCTTATTATTAAATTATTATTAAATCAATTAATTATCCTAACAACTATTGCTTATGTACGGAGTGTTCATTAGAAAACTTCATCTAGTTGGCTGTAAAAGGTCAAAAACATGGTGGAAAAACAAAAGTCCATTTATTTTGATTACCTATGTCATCCTTTTCTGTCAAAATTTCATAGCCTGTTAGATGAAGTTTTATATTGAACACCCCGTGTATACATGTACTTTAAGAAGGCGTCAACCCGTTTTTCACAGTTTTGCTTAAAAAAGAATTTTTTTCTAGTCTAACATGTGAGTTCGAAGGAGTATTAAATAAACACCCTGAATAAAAATTTTGGACGAGGATTTTACCTTGTATATGATGAATAAAAAACGTAAAGAATACCAAAATACTAATTGATAAATATAATAATTCCAAAGTTTTTTTGCACCTACTGATATTTTAAACATTTAAGTGGTTAGGTAGTGTTCTTCTTCCCATTTACATTTACATTACTATTCTAGAAAAAGTCGCAAGTGGTCGCCCAAAATTTTAATAGAAAATCTTACAAGACATCCTATTTTATAAGTTCTTAATTTATTACAGTTAAACTGCTTTAAACAAAAAATATATGTCCTAGAGAAAGGAGCAAACATAATTTCTTTTTATACTTCGACACGGTGATGCAAATACCTCTGATATCAAAATTTGTTAATAGGTTTTACCTATTTTACGCAACTAGGATAAAGCAAATATATTCAGCAATACGACCTATAGCAAATATTGTGTCATTTGGGTGAAATTTTGATGAGAATTTTTTCTAAAATATGCGCTTTTAAAATTATCATATACAATAAGTTGAAAAGATATTCAAGGGGCCAACTTTGAAGTAACATACTGTCTATTTACAGTATTTATCTTTAGCAAAATATATCGCTTGGTAAAGGGGGATAATTTATCAAACAAAATTAATTGATTACTTACAAAAGTAATTAATTTTATTTTTTTCTTTATTGGCCAAGAAATCGTGAGTATGCGCCAGTGTGCGACGTAGCGAGTGTCTAATGTACATTTCGATGCCATTAAGTCAGCCTGGGCATTATTGGTCTCACCATCGAACGGCTGCGGTGCTATGTGCGTTACTTGTTGCAACTGGTATGTCGCCTTCATTGCCTCTCGTTCCAGAAGTATTGGAAGTGGAAGCATGTCAAGCTTGCGCTCCGTGGACGTCGTTCTCATTGCCCCCGTTATGCAGAGACACGTTTGTCTTTGCAGAAAGGACAGTTTAGCTTTGATGGAGCTCTGTCTGCTCTTTCGATATCAAACTATGGCCCCATACGTGATTATCGGTCTTATTACCGTCACGTATAGCCACATAGTGATGAAATATCAACCAATGAAATATAGTTATATATAAGGTGTCCCAAAATAGGCTGTGTTCAAATCCTTGTTGAAACGTTGCGAGATTTTTTTTCTAAAATAACAAACAAGAAAGCTAAAGTGGGTGGCGTTTATAACGGAACATCCAAACAGTTCTAGTATGCTAGAACTGTTCATACCATCTGTCAGAAATGAAGTTGACTTACAGAGTTTCAGGGACAGGTTTGACATGCCTTTGTCAACTGTCAGGTAGACATTTGTTTCCCACCAAATCGGTGAAATTGTCAGGTAGCCTAACCAAAAAGAAGCTATTTTTAAACAACGACCATGTAATCGTGTCTGTGTGGTTTTAAGGAATGTGACGTAGCAATTTTAATCTGTAGTCCCGTATATGTGTAAATTTTAAAGAACAGTGTATCATTGAGAACAAAATGTAACAATATCCTGATATGGGCTGAAACTAGAGAGCCCCCTCCTGATAATGCAGAGCTGTGAACAGTCTAGCAGTAAGTTATAAGTACAGTTGTTATCTAGTAATGTAGCTCCCCATTTCCTTCTCTATTGTAGCCCTGAAGAAGGCAATAAACAATTGCCGAAAGCTCGGTTAGCAGAAAAGTTTCTTTTCTTGACGCCCTGACCGATCACCTGAGAAAATCCTTTCTTTGTCGATTAACGGTCGAGAACAACTTCAATATTGAAATTAGAGCTAAAATCGGTAAAAATGACTCAAACGGTCCAAAATTTGAAATTTGGTGTTTTTGAAGTCATTCGGGTTGAAGTTAAGTCCAAAATCACATTAAAATGTTTTGAAAAATAAAAAAATGCAAATTTAGAGTTTTTGGAAAATTCAGATTGAAATTATATAGATAAGGAATATAGATTGAAATTAGATTTAAGATCAATAAAAATGATAGAAACCGTCCAAAATTCAAAATTTGGTGGTTTTGGATTAATGCTGGTCGAAATTAAGTCCAAAATCATGTTAAAATGTTTTGAGTAATTTAAAACCCTAAATTTGGAGTTTAGGAAAAATTCAAATTGAAACTAGAGCTAAATCTGTAAAAATGACTCAAACTGTACAAAATTGAAAATGTGTTGTTTTCAGATTAATTCACGTTAAAATTAAGTATGCAATCATGTTCAAATGTTTTGGTTAAATAAAAAAATTGGTTGAATTAAAAAAATTCAAATTTGGAGCTTTGGAGGAAAAATTCAGATTGAAATTAGAGCTAAAATCGGTAAAAATTACTCAAACTGTCCAAAATTGTAAACTTGTGTTTTTTGATTAATGCAGGTTAAAATTAAGTGCAAAATCATATTAAAATGTTTTGAGCAATTCAAAAACGCAAATTTGGAGTTTGGGGAAAATTCAGATTGAAATTAGGGCTAAAATCGTCTAAAAATTACTCAAGTCGTACAAAATTGAAAATTTGTTGCTTTTGGATTAATTCTGGTTGAAATTAAGTCCAGAATGATATTAAAATGTTTTGAGCAATTTAAAAATGCAAATTTGGAGTTTTGGGAAAATTCAGATTGAAATTAGAGCTAAAATCGGTAAAAATGACTCAACCGTTCAAAATTTTAAATTTGGTACGTTTCTCTTTGAATCACCCGGTACGTATAAAGCTTTTCGACATAAGTGGCCACAAAAATCTAACACATTACTCCCTCTATAAAATTTGAACGATGTCTATGTTTTTGGTTATACTACCAAAATTTTAAGGTTAGATAGTGGTCAAATAGTGTCTTATCAAAAATTTTGGTATTAGAACTCAATAAAAATAAAAGCTGAAAGGAAAATATATATATATGTATACATTGGGCAACATTATTAGAAAGAGTGGACAATCCTGCAACATTTTGACCGGACTCTCGTAGATGTACTGTGCTCAATAAGAGTGGGGGAAACAATTGAAAGTGAAATAATCAAAATCCTTATAACTTTCAAGCCTCATATCCGATTTTAATAAACTGAGACTTGTTTGGAAGATAATTGCCATTACTTTTAACTGTGGTATCCAGCTAAACGATAGTTTTTAATAAACGTGCTAGAGGGCGTAATTTCAAATTAAAGAGGTTTTTTGGTTTTAAACCAAAAAGTTAAATCATTCGGTATAACTTTGATATCATAATCGGAAAGCAGGTTAAACTTGCAACAAAAAATATTTAGATTTCAATAACATATTTTTTATCCTTTCAGACCTCACTTAAAGAATGATTTTTATTACATATTTGAATAAATGATTGTTTTCATAATTCCATAATAAAACATTCCGTCACAACAATTTTTGTTTTAAAACATGATGATTTTGTAGGCTTGTCACTCACTATAAAATATGTCACTATTTTATCCTAAGCATATCTGATATTGAAAACTTCTACCTAATTTAAGCATACTTCTAATATAATGTTTTACAATATCAATGTAGATAGCTATGAAACAAAGTCGGTAGGTATCCATGGAGACAAATAGCATTGGTTGTCAGTTGATTCAATTTTGAAAAGTTTCGTTTTGCGTTGACAAAAAATCCATTCTTGTTGATTCCTTTTAAGTTTCTTCATAGCTAGGCTATTATTATCAAAATTGGCATTTCATCCTTCAAACATGGCTTATACCAATTCCGAGGCTTTCGACATGCTTGCCAAATATTTCGAATGTTTGCAAAATGCACCTATTGCGGAACTTACATATGCTACTAGATCTCCAGCACGAAGGCATCAGAAAGGTATTTCACCGATTGGCAATACGTTTACGACAAACAGGAAGTGAGCGACCCATTCCAGTTCCCTTCAGAAGACGTCCTGTAAGGCATGAGGACAGTATTATCAATGTTCTTGCGTACGTGGAAGTGAATCCGCATTCAAGCACAAGAGAAATTTCCGCAGACATCGGTATAAGTGCCACTTCGGTGTTTCGGATATTAAAAAACTTTAAGCTTCACCCTTACCATTTAGTATTACACCAGGCCTTATCAGAATCAGATTATGAGAGATGGCTAGATTTCGGTTATTGGCTAAGACAAATGTGTTACGAAAATCCTCAGTTCCTCTCCTTGGTTTTGTGGAGTGACGAAGCTACTTATACAAGCTGTGGCACAGTTAACTTGCACAATATGCACTAAATCCTCACTGGATGCGTGAAGTGGATCAGGAAAATAGATGGAGTGTAAACGTGTGGTGTGGAGGTTTAGCAGGCAGAATTATCGGACTATTTATACCGTACTCAAACTTCCTATAGAATGAATTGCCTACCCTTTTAGAAGATATTCCTCTCGATGTTAGAGCTTCAATGTGGTATCGACTTGATGGATGCCCGGCACATTTTGCTCAGAGAGTTCGCAATTTTTTTAATGTTGCTTATCCTGATCGCTGGATTGGAAGGGGTAGTGTGTTTTCGCGGCCGCCTAGATCTCCGGATCTAACTGTTCTAGACTTTTACTTGTGAGGAAGAATAAAAAACATTGTTTATATAACGCGACCGACCACACGAGAAGACATGATAGAGCGAATTACGAACGCTGTTAATTCGATTTCACGAGCTGAAATTGAAACGGCTTACTCAGTACCAGAGGGAGAATAAATGGTTGTATTCGGGTAAACGGGGGTCATTTTGAACATTTATGAAATTTCTTAGTATTATTCTGTAATAAAATTGAAAAAAGTTATGTTGGCAGAAATAACTTCGGGACGAATAAAGATATCGTATTGGGATCTTATATTTTTTTGTTGCAAATTTAATCTACTTTTCAATTATGATATCAAAATTATACCGAATGATTTAACTTTTTGGTGTAAAACCAAAAAAAAACCACTTTAATTTGAAATTGCGCCCTTATTAAAAACTATCGTTTAGCACTGGATACCACAGTTAAAAGTAATCGCAATTATCTTCCAAACAAGACCAAGTTTACTAAAATCGAATACGAGGCTTAAAAGTTACAACGATTTTGATTATTTCACTTTAAATTGTTTCCCTCACTTTTATTAAGCACAGTACATCTACGAGAGTCAAGTCAAAATGTTGCACGATTGTCCAGTCTTTCTAATAATGTTGCCCAAGATACTCCTTAAAACGACAATTTTCGGAAAAAAATTGATTTGTAATATTTGGATTCCAATTGCGCCCTCTTGTGGCAAAATAAGGAACTTGCAAATAATTTCCAGGATTTTCTAGTGTTCACTTTAATAATCAAAACTTTTTTCTCTTGCTTCTAAGCCATTTAGTTTCCAAGATATGGCCGGTGTCCACCCTTAATGAAACACCCTGTATAGTATGTGTACTATAGTATAAGAATATAGTAAGTAGTATTAAAAAATATATATAAAGTCTAGCTGTCTACTTTGTAATGGTTATACCATTTCATAATTTGGTTTTTGGCCTTGGGTGGAACTTTTTTGGGCATTTCAATAGTAACCATTTTTTTGCTGAATTTGGTTTTTAAATGTCAAGAAAATTAATTTGATTTACACAGTGACAAACTCAAGAGAAAAACTTAAGGCGAAACCAAATAAACATGAAACCGTCATAACAACTTGTGAGAAATTATTACTTACATTTACTATCACCTGTTTTTACTAGTTAGAATCCTGTCAATCACATTTTTGATAAATCAGTTTATAAATAACTCGTATAAGGGGTGTCACAACACTCTTTTCACTTCGTTCTGATTCCAAGAACCAGCGAAGTACAGAGCAATATGGGCTGCTTCTCGATCCGAGAGCCATCTGCCATGCAGTGTTGGATCTAAAACACGCTGGTGGATGTCGCCTGCCTCTGCTCTGTACTACATCTCACCAATAACTCGTATGTTGCATTTTTGGCGGAATCCTTGTTTTACGGTTTTCATAACATAATCAATAACGAAAGTTGGGTAGTCGGTCTGGGCGACAAGTATTAAAACTTCTAAGCTGCCAAGCTTTCGACAATTTTTATTGTCTTCATCAGGGCGTCTACTGTTTTACGTCTATGAGGGTCCCGCAACAGAAAAATGTTAAAAAAGTTATTAAATATATATATAACCCAACTTTCGCTCAACTTGGCGGTCAAGAACAGTCTCTCCGATAATCAATAACATTGACACTGTTCAAAAATTATACGTGAGGCAAATAATAAGTTTCCATGGCCAGCTGTGTCAAAAAACTTGAAGAAAAGCTTCATATCCAACTACTAATCGAGCTAATTTTAATTATTAAGAGTCTTGGAGTTAATACCCTCCCAAATGAAGTATCCAATCAGAAAATTTCATAGAAGAACTATTCCTCTACAAAAAACGTGATTTTTGTGAAGTTCTAATCTCTCCTGATATAAACAAGTGAGACATCGCCGCAGAAAGCCTCAAATTCCCTTTCCTAGAGCGAACCTAATTAAATTCCTTCGGAAGCGCACCGCCCTATTATCTCTTACTTATCCTTAGATTAATTGTTGACGTGTCTTGGCTCGAAGTAGGGTACTTTGTCATGTGTATCGAGATATATCTTGTAATACACACCTCATTAAGCTCTACCCACTCGATTTCATTGTTCGGGAACGGGGGATTTGTCACGATGGAAAGTGTGTTTAAGAGATAGGCGTGCATTGTGTATCGAATAACAGTTCGCAAAGGCACTGCATAGCTGACCGAAAAACATGATTTGATAATAATGTTATTATCAATCGTTTTTGCGTGACTTGATACCATCACTAACTGGTATTAAATATTTGCAGAGCAATTAACACCCGGTACCTAAATCGACTTGATCTAGGTTAACAGCCACCGTCTCTTCCTCAAATTAAGACATCTTTGTAAAAGAAATTGTACAGTTATCCCTTCGATCTACTTACCATTGGCCAACATTTCCTTTAAGGCCGTCTTGGTTTCTGGCACCTGCGAATTGGCACTGACTTCGAAAATGTGCAGTGGAAACACCTTGGGGTTCTTGCTCTGCAAGGGGCCCGTGTTCTTGGCTATCATGTCTAGGAACTTAGAACTAATGTTAGGACTAGGATACAGTTCGATGTCTGACGGTAGGATGTAGTAAGTCTGGGCAGTCTCCCGGGCCACATTGCGACCTACGTTAACGGGATACAGCAGCTTCTTCTGGGCTTTATACATCTGGTCAGAGGATACGTTGAGGTAGGGAGGGGTTAGTGAGCAATTGTACGGTTCGTCGAACACTTTGCTGTGTTTTGGAACCTGAAAGAAAAAAATAAACGTTTTTATAAGAGCAAAATATAAAGAGTGATAGTGTCGTCAAAGACAGACGTGTTGTAAAGGCGCTTATCTGATACAGTATTATATTTATATTTAATAGTGAAAATTTTAAAATTGCCGAAAAGATTTTTTACACGAGTGATGAGTGATAATTCTACATGAGAATTACCTCCATAAATAATGAAAATCAACAATAGACGGTTAATGAACCAAAGAAAACTCTCATTAGAATCCCCTAATTTCGAATAAGGATTTACTTAAAGTATTCGATAGCAGTACAGGTAATAAGGTACAATATAAAAAACTCGAGGAAAGCAAATACCAGGTGACTTGCACTCCGAATTCATCCTATCATTGGATTATGGAATATGGAATACGGAATTACGGAAGATGTTGGGGAAAACACCAGCCAAACCCAAACACAGATACAACTTCAACACAAAGGAAAAATCTTCTACAAATTAGAGATTACAATCGAGGGGTATGATCTTGGACAAATTGGTGCACCTAATTATAAATACAGATATATTATACGAATTTTTAGCATGCATTTAGTAAAATTTACATGATTTGTATGAAATTAGCAAGGTTAATATGTATTTCCATGTATTTCTGTATATTTAGGTTTATTTATAGGTGTATTTATTGAGATTTAGATCATAAACTGACGTTCGAAACAAAGCAGACAGTATTCTTGACCGATTAGTGTGAACAGGTGATAGTGTTTTTGGGTATTTGGTCTGGGCAGTGTAGAATAAAACTATTCAGCTACCAAGCTTTCGATATTTTTTTAATATCTTCCTCAGGGTGCTAACTCTTTTATGAAGTAAAGGCAGGAAACCGTAAAAAAAAATTTAGATATATAGGTCAATATTAAAATTTTTCACAAATGTCACATGATACAGCACGATGTGCAAACATATTAAAATAGTCAAAGTGCACTAGCCATCGCCACGTTTAAATCCTGGATTTAATCCCTCCTAACCTAAATGTTGATACATCTGTAAACTGTTATGAAGCAACCCCATATAAATAAATTATTAGGTCAGTATGATTACATTTTTTTAATCTCTTGGGACAAAAAGGTCCACTCTAGTTTCTGAAATGCAATAACAAATATTACGAATTAAAAGAATACGTCTTAGTTAACCTTATATGTTTTTTCATTTCACTATTTGAATAACCAAATAACTTCAACAACAGTCTTCCACTTAACCAAATAGTAATAATGAATCAAATAATTATAAATTAGCAAGTATTCGAAAAAATATCTCCCCTCTATATTAGGGGATAGATAAAAGTGTGTACTTTAAAGGTATCTGGATAACAATAATAAGTGAATTAGATATAGTTTCTAATTACAAGGGCTTTTCTAAAACTACCCTTTATAGTAAGTAAATTTTCCTAATTTGTTCCAAGTCTCTTAAGTTAATCCAAAAGCTTTAACTTTCCTGTATTAATCTTACAGTTTTTCAAGAGGTTTTTCTTATAAAAAAAAAAGTATAATAATAAAAATCAGTTATGCGACATAAGGGTGTCCAAAATAAATTGATTAATTCTAACAATTTCAAAAATGCTTCTATACAAATTGAGACACGAAGTGATTACCATTGTGCCCATTTTAACTTTAAGTTATTATAACTGCAGTTTGTTGCTGATTGGAAAAATATATAGTAAAAATTAGTTATGCGACAATGTGTTAAAAATTTATTATATCCGAACGTCAGTGAGCCGTGTGCCAGAAGCGATTTTGGTTGTATATATTTGGTAATTTTTTGGTTTTGACACTTATAACTTACAACTTTTTATTAAATTGACGGGATTTAGCAGTATTGCACGCAAAATTGTGGTCGGTTTGGAGGTATGTGCTGGGGATGCCGAGCTGTGGCGTACCAAAGTCAAAAATGCGGTTTTTTCGGTACCCAAAATTTGTCCCGTCTCTTGTAATTCCTCATATTGTAGATGACAAATTTTGAAGTCTAATTCCAGTGAGTTAAATAGGAAAATTTAGAAACATTCGCAAAGTTGGGAAGGTTTTTAATTTTTTTTGTGGTCAGCTTTCTGGCCTTCTATACCCCCTTAGTTAGACGACTGGCCCCATGAGCAAGGTAACGGAGGAAAGAGCATATCCTTTGGCACTTTAAATCCTATCCCCTCAAAGACGTCACTTTATACAGTCTGAGTAAAAAATTTCCAAAGACAGTAAGAAAAAGTTGAACATAAATCAAGTGCCTAGCTTGGAATTTGAAATGTTGACGATTTTTTAAACTTTAAATTTCAAACTGCCAATTTGAGGTATATTTGTACCAAGACCGTGTATAAGCCATTCACATATTAAGGTCGTCAAGTAGGCGTTGGAAAATTGACTTTGACATTTTTATCGTATCGTCTCAACATGTGCTAAAAGGAGATGGGTATAAAATAAATTAAGGGTTCAAAGGTAACTAGATGACAAAAATAAGTGAATGGGTAATAATCGAATGGCTTTCTATCCCAGGGAAAACCTTGGAATGTTTTCCTTAGGAACGACTTTTCGTTGGGACGTCGCGAAATGGTCTCAATTGAATTTCGAAGCGAAAGATGCAGATTTCTGCAAATTTGGCCCCAAAATCCCGATTGGTTGCGAAGATCGCCATTTAACTGGTAATCGGAACAATTCGGCGGCGGCGGCTTCTGCCATTGGCAGCTGTGATTCAGCATGATGGCAGTGACAGAAGGAAAATCAGCCGAAAAGCGTGGAAAATTGTATCGCAGAAGAAAATTTGGACATTTCTAGGAAGATTATTGGTAAAATGACCAGTCCTCTAAAACATTTTCACAAAGACTGGTCGACTTGAAAATTTGTGTTAAGATTCATGATTTCTGATGGCGTCAGTAGCTGAATAACGTTAATGTTTAGAGAACTGTTAATGATACATGGTTCAACTTTGGATGCTGGGTACCCATGGGAGTACCATTCATGGTTTAAGTTAAAATGGCCCATGGGAATACCATGAATGGTACTCCCATGGAGCAATATAGCTGACGGTAGCTAGGTTATAGCTATTTTATTGAACCGATGATGAGATCGACTTGAAAATCAAATGGTAGGTTTCCTTTATGTAAAATTCGCTAAAAATTACATTTTTTAAAATCCATGATAGCCGCCTGAAAAAATTAGTTTTATGCCGATATCTCTGGAACGGTTTAAGCTAGAAAGCTGAAATTTGGTATATGGCTACTCTATGGGACGGGCTAGAGGTCTCTAACCAAAGCTTGCCGGGGGTACAGAAAGTTCTATTGTGACAAATTTTTCAATTCATTGACACATTTCTTCTACAACTTAGTGATTGTTTTGTTGTCAACACCTCCTGGTGTTCTGTTTTCAATACCCCCTAGCAAAATCCGACGTTTGGACTTTTTGCTTACTATATGCCATCATCAGGATATTCCCTTTTATTACAAATATTGCTTTATAAATGTGCCACGCCCAAACAATCAATTTTTCGTATATGACTGACAAAATAGACTTATCGAGACCTTTCCACTGGTACCAACTGTTCGATTCTATCGCTTTTAGCTTTCCAGATTTAACTGATTAAATTTCTCATTGATAGGGGTAGAGTGATATTTGCCGTTTTATAGCAAAACCATTTATGACAATAAAACAATAGTATCTCAATTAAGTGTGAGCGATCTCAAATACTGCTCGAAACTTTTATTACCGGTTTGCTTAGTTCTATAACATTCATCTCATGGGATGTGAAAAACTGTTAATATTGTATGAAAATTACCGAATATTTTATTTTGAGCCACCATAACGCCAACTAAATTGAAAACCTGTAATAACAAATTGAGCGGCTATTTTATAGTCGTGAATGCTCTATTTATTGGTCTCAATAGCGTCAATGCTTAGTTTTGGAATTAGATAGATCTAAGTATTAAAATGTCGGTAATAAGTGGAAAAATTACGATTTAGATGCCATTTAAAGGGAAAAAAGCTACTGAAAATTCCAATTTTCCTTTTTTTTATACACTTTCATCCTATCTACAGTTTGACACCACTTTAAACAAAATCCGAAACAATCGATTTCGGACGAAAATATCTACTCCTTTGAATTTTTTGAAATTTTGATATTTTCCTGTTTTTCTTGGAAACGGTAAGATTTTTAGATATGCAGGTTAATATCTTATATAAGGAGGTCATTGAGGACTACCAGATGCATCACTCCAAAGGAAGCTGTCTTTTACGGGTTTCGAGAAAATTAAAAAAAAGTGCAAAATTTGTGCTTCATTTTTGGGCCACCCGTGCTCAGTAACTGTTTTAGACAGACATTCGAAAATGGGCTACTTTCTTAGCTATTCCTATAGATTTTCAGATAAATCTTCATCGATACGAAATATTATGAGCTGTCAAAGGCCGCAACGCACGATGTTGTTCTCCAAATTTTGGTTTTTGAGCTGGTTTGAGAACCCCATTTGCTTAATATAGAAATATCGACTTTTCCCATATAAATTAATAGTAATCGATTTTTTTTTATTCGTTGCTGCTAGTAGTTTTATGATAAATAGGACATATATTAATGTTGTTTGATATTATAGGGTGTCCTAAAAAAATGTTGTAATATAGAATTCTAGTATGTAAATCTATATAAAAAATATAAATCTGTATAAATAGATTTCTTTCAGCTTTCATGTAAATCTATATTAATTAATTTATTGCGTTAATTCGATTAGCTTTATGATAAACAGAGCGTTGATTTCTGCTGTAGATAGTATACTACTGTATAGTCTTTTAGACGTTGCAACATCTAACTTTTAGGCATTATCAGGTTGTTTTTTCTCATCATAATTTTACGGCAGTGTGGGCAACATAAGAGAAACGGTCGGATATAAAAAAAGTGACGAATAAGGTGTCAGAGCACACCATAAACAAACCAACTCAAGAATTTTGTTAACCAGCTTGTCCTAACAATCTTAATTACACACTTCCTAGCAAACCGTTTATTAATAGTAACAAATTTGACAGTGTAATCGTGGATTTTTTGGCGTTTTCAAGTGAATACCCACTATTTATGTATTTGTGTGGATATATATGTATTTATATAAATTTATATGGACCTAAATGTATTTTGACCTATAAAGTGGCACTCTTCAATACTGATGACAGTGACGTAACGTCCTACTTTTCGTAACTAGTTACGAAAAGTAAAATCTTTTGTAACTGGTGATGAAAAGCTCGTTTCACCAACCAGTTTGCAGGTTTCGGTTGTGGCACACCTTTGCTACAGTTTTACGGTATTAAGTAGATACAAAGTGGTTCAAAAGTAAATATTGAAGTTTAATAATAATAACTCTCTCTCTAAGTAGGTATTTGTAGTCAAAATTAGAAAAAATCTTGTATGAAACACGTGACTTGTATGAAACACGTATTTTTGTGTAACTCATTCAAATTGCAGTGTCAATTCAAAATCGGACTTTTCGTAACTTGTTACATAAATAGCTATTATGTGGATTTATCAGAACTTAGATGTTATTTATATAGATTTAGATGCATTTATATGCATTTTTGTTGATATAGTTCTATTTAGATATAACATGTAATTCTAAGCTATTTATAAATCTAAATATATTTCATATATACTTTTCTTTTTCTAACAAAAAATGTAGAAACTGTTTTCCTGACTCAAAAAAGAACTTTTAAAATGAGCTTTCGAAAAAGCTGCAGATGCAAATCTATCTGAAAAACTTATTTTTGATAAATGGTGACAATGTAAGAACGGCTGGCAGCAATCTAATTTCTATCTTGTGTAAAAGTGTCCCTATTACAGGTGCATAAAAATGTTCAATAAACTTCCATAAATATCAAATGTATTCAACATTTGACATTAAATAATTATTTCTAAAGCTAGAGCCACACAATTTGAAGGATATACTGTTTGAATTTCCAGTTGTAAATAAATAGTATTGTAGAGGACACCCAAATGTAGGGATGTCCTCTTACCTTAACGCTTTTCATTTGATGTATTCATGCACAAACTCTAGTATCTGAAATAAAGATTATTATTACACTAATTGATGTTATAATCCTCCAATAGGCCAAGGGATGTTTGCTTATCATTTGATACCCGAGTGGGGCCGGTTTACTTAATACGCCGCGTAAACAAACAGAAATGTAGGCCAAGAGATAGGTGCAGGTAATTAATCAAAATTTATATATTATATACGGAACTCAAAGTATAATTAATTAACCACATTTCAATCTAGTATGCAATCAAGAAACTTGGCGAACGTTGTCCCTTTTACTGGTCAAGCAGCAGCAACAAAATATGCATACGTGTATATCGTAATACTCACTATCGCTTTTGTTTTAGGTCATTGGTGGTCTTAACTCGTATGATTGCCTTTGTCTTTTAATTGGCAACGGTTAAGTAAAACGCACCGCTCAAGGTGAAAATTGTTGACGAAACGTGTTCAAAATAAATTAAATCAGTTGCACATTTCCCATTTCAACTGGCGAATATTTCACTCTCATAGCGGGTTGTGATCGGTGTTTTTTCTGTGAATTTTTGACCACATTAACTTGGAATATTTTACGAGTTGTATACACTTAGTCAATCACAACTTTGCTTTCTATAATTATATAGGTCTTATTATCTTAGTTGCTAAATTGTTTAATAGGGGCGTGGTTGAAATTCAAGAAACCATCTTCATACAGCACACTCGCAACTAATAGCCGCACCATAAATAGCCTCATATCATAGCTACATTTCATTACTCTATCCTTGCCTCTTGGCGTTTCACAATAAACCTGATGACTTGCTCTTCTATTGAACGAAATTCCATCGAAAACACATTTTTTTGTTGCAACCACTCTGAAACACAAATGAATAAATAATGGTAAAAAAATTACCTATAAATGGTTTTGGTTTCCTCCTTACATAGGGATGTTCATAAAAAAAGTCGTCAAGTTTCTGTGAAATGCCAAAAGAAAAGGCTGAAAAGTGACAAGTCTAATTACTTTGATTATGTCATCTTTTTCTGTCAACAATTCCTAGGCTTCTAGATGATGTTTTCTAATGAAGAGCCCGTCTAGATTTATTGTATATTTATGGGACACAGACTGTGCTACTTGTATGACGTACATGCATATGACACAAATGATTCCGAGACCATTGTTGGATATGTGTACGACTCACACAACCACACTGACGAAAATCAAACATGTATGGCACCGATAAATGTCGAAAAAATACGTCAGTTTGTTGATTGTTTAACGAACAAAATTAGTAGTGTGTTCTCAAGTTCTCACAACAAAAAAATAAATTGTTTGTAATTTGCAAAGTCAAAATGTGCATTTGCGATGGAAAAGTACCGGCAAAGTAATGATGTCCATTTATAAAGTATTTTTGATATATTTATTTGCAATTGCTATCTTCTGAAAGCACTTGTTAATTACGAGTTTATGTGTTTCCGTGAAAGATAAGCGATTCCGTGAAAGATAAGCGATGAGTTCCAGACTTTATTCTTTATTACCTAACCCTCAGTCACTCATCCCAGAAAAATAATGTTTACCCAGAACAAGAAGCCAGTCTTACCCCTAGTCAAATAAAGATAAATTTTGAAAAGAACTTTTTCTTTCGTCTTTCATATTCAACACATCACATCATAACAGAATTCACCCACTTCTAATTGAGAGAAATTGAAAATACGAAATGCAAGGTTAAATTGGCTGTTATTGCATAAGTTTTGTTTTGTTTTGTGCTATAATTTTTCTTTTTAATTAAAATACCGAGTGACGGAAACACCTTTTAAAAAAAGTTTTCACAGCACGGTTGATTCCCTAACGGATTTAAAGCGTACGGCTTTGGAAGATTATTATAAGATTTTTCGAAGAACCACGAAAATACCAATTTAGGATAAGCTGCACTGCTAATGGGGTGTAAGGGGAGAAAGGCAAGAATCGAGGGGGTATCCACTCAAGACAATACATGTAGAAATTAGGTGACAATACTTCACAATACCATGACAATACCCCACAATACCATGAAAATACCTCACAATACTGTTGCAATACCTGGCACTACTTCGATAGTACATGACAATACCAGACAATAACAAAAAGTATTGTGACAATACCAACAATATCAACCGGCAGTACCTGCAATGACCACACAATACTACAACACCTGAGACAATTTGCGATTAAAATTAGCTTTGGCGACGCTACAAAATAAACTAATATGGCACCGTAACAGGTAACATAAAATGACATTTGCAAAATTTAATGAAGATAAAAATATTTTAATAGATATTTATGTATTAAGAGCGAAAAGGACAACTTTTTTGCTCGGAGAGTGAAGTTTGCCACTCGGCAATCACTCGAGAGCAAAAAAAGTTACTTTTTGCTCGTAATGATACAACGTTTTTTCTGCAAACGATCAATTTAAAATAATATAAATCACGACTGAGCATAACTGAAAACACAATCTGAAAATTTAAATCAAAGTGACCATGACGTTTTAAATATTTGGTTGAGTGGTGGTAGTTGCTATTGAGAGCAAGCGAAAAAATCCTTTTCGCTTGCTGTCCTGGGCAGCGCGCGGAAAGTAAACTCACATTCTGATCCTCAAAAAAGGTTAGGTTTTCGTTTGTCTAATGAAACCGTAAAATGCGTCGTTATTTGACGTTTGTAGAAATAGTAGATTATGTCACTAGGAGTAAAAGTGGGTCTTTTTGTGCTGAGCCCAAAGATTGACGGCCGAAGCGAAGCTGAGGCCTGCAACTTTTTTTCAAGCATGCAGGAAGTGTCTATTTCAGAGTGATTCAGTGTTGCAATTTTCTTTCATCCTCTTTAAGCAGGTCTAGGTACTTACCCAATTAGTGGTGTATATAAATAGAATGTGTTAGAACGGTGGTGTTCAATGTTCAATGATTTTAATGGTATTAAATCATAACCAATGGTTTAGATGGTTGAGGTAAATTATGGTAAACTAAAAATGTATAGCATTATTATTAATACTAAATTAATAAAAATGACATTGACAGATAAATATGATTACAACTAACGACATTTAACAGAATTCGAGAACCTATGCGATTTCGACTAAAAACGGTTTCGGGTGGTGCTCTCGAGCGCTCTGAGAGTATTCCTATCCTTTGTTTTTTCAACAAGAATGTAAAGATGGCAATAAGATGGTTTATATATGCGCCACCATGACAATAGCGGTGACATTTGACTTTACTTTTACTGCCTAGGACTTTTTTGCTACTTTTTTTGGTCTCAGGATTAGAAAGCCCACTTTAGGTGTGCGTATGGAGAGAACAAATGACGTACTTTTAGACCGTTTGATAAAAAAAGGATTTTTTTCACTTTCTAAGATGTTTTTACTGTGTATAGTGTGTTTTAGACATTGGCTATTTAAATTATGTACACCGTTAATCATTCTATAGTTTAACACTGGTTCCTGTAAATATTTTGAAGTGGTTCTTGAAAGCAGTTGGAAGTTTCCATGCAAATATTTTTAGTCTTAACTAACCCGTCAATAGGAAACGTGAGATGGCCCAAAAAGGGGGATTCTTCTGAGATAGCCCAAAAAGTGGGATTCTTCAAATTGTCGCCTTCCCTCACTAGGTAGGTACCTCCAAAACCGGTCCTATTACCGGGCTACACAATGGTGCCCCCCCCCCCCGACCCCCTGGTGGGCTCTTTTCGAATGGTTTTATCGAATTTGTTGTAATTTAGGTCCCGTTTTGGGCCCGTGTGCCCCCCCCCCCCTAATTGTCCCACCCCCATGTGGGTGGTATCATTGGATAGGGCTTACCTCTCGGCTTACCTTGATCAACTTTTGGAAAAAAAAATTGTCCTACCCTAATTAGGGAGGCCGAGGGGGACTAAAAACCATATTTGCTGTCGGAGGGGCAAACCGTCTTCACATTTAGAGTTTTGACCCCCGCTGAATCCGAAGATAATAAAATTACCCCCCAGGGGGTAATTTTACAAATTTAAAAAAAAATCTATTTTTATCCGATTGTAGCCCTCGGCGAACCCTTTCCAACGATGTATATAAGTCTAGGATCTAAAATATACAAGTCCCCAAAAATCAACATTTTTCAAATTTTCGGTAAAATCGGCCCAATTATTCGAATTCGGAACGAGACGCGATAACTATGCACTCAATCAGGACGAGGTCTACACCTAGTAATAAATCGAGGACGGGCTATCCAATCCCGTAAATTTTGTGCCCCCTTGAGCCCCTTAAATTGCAATAAAATTAAATCGTAGAATCAATTTTTCCCCCCTTTTAGTGGGCGATATATTTTTAAAATTTTCCACAATCCAATGAGTCCACAGACCATTTGGTACACAGAACCAAATGTGTGCCCCCCCCCCCCCCCCAATTAACGAATACATTTTATCGTTTTAATTTTTACAAGTAGATCGATAAGCTCTTCTGCTAGTAGGTAATCCAGGACGCGCTATCAAATGACATAATTTTTGCGCCCCGCGAACCCCCTGGCCTGCTATTTTCACGATTTTTAACCTTTAAATTGCCCCCAAAGTGTGAAGGGGGTTTGTTTATTTTTCTTATACAGGGTGATTCACGTTATTCGACACGGAAGATTATGCTTAAACTTTTAGGTTTAAAAAAAGTTTTGTATATTGAATTTTTTGCGGTATTTATTAGATATTAACTACTGTGTACCAAATGTAAAAAAATGAACACTAAATTATTACAAACTTCAAGCAGTAACAACTCGTCTAATTTAAATTAGACACCCTGTATTTTATAGTATCATTAGATGCAGAATTTAGTTTCCTATCAAAAACTATTAAACATTCCTATAGCTTGGTCGTTGCATATTTATTTTTTCTACAAACGTCAAATAATGACGCATTTTACGCTTTCATTAGACAAACGAAAACCTAACCATTTTTGAGGATCAGAATGTGAGTTTACTTTTCCGCGCGTTGCCCAGGACAGCAAGCGAAAAAGATTTTATCGCTTGCTGTCAATAGCAACTACCATCACTCAACCAATTATTTAAAACGTCATTGTCACTTTGATTGAAATTTTCAGATTGTGTCTTCATTCAAATTTCAGATTATTTGGAATTTATTGTTTGTAGAAAAAACGTTGTATGCATTACGAGCACAAAGTAACTTTTTTGCTCTCGAGTGATTGCCGCTCTCCGCTTCGCGTCGAGCGGCAAACTTCACTCTCCGAGCAAAAAAGTTGTACTTTTCGCTCTTAATACATAAATAACTATTTTCTGAATTTGCGCTGACATAAACGAATGTAGTAATCTAATTTACCTGTTCAGGTCTGTTCAGGTGTTACCTGATTTTGACAAAGCAAAATTTATTGTCATTTCTAGTTGTCACATATTAATTTAAAGTTAAATATTTTTTATTGTTATAATTGGTGGTTACCGGGGAGTTTTTTTATTTAATCAAAGTGCTGGTCTACACAACAGAAGAACGAGTCGATATGATCATCATTCTAGGAGAATGCTTGCAAAATTGTCTTTTAGCATCAAGGGTCTATGCTGAAAGGTTTCCTAACCGAACTCGACCGAATAGAGCCGTTTTTGAAAGACTGTTGGTTCAATTTAGGCAAACTGGTAGTGTTCAGTATGAAACGACTGCCAAAACGAGACTAGTTACAGAAAACCAAGAAACTGAATTAGCCGTTATTGGCTCTGCAGTTGAAAATCCTCATGTCGGACAACGAGAAATTGCACAAAACTTAAATATTAGCCAAGCAAGCGTATCAAGGATTCTTCAAAAACATAAATATCACGATTATAAGATACAACTACATCAAGAACTCTCCGATGACGATTTTGGCCAACGAGTGGACTTTTGTACGTGGGTGTTAGAAAAAGTTGGAGAACAAGAAGATTTTTTTGAATCAGTTCTATTTAGTGATGAGTGTACTTATCATAACGATGGTTCTTTTAACCGACACAATGTTCATTATTCTTCTGATTTTAACCCCCATGAATTTAGAGTTATTAATAACCAACATAGGTGGTCAGTAAATGTATGGGGGGGGGATAATGGGACAGTATGTGATTGGACCTTATTTTTTTAAGGAACATTTAAGCAGAATGTCGTTTCTAAATTTCTTGGGAAATCAGCTTCCAATTTTACTGGAAGAATTTCCTCTATATATAAGAACAACCATGTGGCTGCAAATGGATGGGGCTCCTGCTCATTATCATCGTGAAGTCCGGGAGTTCTTAAATGTTCGTTTCCAAAATCGATAGATTGAAAGGAATGGAGCACAACATTGGCCACCAAGGTCGCCCCTGACATAACGCCTCCAGATTTCTTTTTATGGGGATATGTGAAAGGAATCGTGTATAATACGCCACCAACCACAAAAGAAAACAACTACCTATATGTTACGCAATGTGAGTGAAGGATTTAAAAACAGAATACGTTTGTGTTTAGAACCAGACGGTCGTCATTTTGAACAAATTTTATAACTGTTTGTTTTTGTTTGTTTTACTTTTATGTTGACTTGTTATTTATTGTATTTCAAATTGCCACTATTATTGCACTTAATTTGTTTGTTATAGAGATGCTAAATTTTATAAGAACTCTTGTAATATAATGTTTTATTGTTTTATTTGATATTTTATGCTAAATAAAGACACTTTAACATTCAGATAACTGCTAAATAATCTTCATGATCATAACTTTTATATATAAATTAATATCTGACAAAAACGGGATGTTCATTAGAAAACTAGTTGGTTGTGAAATGTCAAAGGAAAAGAATGGAGAAACAAAAGCCCATTTACTTTCATTATGCCATCCTTTTCTGTCAAAATTTTTTAGCCTCCTAAATGAAGTTTTCTAGTGAACACCCAGTACTAATGATAATAAATTTTGCTTTCTCAAAATCAGGTATTGTAACAGGTAAAGTAGATTACTAATTCGTTTATGTCAGCTCATATTCAGAAAAAAGTCAATTTTCCAAGAAAACGCAAAGAACAAGCTATAGGAATATATAATAGTTTTGATAGGAAACTAAATTCTGCATCTAATGATACTATAAAATACAGGGTGTCTAATTTAAATTAAACGAGTTATTACTGTTTGAAATTTGCAATAATTTGGTGTCCATTTATTGACATTCAGTGCCCAGTAGTTACTATTTAATTCACACCGCAAAAAATCCAATGTACTATTAGCCCCCTCCAGCCAATTTTGGTGGTTGAAAAGAAACCAAGTGATGAGATTTTAAACATTTAATTTGATGCTGCATTTTCACAAATTCACGAAAATCTGAATAACGGTACGGTTTAGATGCCATAAACCTTAATAAAACTACCTTTACTTTTGTCCGTAGGTATCGAAAATACATTAATATTAATTTTATACTTTTGGGACCACCTGTATACAAAGACAATAATTTTAAAATGTACTTCCAATAGACCCCCATCCATTCCATATACAAAGCTCTTTTAAAATCTAAAAGTTTAGCCATAAGCTGCCGTGTCGAGTAACTTGAATCACCCTGTATAGCCGTGGGAAAGCCGAAACACGGAAATTTATCGGCCTTCGGAGTCTAGTGGGTAGGATACACGACTTTGGACATTGTAGTGGTGGGTTCGCTCCTCGGCATTGCCATGTGGTTTTTTATTGTTTTGATAAAAATTCACTATTTTGTATTTTGGCGTTTTGCGACCTGGTCTTATTTTTTTTTCGATTTTTTTAATGTGCTCACAATTTTTTTGTCGCAAAAATAAATTATTTTGCGATTTTTATAAATAAAATTAATATTAAAAATTAAATAACTTTCTTCCTAGTCAATTTAGATAAATGCAGTTTCACTGCTAGGCATCTTTTATTAGTCCTAATATGACAACAAATTTCAGATAGATCGGTGTGATAAAAAAAAATTCCAAAATTTAACTTGAATCACCCTGTATAGCCGTGGGAAAGCCGAAACACGGAAATTTATCGGCCTTCGGAGTCTAGTGGGTAGGATACACGACTTTGGACATTGTAGTGGTGGGTTCGCTCCTCGGCATTGCCATGTGGTTTTTTATTGTTTTGATAAAAATTCACTATTTTGTATTTTGGCGTTTTGCGACCTGGTCTTATTTTTTTTTCAATTTTTTTAATGTGCTCACAATTTTTTTGTCGCAAAAATAAATTATTTTGCGATTTTTATAAATAAAATTAATATTAAAAATTAAATAACTTTCTCCCTAGTCAATTTAGATAAATGCAGTTTCACTGCTAGGCTTCTTTTATTAGTCCTAATATGACAACAAATTTCAGATAAATCGGTGTGATAAAAAAAAAATCCAAAATTTTTGCGGGGTTATCCTTGAGGGGGTACTGAACTGAAACTGAAAAGTTTGAATTTTCCAGTTTTTCTCATTTTCTGCCGAAACGATTTGAGATAGGGCAAAATAGGTAAGCACAAAAAATATGCGCATTGACAGCAGCTATTCAATGGATAGAATTAAAATATTGTACCATTTACCGATTTTTAAAACAAAATGGAAAAAAAACTAAAAAACACAAAATTACAATTTTCTCTGAAGCTGAAACATTCAATCTAATTTAGGCAGATGATAGCAAGTCACAAGGCCCAAAAAAAAGGTTTTATACTTGGTTATCCTAACTGTTTTGTTATCAAGCTTACGGCAAAAAACTCTTTACCTGGGGGATAATCGAGGATACCCAATCGAAAGGCGTAATCCTTGCTCCCCCCCGAGCTTCCCGTTCTGCTATATTTACGATTAAAAAAAAAGTTTTTAAAAAATAGCTTTTTATGATGTGCCCAATTGTTAAAAGTGCACTTTTAAGGCACGCATATGAAAGTTTGCAGGACGAGCTAAGCGAGTTCTGCAAATCGCATGACTTCCTTAAAAGCACTTTTGACAAAAACCCCATATATTATTTTTTCTACAAACTTTCCATTCAAATTTAAATAGTATTGACTTTTAACACCAGTGTTAAAAGTAGTTTACTTTTAATACAGTGCTTTAAAGTAACCTACTTTCAGCACTAGTGTTAAAAGTAGCTTTCTTTTAACACTAGTGCCTTAAAATGTTATTTTTAGTAGTTCATTAGCGTGTTAAAAATTTTAAATATTTAATGCCTTTGTAGAAAAAATAAGTTAACTATGTTATGGATTAAACTGGTTAATCTTAATTTTTTATATAAACTCAGGTCATAAACTGAGGTATGCAAGACACATTGCGGTCAATGTATAAAACGTCTTCAATAATTAAGAAGCGGAAGAAGTCTACTTCCTCACACTTTCCAGATTGTTTTGTAGGAAGCTTTGGAGTTTTAATTTATTTAGGTAGGTACCATAAAAAAATTAAAAACTACTAGCAAGTAATTTTATCTAATCTGAAATACACAGTGGGTACCTAGAAGTAATTTCAAAAATATCCTATCCCAAGATTTGCAATACTTGCCAGTACTTTAAAATACCTGGCAGAACTTCACAATACCTCGCAATACCTCTTGCAATACTCAATAGCTCTCACAGTCCCGACAGTATCTAAAGATACCACCACAATACAGGCAATACGTGACAGTACCTAGGACAATACCCTATTTTCACAAAACATGTACAAAAAAGAAGCAAGTGGATTCTGCAAGAAGGGACCCACGCGTACCCAAAAGTCTAGAAAGTGTGAACAGAACATCAGTGACATACAATTCGGATTTAAACAAGGCTTGGGTACTCGAGAAGCACTAGTGGCAACACAGGTACTAGTACAAAACTGCCATGATCAACGGAAGGATGTGAGCATGTGTTTCAGAAACTTCGAAAAAGTCTTTGACAGAGTACAACACCATAAATTACTAACAATACTGAGGAAAATGGATATGGACGGCAAAGATATCCGCTATATAGAAAATCTCTATCTGAACCAATCTGTTCGATGGAGAACAAAGTAATAATGTTGAAATCTGCAGAGGAGTTCGAGAGGGATGTATAATTTCGGCACTGCTATTCAATTTGTACTCCGAGAATATCATCCATGAAGCACTTGGGAATATTCAGAAAGGCGTTAAGGTCAATGGAACATGGATTGTGAACAAATTTAAATAGTTTGGGTTGTGGCTCACTGAGGAATGGACATTTGACCTGGAAATAAGATGTCGTATAAAGAGTGCCCGCAACACTTTCATGAAATTCAAACACATCTTCACAAATACGGACTTTGACTAGAGCCTAAGACCTAAGACTGAAGTTCATAAAATGTTACATTTGGTCGGTGTTACTATATGGCATGGAGGGCTGGACATTAAAGGAAAAAGCAATGAATAGTGTAACGAAGTTACTAAAATTTATCTTTAATTGGAGACCGAGGAATGGTTTTTAATAAGGAAATATATGTGACGACGGCCTAACTACTTCAGTTTACATGTAACCTATTTGGTGTCAAATTTAGATTAGAAGGTTAATAGTTGTTGGTTATTTAGCATTTCAATGTTGTCAATTTTAAATTTCAGTCATTTGTCAAATGCTAAACCTGTCTAGTTGGATTAAATAGTTTGGCAACACTATCCGATAATACAGGACCAGTTTCTAAAATTAGGCAGTAGGCTTGTTAGGATTGTTGAACGGATATAAAAGACGGGAGCATGACAGCCGGAGAGGATTCCATTGCTAGCAGCCAAAGGATTAAGAGCTCCCTAAAGAGTTAAAAGTAAGGAATACCGTTTAATCAAAATTCACACACAAAATCACTACACGGGGGTCTGGCATTAGTAGGACTCCTCAACCATTCATTACACGGGTGCCTGGCAGTAGTAGGGCCCCACACACACAACCACTACACGGGAGTCTGGCATTAGTAGGACTCCTCAACCATTCATTACACGGGTGCCTGGCAGTAGTAGGGCTCCTAAAACATTCATTATACGGGTGTCTGGCAGTAGTAGGGCCCCACATACAAACATTACACAGGTGCCTGGCAGTAGTAGGGCTCCTAAAACATTCACTATACGGGTGTCTGGCAGTAGTAGGGCCCCACACACACATACAAATATTACACAGGTGTCTGGCAGTAGTAGGGCTCCTAAGACATTCACTATACGGGTGTCTGGCAGTAGTAGGGCCCCACATACAAACATTACACAGGTGCCTGGCATTAGTAGAGCTCCGCAAACTCTCACTATCGGAAGTAAAATTAGCAAAGCATTTAGGGATTATTCGAGTATTACAAATTAGTAATTTAGCCATTTGATAGTAGGGCCCCATTCCGTACCGTTATTATCCATATTCTCCTACGATTTCCTCACCCATACCCTTCTCTTTCCGAATTAGACTTTCTGTAGATTTATTATAAAGTTCAAGCGTTTCTTATCTGTCTAGTTGGAAATATTGTGATAAAAAATTATCGATCTTGATTACTAAATCGTTGAATCTGTTGGTGGACTGAATGCGTGTTGTGTGACTTTCACCTCTAAGAATAAAACAAGATATCCTGGGATTCATTCTCCACTGTTTAAAGGCTTACCCGTTAGGCATTTCTTCGGTGGCCCCTCTACCACATAAAACCCATAGAGGGTGGCGCCCGAGACACTTCTTTTAGGTAATTAAAATAACGCAAAATCCTCGTAGTAATCCTTCAAAGAAAGAACCCCCCAAAATTACTTTACAATAGAATGGAGACCTTCGAGATATGGGTATACCGCAGGATGTTGAAAATACCATGGACGTTCCGAGTAACCAACGAAAGTTTCCTGCGAAGAATGAACAAAGAACGTGAACTGTTACTGATGATCACTAAAAGAAAAACCGCATACCTAGGGCACATAATGGAGAATACGAAGTAACAGAACTTACAACTGATCATTGAGGAGAAGATTGAAAGAAGAAGGGGAATGTGAAGGAAGAAGCTGTCGTGGCTGCGCAACATAAGATAGTGGACTGGCTTACGAACAGCAGAAAGCCTAATATATATGGCCAGGGACGAAATACAGATGAGTCGTGTGGTCGCAAACATTAATTAATGAATATGCACCAGAAGAAGAAGTACTGCTAATAGATGGTATTTATTTCAACAGAAACTACTTGACACAAGTCAGCATTATTACAACTAAATGAAATTATTAAAACTAAGTTATGATACCGTTTATGCAACTTTCAATGCACAACTTACCGGAGAAGGTCTTCTTGGGTCGCTTATCCTGAATTATCATTATTCCAGAATAGGAAATAGTGCAGTTGTGTAAAAATAACTAAGGTACACAGAGAGAGATAAGACCCCATTTATGTAATAAAATCACCTTCATTTATTGCAAACAACGAAGAACTAATCTGCACACCCTCTATCATAGACAGATGACAGAAACACCTTAATCCAGCACATTACTTCATCGAACACTCAGGCAACCAGCTGACTTACTAACAAAGATACATTTCGATCGATATTTTTCGCCCGGAAGACGACGATGTTTCACCCTGGAAATCTGAATTTTAACTCTCATTCGCCCTGGCGAACGAATGCAATTTTGCAAACATCGCTGCACAGCTAATGGAGAACTCTAGGGTAATAGGGAAATTTATCTAGGGTAATAAAACTGTTGCCTGTGCTATTTTATTAGGACGGTTTTCTTTGAATATGAAGACATTTAGCACGATTTATTGCCGCCTTGTCTGCATAAACAGAGGATTTATTTGGGATATTTATGTTTATCCTTTGGTGTATTTACTGTGATTTATTGAAATCGTTTGGAGTGCGTTTGTTATTCTCTTGTTAACATTCAGTATTTTTTAATCCTTACAAGCTCAGCTAGTTGTACTTGAACCTGAATGGTTAGACTCAAGAAAACAAAGCCTTTTTGGTGGGGAGTTATTTGCAATGGTTACAAAGTAAATGACAGTTTGACCTACTCTATTCAGTCAGCCCTATCTGGAAGAGTTTCGTGGTGCTTTTGATGTGTTCCAGTTGACTATTTCCTCGACTATTCCTAGTTTAAGCACACCCCCTAAATGTGTGGACCTATTTTGAGAGACTGGACGTCTACAAAAACGAACCCAGTAGTTCAGGAAGCTGCAGAACAAATCGTACGGGGGGATCCAAAAATATGTCTTTGCCATGTCTCTCAACAAATTGATCTTTTCCTAGGCACATACCATAAACTAATATGAAAAGTTCTTAACAAATATCCATATCGAATATAAGATGTGCAAGATAAACTATCTGCAGATCATCCTAGAAAACTAAACTTCCGGTAGTGGTGTGTACATAATATTGTTGTACATAAATATTTTACATTAATTACATAGAAGCAACATATACAGTTGGCCTAGAAACATGATAATATGACAAAAGTATCCGACCCTCTTTAATTTAACCTAAAAATTTTAGATTTAGATAAAAAAAAAATAAAAGGAGGTATATGGAACCCTTAGCCTCCCTGTAGATGCTGTATAAAGATTCCCTACTGAAGTGTGTAATTTATGTGATTAAAATAAGTTCCAAAACTTGATATTATAATAGTTATCAATAAACCAATAGACTAAAGCAGGACTTTATCTCGCGCAGCGAAGTTTACAGTCCGACCAAAGTGAAGGATGCAAATCGCAGAGGGATAGAAAAGTCATTTAGTCCCGAGGTGTATACATTATTTTTTGCACTAAAAGGTCTGTATCTTATCTAAAAAAATATGTCTATCTAAAAAAAGTACACCTCTATCTAAACAATCCGTCACTTTCTTTTCCGGCAGGATAAAAAGTACACTTTTAAACGTTCCGAGAAAAGGTTTTCCTGTGCAGTAAACTGGATAGATTACATTTTGTGATTTAATATTTAAAAAATGATACAAACAAGTGCAAAAAAATCTTTAGAATATATAACTGAACTAACTTAAACTACCCTGAACTAACTAGAAATAACCTGCCTTAACAATTATATGAGAAGAAGAAGAAGTGGTGGGCCCGTAGGGGTATAGATAAATTTTACATAATAATATGTTTTAAACCTCCTCTAATCTAAAAAATCGCCAAATCCACACTTTTCCATGACGAACCCTTATAGACATTTTACCAAAGTCTCCAAAAAAAGCTAAACTTAAATTCGAAGTGTTTCTCGGACCTCAAATAAGGAAACTATTTAAAGATTAGTCTTTTGAAGAAACTATGAATCACTTGGAGTTGGCTGCGTGGACATGGCTGAGCAAAATAAGTGTCAAAAGAAAAAGATGATCATTCATCGAACAATGTTTTCCATCAGTGGAAAAGTTTTTAGATTTTCCTAATTTCAATTCCGTAAATTAGTGTAGCGTTCAAGTCGTGAAAATAACGCACTCCAAGTCAACCGACTCAAATTTATTAAAGTTTGTTGGCTACATGTTTCGCCTAAAATAGCATCATCAGGCCGCAATCAAAACACACGTTAAAAAGAATAAACTACATTCACATTTTTACATATTGTCGAGGACAATATTGTAAAAAGGTAAACATAATGTAAAAACAATATGTCAAAATATGAACGTGTTTTATTATTTTTTTAAATTTTTACATGAGTTTTGGTTGCGGCCTGATGATGCCTTCTTACGCAAAACATGAGGCCAAAAAAAATTTAATAAATTAGAGACTGTTGATTTGAAGTTCGCTATTTTCAAATTTGAATTTCTACCAGTCTCTTAGAGAAGAATGCACTTTTTCTACGATTAGTGTAACGTTATTAGATATGTGTTAATGTAGCAAATTTTTGTTACTTTATGATATTCCTACATCCTTTCTGTGGTATTCGGTAATAAAGATTTGATTTATTTTATTAATTGCTATATAAACCCAGCCTTAGTAATCTTTGCTTATATATCAGAAATATCTTATTATCAGACCATATCTTAAAAAAAAATTGTGGATCAGTAAAACTGAACAAGCTGGAAATTGAGATGTGGTAACAAGTGTTTAAACTCTTTCCGTAGTTACAATTATATTCCCGCCTTGCTCTCATAATCAATGATGTATATACTTTCGTCCAACAGGTGTCACCACGAATACAAAGCCAAACTTTTTACCACCCCATATCATCCATCCTGCTTTCATTTTAGTAGTTTTTTCTTTTGTGCAAACATTCCATGTTCTGAATTGAAAGTCAACATCAATAATAATTAATATTTCAAGAAATATGGGGAAATCTAGGAAGAGGCCGTTACCTTCGTCAAGTGGGAGTACGTCTTCCTAATTGGATGATAATATGGATGAAGAAATGTATCGATTGAAGCAGAAATTCAGAATATAGCAATGTATCTGCTTGAAATTAAAAAATTAAACCATACTGTAAGTGTGAGACACACATACATACAACCTCAGGGGCTTGTATAGACGTAGAGGGGGGGGGGAGAGGGGGGGGGGACTGGCACCTTTAATTATATTGTCGATATGATTTGGGGGTGATGTTAGTTAAAATTACACATGTGTAAATTTCGTTTTTAGGTGAGACACCTAAGTTGAATGGTAGACGTCCACTCAGTGTTGATTTTGTTGACGTGGAAGCCCTGGATGAAACTACTTTGCCACTTTTGGGCAAGAAAACTGTGCCGAGTGAGTTGGCATTGCCCATTCAAAAGGATCTGGCGACACAATGGGATATTACTAAGGGTCTTAATGTAGAAGTGAAGGAAGGCTTACTGAAAAAATATGGTGCTGCCTGAAAATTTGCCATCAATTAAGCCACCAAAACTCAACCTAGAGATCAAGGCAGCGGTGGATGAGATATCATTGACCCGAGACTCACGCTTAGCACGTCTCAGGCCCCTCTAGGTATTAGCTTGGCAGCTCTAGGCAGGGCACTCACTTTGTTATTAGGCCTACAAAAGGAAGATAAAGGAGAAGTTTTATCACCAGTCAATGAAGCGCTGAATGATGGTGCTAGACTGCTGTCTGATATTCACCATGAGCAATCAGTCTAGAAAAAAAATTGTTTCTTATAATTTAGATAGAACAATTGAGGATATTACAGAAGGTGTGGTTATCGATGGCTGGTTGTTTGGGGACAATTTGGCAGACAGGTTGAAGGCGGTGAATGCACTGGAGAGGTCAGGCAGGGACCTAAAGCAACAACCCAAGTCTTAAAAGTCTTATACTAAGCAAGGTCAAAATTCAGTGGGTCAGAGAACCTTGGGGAGCAAGAAGCCACCTCGAACAACTTAAAAAGCTCGTTCAACATTCAACACAGGGAAACACCAGGTCTCCTCGTCGTCATTGTTAAGCATAGCAGCTCGTACACAAGTAGGTTTTAAGGCAGAAAATCTTTCCTTTTCTAGAGATCAGTGGGGTAAAATTACTTGTGATAAAACTGTACTATCTTGGATTAGTGGTTATAAACTGCCCATAGTTAAGCACATAAAGCAAAAATTTACTCCGCGTTGCAAAAAATGGTGTCAGGCGGACAATAATCTTACTCAGGATGAGATTTTAGATCTCTTGGAAATTGGCGCCATTAGGAGTTGAGAGTACTGCGACACTTTTGTGACATTGTATCACTCGCCTACGGCTCGTTTTCAAATCGTCACATTTGCGTGAAAAGTGCAATTTTGGACACTAGGTGCACAATATACTATTATTGTCTATAAGATACGCCAGTAAAACATCACTTTCTGGCTTCGTTCAAATATCTCATATTATAACAACCGTTCTTGAGATGTTCTCACGCTCACATTTTGTTATCTAAAAGATATGTTCTATTCGTGCCTAGAACTTAGAACCACTCCTTCTTCCACACAGATACTCAACCACTTTTATTAGTGACACTTCAATTTACTTGTAAATAAGCTTGCGCTCGAATGGCTTCCTATTAAATGCTTCAACAACCGCATCTGCAATGCCCACATTACCGTTCGGTTTAATCGCTTCAAAACCGTGTGTTGATCCGGATAATTCAATTTTGACTTTGACCTTCGACAGTGTTAAACGCCTAACTAAAAGCCACCATACATCCTAATTAAGTATAATAGAGCAAATTGGTCCTAAAATTAGTAATAATTAGATGTAGCTTCAGTACGTTAGTTAAAAACAAAGCGTGTTCTTGTACACCCAAGACTGTTTTCCCACAAGTCAACTAAGTATTGAAAATATAAGGAGCAAATTAAATTTAATTATTTTTGATTACAGCAGTTTTGATATTTCAATAGCTATGAGAGAGATAAAATTTAATTTGCTCCATTAATTTCCATTTTCTTTTCAATTTCAAGCTCTGAATGGATAATGGTATTTAAATGCAATTATGACTCAGAGGGGGCTACAATTATTGCTGAAATTAAGTTGGCTCTATAGAGAGAAATGGGTAATAAAAGTGATGTTATCTCTTAAATCGAGAATTGTGACGAATTATTGTCATATTACACTATATTGCGTTTTATCTTTATAGCTGTTTTAATTGGTGTTTTTGAAAAAGCTTTAGAGGAAGCAATATAAGATCCACATTCTCAAGAGTCGATAAAATATCGTGTTTGTGAGGTGAGTTTTTGCTCTATTTTTTTAATTTGTAACAATCCTCTTTATTCTAAATCAAGATTATGTTTTGTGTTTGTTGAATCCAATTGTCGGTACACAGTCATATTTAAATATATATTAAAAGTTGTTCTAGTTTTGAAATTGTTCAGCCACTACATTAACAAATAGTATTTTATCCAAGTAGTTGTTAAATGCAGTTAAAAAATATACGAGCAAAGCACACGTTATTCTTAAAAGCAATTTTTAAAAGAAAAACGCTTAAGTACCGTCTGCTGCAGTTGTCAACAAAAAGTCACGATTGTAAGCAGGTGGTTTCAGATATTATTTAAAGAAAAGGTAAAATTTCTTTTAGAATAATGATTACAGGCGAAATGGCGGATAATTAGGTTTTATCATACCTCAATTTTGCGACTAGAGTAAATTAGTGTTTCTCACAACATTTTTGCTCTTCCCAAAAAGTATGTGTGAGTTGGTTGTTTCCCCTCAACTATAAATTTTCTAATGTTTTATTGCTTTTCCGGTTTTCTATTATTTTTTTAATTTGTTCAAGCTTTTTTTTTCATGCTCTTCTAATTTATATTATCTGTCTCATTTGGTTGGCTTGTATTTTGTTTGACGTTGTAGTTTTAACGGTGAGATGTGGTACAGAGTAGGATCAGGCGACATCCACCAGCGTATTAGACTAATACTGCATCTCTGTTAGATGTCTCTCAGTTCAAGAAGTAGCCCGTATTGCTCTGTACCTTGCAGGTTATCGGATCCAAAACAAAGTGTAAAGAGTACCAATTTGTCGATATCTGTCGTCATCTGCATACTAGTTTCGGGGTCTACCCCTCATCAGTACAGCTGTGGCTGGTCTACAAATTTCAAACCATGAGTTCGCGGCTTAACAAGATAACCTGTGAGGTACAGAGCAATATGGGCTGCATCTCGAACTGACAGCCATTTGCTATACACTATTAGATCTAATTCGCTGGTGGATGTCTCCTGCTCCTCCTCTCTACAACATCTCACCGCTCTTCCGTAGATTTTTAGCATTAAACGCGAACGGTTTCCAATTTGTCGACTAGCTAAAGCTGTACTGATGAGGGGTAGTAGCTAGTATGCAGATGGATTGATCGACAAATTGGTGACCTGACCTACTCTTTATACTTCGTTTTGGTTCCGATAACCTGCGAGGTATAGAGCAATATGGGCTGCTCGAACTTAGAGCCATCTGCCATGCAGTAGTAGATCTAATACGCTGGTGGATGTCGCGTGCTCCTGCTCTGTACAACATTCTCACCGTTCCTCCGTAGCTTTTTGGCTTTAAGCCGGAAATTCGCGGTCTCCAATTTGTTGACCAGCCAAAGCTGTATTGATGAGGGCTAGACCCCGAAACTAGTATGGAGATGGGCTGACCGACAGATGGGTGACCACATACTCTTTACGCTTCGTTGTAGTTTGACGCAAAAAATGGAAGAAATTCAAAAATGGGGTAAATAAGTAATCAACTATTGAAAATAAATTAAAGAAAAACAATAAATCCGACCCACCATTTGAGCTATTTACTTTACACGGAGAATAACATGTGGAGGTTATACGCAGTGTTTAGTAGAAACGTCATCTAAAAGGCATTTCAGAACAGGATGAAATAATCAAAGTAAATTTCAATAAATAAAAAACAAATAATAAAAGGACTTTTCTTACTTGTTACTTCATCGTTTTATTTAAGATTATACAGCGAGCAAAGATGACTTTTTTCTAAAAACGCTTTCTAAATTAGCAGTTATTTAGATATTTGCTTGCAACTAACATATTAAAAAAACTAATGTAGTTTTTCTCTTAGACATCCAGTCGTAAGTGTTAAAAATTCTCTTTAATTAGAAAATTGGAAAGAGGAGTTTGCTAAATAAACAAGCTAAATCACTCTCACGCAACTGCCAACGTTTCAACTTTCGTTCACATCGTCAGCTTTTTTCAATATTTCATTTTAAAACGTTACTACGACCGAGTTCCTACATTTTAAATAACAAGTGTATGTGTCATATGGATATAATAATATTGATCATTCTGACAAAACACGTCTCACTATAGACTTGTGGGTTGTGGGATCGATTGAATAAAAAAAAATAGTATTTTTCCAATAAAAAAATGGCAGCAAATTTAGCACTGCCGGTCAAAATACATTCTAGAGTGTTGTCCGGGCTGTCAATCCGTGGCCCAATGGAATTTCTTTTTCTTCCTGATTTTCGTCTATAGCTGCGGCAGACATTATCAAAAGCGTGAGGCAATGGGCGAGGTGATCTCCCGTGCTTCCCGACGTTGACTGATTCGACTGTGGTGAGCTCCGTGGTATTTATTCCCCCGCCGTTGCGCTGCAGTGGAGGGAACGGGGTGGGAGTCGTGGTGGCGCGTGGTTTTGGCGCACTTGAAGTATGTCGTAGAACTCGCTTCCAGTCTGCCTTTAGAAACGTAATTTCCTCCTTCCTGTTGAAATTGTTGTTGTGTTTAAAGATCTCAACGTCCTCTCTCGTTAGTCTCGGATAGAAACGCTCAATTTAATTTTAGTGTTTACTTTTGGATTTTTTGTTTTCTTTAAAGAACATTGTCAAACCAATAACTTCATTCTTTCGCTCTTTTTTTTCATTTTTCTTTTCACTATTTCGTCACCTCATTTTTAATGTGTTAGATATCTTTTTGCAAACTAATTAATTTAGTACTAAAACGTCTTTTCAGTTTAAATGGTCAAGACTTTGTTTGCAGTAGTTCATTTTTCACATGCATGCCTTAAAATTGCAATTTTATCACTTATATAATAAATAATTGTAATTTTTGTCTTTGTTTGGTATTTCAAAAGTTACTTGTTTTAAATATTACGTTATCTTTGTAATTTTTCTTCAAAGCCATTTTATTGATTGCTTCCTGCCTATTTTTATAAACTTCTTTCCTAATTTAATGTCCACCTTATATATCTTTATTGCTAAAGCTTTGAGTTTTGCTCATAGAACTAGTTCCTTTACTTGTTTTCAATTTTTTTTCAAGAAATATTCAGGTTCACATATTACTACGCTCTTCTGATTTCAATTTTTTTCCCATTTTGATGGCTTCAACTTGTTAATTTTTTTATGACTACTTATAACATTCTTTTCTACTTATTCTCACTTTATTATTTGCTTTTTAAATTCTTCTTTCGGCAGCCCTACCAATTTCTCTAATACTTTTTTTAAAGGTGTTTTTAAGAAACTAACTTTACTCTTTGTTTAGTATTTTAAATCTATACTATATTTCTGTAATTTTCCTTTAAAACCATTCCTTTCTTTTATTGCTCCATGCCTAACCTGATAAACTTATTTCCTAATTTAATGCTCAGAAAAACCCTTATGAGACCACCCAAAACTTTCATCTTCATCATATTCTTTCGCATTTGGGTGAATGCGAAGGAGAATTCTTTTGGCAATGTACAGCCATTTTTCCAAAAGTTTTAGATAAAGTTGCACCTCACAAGGTCTAACTTGAAGCCATAGAATAAAAACTATTATCATGTGAAAATGCTACTCATAGTTTTGTTGCCTATATTAGTAATTTATGATCGCTCATTAGATTTTAAAAATTTGGCAATATTTAGCCAATCGTTGCACATGCAAACACATTTAAGGAATCTGTAGATGTGTTTTTCTGAGAAATGGTCACCAAAGATAACCAAAGCCCTAAAGTTGTTTCAAACTGAGCTTTCTCCAAAAAACCTCATCACATAAAGTTTTGCATTATAATACGAAACCTATATCTGCATGCGTGTCCCTAATTGGTTTGGCATTCCACGTGAGCAATGGTTTTCTATCTCTACCTTCGGGAGGAATTTATTGGAATCAATGTTTCAGTAGCGTGCAACGAGACACAAATAATGGAGACCATAATTTATCAACCTCTAAGGTGTTATCTAATAATAAATTCCGGCTTTCCATTAATAGGGGAAATGTAGCGCCCCTTTTTTTTGCGTGTGGCCTGTAACATATGTAACCTTAATGACGGCTTGTCGGTATAAATGAGCTTTTTCTTAATCAATACAAATGAAGGCTGGCCTAAAATATTATTTCTATATGGTAATGGAAATTCTTCCCATCAGTGATATCTAAACACACCCACCTAAAGAGTGTATTAATTTTCATGAGCACACTAATTGCAATTTCTCAGTGTGCTAATTATGAGTAGGTGATCAAATAGCTGAAAGTCACTAACTGTACAAGTTGCTATTTATAAGTATGTAGAGAAGATGCATAGAATTTTGTTCATACCTAGAGTCAGATGGGTAGATTGGAATTTTAATTCAAATTACTTCTTCATTTATTAGTGTTTGCAAGAACGTTAATGGAAACTAGGAGTGAGGTTTCACTGATGATTGATGGAACCTACCAATGAAAATCGTGGTAAGGCCACATTTATCTTCTTGGAGGCAAAGACCCTGATGTTCGCACCCGATGCAATTATTTCGCGTTAGAAGAAAATAAATTAAGTTCCAATCAAAACGCTAACGAGCTAAAAAAATTTTTTTTAGCTCAAATCACTTACAGCTTATTCTGTGCTTTCTTTCGGTATGAATACTTAATTCTTGTTGCTGTTCTCATTACCACTCTCATCAAGTTTTCGTGAAATTTAAGTTACTTTTTAGAACTTTTTACTAGTTACTTTATTTAAGAATTTTTTGCTATGTCGCAACATAGCACTCTCTACGGTTGGATCGGCCGTTATCGGTTTCCGAAAAATGGGTTCGGGTTGATAGAAAGAGAAACACCAAAATAGGTCTTGTTATGCTTTTATCTCTCTTGGAATGACGCGGTAATAAATACATCTTTCTTTATTTATAAAGTAGTTTGAGTTTTATTTTTTAGCAGGAAGTTTGGATAAATTTTATGTAACGTTTTTTTATAGATTTCTATTTGATAAACGCTTATTTAGTTGATGAGCTGTTGAAGTGGAGTGGCCTTTGAGTTTAAAAAAATGGGTAAGTATATATAATCTTAAGTTTTGTTTTCCAATTAATTTTATTTTTCTTTTGCCTTTACTCGTTTACTACTTCTTTATTCCTTGTAATAATTCAGAAAGGGAAAGAGAAACTAAAACAACTAATGAACATTGGAGATTCATTGTGGGATATTATTTGAACATCCTACTAAAAAAGCTTACAATATCGAATGGGGACCATGCAAGACAAAAGCAACTGTGTGAAAGTTTAATTATGGAACTGCACTCGATGGGAAGTGGAAGCAGAACACTAGCCAAATGGCAAGCGGTAAAAACCCAAGTTTAATATTTCTATCTTGAATAGCTGAGTTAAACAACTTAATATTAGGCCATTGGAAGGTGGAAATCCAAAACTAAATCAAAAGCTAGACTTTCGCTCCCACCAGACCTTCGCCTTGAAGCTCTGGTGGGACTCCAGTGAATGCTGCTCCTCTGAATGCCATTGAGGAGCGATTGATGGCCGTTTTGGGGTATAGGTCAATCAGTGGTGATAAAAATAAAGAATTCGGCATTGTAAGTATGAGTATTCTTATGAATCAAACAACATAAATTGAATTTTTTACTTTATCTAAATTTTAGCCAATGGTAACTGCATCAGCAGTAACTGGAAGTGAACAACCAATTCCGGTGCCCAGTCATACAAGTTCTCCTCATCCTTTATCGCTACGTGCTTTTCCACCCTATAAACGTGTATTAATTGATCCCCCCTGAGCCTAAAAAGAATGAAAAATCACGTTGTGTCCCAATGTGACAATCACGTTGTCACCCAACAACCTGTGATTCCTCACAGCAGAGTTTCTCCAAACAAAGGCGTCATGGGTTGCGCCTCCAAAATTTGCATACGTCTGAATCACAAATGACTGGCACATTTTTGGAGTGGTAACTTTTCCTGTTGAAATACAGATGTTCGTCTTTTACTGGTTGATATTGCTACGTCCGTTCCCTCTATGCATCCTATAATTTCAGGGAATTCAAATTTTCTCTTAAAATCTTAGTTTCTTCTGTTCTGTTCTCTTCTTCTGTCATGGGAAACTTTATCCATCTCGGAGCAATAGCTTCCATTGCTTGGCAAACTTCTCCCAGGGCCATAGCGACTTTGACTTCATTTCCCATACTCCTCTGATATGAGCCTTGAGCAAAGAATCTTAGGGCCGCCAATATTCTTATTATACTGGGGAACTTTATCGTGCGCACCCCCATATCCACATGGAGGAGTCAACTCTTCAACTAGATTTTCTCTAGTCAAACTACAATGTTTCCAAAACTCTCTCTCAGGTAATTCGAAAGGGTTACAACTACCACGTAAAGCTCTACGCTCTAGACGTAATTCCTCCGTTTGTTCTTCAACCTTCAAATCCCCAAAAAATGTAAAAATATTGGTTACATAATTTTTTCAAGAGAGACATGAAAAAAAATCGCAAAAAGACATCAGCAAATCAAATAAACATTAAATTTATCTTATATTTATATTTACGTATATATAGGTTAAAGTAACGCTCAACTCTGAAAAAACACTAAATTCCCTAAAATTGTCTTTACAGAACGAACTGTTGGCAGCGCCGATTTTTCTATGAGCGATGTCAGCCAAACTCCATAGCGAAAGCCATAAAGAATACCGATCACCAAAGGAAAGAAATATCTTTTCTTTCCGGTTTCATTCCGTTTTCTATTTCTATCACGTTACAGAGTTCGCCTCCAGATTTCTTATTAAACATGGGCTAAACATTGACAGATTTAGTCTAGCTTAAACTAACCTAAGTTGGTGGTTAGCAGGACTTTGTTCAGGAACTGATTCATTTAATGATAAAGCCTTTTCGATAACTGTGATCATCAACAGCATCAGCTGATTTTCAACCAATCAGAATGACTGGCCTGTCATCGGTCATTAATCCGATCTGTTCAAACTTACCCAGGATTATCATTTCTAAAAAGTCCTAATGTAACTCGAAGTAACAATTTCGATCAATTATAATAAACAAACCTTTGTCATTAAACAAACAAAACCATTTAAAGGTTTAAAGAAAAAAGTGTTTCTCTTCCCTTTTGATTCTTTGCATATTATCAGGTCATTTGCGTCTTTTCTAAATATGAGATGTTTTTGTACTTAAAATAGTCAAAGAGAAAGAGATACTAAATGAATGTCCAATTTAATTTATTTTGTCTTGTCACTCGCAGCTGTCATCTTGCACTCCGACCAGCAAGAATTACAAAGACCTCAGGAAAAGAAACTCGTATTTGGAAAGTTTTACACACAGTCAAAATAAGCACATTTTTAAGCTTGTCAGTTTCAAGTATTATCTTGAATTACGGTTAATACGATAGTCAAATAGAGTCAGCAAAATCTAATTTTGAAAGTTCTACAGATCCGTAATAAACCACTGTCTAAAAATTGTGTTGGTTTGTTGGCACGGTCTCTGTCACTTCTGAGTATCAAGCGTATTTTTTTTTGCCTATCAGTGCCGCCCATCGCTTCCGTTCTGGTCGCCCAGAGTTTCGAGCTGGTCGCTGAAAAATTCATATTGTTACGCCCAACCATCAGTCCACAGAGATTCGGCCCGAAGCTGCAACGCCGAGCGCCGACCGCGACCCCCGGAACTCATCTAGACTAATCAAGAACCGGGAACAGTCGCCTCCGTTCAGGCCGTGTATATAAACCAGTGTCAAAAGTGGGATAAATTTCGTCAAACTTGTGACTGTACGGACAAAGGAGTCGTCGCGCGCGTTGTATTTTGTGTGGTAAGGACAGTGCAAGAACTTTGGTGTTTTCTACATGTCATATACCCGATTTACGACAAAAATCACGGATGAACAACTGGCAGCATTTATGGAAATGCTGAAGAAGAATAAAGAGGAACAAAAGAATTTTCTGGAAGAACAAGAAAAACAAAGGCAACTTGAGAGGACCAAGGACCAAGCATTCTTAGGAGAACCAGAATTCACGTCGACGAACATTAGACCACTGAACAAATGAAGGTCGAACAAACAACCGATAATGCTGTGAGGTTAAGACGTCAATCGAAGTTGGAAAATCAAAGACCTGATTGGAAGGACATAACAGATAAGAGCCCGGAAGTTAAAGCTATGTGGGCTCAACCGGATTCCTTGGCGATTCAAAATAGTTTACTGAAGAAGACTTGGGAAAGCCCCGACGGGAAAAGTGCAACGCTCCAGCTTGTCGTACCAGAAAGTAGACGGAAAGATGTCTTGCGAGAAAAGTCACAATGGAGTGTCTGGAGGCCATTATGGAGGGAATAAGTCACTGGATAGAATTTGGGAGAAGTACTACTGGGTGAATTGCCGAGATGACGTCGAAGAGTGGTGCCGAGATTGTGATGTCTGCAGCTCTGTAAAAGATCATAAAGAAAGAGTAGGAGGCAAATGAAGCAATAAAATGTTGGCGCCCTATTCCATAAACGGACGATGACAACCAATACATCTTAGTTGCCACGAATTATTCCAGTAAATGGCCTGAAGCTTATGTGCCACCAAATCAGGAAACAAACACCGTGGCAAGGGTCTTGGTTGACGAATTCTTTAGTAGATTAGGCGTACCATTAGAGCTTCATTCGGACCAGGTACAGAATTTTGAATCGCAACTTTTCAACAAGATCATGGAACTTCTGGGAATCCGCAAAACAAGGACAACTCCGCTCCATCCACAATAAGATGGCATTATAAAGCGTCTCAATCGAACCAGGGAACAATACCTCTGCGAAATGGCAGCGGACTACCAGAAAGGTTGGGACACATTTCTGCCTCTTCTAATGATGGCTTACACAGGTGCAGTGCATAACACGACAGGACATACCCCAGCCAAGGGTATATTGCTAAAGAACTTCATCTTCCCGTAGATTTGGTGTACGGATCACCAGAAGAACGGGTGCAAGATATCCAGAACTATACTGATACAAAAATAAAGATTGCCAGTGATCGGATGAAAACCAGATATGACCTAAGATCGAAATTTGCAGGATTTAAGGCAGGTGACTTTGTGTGGCTGTATAATGTGTAAGTTGTCTCCAAGTTGGGAGGGTCCATATACAGTCATCAGACGGATCAAAGACGTGGTATACAGGATCCAACGTACCCCTAGAGCACAGATAAAACTGGTTCATCTGGAACGGTTAAAGACTTACAGTCATGGAGATTTCTCTGATCGGGACGATCAGAACTAAGAGGAGGGCAATATTACGCCCGACCGTCGGTCATCTAGATTATCTAGACCATCTATCATTAAACGAGAACTGGGAACGAGAACTGAGAACAGTCGCCGTTCTCGAAAGTACGAGAGAATATTCAGGCCGGGTCTTGCATTTTTGACATTAACTGAACCGAAGCCCCAAGTAGACGACAATAGGTAGCACATTGAAATATTTACAACAGAATGTCACAGTTTGAAATATTTATAAAATCGTAATAATCGTAGTTTCTCACTTCAGTTTTCAGTTTCGGTTATCACCTCGGATTTCGGTTAGAACGATTGTGAAAGGGGGGAAATCTCCTTAAAAGTCCTACAGGGCCGTATTTTACGTTATTTTCTAACCCATTCTCTAAAAACTTACATAAAGCGTGTAAATATGTATAGATTTGTTGTGCCAATTTTTGTCAATTTTAACTATAATTTTGCATTGTACGGTCAACACTAAACTGTCGACAAAAAAATTACATCTTGAAAATTCGTCAGGGCGGTACTAAGCTTACTTTCTGGCCTGGCAGTTTCACATATCAGCTTGTAGTCTTTTGAATTCCGGTTAATACGACTGTCAAAAGGGGGTAAAAATCTTACTTTAAAAGTCCTACAAGACCGTACTTATTTCTTCTTTATACATGCCTATTCTCTAAAAGTTATGTGCTTTCAACAACAAAAACACAATTTGAATACTTTATAAAACCTTAATATGCAGACTTTTTAGCTCAGAGACTTAGCAGATCACCTCGAATTTCCGCTGGAAAGTTGTCAAAGCGGGTCAGTACAGTAAATCTCTCTTAAAACTTTTTCAATGCCGTAATTAACTTATTTTCTAACCAGTTCTCTAAAAACTTACACAGATTCTCTAAAAACTGCAATATTTCAATTAAAGAAAATCAGTAGATTTATTTGTACTCTTTAATAGACAGAGGTAAAAAGAGAAAAACTTCTTCAGAGAATATTCTGATGAACTGACCCTTAAACCTGTAGAGAATATAAATATCGACTCACCTCTTTGGGAACATGTTTCGTGCTGAAATAAATATGAAAGGTAACCAACTCGCGCACCAAACTACTGGTACAATCTCTCAGATGGGCCAGTGACTCGATGGTACTAGCGAAATCGGTTCCCGGGGCGTGGAGGGCTATACTAATGGGGCCTCTCCAACGCTCCAATAATGGCACTAGATTGTCCAGAAAGGAGAAGTCCGCGTGCGTAGTGTACGTTATAGTCTCTTCGCACTTAAACGTCCTCTCGCCACGTATATAATTGTATAACACCCAGTAATCTCCACGTTGCTGGGTCTTTGGCACAAGTGGTTTGTCCAGGCATTGCGTTATCTCCTTCACCTTTTCAAACACCGTTAGTTCCGGCTTGGGGGGCGGTGTCGGCGGCTGGATGATCCGCTCTTCTTCTATAGGTTCAGGAGGCGGCGGCTGCAGTCTGCTGGCGTTTACCGTCGTCAGTTGAACTATTGGGCCTAAATTCTCACTATCATCTAACAAGTGTCACACATGAGGAAATGACTGCACTTACCATCTTGCACTAATGGTGCGGTCTCAAGGTTCTGGTTATCCAAAGACGCCAGGCTTCTGCCAGACTGCTGCAGCTCCCTGATGACGGGGCCGCCGCTGTAGATAACGTGAACAGCAAGATAGATCAGGCAGAGAATGATCAGTATTTTGATGATGAACGTCTTCCTGTTATTGTACATCTTGCTCGGCGATGGTGACGCTTTTTGCGAATCAGATGCGGTCTAATTTGTAATGAGTATGAGAATAAACTAGAAATTTACTGATAACAGTTCGGCGGAGAGTATATTAATAATTGCAAATCTTTTGCGGCAAAAGCAAACAATCCTAAATTGAACAAATACAAATCCTCATTAAAGGCGTTAAAAATTAGTAAAGTTTAACTTGGAGAAACAAAATTACTACTACCTTATCAATAACGATAAAGAGATAACTTGTTTGTGCAACACTATATAGTAAATCCCATTTTTTTTTTATTCTACCAGGTTAAAACGAAATATCTTCCTCTTCAACTTTATATATCTTTATGGACTAAAACAACCTTGACGCTTGATCTTACCTTAAAATCTACTCTTTAATAATCATTTTTGGGCCAGTTTAGTGACGAACGCTCTTTTTACGTCCAGGTGGTCTAACATTTAAATAACGGTGGGTTTTTTGCTGGCCCATTGGTCACAAGTCATGAAAAGCGTTGACGTGCGTTCTGCTCGAGTTCATCTTCTGCGAAAGGGGCCTGAAACAAGAAAGAGAAGAGTTCATCAGACCTTGAAATGTGCTCGGAAATATGTTTTTGTCCTTATCGCGATTACGAGTTCCAGGAAAATCGCTGTGAATTTTAATTACGCGTACATCAAAGAAACTTATGCAACCCACTTGGCAAGAGGGCATGTGCACTTGCTGTATATTACGTTAGAGATGGCAGATATCTAACGAGTTATTATACCGTAGCGACAGCTACATTGCTGTCAGTACCAACTCCTATCTATTTAGACAAAATGCTAATGATAATCACTATCAGATACCAGAAAAAAAGTTAATTTAATAATGCCTTCTTTATAGGAAAAAAATCAGGCGTATTTAGTAAACACAGGTAGGATGTCAATACTATGATCTGACAACCACAGATACCGACGTCGAACCCGCGGTCTGGCAGATGCTGGTCGACTGTGCGGCTAGTTAGTATATGAGCTGATATATGGGCGATTAGTATTGGGATTAGCCTTACTTGAAAAAGTTTAGTAGTGTAATGGGTTAGTAGGATAATTGGTGGTTTATCAAAATAGTACCTTTATTTATATTTTTATCTTTAATTTTTACAAGAAAAATTTAAATTTAAAAATCGTAGGGATTTACTTGAATATTTGCAAAGATACGATTGTGCTTTCTCAAACCCATGGCATACCTAACTTATTGAACAAAATAGAAGGATTTTTCGAGACTTTTTTACGTAAAAAAAAACTAACAGGGTGTATAACTGACCAGCAAAACAACCTGCTAAAATGACCTGACATCAACCTGAAATTAATGACACCAAAAAATAAAAGGATAGTATTTTAACAAAACACCCTGTACAAACCACAATAATTTTATTCATCAGATTATTCATCAGAATTGTTATGATTTTTTAGAGAACTTTCCGTAATTTCTATTGGAGGCTCGATACTAGGTCTCGTACTAGGTACTCTATTTTACAATTATAAAAAAATTGGATCTTTTTGAAAAAATTTTTGGAAAACTCAATACCTATCTCTCTAGTCTACAAAAATTATTTGCAACGACATTCTATAAAACGATGGTTCCTTACCATCTTCTAGTTCAATGATGCACAGAATATTTTTCTTTCTAACAAGTAAATCGTCCAAGGGCTTTGCAATCAAACATGAATTTTTTTAATCCTGTGGCATAAGAAAATTAGAAATTTTAATACAATAAAAAAAAAATCAAGAACAGGGGAAACTCCGAAGAAATTGTTGTTATCAAAGTCAACTAGTGAACATTCCGTATCGAACAATCTGGCACTTCACAGATATCCATGTTATTCACTACAAAAAATTTAAAAAAAAATATTTGTTTCGAATAGTAGACTGCTGATAACAGTGTTGTCCGAGGTATTGTCCATATACTACATATTAGGGAAGACACCCCTAAAGCACAATTCCGTATAAATAGATGAACATTTCTTACCTGCAGAAGATTATACAATAACTTTTTAAATATTGCAGTTGAAGGAAGTATTTTTCCTAAATTCCAATACTTGCTCATCTAGCACGTCTTTCAGTGTTCAGATCAATTTTCCTCAACGAAAAACTTTAATAAGCTTGCTGTCCCAATAATGCTTTCAACAGGAAAATGAGGATAGTTGTGAAGCGGTTTATTCTTCTGTTTAAAGTGATATGAATTTTGCTTTTTGACTCTAATCTCCGACATTGCCGCCTTATAATTGAGAAACAAAAAAGGGCAAACATTATCTGTGGAGTGAGAAAATGACTATTAAAAAACGTAAATAAAAGTTATGTCTGTTCTTTGTGTGTCTCTTCAACTTGGTCACGAACGACATTTTTCATGACTTGATTGAGCATACAGAGGAACTGTTTGTGAAATACAAAGATGTCAGAAGATGGGCCGAGAACACAGTCAGGCTGATACCTTTTATAATTATTCGCGTCTACTTTTATTAAAATCGATCGTGTTACATAGTTAATGTAGGAAATAAGAAATGTGCAAAACAGTCCTGCTGAATAAAATGCGTAAAAAGGAAAAAATAAAGCTAAAAAAGAGCAACAATTAAAAATGAAAATAGTTTATACCAGCGCTACAATCACGTTTAGAACCCGATCATTGCTACCATGAGCCCCAAGTTTTTAAAATACTGAAAGTTGCTTAGATCAGAAAATTGCCGACCACACATTAGAAAGTGGACGTCTTTCTCTGTTACTAGGTTTTTGCTCCCGTACACGTGTTCATTCACGTGGTAGAATATGGCGTATGTGACCTCAGTTAGGTTGACCCATAACAAAATTGAAATGAAAGAGGAAAAATTAAGTCCAAAGGGAAACTTGAAAAAACAGATCATAACAAGAAAAGGGTTATGAAAAAACTTTGTTAGTAGTAAGGGCGACGTCAAATTTCGCGAAAACAAATTTCAAATAGTGCAATTTATTTAGAATCTGGAAGGAAGAGGGGCAAAACTACCAAGACTGGATGAAAAAATTCATAACTGCCGTAAAAAAAGTGGGCATTAAAGAAATTTGAAGCAACAAACAAACACTTGGTTCAAAGTTCTCACCTTCCTAATTTAGTTCCGCAAAATAAGAAAAAAAGCAGATCCAGAATGGTGGCACTGTCACTCGGTTGACATTATATTACTCCATACTATTGTATATATTACTCCATACTAAAAAATAGAATATCATTTTGAATGAAAACCTTATGATAAAAGGGAAAGAAACGCGGTCTATCCTGCAACCACTAAAACCTGTTGGAAACTCGGTGGAAACTCGGATAAACAGACTCGATATAAAAGAGGAGAATAGCGGGTATAGGACATAAACAACCCTTCACTTATGTGAACGTTTCGAACTTTATTGAGGTCTTCCTTAGAGCCCTTTCAATAAGCAAAGTTTGTAACATGTCTGGAATAATATTCCGACCAGGACGACACACACGTGAGTCATGTGTGGGTCGTCCAGATGTGGTTTTCGTTTGCTTGTAGTTTCGCATGGCTGATGAAGTTTTGTTTACATTTTTTTTTGTGAAAGAGCGAAATGTTATTCCAGACGTGTGGCAAACTTTGCTTATTGAAGGAGCCCTGAGGAAGACTTCAATAAGATTCAAAACGTTGTCAATTTCACAAACGTGAAGTGTTATTTACGTCCTACACCTGCTCCCAGACTTACACTAACTTCTCCAATGGTGTGCAATATTTGCTGTGATGCTGCACCATATTTATCAATGAAATGCCCGAGGGAACACCCTATTTGATCATCATGATCATCATCATCAATCGACCAATCGCGTCCACTGCTGGACATAGGTCTCCCGTAGCTTCGTCCATCCTTGCAGATCTTTTGCTACCTCTATCCAATTGGGGTTTATTCTTTTTGTCGTCTGTCCATCTGGTTGGTGGACGTCCTCTACCTCTGTAAGCGTCCTAGCGCTCCAATCAAGTATTCTATTTGTCCAACGATCGTCCGAAAGTCGCGCCACATGTCCGGCCCAGTTCCATTTTGAGGTTGTTATACGGGTAACCGCGTCCGTCACTCCGGACCTCTCCCTTAATGTTATATTTGGAATCCTGTCTCTTAGCGATATACCTAACATCGACCTCTCCATTTTCCTCTGTGCGATACTTATTCTATTTGTAGTGTTCTTTGTGAGGGTAAGTGTTTTTGCTTCGTATGTAAGCACCGGCAGCATGCACTAGTCGAATACTTTTCTTTTTAGGCACATTGGAATGTCTGATTTTAAGATATTGCTAGGCCTATTATACATACATACTAATATGTTAGGCGTATTCTTCTAAATATTTCACGACTTTGGTTGTCTCTACCAATAGAGATCTCGTGACCAAGGCATTTGTAAGAGACTGCTTGGTCTATGCGTACCCCGTCTATCATGATTGCCTCACTCATAACAAGATTTGTCATGTATTGAGTTTTGTTAGTGTTGATTTTGAGTCCAACAGAGTTCGATGCCTCCCTGAGCCTCTGTAGCATTTGTTTTGCTTCCTCCATTCTACCTGCGATAATAAAGATATCGGCGGCGAATCTCAAATGGTTTAGCTTTTCGCCAGAATTGGACTGTTTGAACATATATTCCAGGAGTGTTGTGAATAACTTTCGCGATATGACATCTCCCTGACCCTATTCGATATGTCAGCCAAAATAAAAATTGGGCAGTTCTAATATCCCTGGCTACTCTGAGTACTCTGTATACATTAACAGTGCGCCTACTCCCTGACCCTATTCGATATGTCAGCCAAAATAAAAATTGGGCAGGTCTAATGTCCCTGGCTACTCTGAGTACTCTGTATACATTAACAGTGCGGCCACCTTGTTGATGGTTCAGGAATTATATTATTTTAGACCATTTTTAAATTTCTTAAATTTTTGAGGAGGTACATTTTTCCACATTTTGGCCCATATTAGTTGTTCGTGGCGGGCGTTAATCTATCGTAAATTTGCGGATTTCCAATTTTTAAACTTAGTAAAAGGACGCAAAATAAGGAGGAGACTCGGTTTTTCGTGTGGCTCGCTACCATATGGGGGTTCGATGCAGCATGTTGGAGAGTTTCCTGGGGGAGTCCCAAAATACCCTACCGCAAGAATACCATGACGGGCATCAATCTCAGATTGTAACTCGTGAGAAAAAAGAAGTCTTCTGAAATGATGATGAACAACAAACAACTATATAGCATTCTTTTTCTTTTATATAGTTAGTTGTAGCTCCTGTACCCTATTGGTATGTTACCCAGATACAATTGGGTTGCCTCTTGTGTACCCATCTAAGTCACGTAAGACACATTTTCTCTTAGCACTCTTTTATAGTAGTGAATTATTTCAGCACCTTTTGGAAAGGAGTTTTTGGCATACCATCTTTCGGCAGTTTCTGGTTATATCCTGCATATATAATCCATTCACTTATTACTCGTCAAGTAGGCGTTGGAAAACTGATTTTGAAATTTTTACCGTATCTTCTCAATATGAGCTAATAGGAGATGGGTATAAGAAATGAAGATTTCAAAGGTAACTAGATGAAGAAAATAAGTGAATGGGTAATACACATTGCATTTTCAAACTGTTTTTTTTTTAACACATTTAAGTTTAACGTTACAATTATCGAAATGACATCGAATGAATGACGAAAAAATCAGAGACTTAAATGAGTTAAGGAAACATCCTCTAGCAGGTGAGCAAACTTACCATATGGGTTGCTCCGTTTACCACACCGTTATCCTTGAATATTGGGTAGTTTTGGTGTCAAATATTTCCTTTGAGGTTTAAGTTTTTTTTGTCTTTTTTTCAAATACTTATAAAACTGCTTTGGTGGTCTCAGTATACATGTCTGGCTGGTAATAAGAGTGTGTGGTATGTTTGTGGTTTTTCCTATCTAATCCATATTTAGGAGTAGTTACAAATGTGGCTTCCCAATTACTTGGTAATCCATAGATTTTAGATTTTTTCAAAGATGTCGCTGTGGGTATGAAAATATATGAGACGCTTTCTTTTGCACTGCGATCTAAGATCAAAACCCTTTTTCAGGTCACAAAAAATAATTTTTCTGCCAAAAGTGAAAAGTATCATCAGGATTCGCAATGCTATTCCTCCCTGAATCGTAAACCTTATATATGCATGGTTAAGGTTTATTTGCCATTCTGTCAATCACCTTGCTTTTGCTTACCCTGAAACTTGAAGTCTCGAAATACGAGTAAATGTTATTGAAACAAAACAGCTATGCGATTGTTCTATAGTAGATGTCACTAAAATTTCCATGTATGGTCTCTTGTTAACAGCAGTTTAATATGTCACTGAGTAAATTTTTCCGCAATTTTCTTCCATGACGCATGGTCAAAGAAATAAAAGAAATTGCTAAGGTGTGTAGGTATATCAAAAACATGCGTACATAGAGACATTGGTATGCAACAATTCAATGCTCAAATTAACTCTCACCCAATTTTTTTTTTCTCCTATTTCACCCTCGGATGCACACGATGCATCGTTATCTAGTAGAACTAATAAAGCAGAAAACGCGGTTTAAGAAGCATGAAGATAGACCGCAGAGTGTAAGGTAATTAACTAGGTAATTCTTTAATAAGGCACAGATTTATTATAAAATTATTTGGACGCATTATTTGTTCATTTGGATGCATGGGAAGAATTTTATCAGATAGAAACGTCTTTTATAATTAAGAGTTATTAAAACAGCGTTTCCTGCATTAAAAGTTTCCTCCCAAGGATTTTCGGTTCTAGCTCTAATCAAGTGTTGATCTCTAAAAGACATCAACGCTCAATACATTTAATAATTCCAATTATTTTCAAAGATTTTGTGAATAGTAAATAATGACACTTGATTTCATAGATGAATAATGATAGTGACAGTTTATATTTCCATTGAATAGAATTTTATTAATATTCATATTTTGTTGCATGATTCAAAAAAAGGGAGGAAAGTGGAGGTGGTTTGATTTGTTAGGTGACACTTTGTATCGTGTGTGCCGATGGCCTAGAGGAAAATAGCCGATTTTTTAACGTAAAATATTTAATATTTTCCCACAATCACTGTTTTAAAGTAATTATTTCCTTTGAGAACTTTCCTGATTTTCTTGTACTGCTAAATCTACTTTTTCACATTCTCCTATTTTCCTTTAAATTGCCAGTACTTTACTTATCTCTACATCAACTTTTGTTTTATCTCACGATTGATCCCCGTTTTTCTACCTTTGTCACAAACATACTATTTCTATCTATATTTCTATATTCCATATCTTTTAAAACAAACTCAGATTTATGACTTTTCACATTTTTTTAAAACTTTTTATGAATAGAAAGATTACATAACGCCGCACTCTAGTACATTCATAGCTTTCTGCGTCATGACATAACCAAATGCATTAAAACCCACTTGAATGTCGGCCACCATTAATAATGCAACAGGCATCCCATAAAAAATTAAGAAGGTTGGAAGCTTTTGGCGTAAATACATAAGTTTCACATAACAATTCTGATTTTGTCTTTGTCCTTAATTGCCACTTTGACCGAGTAACGTTCGTTGTTGCAAATAAATGAAACGAAGAGGGATAATTGAGTTTAACTTTTTGAGGTTTTTTTATGTCTCCCCGAAAGTACAGAGTGGCGTCCGAGGGGCAGATCGCTGAGGTATTTTGGTGTGCAATCTCAAGGTATTCCGATGTAATGCGAGGTATTATGATGTATTTCGAGGTAATTTAGAGGCATTTTGGAATTTCAAGGTATTGTCGAGGTAATTTGATTTATTTCCGAGGTATTTTCGAGGTATTGTAAGTTATACAGTATTGGATCGTTTTATAGCCCTTAACTAGCTGATTCGATTGTTGTATAATTTCATACCTTTATCCTTACAAGTTTTTAAAGAATTAATAAAAAAATAATTTTTTCCATAAGAAGTAATGTGAGTGAGGGAATGTAAACCTGAGTCTAGAACGTGTAATCAGATTTCATTCACTCTGTTAAAAATTTATCGAAAAAGCGCGACCCCAAAGTACACTGAAGGTCATAAATATGTTGGACAAATTAAGCACCTCAAGGCGGATTTAGGAAAAAATTGATATACACCAAGACAGGTTATTTCGACATATCTAAGAAACCTTTGCAGCCTGAGACTAAAACCGCGGGATGAAAAGCAGTTCTCAGAATAATAGTTCCGGAGTGAAAACCATCTAAGCGTAATCAAATAAATATATTGAAGTAAAACAATTGCTAATTATAGACTTTGGTTTGGGTAAGCAATAACGCTTGCCACAGATTTCATTTCGGTTTTATTCGTAACCTAATGGAGAATATCAAGTAAAAGTTTTCTTAATTGAACACAATAAATTAATCACATCGATGCTCTCAATAAATGTACCTGCATTTAACTTTTTGTTATTTTCCGTACTAGCAACGATATGTGCATACAAACAAAAACTATTTCCAGAACTCCATCTAAAAGAAACTTGTCCCTTTCCAGACTAAGGTTTGAAGAAAAGAATTCAGTACTCACGTAGCATTAATTAGTAAGCACCACCCAGAAAACAACACCGTTAGCACTGCTAAAAGAAATCTTAGCGGAATGCCACTAAATTTCCATTTTCTTATACCATCGAGGAAAAGCACACACAATCAGGCGTCACTTGGCAACCGAATTTTGCCATCAGCGAACGAGTCCCGGCCGACGAAACCGTCTGTAACATACTACCAGTGGTACTACCAGTACCAGCGGGGGTCTGGGGGCCAGTTATTCTTCGACTTCGGCTCGCCTTTCAAATCGCACGAACCTGAAGACCTAACCTCAGCGAACGGCGACGGCCATTCAAGATGTACGATGGTGAGGCTGGCTGTGTTCTCAAAAAAATCTGTATATGAATGCAAAAGCTAGGTCATTACCTAATGTAATGGTTATCAAGGAATTTAATGTATTTCCGTCTTCTTCTTGACGTCACTTTGGTGTTGGTTGGGCCAAGAACAGGTTGCTAGTCGTGGTGGTACCTGGGGCGATTACCGCGAGTGACCACCACTATTATTATTATTATTTTAGCTATTGTGGATGAGTCAGATGTTGATGATGATGATGAGTAGTCCAAGATACAGTTTAACAATAGATTTTAATTATCTCACCTCTTAGCAGTAGTTCCGAGTAAGATTATATTTATGTCTTTCGCAAGGTCTTGAGGCGCAAGAAAAAAACTGGCTTAAATACTTGAAAATTACTACTATGTGGACGCCTATAAATAGTACACGAAGAACCTGCTCTTGGCTATAAGAGCAGAGGTTAAGGGACGATAATATACTGGTAGTAGTACAAAAAGCCGAACGGAGCGTCTATTTATAGAACGGCTTCAATTGGCCATATGGACTTTTTCTTGCTATTCAAACACGTCTCGTGGTTAACTGACTTCAATCATTCGTTTAGGTGAAAAGTCTCGTCATGAGGAATTAAGTCTATAACACCGGTACCTTCAAAAGACATCGCATTATTGGTCACTTTTAGAGAAATATAATAGCTGATTAGTAGGGTCACTCTGAAGGTATTTGTGACTTTTATTGTTTGTACGCCAGTAAGGATTATAAAGATCTCATTCCTCAGATTTTTTGGTTGTACAGGGTGTCCCAATAAGAAGTGCACACGGCTGTTCCTCGGAAACTATTCATCGTAGGACTTCGGGAAAAAAACCTTCTTAGTAAATGTGGCCACCAGAAAATGCTGGAAATTATTTTCAGCTCTCTAAATCAGCCGCTAGAGAGCGTTTCCTTACCAATAAAATAAATAATGTCAGATAACTCTGAAATTTGCAATGATCAGCTATAGTAAAAATACCATAAATGTAATCTCCTGTTCTCTACAAACAACTTTGCTACTTAACCTTTTTCTCTATCAAATAAAGTGGTGGGAGTGGTGCAAAATTTGCTTGAAAGAAATGGAATATCTCAGAAACGGTGGATTATGGTGACTTCATCTTTACGACATTTTAAAGAGAATTACCTAGCCTACACGGTGCCCTAGCAAACAGTCCAAATTCTTTTCACAGTGGCCGGTAGAGGACGTTTTTCCAAAATACAGGCTTCCTCGTAGTTATTTCGAAAAAATCAAATGCAATACTATAACTTTATTTTCACTGATTTCTAAAGAATTTGATAATCTATCTTGCTGTGAAACTGCAAGACTCTATCTCTTCCATAACAGAAAATATTAATGAAAAACTACTAAAAAAAGTGCCGGTTGATGCTGCTAGTATCTCCCCAACTGTTCAAAATACCGTCCAGCGTCCGCAATGCATTGTTCCACCCTAGTGCGCGTCAAGGCAACACTTCTTTTTCCCCTGCAGGCAGGCCACGGATAGCATTTGTTATTCGCTCCTTCATATCATCCCTGCTCGTTGGTCTGGTTTCACAGACAATGTCTTTCACTCGCCCACAGAGATAGAAGTCAAGGTACGTCAGATCTGGTGACCTAGGAGGCCAGGGAAACAGACTCCCTCGTCCTATCCAACGATTTGGGTAGGCATTGTAAAGATATTGCCTGCCATTTATTGAAAAATGTGCTGGGCAACCATCCAATTGCAAAAACATACTTCTTCTAGTAGCGAGCGGCACATCATCCAATAAACCAGGCAAATCATTTTCCAGAAACTCGCGAAACACGTTTCCTGTTAGGACTTGTTCAAAAAAGTAAGATCCTATAATATTTTGTCCTATTATCCCGCACCATACGTTTATACTCCAGCGATTTTGATGCTGGACTTGTCGCATGCAACGTGGATTTTCTGCCGTCCAGTACGTGCGTAGTGCAGATTATGATGGTTAACGTTTCCGTCGCTGCGAAAAGTGGCTTCAACACTCCACAAAATCTGGGAATTAAATTGGGGATTCGAATTTAACTTCCCCAAGAACCAATGACAAAAGTTCAGCTTTGTGTCGAAATCTCGTTCTTTCAACTTTTGGTGTAAAACCAGGTGGTAAGGGTGTAATCTAATAGTATATTGTTTAACGAGTGACGAAAATAGCATTTTCTCTCCCAAGAGAACAGTTTACCAACCGAGGCGAAGCCGAGTTTGGTAATGTTCTCTAGCGATAGAAAATGCTATTTTCGTCACTCGTTAAACAATATACTATTTCTTCGACCATGCTAACTTAAGTCTTCATTAACTTTAAAAACAATCTCTATAGAGTATTTATTTCAAAAATTAAGGCGCGTCATTGTCAACATGACACCTCGACTGTCAATGAGTTCAATTTGGTCAAATTTCAACACTTTGATTCATTTTTCTGAGGCCCGGGCAGGCAAAATATACATGTTTTTGTATGATATCACCATTTTCCATGGTGTTTTATAAGATTAAACCAGTTAAATCGCATTTAATTGGCGATATACAAGCGAAATTAGAACAACTTACTTTCGTCACTAGAGACGAAAGTTAACGTTATGGGATTTTCTCTCACTAGAGACGAAAGTTACGTTTTCGGCTAGGGCAAGGTATGACGAAAGTTGTTTATTTTTATATGGTCGTAGAAAAAAATAATTGTATCACTCATTAAATGTTTCCTCGTAGATGATGTTCCGCTTTAAATTTACTAGGAAATGTGTATTAATTTACCTATGTTCCTTTAAAATCGTGTGCACTGAGGACTTTGCCAAACCTAGTTCATTGTATTTAATAGTAAGTCAATGGCACTTATGATGGTGTTCACTAGATGTCACTGGAGCCTAGTGACATCATCATTTTAGATAAATATTTCAAGGCCGTTTAATTTCCGGCGTTGTTGCAATTGTAATTTACATAATACTGACTTCGCCTGCTGCCGTTACTTAAAACAGTGGTGAACAAAGAGGTGAGTGAATCTAATGGCGCGAAAACCCAGGGTATCTTATGGATATTGAACCAAAAAAGCTGGATATTTCGGTTAGTTAATGAGGCAGCCGATAAATAACTAAAACAGCTGCTGCCGTTACTTAGAACAATAGTGAACAGTGAACTGAGTGAACCTAATGGCGCGGAAACCAAATTAATCATATGTAACAAGTTTCAGGATGTCCCTTACTTCTTACAAAGCAGGGAGTTTTTTACAAGCAAATCAACACAAAATTAAGATGTTATAATGTTAAAGACTAGTAAGACAAACCTTGTAATTTCAGTTATTATAGGCTAAATTCATGATAGTATGAAACAAAAGCAATCACTGGTTTTCCAGATGGTTTCACCTGTACCTATATGATACTAGGGAACTAGAGCTATGGAGATTTGGAGGACAACCATTGTTTATATTAGCGTTAGGGAGGTAGGTACCATTAAGATTGACCTTACAACTACAGTGCCTACAGCGTCACACACACTTTTAAGCTAAACACAACAATAACTTTTAAATGAAAGTTAATTCTATTAGACCCAGTAGATAGCTGAGGTTTTTGAAAAAACACCAAGTAACAATTCACATAAAATAAATGTACATTTATAAAATACCTATGTGTAGTAGTCATGGCCCAATAACTTTATATATATGTAAAGCTACCTATTTAAATGTCTTAATAATTTATGTTTTACAATAACAATTGATGTAGGTAATAGTACCTATTAATGTGATAATATACCGGGTGTCCAGCAGAACCCTGGACATAGGAGATTAACATGGGAAATCGGTTTTTATTTTTTTGCGCCTGTACGGTTGATTTGATTGAAAAACTTTTAAGAGTAAAGTTGTAGAGCTTATGGTCAGCTATCATCCTGTAATTTTTTCAATACCACAGTTTTGGCTATTTTTTGGAAAAACGCCTCGAAAAGTGCAAAAAATTGAATTTGGCGCGTCACCCCCACCATGCTTGTGCAGTGTCGCCAACATAATAATTTCTTATGTCAGACTCAGAGCCGATTTTCCTTTCTTATTTATTTTGAGGGATAATCATGTAGTAATTAACGTGATTATGCAAAGAAAATTAACTGAAAACCTGACGATAATGTTCTTAAATTATCGGTAAGTACAAGTTACGTTTATAATTATCATAATTAGTAAAAGGAAAATCATTCCAATTTGTGTATGGCTGGTTGTCTAATTCATTTTAGTTTAGCAATACGACAACCACGATGACATGACAATTTGTCTCTTGTCACCAATTAAGGGTGTTCGTTGTTGTTGTTGTTGTTATTGAGGTGAATTCATCTATCTCCAAATGTTTTACTTCAAAAGTGTCTATTTTGCAGTGCTGTGTGACGCGAGGCCCCATCCTGCATGTAAAAACCCTTGCTAAGTGCTGGACTCTTCTATGACACACAACAAATTAACATTCATTGGTGGAACAAATGTTTATAGCAAATAAGCAAGACCAGTAAGCAGATAGCGATGGATGTTTGATCTGCTAAGACCAGTTTCTTTCATGTTTTATCTATGTATCTGGAGACTATAGTGCCTGTGAACTCTTTTCAGTGACAACAAATCTTGCCAAACTGGCCACAAACAACTTGAAAAACTGGCCAAAAATTGGTTCCATTCCAATCGATTGCCGCTGAATATGGGCAAGACACAGAGGATGGTGTTTGCATTGAGGGAGATTGGAACCGTAAATGACCACATATCCCAGGTTAAATTTTTTGGGGTTCTTGTGGATGAGAGCGCCAAGTGGGATTTACACACTGATAACTTGGCTTCAAGACTCAATACAAGTTTGTACCTGCTACGTCAGCTTTCAGATAGGATATCTCGTACGGTACTTAGATCGGCTTACTTTGCATCTTTTCATGCATGGCTCTCTTATGCTGTAGTTGTTTGGGGCCACGCCTCGGGGGCTAAGCATTTGTTCGGGCTTCAGCGAAGAGCGGTCAGATTGTTGGTTGGCCTGGGCTACAGGGATGACTGCAGAGCGCACTTCAGAGAGCTAGGCATACTAACCCTGCCCTCCATGTTTATATTGGAGAATTTGCTGTTTGTGAAAAATAACATGTATCTGTTTTCTGCTCAGGAGGACATGCATGCTTACCTTACTAGAGGCCGAAAAAATTTAATAACCTCATATTGTCGTTTGAGAAGGTGTCAGAATGGTCCTGGCTACTGGGCATTAAAATATTTCAAATGCCCATAAAAATTAAAGCGTTGACAGTGGATAGTTTCCGAAAGGAAATTAAGCAAATTTTAATGGTAAATGTTTTTTATTGTGATGAAGAGTATTTTAAGTATTTTAATCAACATTATTATTAATTTTTTTTTCTTCTCTCTGTATAGTCTATTTTAGGATGTTGACTGTAAGCTTTTAGTATTAAGTAAATAATGGCATCTGGACTGAATTTATTTAAATTTAATTTGTAGACTATTCTATTTTTGACATATGTACATTGCTGTTTTGGTGATTGTAAACATGAATAAATTTGAATTGAATTGAATCTTAATAAAGGTGATAGTGTTTTTATAGGAATAATTGTTGTTATCTGTGTTATTACCTAAATTTATGTTACATTTCTTTTTCATGTCCACTTGTTAATTTCTTCCCTTAAGAAATTTATGTATAGATTGATTATGCAAATATACTTATTTTGGTACTTGTTGCATCCACTTTTTCACACACAATTTCCCTTAAATAACCTTGTATTTATTGATATTAAAAGTAAGGAAATTAGGAACCATTTTGTAAATACAGTGTAAAATTTTATTTTTATTATTTCTTATTTAAATGTTTCATTAGTTATGAATTTTGGGGAGAGAAAACTTGTTTTAAAACAATACTGGGCTGGTAATTCCTTTGCTCAAATTCGAGACAACATTGCTGCATTGTTCCCTGAACAACCAATACCAGCATGCAGTTTACTTCAGGCGGTGGTTGCTCGTTTTGAGGAAACTGGGAGTATTAACCCGATATGTTCCTGTGAGCGAAAGCCACGACTTCAAGCTGGTGCGGTCCAGAGGATGAAAATGTGGCAAAACTTGTTCTTGCTACAGTAAACGATGATCCTTCCGAGAGTATTCGACAGATTGGCCAAGAAACTGGACTTAGTAGATCGACCATCCATAATTATCTGCAAAAAGAAGGTTTTGAAAGCTACAAACAAGAGAACCATCAACAACTCTTACCGATCCACCTTTTCCCCCCAATGGAGTTTTGTGAAATCCTGACCGAAAAAATTATTGCAGCCCCAAGATTTGTTAGAAACATTTGTTTCACGGATGAATGGACTGGCTCTTCAAGTCAATAAAATGTTCGGATTTGGGCACTCCAAAACCCACATATAGTGCATGACAATCGAGACCAACGTCGAGCAACTGTAACGTGTGGATCGGCATTTTGGGGCGCCATGTTATAGGTCCATTTTTCATTGATTGCAGTTTGAACGCCAACAAATATCGCAATATGCTTCGCAATGACATTTTGCCTGCTGTAGAAGCCATCCAGCCATTAGAACGGGTTTTTTACATGCAAGATGGAAGATTTTGAACAATTTCTCTGATGTGCCACATCTAGTCCTGTATTTTATTTATTTGTTTATTGTTCTTGTTTACCTCTGTGTTTGATGTTAAACACATGGGTGGTTATTCACTTTCTTTGTAGTATGTAATTAAATGGTTCTTTTAAGAGCTGCTAATCCGTATTTTCTTTTCGCCAATTCCACGATAACTCATTTGTAGAGTACAATCACATTTCAAGCTTGGTTCTTGGTTTGCCCAACAAATGTACCCACCCAACTCGCCGTCCTTAATAATTCTTAACATTAACCTAGCTTTACCAATGACAAAGACAAGAGACATATCGTCGATCCGTTGTCTGGTGCTAATCTAAAATGAATTAGACAACCAGCCATACACAAATTGGAATGATTTTTCCTTTTACTACTTATGATAATAATAAACGTAATTTTACTTACCGTATGATTTAAGAACATTATCGTCAGGTTTTCGGTTAATTTTCACTGCATAATCACGTTAATTATTACATGATAGTCCCTCAAAATAAATAAGAAAGGAAAATCTGCTCTGACTCTGACATAAGAAATTATTATGTTGGCGACACTGCACATGCATGGCGGGGGTGACGCGCCAAATTCAAATGTTTGCACTTTTCGAGGCTTTTTTCTAAAAAACAGCCAAAACTGTGGTATTAAAAAAATTACAGGATGATAACTGACCATAAACTCTACAACTTTACTCTTAAAAGTTTTTCAATCAAATCAACCGTACAGGCGCAAAAAAATAAAAACCGATTTCCCATGTTAATCTCCTATGTCCAGGGTTCTGCTGGACACCCGGTATATATTACATACATATGAGTATTTATATAATTAACGAGGGATGTGACACTGCTTAAAATTGTGTCCCATATTATATAATATCTGTATTATGTTTATTAATAATAATTCATAGTGTATTATGGATATTATTGGGATTATACTCTGTTTAGCGAGGGTTCAATATGACGTCACATTGCTCATCTCATTTCATTAGAAAAAGATCAGAAAAAAACAGGCGTATTATTAGTTCTTATTAATAATAAAACTACCAGCTAAAATCAGTTTGACGCTTAATGTCAAAATATCGTCAAAACTTAGACCAGGCTGAAGTTAGATTCAGATTTAGATTCAATATTCAGATTTTTACAACGGACCAGATAAGTACTGAACATAATGAAAAAAATATATATAAATGGGTTCTGACAAACTACCATGCACGCATATGCACTTTTTAAACCCTACTCGAGACTTACGCGAAATAAATTCGTAAGGGGTAAAATCTACCCCCTCTTGGAAAAGCAATCAAATTCAAAATTCTGCAAATATGACGTTGTGCACTACTCTAGTAAGGAGAAGGAGGCAGGCCTATATGCATATTGTAACACCCTATGTGAGATTCATTCGAAATAACTTCGTAGGGGGTATAAATTACCCCCACCCCGAAAAGAAGTAAAACTCAAAACAGGGCAAACCTGACGTTGTGCACTATTCTAGTAAATAGTAGGAGGGAGGCCTAGATGCACTTTATCACACTCTATGCAAGATTCATTCCAAATAACTTCGTGGGGGTAGAAATTACCCCCACCCCGAAGAGCAGTAAAACTCAAAATAGCGCAAACCTGACGTTGTGCACTATTCTAGTAAATAGTAGGAGGGAGGCCTAGATGCACTTTATCACACACTATGCGAGATTCATTCCAAATAACTTCGTGGGGGTAGAAATTACCCCCACCCCGAAGAGCAATAAAACTCAAAATAGCGCAAACCTGACGTTGTGCACTATTATAGTAAACAGTAGGAGGGAGGCCTAGATGCACTTTATCACACCCGATGCAAGATTCATTCGAAATAACTTCGTGAGGGTAGAAACTACCACCACCCCGAAAAGCAATAAAACTAAAAATAGCGGAAACCTGACGTTGTGCACTATTCTAGTAAACAGTAGGAAGGAGGCCTAGATGCACTTTATAACAACCTATGCAAGATTCATTCGAAATAACTTCGTGAGGGTAGAAACTACCCCCACCACGAAAAGCAATAAAACTCAAAATAGCGGAAACCTGACGTTGTGCACTATTCTAGTAAACAGTAGGTGGGAGGCCTAGATGCACCTTATCACACCCTATGCAAGATTCATTCGAAATAACTTCGTGAGGGTAGAAACTACCCCCACCCCGAAAAGCAATAAAACTCAAAATAGCGGAAACCTGACGTTGTGCACTATTCTAGTAAATAGTATGAGGGAGGCCTAGATGCACTTTATAACACCCTATGCAAGATTCATTCGAAATAACTTCGTGAGGGTAGAAACTACCCCCACCCCAAAAAGCAATAAAACTCAAAATAGCGCAAAGCTGACGTTGTGCACTATTCTAGTAAATAGTAGGAGGGAGGCCTAGATGCACTTTATCACACCCTATGCAAGATTCATTCGAAATAACTTCGTGAGGGTAGAAACTACCCCCACCCCAAAAAGCAATAAAACTCAAAATAGCGCAAACCTGACGTTGTGCACTATTCTAGTAAATAGTATGAGGGAGGTCTAGATGCACTTTATCACACCCTATGCAAGATTCATTCGAAATAACTTCGTGAGGGTAGAAACTACCCCCACCCCGAAAAGCAATAAAACTAAAAATAGCGGAAACCTGACGTTGTGCACTATTCTAGTAAACAGTAGGAGGGAGGCCTAGATGCACTTTATAACAACCTATGCAAGATTCATTCGAAATAACTTCGTGAGGGTAGAAACTACCCCCACCACGAAAAGAAATAAAACTCAAAATAGCGGAAACCTGACGTTGTGCTCTATTCTAGTAAATAGTATGAGGGAGGCCTTTCAAGGTGGGGTGATTTCTACCCTCACGAAGTTATTCCGAATGAATCTTGCATTGATCAAATGTTGAGTGATACAGTGCATCTAGGCCTCCCTCCTACTATTTACTAGAATAGTGCACAACGTCAGGTTTGCGCTAGTTTAGTTGTATGCCATTTTGGGGTGGGGGTAATTTCTACCCCCCCACGAAGTTATTTCGAATGAATCTCGCATAGGGTGTTATAAAGTGCATCTAGGCCTCCCTCATACTATTTACTAGAATAGAGCACAACGTCAGGTTTCCGCTATTTTGAGTTTTATTTCTTTTCGTGGTGGGGGTAGTTTCTACCCTCACGAAGTTATTTCGAATGAATCTTGCATAGGTTGTTATAAAGTGCATCTAGGCCTCCCTCCTACTGTTTACTAGAATAGTGCACAACGTCAGGTTTCCGCTATTTTTAGTTTTATTGCTTTTCGGGGTGGGGGTAGTTTCTACCCTCACGAAGTTATTTCGAATGAATTTTGCATAGGGTGTGATAAAGTGCCTCTAGGCCTCCCTCCTACTATTTACTAGAATAGTGCACAACGTCAGGTTTGCGCTATTTTGAGTTTTATTGCTTTTTGGGGTGGGGGTAGTTTCTACCCTCACGAAGTTATTTCGAATGAATCTCGCATAGGGTGTTATAATGTGCATCTAGGCCTCCCTCCTACTATTTACTAGAATAGTGCACAACGTCAGGTTTCCGCTATTTTGAGTTTTATTGCTTTTCGGGGTGGGGGTAGTTTCTACCCTCACGAAGTTATTTCGAATGAATCTCGCATAGGGTGTTATAAAGTGCATCTAGGCCTCCCTCATACTATTTACTAGAATAGAGCACAACGTCAGGTTTCCGCTATTTTGAGTTTTATTTCTTTTCGTGGTGGGGGTAGTTTCTACCCTCACGAAGTTATTTCGAATGAATCTTGCATAGGTTGTTATAAAGTGCATCTAGGCCTCCCTCCTACTGTTTACTAGAATAGTGCACAACGTCAGGTTTCCGCTATTTTTAGTTTTATTGCTTTTCGGGGTGGGGGTAGTTTCTACCCTCACGAAGTTATTTCGAATGAATCTTGCATAGGGTGTGATAAAGTGCATCTAGGCCTCCCTCCTACTGTTTACTAGAATAGTGCACAACGTCAGGTTTCCGCTATTTTTAGTTTTATTGCTTTTCGGGGTGGGGGTAATTTCTACCCCCACGAAGTTATTTGGAATGAATCTTGCATAGGGTGTTATAAAGTGCATCTAGGCGTCACTCATACTATTTGCTAGAATAGTGCACAACGTCAGGTTTGCGCTATTTTGAGTTTTATTGCTCTTCGGGGTGGGGGTAATTTCTACCCTCACGAAGTTATTTCGAATGAATCTTGCATAGGGTGTGATAAAGTGCATCTAGTCCTCGCTCCTACTATTTACTAGAATAGTGCACAACGTCAGGTTTGCGCTATTTTGAGTTTTATTGCTTTTCGTGGTGGGGGTAGTTTCTACCCTCACGAAGTTATTTCGAATGAATCTTGCATAGGTTGTTATAAAGTGCATCTAGGCCTCCCTCCTACTGTTTACTAGAATAGTGCACAACGTCAGGTTTCCGCTATTTTTAGTTTTATTGCTTTTCGGGGTGGGGGTAGTTTCTACCCTCACGAAGTTATTTCGAATGAATCTTGCATAGGGTGTGATAAAGTGCATCTAGGCCTCCCTCCTACTGTTTACTAGAATAGTGCACAACGTCAGGTTTGCGCTATTTTGAGTTTTATTGCTCTTCGGGGTGGGGGTAATTTCTACCCCCACGAAGTTATTTGGAATGAATCTCGCATAGTGTGTGATAAAGTGCATCTAGGCCTCCCTCCTACTATTTACTAGAATACTGCACAACGTCAGGTTTGCGCTATTTTGAGTTTTATTGCTCTTCGGGGTGGGGGTAATTTCTACCCCCACGAAGTTATTTGGAATGAATCTCGCATAGTCTGTGATAAAGTGCATCTAGGCCTCCCTCCTACTATTTACTAGAATAGTGCACAACGTCAGGTTTGCGCTGTTTTGAGTTTTACTTCTTTTCGGGGTGGGGGTAATTTATACCCCCTACGAAGTTATTTCGAATGAATCTCACATAGGGTGTTGCAATATGCATATAGGCCTGCCTCCTTCTCCTTACTAGAGTAGTGCACAACGTCATATTTGCAGAATTTTGAATTTGATTGCTTTTCCAAGAGGGGGTAGATTTTACCCCTTACGAATTTATTTCGCGTAAGTCTCGAGTAGGGTTTAAAAAGTGCATATGCGTGCATGGTAGTTTGTCAGAACCCATTTATATATATTTTTTTCATTATGTTCAGTACTTATCTGGTCCGTTGTAAAAATCTGAATATTGAATCTAAATCTGAATCTAACTTCAGCCTGGTAAAACTTAGAAATCCGCGTCCAGCTTTTGTAGAACTAAAAATAGAAACGAAAGAACCGCTTTTAAGGGATCATGTAGAAGAAGCTACTGTGTGAAGAAAAACCGGAGAAAATATCCAAAATAGAGGAGAAACATGGAGTTACAATTGACGAAGCGGCGAAAGAAATTCCATCAACATACGTCCCAAAGGAACTATCAATTGTTGAAAAGAAGCCCCTGTTCCTGAACAACCACCTACTGGTCCACAGAAATATCTTCCCCTGGTGTCACCTAAAGGCTAGATCCGCTTCTGTGGAAATGAATAGAACTTTAATCAAAATTAGCGAGGTGTTTGACGGAATCAACTAAAGAAAAAATGTGGAAGAACGATGCATGCATGCGACACAGATAACAGCAAAACCGCGGTTAGGTGTCTTAAAAAAATTGCCCACGCTTAGTTAGACTATGTACTGAATTTAAATTATTTATGTTGCATGTCTTATTATCACATATTGCATTAATTAAATTCTAAGAAAATTTTCAAGAGTTGAATATACAATAAATGCCTAACAGTTTTTTTTTATCAAAACAACGAATTCATGCGGACACGTATTGAACAATTCTGCAGAAAAGGGTGCATTTGAACGAAAAAAGGAAAAATATGTGTGGCGATCCGCCGAGAAGTGTTTCTGCTTATTGGTTTTACAACGCAAGTTGTGAGCACTACTAGATATAGTAAGCACACAAAAATACTCAGAATATCTTGGGCCGATTTTGTCCATATCTTATGATCTACATCCATGGCCGGGTGAATCATAGCAGGTGTCTATGGTAAAGCTGCTGCGGATATTCCTTCTGAATTAATACCCGAAATGAGAAAACTTTGGAATATTTGCACAAAAGGCTAAATTGATACCCTGCCCGTGTCTACAAACATATAAAGCGTTCCATAAAGTTTTTCCAAAGGCTATTATTTGAATGACCCCTATATAATTTTTGAACTGTGTCAATGTTAATGGTTATGTCGCAATAACCGTAAAGGAAAGATTCCGCCAAAAACGCGACATACTAGTTATCCATTCACTGATTTGCCAAAAATTTGATTGACAAGATTTTAACCAGTAAATTAAAAGCAGGTGAAGGTAAATGCCAATAACAACTTCCCTACAAGTTGTTATGATGGTTTAATGTAGTTTTACTTTAATATCTGCCATCAGTTTGACTTTGACTAAATCAAATTAATTTTAAGATTAAGAAAAGTTTTTATCACCCAGCAGAATTTAGACTTTCGACAAAGCAAGACCACATTGTATAGCATTTTGAAAATGATGGGGTACAAACCTAAATTAGTTAACGAACGCAAAATTTTATGTGAGCAGAGGCATATTGTAACCGCCAAAATAGTATTTTTACGACGATACATACAATAATTGCATACTACCGGACAAAAAGTCAAATTCGTGTACATTGATGAAACGTGGCTCTATCAAAATGGATCACAGGTTCGTTGATAAGATTTTACACGATAGAAGTAACCCCTCTACAGTTAGACAAGAAGGTAAATCAATTTACCATTTTACTTGCACGCTGGAACTTCTTCAGGGTTTTTGGAGGACTATGACTTTTTTCTAAATTCAAATATCATTGACCGTGACAATCACAAGACAATAAACTCCGAAATTTTACAAAATTGGGTGACTACTCAATTCGTTCCAGCATTGAGTAATTTCTCAGAGAAATGCATGGTTGTTATGGATAACGCCCCGTATCACTCAGAACCGTTATCGAAACCACCCACACTCTATCCGAAGCAAGAACAAATGCAGGAATGGTTAAGTAGTCATAATGTAGACATACATAACGCACGTATTAAAAAACAGTTATGGGATTTAATAAAACCATTTCGGAGAAGACCAAAACAATATGTAGTTGACTGTATTTTGGAGTCTCATGGACACGAAGTATTGAGGCTACCTCCGTGTCAATGCCAATATAAAATTTGTTATCCTAAGAATTACTTCTGCCATGTATTTGATCTGAAAAACATAGTATCAGCTCTAGTACATGAATTTATTATTTTCGCTTACAACTATTATTTTTGGTAAGTTCTGGCAACAACATTTGTTTATAACAGCAGCACTTTGTAACCTTTAAATTATGTCAATAAAACCAATAAAACTGGCACAGTTCAAATATTATACGGGGGGCAATCTGTCAAATTTCCATGGCCTACTTTTCCGAAAAATATAATGAAAAGCTTTATAACTTGACATTTTGTTCAACTGACATTTTGTCACAGACAGACGTGTTTTTTTGTATGACGTCACAATTTATGACGTAATATTGAACCCTCGCTGAACAGAGTATAGATATTATTTACCAATATGATATTATTAACAAAAATATTAAAGAATTCTGCCAATAATGTAAATTTTTTTATTGTTCTTTTTAGAAACACTTTTTCTTTATTTAAAACTTAACTTATTATAAAACGAATGCATTTTAACCCGAAGTAACCTAGCTAATATTATAATTTTACCTATAAAAACACATTGAATATAAAATGTAGATATTGGGTTCACAGAGTTCATAAATTTGAAAAGTTTGTTTTTGTACAGGTTGTAACAAATTCAGAGGTGACCTGGAGGGTGACCGTTGTACTTTAGGAAACTCTAAGAGATACAGGGTCCTCTTTATTACATGATACATATACAAGGTGTATCTAGGTGACAATTTTTCGGGAGCCTACAGGGCTATCCAGCATCCCATATGACACACGTTCTAGTGAGACCTATACTGATATAGCTCCGGTACCAAACAGTGTATCGCATTCGTACTACTATAGTTATTAGGCAAAGGTAGTACCTTCCTTCAGGTGGCTCGCACTTGGACTTGCATGCCTTGTGAGCTGAGCAATGACGGTGCAAATCCGGCATCCCATATTACACACGTAGTTGTGAGATATATATACTCCGGTACCACAGAGTGTATGTATCGCATTCGTATTACCACAGTTTTTAATCAAGGATAGTACCTTTCTCCAGATGGTTCGCACTTGGACTTGCATGCCCTGTGAGCTGAGCAATAACGGTGCATATCCAGCATCCCATATTGCACACATAGTGCTGAGATATATACTGATAGCTCCGGTACCAAGGAGTGTATCGCGTTCGTACTACTATACAATCACAATATTCACAATCCATTGAGGTCCTTCATGCTGGGCTCTGAAGCCTGGGTTCCCTGACTGCCCCATTGATACTGCGGCTCTGGGCTCTGGGTATAGGATAACTTGAATGGATGGGGCGACAGTACGTAATAAAGGTCATCCCTTCTCATTGTTCTTTGTGGCCGGAATTTGCCAAAAAAAGAAATTAAAATAACATAATATCACAAATTCTTATATTATACACTACATAACCAAACTTTAATAAATAATAATGACAAACGAAATGGCATATCTTTTTCTCTACGTCTGCAAAATTACTAGTTTTTATAATGACTTTATATTTATAGAATATATCCAACCTTGTTCACCCAATGCAGGAGAGAAGTAGATATTTTGTTTTTATTAGTATTGAGCTTAGGAAAGGTAAATCAGAGGAATTAGGATACGACGCCGGCGTCTGTTACCAGTTTGCTCCAATCTGTCAGGTGTAAAATGCCAGTGACGTAGCATTGGTATTGTAGCACATCAGAAAATATTTTACCGGGTGTCCGGCAGAACCCTGGACATAGGAGATTAACATGGGAAATCGGTTTTTATTTTTTTGCGCCTGTACAGTTGATTTGATTGAAAAACTTTTAAGAGTAAACTTGTAGAGCTTATGGTCAGCTATCATCCTGTAATTTTTTCAATACCTCAGTTTTGACTGTTTTTTGGAAAAACGCCTTGAAAATTGCAAGATTTTGAATTTGGCGCGTCACCCCCGCCGTGCATGTACAGTGTCGCCAACATAATAATTTCTTATGTCAGAGTCAGAGTCGATTTTCCTTTCTTATTTATTTTGAGGGACTATGATGTAGTAATTAACGTGATCATGCAGTGAAAATATGTTGGCGACACTGCACATGCATAGCGTGGGTGACGCGTCAAATTCAAATTTTTGCACTTTTTGAGGCGTTTTTCCGAAAAACGGCCAAAACTGGGGTATTGAAAAAATTACAGGATGATAGTTGACCATACGCTCTACAACTTTAGTCTTAAAAGTTTTTCAATCAATTCAACCGTACAGGCGCAAAAAAATAAAAACCGATTTCCCATGTTAATCTCCTATGTCCAGGGTTGTGCTGGACACCCGGTATAAAAAATGATAATGGAACTAAGTTACTATTTGTAACATTAGTAATATTATACGTAATATGATTAGCAAACATCGACTTACTATTAAATAGATAAAAATAATTGTGAATTAATAGTCGTTGATAACCCTGGGATTACATCTCCTGCGCCACTGAAAAAACTGCTCAAAAATTTAAATAAAAAAACTGTCTACCAGTTACAGGAAGAAAATATTTCCCAAAATAGCATTATTGAGTTCACTACGGTATATACTAAATCATATTTCGACGATTTGGATGTAAAATAACTAGTTTTAGAGCTTTTTGAACTAATTTAATTGTTGCTGAAAAACGCCATTATCTGTTTACCTGTGAAACGTAACTCCAGGCTCCTTTCTATAGCCGCTGCTGTTACAACCCTAAACTGCACATTCCACCATTGTAAACAACACAATTATTTATAATATTAAAGTCTTGCAAAATGCAATTTATTGCAGAAAAACACAGAGCCAACGAAATGTTTGGTTTTCGCCTTAGACATGGCGTCTCATCATATTTGGTAACAGCTGTCAATATAGCGGAGAATTGCGCAAGTGAATTCCATTAGTTTACATATTCTGAGGTATAGAGTATATACAGCTGTGGTTATTTTTATATACTTTTGCCATGACGTTTCCACCGTTGCCAAGTTTATGGTCTCCCATGAAGTTGACAGGATTGACAAGGTCCCCCATGGCTCTGTGACAGAAAGGGACCGAACTACCCATTCATTGCTTTATTTGGGATTCATATACAATGTCTAGTTCTAAGGACAGAGTTCTTACGCTGTCTTGAGGGTTATATTCAATGTATCCCAAAACGTTGACTGTGTTTTCCACATTTTTCGCGGAGCCATGTCTGGTACCTTCGTCGGTGGATACTTCCGGTGTCCCGAAGACGGCGAAAATTCCGAGTAAAAGTTCTTTTACCATAATGATGACGGTTAGGATATCGCATTCGGTACATTCTTTCAACGATTGCGGCATTTTGGAAACACTCAGAGTAAATAGCGATCATATCAATAGCTTCGAAACTTGATAAAGGCATTTTGGAAGGTGAAAAAGAGCGAAAAATAATATGAACATGAACAAATTGACAATAATGAAATTATGTGTTGTTCATTAATTTGTGATGATTTTTTTTTAGTAGTTTTTTATTAATATTTTGTATTAAGGAAGAGATCGAGTCTTGCAGTTTCACAGCCAGAGACACCATCAAATTCTTTATAGAATAGTGAAAATAAAGTTATAGTATTGCATTTGATTTTTTCTAAATAACTAGGAGGAAAGCGTGAATATTGAAAAAACTCCCTCTATCGGCGACTGTGAAAAAAATTGAATTTTTGCTAGGGCAACCTGTAGGCCAGGAAATGCTCTTTAAAATGCCGCAAAGATAAAGTCTCCACGATCCACCGTTCCTGAGATATTCCATTTCTTTCAAAGCGAACTTTGCACCACCCCCACCACTTTATTTGAAGAGATAGAGAAAAAAGTTGAATGGCAATGTTGTTCGTAGAGAACAGGAGATTACATTTATCATTGCAAATTTAAGAGTTATTTGACATTTTTCATTTTAGTGGTAGTGAAACGCCCCCTAGCGACTGATTAAGAGAGCTGAAAATAATGTCCAGCATTTTCTCGTGGCCACGTTTACTAGGAAGTTTTTTTCCCGAAGTCCTGCAATCAATAGTTTCCGAGGAACAGCCGCGTGCACCGCTTATTGGGACACCCTGTATATATTTGGTATTTTTTCCCTTTCCACGCTGATAACTTTTGAACTTTTTGATTAATTTAACGAGATTTTTATACAAGGGGCAGAAATGGACGGGCTTTCCACACATGTGGTCGGTTTTGTGGTATGTGTCGGGGGAGCGCTGAGCAGTGGCGAACCAAAGTCAAAGATGTGATTATTTTCGGTACCCAAATTGGTCGCATCGGGCCCCAGACCTGACCAAAAATCAAGGGCCTTGAATTTGAAAATTTGACGAATGTTTAAACTTTGAATTTAAAATTGCCAATTTGAGGTCTATTTGGCCGAGACCGTGCATTGAATCAAATGACTTTCTTTCCCAGAGGATACTTTAGAATGTTTTCGTTTCGGCACCTAGGAATCATTTTTTGTCTTCGACGTCGCGAAATGGTCTTAATTGAATTTCAAAACAAAATCTGCAATTTTTTTAAATTTCGGCAAAATTTTCGTTAGTTCCCGCAATTAACGCTACCATCTTCGGTTAAACTGTGCGCTGCGATCGCATTTTTTGACTACGGAAATTTCTCATTTGACAGATAAAACTTTTAAACACTTAGACTAAAGGCGACGTCACATACAGCGGAATTTGGTTAAAAGCGGAACGGAGCAAAATTTGACAGTTGAATTTAAACCAATCAAATGAAAGCTAAAATAGGAATTGACGTGTGTAGTGACGTTATTGACATGTGTAATGACGTTAATGACATTTCTGCTCCGTTCCGTTCCGCTGTATGTGACGGCCGCCTTAAGAAAATAGGCGGAAAAGAGTGGAAAAATGTATGGCTGGTGAAAATGTGAACATTTCTAGGAAGATTACTGGCAAAATGCCCAGTCCTGGAGAACGTTTTCACAAAGACTTCAGGATAGCTGATGACGTCGAGGCCGATGACGTCGAGGCCCGACCACGCGGTTTATAAGGGGTGTTCATTATAAAACTTCATCTAGTTGGCTGTAAAATGTCAAAAGAAAGGGAAGAAACAAAAGTCCATTTATTTTGATTATGTCATCCTTTTCTGTCAAAATTTCATAGCCTGCTAGATGAAGTTTTATAATGAACACGCCGTAGTTTGTTCGCGATGCAGTACATTTTAACAATCTACACCCTCCCTTAAGAAACTCATTGCCCAGTGCTTTTTAAATGGGAAAACGGACAACATTGATTTCGTCATAAATAAAATTGGATGGTAAGTACCTATGCGGGATCCCATTAATTGTGATATAGCTGACTGAACTATCACACCTACAGTAGCTGATAACGTTAAAATTTAGAGACGTATTTGTGACGTATTTTTAAAAAGTATAAGTTAGCAAAGCCACATACTATGCGAACGGCAGCTTTGGGTAGGTGGAGAGCTAGGTCGTGGTTCATTACATAAAAAGGAGTTGAAGCCTAGTATAGCTATATAAGCTAGACCCGTTAAATGGGCGCCACTCAATTTAACTTACAGGTTGTAGCTATAATATTAAAATTGAGAAAATTATCATAGCAATTATTGATGTTCATATTGTTTAGGTGATCAAACCAAAGTAAAACCAACAGGAATTATTAAAATTAGGCACATTTATTTATTATGGTGTTAGTTCTTACCTAAGGTTAGTGCAGGTACACTTGGTATTTAAATCTACTCCTACCGGTTGAAATACTTGGCCAGTTTGTAGGGCTTTCTTAGTAGTTGAGGTAGAGGATCAGTGCATCATGTGTGGTAAGGCTGGACGGTTTAAAACCTAGGAGCCATCACCGTCACTAACGGGTCCATTCTTGGCAAAGGGGCTCCAAAACCCAGACGGTTTAAAACCTAGGAGCCATCACCGTCACTAACGGCTCCATTATCGGCACACGTACAGGATGAAACGTTGCATGTGCAAGATCCAAAAAAAAAGAGGTATTGAGCTTTATCACTCAAACATTGGACCTAATAATTGAACAAGGAAAAGGTTAGATAAGTTTAAATTAATTAAATGAATTCTTACCCCAAAATAAGAGAACTTTACTATAATAGCCACATGGCTAGGCTGTAGCCGTTTAGGGACAGGCTGACGTCCGATGTGCCCTGGACAGTGGTCAAGATGGAAAAGGGACTCTCAAACGTTTTACCTTTACCACCTGGGCTCTGAATTGGTCAAAAAAACGGAAATTATAGTGTCAAAAAGGGGAAATAAAAAAAAAGGAGAAAATGAACCGCGAAATATGAAAATCTTGCCATTGTTGTTAAATAACAGATAAATTTAGGGAAAGTATTAGAAGAGCACATGAATAAAATAAGGGAATTTAAGTAAAAATATTGGTGAAATTTGGCAATGCTGCACAGATAGCAAAATAATTATTCAACCCATTGACACATGTCAATGTCCTAAAGAAGTCACCTTTCAACGGATCTCCAACCCTAGAACTCGAAGTAGAAGGATCGCAAAGAAACGACAATCAAGGTGAACAAACATGGCGGCCAAGGTAGTCATATTTCCTTGGAAACAAAACGGCATCCTACAGTCATTCATGAAAGTTTGAAAGGGAAGCCAGTAGGCTTTCTTTGTGAAAAAGAAAACGCTACAAACTGTTTATTGTACACGGTTCAACTTTGGATGTTGGGTCTCATGGGGGGTACCAGGAATGGTAAATAAACTGATGTAGCTATAAGCCATTCACTTAGTTTTTGTCATCAAGTAGCCGTTGGAAATTTGACACTTGACTTTGAAATTTTTATAGTATCTTCTCAACATGTGATAAAAGGAGATGGGTATAAAAAAATGACGGATTCGAAGGGAACTAGATGACAAAAATTAGTGAATGAATGGGTAATATGTAGCTGATGGTAGCTAGCAGCTGTTTAATAAATCGATGGTGATATCAAGTTGTGAATGGCAGGATTCCCTTGTAAAATTCGTAAAAAATTACATTTTTAAAAATCCAAGCCAATGGCCGGCTGAAAAAATTTTCAAAATTTATCTGCCGTGTGCACGGTAACAAACAAGTAGGTAGGTGTGGAAGAGTGTATACTTCGAGCAACTTTCTTTAAAATCCTTTATTTTATTTTCTTTAAAAACGAAGTATAAACTCTCCCACACCTACCTACTTGAAATAATTTTGTTTTATGCCGATATCTCTGGAATGGTTTGAACTAGAATGCTGAAATTTGGTACGTGGCTACTTTATGGGACTGGCTAGAGGTCTCTAAGGGCCTGAACTTGGCCGCGGGTACCAAATATTCTATTTTGAAAAGTTGTTCAATTCATTGACACTTTTTTGCTACAACTTGGTGATTGTTGCGGGGATGTGGAAAACAAATATATCCGGAATTTCGACTTTTTGCGTACTATACGCAGGCATGTGCTTACTATCATCAGGGTATTCTGTTTTATTACAAATATTGCTTTATAAATGTGCCATGCCCAAAAAATCAGTTTTTCGGATATGCCTGGCAAAATAGTTTTAAAGAAGACTTTCTACTGGTACTAAGTGTTCGATTTTATCGCTTTTAGCTTCCGAGGTTTAATTGATTAAATTTATCATTGATAGAGGTAGAGTGGCATTTGTCATTTTATAGCAAAGCCATTTATGACAACGAAACAACAATACCTCAATTAAGTGTGAGCCGTCTCAAATACTGCTCAAACCGTTTATTACCGTTTTGCTTAGTTTTATAACAGTCTCATAGGAAGTGAAAAACTGTTAAAATTGTGTAAAAATTACGTAATGTTTTATTTTGATCGAAAATATGCAAACTAAATCAAAAACCTGGAATGACAAATTAAGCAAGTATTTTGTGGTGGTGGTGAATTGATTGGTTTCAATAGCATCGTTATACGTTGTTTACTATAGTGTTTAGTTTTCGAATTATAGAGATATAAGCATTAAAATGTCGATAAAAAGTGGAAAAATTACCTCTTAGGCGCCAGCTTGAAGGAGAAGGAAGTTACTAAAAATTCCAATTTTGCATATTTTTTACATATTTTTGTCCCCTCTTTCATATGAGACTATTTTTGATAAAATATATTACAATTGATTTTTATCTTGGAAACGCTAAGGTTTCTCGATATGCAGGTTAATATGATGTATGAAGAGGTGATTAAGGACTACCAGAAACATGAATCAGAAAGACGCTGCATCTCACGGTTTTTGAGAAAGTTAAAAAAAATCATACACGTTTTGCGTCCTTTAATCAGGTCGATAGAAGTGAAAATAGCGGGTGTAGGACAGAAATAACTACTTCAAATTTGTGAAAGAGCCAACGTTTCGACCTTTATTGAGGTCTTCTTCAGGGCTATAATATAAATACATACATATAGCAAATATACAGTTACAAGTGCCTATATACACAGATAAATTTAGTTATAAAAAAATTAGACATTTGCCTGATTTTTCTATAACTAATTTTCTTCTATAACTTTTTATAACTAAATTTATCTGTGTTTATAGGCACTTGTAACTGTATATTTGCTATATGTATGTATTTATATTTTAGCCCTGAAGAAGACCTCAATAAAGGTCGAAACGTTGGCTCTTTCACAAATGTGAAGTAGTTATTTCTGTCCTACACCCACTATTTTCACTTCTATCGTTAAAAAAAAAATGTAAAATTTGTACCCAATATTTGGGCAACCCGTGCTCAGTTACTTTTCTAGGCAGCCACTTGAAAATGGGCTTTACGTGTAGCTCTATTCTTCTTCTTCCTTATCTCTTCTTAAAGATCTTCGAATAAATGTTCATCGAAACGAGATATCAGCTGCTAAAGGCCACAATGCTCGATTATGATCTCAAAATATAGGTTTTTGGGCCGGTTTGAGACCTCCATACCGGGTTTTGCATCGTCGGGCGGGACATAGGAAATCCCATATAAATTTTGATAGAGTCAATTATTGGCTTCCCTAATTATTTTGGTGAAAAATGTTATTGAGTTTTTTTAAAGAGCGCTAAAATTCGCAACCAATAGGATAATTTAAAGCATTTTTGGTCAACTCGTTTACGAATTTATGCATATGCCCCATATGCTTATGAAATATCGACTTTTCCAATATAAATCAATGGTAATCGATTTTATTCGTTGGTTCTAGTAGTCCCATAATAAAGAAGGTATCTCTGTACGTTTTAGATAGTGTAGTGTCCCAAAAAATGTTGTATATGTGCATGTAAAGTGTTGCATGTAATATCGAATTTAAGGCTTTTAGCATGTAAATCTACATTAATGAATTGATTGCGTTAATTCGACTAGTTTCATGATAAATAGAGCGTTGATTTGTGTTGTAGATATAGTGTAGGGCAACCCAAATTATGCTATAACATTTTTTTTTTGTTTACCAATATTTTTTTTTTAAGTTTTGTTCACTTTTTATAAAGAGTGCCCTGATTTCTAATTTAGATGCTAAAGGGCGTGGACAAAATTGTTTGTCCACGACCACTTAATAATATACTGATATTCAGCTTGTTGACAAAAGTTAAATATAGGGCTCATATAGCGTCAGAGGGATATATGAGTTGAAACAGCGGGAATAATATCATTATTCCCGCTCGCCATTTAAGTTATATATGTTGCCTTGGCAACCAGTAGGAGTAGGCAACAACGCAATATCAAATGCCGCAGCGTAAAAAATGCTATGGTGGCACCGGTTTTGCGGTCAAACGCGGAGTGTCACTTTGACATTTCAAAAATTTTATTTACATTACTTATAAATTTTATAATTTGTAATTATTAGACAATGGCCGTGGACAAAGTATACGTCCCCCTGCCCTAAGGGAATAATGGTTACCATAAAAAGCTCGTTTAATAATATACTATTTCACCTCAAAGGCTACTAGTGAGTTGCAGACTTGCATTTATTTAACCTTTTTAGCCTCACTAAATCAGTGTCTTAGTAATTTTATCAGGAATCCATGGAGATAAAGAAAATTGGCCAATGGTCTACATCCAAGTTCTGTCATGTTCGTGTCATATTTTATCTTTTTCAACCTAGAAAAGAAAGTAAAAATTGAAAACCTTGAAAATCCAGGTCAAAAAATATGGAAAAAGTATTAAAATTTAAAAAAATATAAAACTTGGAACTTTTGTAAATTGCTAAACAACTAAATAGTACACAATTTTATAACAAATTATTAGAATATTCTTTACATGAAATTTAGCTTGGGAGGCTTTGATATATCTCAAATATAAAAGCAGAAATACATTTTCTCAACTTTACAACAATGTCTCAATCTCAGAAACGAAGAAAGTTTTTACCTAAAGTTTAATGAAAAATATATCTTAAAATAAAATCGCCTGCCTAGTCCTGAAGTTCTGATCATAAAAACTGACACCCTATACACAGTGAACAGATGATTTTCGGTTGTTTTGAGGTTACATTTTTCCAATTAAAGAGTTTTTTTTGTGGAAAATGTATTGCTAAACAATGGCCAATAGGAACCATCCAAAAAAAAAGTATAAGCACACAAAATATAGGTATAATATACCATAGACACAAACTTTAATTAAGAAAACATTTCTGGTTTTATTGCTATTAGCAGCCAAAGTTCTTGAAAAAAAAAAATTTTTTTATGTCAGAGAACGTTACGATGGAGGACTTGTTTCTAAATAAGATTCATGTTTTTATTGAGAAACGATGTCCATTCCGCCTTGGTTTGTTACAAAAACTTCCAAAATTTTTTTCCAGTTGTCTGAATCGATTGATTTTAAAATCTGATGTCTTGATGTTTTTCCCGCATTTTGTTTTTCTTGGCAAAAACTTGTAGCATCCATAGTTCCTGTACAAACAAATATTTTCTGTACCTTTGCTATTGTACCTTGGTACAATGTTATACATTCAATTCGAAGGTCACACATTTACAATTTTTTAATTACCTATATTTGGAATTATGTTTATGATTTTAGAAGTGAATGTGTAACATTATTAAATAGCAAAGGTACAGATAATATTTATTGCGTAAAAACTATGAACGCTACATGTTTTACCAGAAGCGATACAATTTCGAAAAACCACCGAGGTGTCAAATGAAAAAAATTAATAGATTCGGACAACTAAATAAAAAATTCTGGAAATGTTTGTACAAATCACTGAAGAACTTACCACTTGACCAAGGCGAATAAACATCATTTCTCCATCAAAACGTAAGTCTTAGTAAATAGTTAAATTTCATTAAAATCCATCGTAACGTTCTCTAGATATTAAAAAAAACACAAATTTTTGCAATAACTTTGATCATCAATAGCAACGGAACCAGTAACTAGAAATAATAGTTTCTCGTTCCAAAACAAAATTTCTTAAAAACTGTGATCAAATCGTTTTCTTTTGATCTAAAGAACTATACCGAACCGATTTGATCATGCGCTTACGGGATACCCTGTATAATAACAAAATTTATATTAAAATAATGAAAGTGATATGAAAAGCTGCACGAAAGTTTATTCAACAATAATTTGCTTATTATGATAACACGTGATATTTGGTGTCTCTATTAAGTTATTGTTAAGATTGTTTTGTTTTTTTGAAAATGTTAAGCCTAAGCAAATTTTTTTTGTTTCGACATTAAAACAGGGGATATTCTAGTTATCCATTTCATTGCATAATACGTGGTGAGCAAAAAGAACTACACTATGCTATAAGATACGGTTGATCTGATGTAGGGGTGATCCGAAATGAGCGTACTCTAGCGTTTTCTTTTTCAGAAAGAAAACCTTTCTTCTACTTCGAGCTCAATGGCTAGAAATCCTTTGAAAATTGACTTCTTTTGGACATTGACGTGTGTCTAGGGGTTGATTAATGATTTTGCTGTCTGTATAGCATTGCCAAATTTCACCAATATTTTTACTTAGATTCCCTTATTTTCTTCATGTGCTCTTCCAATACTTTCCCTAAATTTATCTTTTATTTAGCAACAATGGCAGAATTTTCATATTTCGCGGTTCATTTTCTCCTTCTTTTTATTTCCCCCTTTTGACATTTTAATTTCTTTTCGTTTTTTGTTTTTTGACCAATTCTGAGCCCAGTTCGTTTTTTGTTTTTTGACCAATTCTGAGCCCAGGTGGTAAAGGTAAAAACGTTTGATGGTCCCTTTTCCATCTTGAATACTGTCCAGGGCACATCGGACGCCTGTCCCTAAACGGCTACAGCCTAGCCATGTGGCTATTGTAAAATATTCTCATAGTTAGGGGCAAGACTTCCTCTAATAAGCCTTTCTTTGCTCAATTATTAGGTCCAAAGTCTGAGTAATAAAACTCAATACCTCCCTTGTTTTGGATCTTACAAATGCATACCATCCATCTTGCACGTATGCCGAAAATAGAGTCGTTAGTGACGGTGACGGCTCTTAGGGTTTAAGCCGTCTGGGTTTTGAGCCCCCTTGTGCTTTTAAGTTTTAAACCGTCCAGCCTTACCACACATGATACACTGATCCTCTACCTCAACTAGCAAGAAAGCCCTACAATCTGGCCAAGTATTTCAACTGGTAGGAGTAGATTTAATAAACCAAGTGTACCTGCACTAACCTTAGGTAAGAACTAACACCATAATAAATAAATGTGCCTAATTTTAATAATTCCCGTTGGTTTTACTTTAGTTTGATCACCTAAACAATATGAACATCAATTACTTTCTATGATAATTTTCTCAATTTTAATATTATAGCTATAATCGGTAATTTAAATTGAGTGGCGCCCAATTACAGGTCTAGCTTATCTAACTATATTAAGGTTCAACTCTTTTTATGTCATTTTGAAGCTCTCCACCTACCCAAAGCTGCCGTTCGCATAGTATGTGTCTTTGCTAACTTTTTTTTTTTTTAAATACGTCACAGTACATTAATTAATAGCATATTCTATAAGCTCTCAAACGCTTCCTCCACAAAGATACCGGTTGTAAAACTTGAATATTTGAATGATTGTTTCTTTCATAGCTAGTAAAACTTCAGAAATAAATCACTTGCTTCTTCCACACCAAATGTGTAATACTAATAACTTATTATGCTCTACATAGTTAGACTTAGACTTATATCTACTGAAATGGCTTGTTGAGGTCAGGCCCTCTTTTACCGCCCCATTTTTTTTTATCCCGCCACTGAGCTTCCTTAGGTTTAGGCCCCCGTTTCAATGCAAGAATGATGCGAAATGCAAAGAAAAATGGCTTCTTGTATGATCTTGTAACTCTAACCATTTCCGACATATTTGCAAAATAGCAATTTAAACCATTAATCTTAAGCCACATTTCTATGGAAACAAAACACATTTCAATGGAAACATAAACTATTATAAAAATATTCATTTTCTAACGAAAAATTATTTTGAGTTTTTATATTCATATTTGAGCAAATATCTTGAGAACGATTTGAGATACGAAAATCTTGCAGATGGCAACTTTTTTTTTCAATTTGAACAGGAAGAAGATTTTGACATCGCAAATATACTATTTGTCGTGATCGTAAATTGACAGACAGAATGGAATCTTTCCAATTTTATATCAAACAATTTGCTACAGTTGTAATCAGGGATCAGGGATCTAGGATATTTGATTGATTGGCAATCTATTCGTTTTTAGTTGGGTACTGACTCAACACCAAAATGATCATCTTGTTGAAAACAAATTTATTCTCCCTGTTTGGAAACTGAATCTTTCTTGCATTGAACATGAATGCAAGAAATGCATGAACCAATGTATTTGTCTGCATTGAACATGCAAAGAAAACAACGTTTTTTGAGTAGTTAGGATTTGTATAACACCCTGTCATATCCCCTTCGAATAGTTCATACCAACTTTAGAAGGATTGTCCCAATTGGAGTGAATTCTCCAGTTTTTTTTTGCTCTTCTTAAATTAGATTGTCAGAAACGACATTTTGCCATACTTTTTTATTAAATTTTATTTAATTTTATTAACACAACGCATGCTTGGCTGTTTGTTGCTGCATTGGCACGTTTTCAATTGCAAACGTACTTATTGTGACGTTCAGATAAGCAAATTCTAAAATGTAGCAAAAATTGATAGTTACAAGCAGTAAAACTGATTTTTAATAAAATTGCTCTTTTTAGAATGCTTAGAATGTTAAGTTTACTACACCAAAAATAATTTTACTCGAGGTTTGGGTTTCCAGTAGCAATAATATTGTTGATCAAATTGAGTCAAATTCTAAGATAGCTCATAGAATTCAATAATTTCATGTTTAAAGTCTGGACTATAACTAGAACAGCAGTTTTTTTTTAATTCAACTGAAATTTTAATTTCTATTTCGCTTCAAATTTGCAAAATAATAATGATAAACTGACGATTTTGGTTTTTAGTTCAGATTATAAGACTGTGAAGACTTTCAAGGCCGGCCAAAAAAATCTAAACTGTTTTCCGGGCTTCGAAGCCGTGGTCCAATGGAATTTCTTCCTTACATTTCGTCTACAGCTGCGGCAGATATTATCAAAGGCGATGAGGCAATACGGTGCTTCCTGACGTTGAATGATTCGACTGTAGTGAGCTCCGTGATATTTATTCCGCCGTCGCACTGCAGTGGAGAGTGGAGGGTTCTGGGGTAGGGGTAGTAGTAGCGCGGGGTTTGGTCGCCCTTGAAGTATGTCGTAGAACTCCCTTCCAGTTTGCATTTAGAAACGTAATTTCCTCCTTCTTGTTGAAGTTGTTGTCGGTTTTAAAGATCTCAATGGCATATCTTGTTAGTCTCGATAAAAAAAGTGCGATTGATATAAGATATTCACCTCGTTGAAAAAGAAGCCGTGACCTTGGGAGACAACGTGCTCGGCTACTGCTAACTTTTGTGGTTGCCCCAGCCTGCAACTAGTCTGTTGTTCCGTAATCCTGGTGTTGACACTGCGTTTTGGGGTGCCAATGTATATCGAGCCACAGCTGCATGGAGCTCGGTAAACCCGGGTGCCGGTCGAGGAAGGTGATTATAAATATGGAGGAAATCGGTGAGTGCGGTATCTTGGTTTAGAACGGGTTACACGGTAAGGTTAAAGTCTAGGAATGAGACGGTTTTTACGGTGAGTGACACCCGACTATTTTCAGCCACGGTGTATGTGAATGAGGGGACCGGACTACTGCCAGCTACGGAGTATTTGAAGTGGGACCCGACTACTGCCAGGCGCGGTGTTAAGTGTAGTAGGGCTCGACTATTGCCAAGCACGGTGTATGTGAAACGTTTTCCTCATATTTACCTTCTTAATCTTTTCTAGGGTTTTTTAGATTCAGTTAGATTTATTCAACTAGAATTTCATTTTATTAATTGGAACCTTTAGTGAACGGACTGGTTGACCTGTTGCTACTGACAAGACTGCCTTGTTTTCATAATTTTTGCATATAGAACAATAACAGAGAAAAGTAAATAAGTGTTTGTTTTAGAATATTTTTGCCATTTTTGTACCGATCTAAAGTAAATTAAAAGGGCCTTGATAGAGGTGGTAATTTAGATGTTTGTGTGAATGGTTTTGAGTGATTGAAACTTCATTCTTAAGCATCATTCACAACCTCATAACCAGCTTTAAAATTAGTATTGCAATTTAACCGCGAGAGATTGGCATAGGCTTGCACTGTAGATTACTCACAAACTCTAAAATTAGAACTTAAACGTGCACTTGAATTAGTCAACGCCACCTAGACAATATAAGGCCTGGAAGCGACCGAGCGGGAGAGCGGTGACGTCATCATATGTGGTACGAAAATTCGACGACCGTTTCAACGCTCAAAACCCGAAGGTTTTGGAAAGCTTTTTGGGTGAATACTTTGGTAATTGGGGTTTAGATTTTAGATGGACCAAAATAAAACCATTAGTAAAATATATAAACAATACAAACGTAAATAAATAAACAATTTAACTATACCAGGGTACACTTAAATTAAAATAATACTTAATACTGCATATTATTATTATACAGTGTAGTGGTTTACTAACAATAATTTTTAATACTTCTGACGAATAAGTATACTATTTTCTCTTTTTGGGTGATTTTGTTATATACCGGGGATTCTGAAATTAGGGTGCAATAAGGTAACAGCTTAGGTATTTTAGAATAAAAAAGATAAAGTTTATATATAAAGACAGGTTTTCAAAAGTTTCGTTACAAAGATAGAGGGTATAACTTTTTAAATTAAATTCTTTTTTTCCACATAGATAGCTCGTTCAGTTTCGAAGATAATCACAAAATTGAAATGTGATAACTCGAATCATTATGCTCTACATAGATACTTACCATCTGATTTTCAAAGGTGCCTGCTTTGGTAATAGGGATTTAGATGAAAAAAATAAAAACATTTGATCATTTTAAAACATTATATTAAATAACACTTTGTCTTATACTAGAGGAATTCCTTCTTTTGCAAACAGGAATTGGTTGATTTGATTCTCGATTTGATTACAACTAGGCCTAGGAAACAAATATAAAAATCTTTGATGGATTTGGATAACATATTTGTAACAAATTATAGCACAAACCCTACACAACAAATGTTTCAAAAAAAAGTCCTACCGGGAATTAATCGTGGGACATCTAATAGTAACAGTAGAGCTTCTAAGGACTGGCCAGTTCTTTCACATGTAAGTATGTTACTTTCCTCTGAATTTCATGTGAATGAAAATGTAACTCACATACCTAAAATAAAAAACCCAATAAATTTTTCGGAGAGAGTTTTTTTCGGAATATGTTCCTATACTTATGCTTATGTAGTGTTGTATGAGGTTAGGTTAGGTAGACTTACCCTGCTATGTTTATTTGGTATAAAATTATCCCTTCTAATACCGTGAATCCACTTTTATTTTACAATAACATCTTCTGGAAATCTAAACACTGAATTTCGCGGACCAGTCTTGTAATTACTTTTGCATTTCTCTACACAGCAACTGTGAGGCATGGCAATGGTTTGCTAACTTTTGAAACTTTAATTCCGAGCTAATTCAGCTAATACTAAAATACACGTTTCTAGAAAAGACACAGAACTGTTAATTATACAAATCTAGGCAAAAAACCACTTGAATATGCACGAAAAATTCAAAACTAGGAGCAAAATATTACTAAAGTCCATATGAAACAGCTGACCCGTCGTACCACCCTGGCGGCCATTAAAATATCGCTTCCAGGCCTTATGTCTAGGTGGCATTGAATTAGTACTGTTACGATTCGCAGCAACGCCGCATGGGAGGCGGGGCAACGCATGGGAGCGTATTGGTTGGTGGAGCTTCGCGACCTATCCGCGCTGCGTCATGGCTGACAGGAGTGATTTATTGCTCGGCTGGCTTAATCTAGAAGGCAGTTGTTTACAACCGTTTTTTTTTATGTGAGATTATTCAAGAATTCTTATAAAGAAGTTTCTAGGTTTTTCTGTAATTTTAGAATTGTATATAAAAGGCGCATAGAGCTCGCAGGATAGGGTAGTCTTATTTTAAGCGTGCTATAAGTAAGATAAAGTACGAAGCGATAATAGAAATCTATAGTGTTAAGTAGTGAGTTATTTAGTAGTCGTGTGTAATTGTGGAATAAATAAATAGTGTTTTCGTGTTAAATCGTTACACTGGAATTATTGAACCCCGAGTTCGCAACAATTGGTGTCAGAAGTGCGACTCCAGTGGGAATTTGAGAACTAATATTGCCGAACTGTAAGTGAGTGATTCATTACTGGACATTACGTGTTTATGCTAGTGACCAGAAGCCAGCATCAAGCGATGGAAGATCAACTTGCCGCCTTGCTGTCCCTCATGCAACAACAGGGAAGAACAGGAAAAACGTGATCAAGTACAGGAAAGACGTTATCTAGAACAGAAGGAAGAGCTGGAAAAACGTGATCAATTACAGGAGCGACGTTATCTAGAACAGGAGAAACGTTATAACGAACAAAAAGAGGAGCAAGAAAGACGTGATCAAGTACAGGAGCGACGTCATCTAGAACAAAAGGAAGAACAGAAACGGTTTAAAGAAGAATTAGTGAGCCATTTCGCAGCTAGGGAGCAACAATTGGAAGAAAGAATAATGCAATCCGTTAACGAAGGACTCGAAGTTGTCAACCAGAGGGTTCTCGAGCTAGAAAAGAAATTGCGGGAACAACTTGAGGACGACAACTTGTCTACAGAGAGTTTTAGCACACCCAACGCTAAAATTAAGCCTCCCGATTATGACGGTACCACGGCCTGGAAAATCTATAAAACCCAATTTGAGGCAGCTGCAAAAGCTAATGGCTGGTCCGAGCGCCAAAAAGCTACATCATTGGTGGTAGCACTTCGTGGAAAAGCGGCTGAGTTACTCCAATCTTTGTCGGCAGCTGATCAAAGTAATTATGCAGCTTTAGTACATACTCTGCAACTACGATTTGGAAATGAGCACAAAGAAACCGTGTTCCAGGCCCAGCTGAGGATGAGACAGAAAAAGTCAGGTGAATCCTTACAAGAATTTGAGGCGGACATAGACAGACTCATTCACCTGGCATATCCATCGGCCCCTGAATCTTTTCAAACGCAATTTGCCGCCGAAAGGTTCATTGAGGGAGTTTGCGATAGTGACATGAGATACCACTTACGTCTAGTAAGGCCCAAGAATATCAGCGAGGCACTAGTTCGAGCCCTGGAATTCGAGGCGTCACGAGTGTCATCTAGTTCTTCTGCAAGTGTAAGAGTGGCAACTTGCGGTGACAAGAAGAATACGTCTATGGCTGAATCCATGGCCAGTTTACATAGAGCGATAAAGGATATGGCAGTCAATATGCAAGCCCTGTTGGGAAGAACTCCTTGATCGACAAGCAATTGGGGCATAAAATGTTTTAACTGTGGTAAACTGGGTCACGTCAAGAGTAATTGCCGTAATAGGGCAAGAAGTCCGTCGCCGTTGTTTAAAGCCAATTCCGGTCAATGTAAGGATGCAATTGACCGAGCCCGTTAAGAATCCCAAGATCAGTCAAGTCAATCAATCAAGTCAAGCCAATAATTTGGGTGGCAAAAGAGTTTCAGAGACCGGACGCATTAAAGGACAGAAGATCCAAACTGAACATCGACGAGGAAGGTCTCACGGAAATGTCGATGCATTGTCTAGACGGCCATGTAAAGAAGATAGTCAGCATTGTCGGAGAACTCAGCAACGTGAAGGACATCCTTCTGTAAGGAGAACGTCGGTAGAAAGAAACGATGGCTGGACGACACAGACGCTTCGAGAAGAACAAATGAATGATCCAGATATTGGACCCATCCTCTCTGCAAAGACTGACGACAAGAGACCAGAATGGCAAGAAATTGCTGGTAAAAGTCCAAACCTGAAGGCGCTCTGGGCCCAGTGGCACTCTCTTAGAATAGAAAATGGATTACTGAAGAGAGCGTGGGAGAGTCCGGATGGCAAGTCCATAGTCAGTCAGTTGGTTGTTCCTGGTAGCAGAAAATCGGACGTACTACAGGAAATGCACGATGGAAAAACGAGGGTCAATAAAACCTTGGCCAAAATTAAAGAGCGGTTCTACTGGGTGAATTGTCATGAAGACGTCGAATCTTGGTGCCGCAAGTGCGAAGTTTGTTGTGTTACAAAAGGACCTCGAACCAGATCACGCGGCCGAATGGTGCAGTACACTGTAGGTGCTCCATTCGAGAGGGTAGCAATTGATGTCGCGGGACCGTTTCCTCAGACTGAGTCGGGCAATAAATACATCTTGGTCGCCATGGATTACTTCACTAAATGGCCTGAAGCATACGCCCTGCCTAATCAAGAAGCAACGACTGTGGCAACGGTGCTAGTAAATGAAATGTTCTGCAGATTTGGGGTCCCTCTCGAACTTCATTCTGATCAGGGCCGAAATTTTGAATCGGCTGTTTTCCAGAACGTCATGGAACTTCTCGGAATTCGCAAGACCAGGACAACTCCTTTGCATCCACAGTCGGATGGGATGGTAGAGAGATTTAATCGGACCATGGAACATTACCTGTCTAAAATGGTGGCAGATCATCAGCGTGATTGGGACCAACATCTACGTCTCATGTTGATGGCATATCGAGGCTCTACGCATGAAGCCACTGGTTATACTCCGGCGAGAGTAATGTTCGGAAGGGAAATGAGGCTTCCTGCGGATTTGATATATGGAACACCAGAAAAAGAGTCGCTCAGCTCTGAGAATTTTGTGGAGGAGCTTGGTCAGGAATAAACTGCGGATATCCAGTGATCGAGCCAAAGCAAGATATGACTTACTAGCTAACTCCCGCGGCTTCCAGGATGGTGATTTGGTGTGGCTATACAATCCGCGGTGAAAGGTGGGGAAGTCGCCCTAACTTAGCCAAAATTGGGAAGGACCTTATACAATTATAAAGAAGATTAATGATGTGGTGTATAGGATCCAGCGGACCCCTAGGTCAAAGATGAAGGTCGTTCATTTGGATCGATTAGCACGATACCATGGAACTCTATCTGTTCGGGACGAACAGACTTAGGAGGAGGGCAATGTTACGATTCGCAGCAACGCCGCATGGGAGGCGGGGCAACGCATTTTACGCGTGTTGGTTGGTGGAGCTTCGCGACCTATCCGCGCTGCGTCATGGCTGACACGAGTGATTTATTGCTCGGCTGGCTTAATCTAGAAGGCAGTTGTTTACAACCGTTTTTTTTTATGTGAGATTATTCAAGAATTCTTATAAGGAAGTTTCTAGGTTTTTCTGTAATTTTAGGATTGTATATAAAAGGCGCATAGAGCGCGCAGGATAGGGTAGTCTTATTTTAAGCGTGCTATAAGTAAGATAAAGTACGAAGCGATAATAGAAAGCTATAAAGTGTTAAGTAGTGAGTTATTTAGTAGTCGTGTGTAATTGTGGAATAAATAAATAGTGTTTTCGTGTTAAATCGTTACACTGGAATTATTAAACCCCGAGTTCGCAACAGTACTTAACGTAGAAGTTTGCAAGGGCCAAGGTTTCGCGTTAATTTACGTACTAATTCAATCAAAGACACTGTAATAAATTACTTAACGTCTGACATAGAATTGACCTAAAATATCATGTAGTGAGGGGCATGACCAAATTCAGATACTTGCATTATCGATTTCGGTAGCTTTCTAAGGTTTTTCCCGAGGTAGCAGCGAATAAACTTAGATGGAAAATTAGGATATTGTGAATGAGCAAAATTTACAACTTTATAATTTCCGGAATTTTCCATCTAAGTTTATTTGCTGCCACCTCGGGAAAAAACCTTCGAAAGCTACTGAAATCCATAATGCAGGTATCTGAACTTGGTCATGCCCCCACATTACATGATATTTTACGTCAATTCTATGTCATACGTTAAGTAATTTATTACAGTGTCTTGAATTAGTACGTAAATTACGCGAAACCTTGGCCCTTGCAAGCTCCTACGTTAAGCACCAATTCAAGTGTACTTTTAAGTTCTAATTTTAGAGTTTGTGAGTAATCTACAGTGCAAGCCTATGCCAAACTCACGCGATTAATATGTGTTACTAATTTTAAAGCTAATTATGAGGTTGTGAACGATGCTTAAGGTTTAATGTTTGTTAATTATATTTGTCACCATTGTAGGTGTACTGTATGCAAAATTTTTTGTGTTTTGAAGTGTAATTTTCTATACACCAAAGTATTATTAGATATTCTTCATGGTACGAGTTGTTTTATTTCCACTGGAGGCCATAACCATCTGGGATTTTAAATATATTTGCTGGAAAGTGCTTCCAGGCTCAACTGTGCGGTAAAGAATTTTACCTCCTTCGCGCAGAGGGTTGGTTAAAAATCATCTGATAGCAGTCAAGCCAATTCGAATTGCTGTTTCTGGAAAGCGCTAAAGTTCATGAAATTAGGCCCAAGGACCTGTCGAAATCACCTGTGGGAATTTTTGTTAGGACAAAAAACTTTTGTTTATCATTTTTTTTATGAGGTTTTGTACGTTCTTGATTAATATGGCCACGAAAAAGATCTAAAAAGTTACACAAAGTTGAAAAAAAAACTGGACTGAAATCATACAAACCCCAAAACAAAAGCAATGATAAACAAGGGTTGTTTGTCCTAACAAAAATATCCACAGATGACTTTGACAGGTCGATGGACTACCTGATGGATATTTTAACGTTATACAAAAATGATCCAGCTGCGAGACAAAATGTTAACAGTAGGATTTCTTTTGGATACTAAATAGACATGTCCATCAAATGTAGAAATTTGTGCCCTCTGCATAATCCATTGGACAGCCTTTGGATTAATCTGGGCTCTTAACGGTGTATCCCTTGGACATGTGGATTTACAAAAATATTAATCCATTGGACGTCGATAGAATTAGGTTGTGCTGTTTGAGTATACAAGATACCTGTGGAAGACATCATAGCAAATATGGAAAGCGGAATCTGGCAGCTGCAGAATTCAGACGGCTGTACAGAGAAGGATGGAGACGTCATGAATTCCTCTTCTTCTTGATCTCAGCTTCTCCTTCGGAGGTTGCTGATCATCATGGCTATTCTAACTTTAGAGGCAGCTGTCCGAAATAAATAGTTCGACAGATGAGAGGCCAAACCGGTCTCGCAGGTTGAATTCTAAAACGCGTAAAACCACCTAAACGCAATCTCACCTTTGCAGAAAGGAAAGCTCTGTAAGCTTTGAACGAAGACAATAATATTCTCACTTTATCAGCAGATAAAGGAAACGCAACAGTACTAAGGTCAACATCGGATTACGAAGAAAAAATAAGGGCACTGTTAGTTCCCACATCATACAAGAAGCTAACTCGAGATCCAACCGGCCGGATTCTGAGGGCCACCAACAATTTAATCAAGGGAGAATAATCAAGCGTAAAAAAATAGAATCCTTGCCACCAAGGCTGTACGGTTTGCCAAAGTTCCACAAACCGGATATGCCATTGAGACCCATCGCGAGCACCATAGGAAGTCCGAGCTACGAAATCACGAGACACCCTACAAAACTGATGCAACTTAAAACCGACATTACCGACAGCTTTATAAAAGATACCACTCATTTCGTCGAAAAATTGCATTCTTTGAATTTCTCGTTAGCTTCGATATTGTTTCTCTCTTTACGATGGTACCGATTAAGGAAGCCATGGTAAATATTAATCAAGATATTCCACAAGATATTGCCAAGTTTTTCCAATACTACCTAACCACTACATATTTTCAATAGAAGGAAGATTTTTACGAACAAACTGATGATGTAGCCTGGGTAGCCCCCTTAGTCCAGTAATAGCCAACTTTTGTATGGAAATTTTCGAGGCCGTGTGGCCAAAGTGCTAGTTCCAATACGTGGACGACACCTTTGTTATTTGGACCCATAGCGAGGGCGAACTTCAAAACTTCCTCTTATACCTTCTTGATACCATTTTGATATCAAGGAGGCCGAATGGGAAGCTTGTGCATACCGTTTATAGAAAAAGAATACACACTGACCGATACCTCAATAACAGATCAAATCGTCATCTCAGACAGAAAGAGGGAGTCACGAAGACTCTGTGAGAGCCAAGAGAATTTGTGAGCCGGCTGAATTAGAACGGGCAATGAAGTATCTGGAAAAAGCCTTTAGTTGTAATGGATGCGCAAGCACGAGGCCCTATCGATAGGGCCATCCGTCCAAGGAATGTAGAGCGCCAGGAAGGAACAAAGGGAGAAGGTGAAGAAAGCGCGGATGGACTAGTCTACTTGACATCCACAAAGTAACGGACAGAATCGGCAGGCTACTGGAAAAGGACAATGTTAAAACTGTCTTTAAACCCACAAAGCTTGAGATCGGCCAAAGACCGCAGAGATCCCCTTTCGGCACCTGGAGTTTATCGAGTCCATACAGCTCGATAAACATTGGCACCACAAAACGCAGTAACAACACGAGGATTACGGAACACAAGAGGAGTTGCATTCTGGAATAAACACAAAAGTCAGAAGCAGCAGAGCATGCATTTTCCGAAGGTCACCACATCTTTTTTAACCAGGAGGATGTCTCATATCAATCGCAGCGTTTCTATTCGAGACTAACGAGAGAGGGCATTGAGAGCTTTAAACACGACAACAATTTCAACAGGAATGAGGATATTACGATTCTAAATGCAGACAGCAAGCGAGTTCTGCGACATACTTCGAATGTGCAGCAAACCCCTCTACACCACTACCTCCACCCCAGACTCTCCACTGCAGCGCAACGGCGGAGGAATAAATACCACGGAGCTCATGACAGTCGAATCAGTCAACGTCGGGAAGCACGGGAGATCACTACGCCCATTACCTCATCGCCTTTAGCAATGTCTGCCGCAGCTGTAGACGAAACGTCAGTAAGAAAATCCATTATATCGCGACTTAAAAGCCCGGAAAACACTTAAGTGTGTTAAGTGGTGTTAAGTGGTTCAGGTTAGTTCAAAACAACCATACAAAGCAACTAACAAAAATTGCTGGTTTATGGTTGTTTCAAGCAGTAAATCTGATTTTTAATAAATTTGCTCTTTTTACTTTTCAGAATGTTAAGTTTGTTGAACCAATAATAATTTTACTTGTGGTTTGGGTTTCCAGTAGCAACATTGTTGATCAAATTGGGTCAAATTTTAAGAAAGCTTACCAATTTCAATAATTTCATGTATAAAGTCTACACTATAACTGAAATATCAGTTTCTTTTTAATTCAATTGAAATTTTGCTTCAAAGGTGCAAATAAATTATACAATGTTGACAATTTAGGCAGTTACTTGAGGTTAGTCCAGGTTTTATATAAACTAGCACAAATTGCTAGTTTATGGTTGCGCCAACCAGTAAATCTGATTTTTAACAAATTTGCTTTTTTTTGTGTTTGCTCGAAATGTTGAGTTTACTAAACCAACAGTAATTTTACTACTTGGGTTTCCAGTACCACTATTATTGATCAAATTGGTTTAAATTTTTAAATAGCTTATAGATTTCAGCAATTTCATGTAAAAAGTGTGTACCATACAGGAGTTTTTTCTTAATTCAATTAAATTTTTTATTTCAATTTTGCTTAAAACTTGCAACAAAAAATACAATGTGGACACTTTAGGCATTTAGTTCAGGTTAGTTCAAGTTAGTTCAAATTATAAGATTTAGAAAAGTCTGACTCAGCCTTAGTTCCAAGCTTCGCGAGCATGTTTGCAATTGTTTACAAGTATGATTTGTAGAAATAAAACTACTTTTCCAAAACAGAAGATTATTAGAAAGCTTACGAAAAAAAAATCAAAATACAAGCTCAGAATAAACTATGCACCTTAAAGGCCGATTTCGTTTGCATGTATTTACAGAAAACTACATAGTATAACTGGGGAAAGGAAGTTATACGGGGCAGACTGAAGGTGAAATTTCAAACTACGCCACTGTCTGATATCAGCTAACAAAGACTTAATGGTAGAGTGTTGATCAAATAAAATTTCGAAAACCGCAATTAAATACAACAAAAGCCTCGCACTAATTCCTTGGAAAAAATGGTAATTCTCTACTCTCTCTACTCTTGTGTTTACTGCCGGATTTATGGGTCACCGCCCCTTTCAGTCGCGTACAGTTTCTTATGCAAATATTTCAATTATTATTTAAATTCGACGTTTTCTTTCAAAGTTATTTTCGTCTTCTTCCTTTGCTTACACAAAAAGGCAAATTCCATTCTAGTAAATTTATCGTAACGAACTGATCAAATCTTTTCTTAGCTCTGCTCCGATACAAAAAATATGTAGAAATTAATTATGTAGGATTCTCAATAAGCTTAAAAAATTCCTTCATCTCATAGTAGAAGTTATCAGTCGTAGACCGTTATGGAAATATATGCAAATCTTTCCAGTTTCGTTACGAATCAAAAACGAAAATATCTCTGATATCTGGGCGAAAAAATCTTCAAGGTTTTTCGGCAAGGCTGTTCCTCAATCTTCAGTGTAAACCGCGTAAAGTCGCATCTAATTACCAGTATAATAATTGAAAGTATAATTAACCGATGAGTAAATACCGATCGATTAAGACCAACACGCGTGAAATCGACGGCCTTGTATATGGGATTGTTTATAAAAGTTTTACACGTATGGCATAAATATTAATTTTGCCAATATTTGAGTAAGCTCTATTTTTAAGTTAAGCGGAACCGAGAAATTGGATTTTCTGTTGGCTGATCTGATAATATCGTTCAGGGGGGGCATTATTAATTTCCCACCTAGCCACGTCACGTTCGCTATTAGGAACACGTTGTTTACGTTTCATAAACGTTGCAAATAATTCTAGAAAAGTGGGAAATTTGCGCTAAAAATACGTGTCAATGGGATATTTTTAGCTGAAAAAGTGTATGGAAGTACACTGTGTATGTCACTTGTAGCGCCTAGGCCCAGTAAAGACATCAATTTGGAACTTGCGTAAATACATTTGTACTGTATGAAATATTTTTCTAATAGAAGTAACTAATTGGTATTATATATAAAAAAACTTTTATCAAATACTTAAATCAAAAATCACAGTAACTTTTAACTCACAGTAAACCTGCCTGTTTGTCCAAACTTAAAAATTCATCCGTCTTGAGTCAGAACTTCTGCAAAGAAAAGAGAATAATTAGATTTGACTAAAAAGTAACAAATTGAAAAATATACAAATAGATTTTATAGCATCTCTGACCTTTACCGTACACCATCTGTAAATACAAGCCATGCATGCACTCATGTTCTAATAAGGTATGGGGTTATTGAGGTCAAGCTTGACGTTATGAAATGAACCAAGTTTTCGGTTCTTCGATCTGTTTACCAAAACTTGCAACCCACACCCTTAAAACAGGTCGTTAAGAGCTGAGTCGTTCGTCAATACTTTTTTAGGACATTCTCAGTCTTATATATTCTCGTACACGTCAGAAGCAGGGTACACTAATTTCCCATAACGATCAAACTTAGAGCGAAGAAGCATGTGTAGTGAGTAAAATTTAATTGATATAAAGTTTAATTGCAAAAGTTACACCTAGTTTAAGTTTAAAACTAGAATTATTGGTTAGTTAACAGCATGACTGGAATTGCCGCACTACGCCTCACTGTGTGTTCTTACAACAAAAAGAAAATTGAAATACTTTAAAAAAAATTACTAAGTAGGTACTATACTTCACATTATACTTGTAATTTTATTACACACAGGGATAATATGACACATGAATGTAATTGGATACCATCATACTGCAATAGTAATTCTAACTAGAAGCAAGGTTTGAAAAAAAGAAAACAAAAAAATACCCAGAATAACCAAAAATAACTTTTTCTAATTTTGACATATAAAGTGACACTTTTCAATACTGATGACAGTGACGTAACGTCCTACTTTTCGTAAAATGATGAAAACCATGAAAAATAATGACTAGTACAAATAGTTTTAAAATTGCGGCATGCCGGAGCCTATGCATGAGGGAAAGTATTAAGACATTGAAAAGAATCACATCTTGAAAACGATAAATAATAAGAAATGAAACTAATTACAAGCTAATTTGATAAAAAGGAAAAATCCAAGTCAATAATCAATTGTACAACCGATTAAAGACCAGGAAAGTACAGCTAAGAGGCTAAAAACGAACTACCTAGTAGAAGTAAAGAGTTTGAAAGTAACTGTTTTGAGAAACGTCAATAAATAATAAGAAAAAAATGGAATAATCCTTCCAAAATAATAGTTATAGTCTAGAGCAGAAATTCAATATATGTATACACTGATAGATACTATATAAATATACCCAAAAATGTATATAAATACCCAAAAAATGGTCCCGTTTTTTGGCTGGTAGTGCGCCATTTTTAAAGTACCCACGACGAAATTTTATCGTCACAGTACCTCAATTGATGAATCACGATTTTTGATTTCTAATTATTTGTCGTAAGATGTCAGGTGACGTCACTTCTGGCGGTGATCGCCTCCATTTTTTAGGTGTCCACTTTGAACTCTACAGAGTTACTACGTGACAGGGGAGGAATGAAAAGTCCGGATTTTGTCGCAAGACCAAACCAGATCTTGGCTACGCCGTTCTGTTTGGTAAATTAGTATTTTACAGTTTTAAACTTCGCTCATATGGAAATCGCGTTTTGAACTATATAGAGTTACTTAATACAGTGTTTTTATATTTAATATTTTTATTTATACTTAAGTAAAATAGTGTTTTTTCCACATAATTTTTATTCGTTTATTTCTTTTTTTTGACATTTTTAAACTTAGTAGTTTCTCTCTTTTTAAATTATCCTAAATTTTTGCTTCTCAAACTGTCTTATCTCTTTTTTTTACTCTCCACGCAAAACTCTCACTTGTTTTTGTGATTTTTCACCAATTTAATGTAGCCTTCTACTTTTTGATTTAATATATTTTTTTGCAATATTTTGTAGTTATTCTTCGTATTAATTCTTTTTGTTTTTTAATTAATTAGCCTATATGTATTTGCTTCTCAATTTGTCTTTTTTACCGTATTTTTTATTTCTCTTTTGTTGCGATAACTCTGTATTTGTTTAATATAATTTGTTTATATTTTTTATTTGTAAGAAAGTTTTAGCCGTTATTTTTTGTTTACTTATTTCTCTTTTTTTTCTTCGATCTTTTTGTGTTCCGTTCTTTTAATTTGGCTTAATTTTGCAACATTTTATGTTTGTTGCTTTAATTTATTTTTCCGTGATATTTTGTAGTGTCAGAGTTCATTTTTTTCTCACAGCTTTGCGCAACTAAAAGTCCATAAAACTGACGTTTTCAAATGTCGAAAATTCGGGTTGCGGAAATATTCGCAAAAAATTAATATCTTGAAATAAAAGTTTTTATTCTTTCTGGTCTTAATTTAAAGAGATAACTAAAAATAAATGACACTTACAGTCACTGTTTTTGTCTATTTAAGCTGCTATTTTCCTATTTAAAATCCGACTTTTCGTTTTTATGGAACCATTATCAATTCTGAATTCTGATTGAAAATGCATGCTGAATTGAAATGAATAATTGCAAGGATATTCAGAATACAATATAAAAAATCCTATACTGTATTCAAAAAATAATAATTTGATGATGAATGACGAAACGTCTGATTTTAAATATGAAAATAGCACATTGAAGAGAGCAAAAATTCTTATTTATTTGTAATTAACTTTTTAACGTTCTTTTAAATTCTCTTTACAAACTTCAGTGAGAGGATGATGGAACATACATTTACAAGGGGGGGGGGGGGGTAAAAGTTCCATAAAAGTTACACAACAAAGACAAAAAAAATTGTTGATTAATTTTAAGTTTAAAATGGAAAAATTCTGTTTTTCTTTTTAGGTTATTTTTTTGACATTACTAGTGACAGTACTAGTTCCACTGCCAAAAAGTGGGGCCAAAACTGTAAAACAGGAGAGTCTTTGCAGATGTAAAATACTAGCTCGTTGGTGTAGACAAAAAATGTTTAATAAAAAGCTTTGAAGTAAATACTAATAAGATTTGTCATTTAATTTTTGTGTTGTAGCATTTTCGATTTACTGCTCTAGAGCAATTTGCGAACATTTCTAACTTTAAAATCTGATTCAGACTGTAGAGCAAATCGCGCGGGGATCACAACGATGATATCGCGCGGGGATCACAACGATGATTTTCAATGGCACGAGCGCTCCCTTGGAGAGTTTTTGGTTTTTGAGTTTTTGGTGAATTAAATAAGCGAATTTAAAATTTCGAGTTGGCAACACTGCCAGCAAATTTTGTTTGAGGAGAACGATCCCTGCAAAGACTGTCGATTGCCGAGATGTTGCACCTGTAGTGTCAATTATCAAAGAAAAATTCATAATTTTATGATGATAGAAATTTTTCCGTGTCCGTGGCTTGACTGGGCCAAGCACGAAAGTGAGAATCCACCTTAGAGTGATCTCATTTTGACATACGTGACCTGACACCTTTTTCCGCATCCCCTTTCTGGCACCTGGCCTAAAATTGATCGTCATCTTCTTCACATGGTCTTTTTCATACCTAAACGTGCAACGGGAAGTACAAAGCCGAGGTTCGCGCCCTTGGATTTTGGCGGATTCAAGACTCTGTCCTTATTTAACTCTTCTATTTTTAAGTTTTTGGTTTACCTTAATGGAAACAGTTTAACTGCTTGGGCAGTATTTAAGCCCTTTCCCACCGCTCAGGTTGAAAGCCTCGTGGCCATTTCCGGCATCGGTACCCGGCATCACCAACACCCTTTCCGAGCTGCAGTTGCCGGGATATATTTTTCTTTTGTGGGAAACCCTCAGCAAGGGTTTTCCCCCCTTGATTTCTGGATTTTTCCTGGACTCTACCGAGTTTAATCACTGCAACAAATCTCATGGTCAAGAGGCGCCGAAGGTCAGAAAGTCACTGCCTTTAGCCGTGACCTATTGGACCAGTTTCTGCTCCACGCCCTAGAGACTGTATGTAGACTTTAATTTTAAGTACTAACACCACAGTAACAGAGCAACTAGTAAACTACCCAGTTGACTTTTTTTTTGCGTGTCCTATCTACCTATATCTTTTACTTTATATTTTGGTTTACTGTTGAGTTCCGGAGTATACCTTTGGAGGTTTCTGGCATTACGGTCAAAGCCAGTAGCGCTAACGTACTCCACTCTCCGAGTTATCTGAGCTGGGGCAAACTTAATTTGCCCGGCCACTAGATAACACGCCCCCCTTTGATAAACCTGTGTTCTTTTCGCTTTTTGCTTAATTTTTGTATTATATCTTATATATCTTATATATTCCGGACTTCATCCTGAAGAAAGGGTGTGGCAAATTTTTGGCGCCCAATGTATATGTGTATAATAGCTATTTATGTAACCAGTTACGAAAAGTCAGATTTTGTGTAACGAATGAATGTTTGCGCAATTTCCGCGCTTTCACTAGTTCGTAACTAGTTACGAAAAGTAAAATTTTTCGTAAC